>JBAMCF010000314.1:0-663716 GCA_037075285.1 Drosophila lutescens
GTATAGTAAGTAATAAAAAGTTCAACTCCCTTTTTGTACAGGGCGCCCGAGCAAGGACCCAAAGTTTCTGCCAAATATTTTTCTTATAACTCCATTCAAAATGGTTTATTTAAAGCCTTATTAAATGATTTAACCAGAGATATAAACCAGTTTCTTTCTTTTAAAGATATTTTTAAGAAATAAAGCCAAATAACTCAAGTCCCTGTTTGGGCGCCATATGTGTATATTTTTTCAAGTGCATAGTCATGTGTGTGTACTCACGATATCAGCCTCGGATGCATCCTCGTCGTCATCCTCCTCCATCAGCCCCACATCATCATCGTCATCATCGTTGGCGGAGGCGGCGGCGCTGGGATCTTCCTCCTCGGCGGCGGCAGCTGCAGCAGATGGAGCATATTGAGCGTCCTCATCCCCAATGTCGCCGTCGTGCTGGTCAAATATGTCCTCCGGAATGGAGGCCTCTTCTTGCAAATTGAAATCTGCAAGGCGAAATGCGAAAAGGAGAAAGTGAGAGGCGAGATAAGTAAGTGAGAGGAGGCGAGCTGCCCGGGGGCGTTTGTTCAGGTGGGTCAGAAAAAGCCAGAAAAAAGACGCCACAATCCCCACAATAAAATAACATAGAAAAGGTCAGCAGCCATAGCATCTCAAGTACATTCCTAACAAGAAAGAAAAAAATGTATATATATCTACCTAGTCCTGTGTGTTCTTTGCCGTTTACTTAAATAAAAGTAAGCTGCTTGAATTGAATTATACTTTGGGTCGCCCTGCGAGCGGCTATATATGCAGATGTATGTAGATATATCGCTATGTCTGTGTGTATCCGCATGCATGACTCCGGGCAAAATGGGTTTTTACTCATAGTTGAATAGACAAGAATTCTTCTCTTATTTCCCCACATGCGGTGGATCTTTTATGCTCTGTCATTGACTGAATTGCCATTTGGGGAAACTCAAGAAAGGACGTGGCGGGAGTGATGGGAAAAGCCTCGCATGCTGGATTAAAATAAAAAATGGCATTCGGGAGCCAAACGAGCGATAAAAGACGCTGTGTGTGTGTGTGTGTGTGTGTGTGTGTGTGTGTGTGTGTGTGTGTGTGGTGTGTATATATATATATATATATATATATATATATATATATATATATATATATATATATATATATATATATATATATATATATATATATATATATATATATATATATATATATATATATATATATATATATATATATATATATATATATATATATATATATATATATATATATATATATATATATATATATATATATATATATATATATATATATATATATATATATATATATATATATATATATATATATATATATATATATATATATATATATATATATATATATATATATATATATATATATATATATATATAGGTAGTGAAATTTGCTTTTTTTTGTGGGGTTTTCCACACGAAAATATTATCGGAAATCATATCGTTCTATAACGTAAGTAACTTGTTAACAAAGTTGTTTTAAAGATTTATAAAATCTTTACAGATTTTGTAAAAGTGTAAATGGCATTTGGTAGTGTTTACCTATCGAAATGTAAAAGAAAATTTTCTAATCGGACCAATCATTAAAAAGTTATGAGCAAATAATGAATGCAATCCGTGCAGAGAAAAAGCAGTCGCTTTTCTCTTGTTTTTCTAGGCGTTTTAAATTAGAAATAATAAATTAAGCTAAATTTGAAGAAATCGATAAAAGAAAAATAATATAAATAATTGTAATCGTATAAATTAGACCCCTAGATCACAAAAAATGTCACTAACACTGCGAATGCCAGCCAAGTTAATAATTTGACCAGGCCAGATGTTTCCATTTCTAGACCTCACGAATTATGGAAATTTTATTCAGCACGCTCTTTTATTATTGCCATTATTGTCCACTGCTGTTTGTGTTTGTGCGACTAATTAAATTCTTTTACTGTGATTAAATTAACACAAGCTCGGTAAACACTCACACACACACACAGCCAATCTCCGGAGACGAGCTTCATTTTTTGGCCATGGAAAACATGGCAAACTGGGAAAAGCAGCAGCAGCAGAAGAAGCAGAAGAAGCGCCGGCGGTAAAAGCAAAGTTGAGCCCAAAGTAGGGAAGAGCAAAAATGCGAAATAAAATCACGCAAATGCTTTTTATGTCCCTCGACACTATGCGGTGACACATTTGTGGAGAGCGAGACGGCAGAGACAGAGCGAGACGGGGCAATGGGAGCTACGGAGGGGGGACTTTGGACTACGGGACCCACGGACTGCGGAGTTGTAGGCAGAGGCGCTCAAGTGGGCGCCGCATTGAGGTTATCGTCATGGCACAGTGGTTGTTTTAGTGGAAAAAGTCAATAAAAACAAAATTACAAAATAAATTATATTTATTAATTAAAAGAAATCATTTTTATAGATTTAGAAACTTTAATTTTAATCAATATTAGGCAATATAACCTATAACCTATAAAGGTGTCTAAAAGTATGCTGTGAAAAAGGAATTTTGGATTTAAACTATATTGTTGCCTACTTTTAGTTGCCTTTATATGAGATTTCCAAATGCCTAGTGATTTTTAAAAGACATTTGAATAATAATTTTTGATGATTAAAAATATAGTGACATATATTTTAAACACATTTATATGGGACATCCAATCTTTACGTTAGAAACGCTAACTTTGTTTTAAAATTTTTAATAATGACACTTAAAAATCTGTTATTTTCTAATTATTCAAAGCTATAAAATAATTAAAATACGGTTAAATTCCTACATTTTTATGCTGATTAAATGTAATTGAAAACTTAAGCTATTTAATGGGTTCATTATTTGTTTTCCACTTGACCCCACAGTGTTTTGGTGTGTCATCGCCTTTGTTGCCCGGCTGTCGAGTGGTTGGCTGCTTCATCTGTCCTTCTTTCAATCCCCCCCTTAGCAAGGGGTTGCCCTGCCCCTGGTTATCCTTGCATCCCAACCCCCCTGTCCAACCTTCTCCATCTCCTTCTATGACTGTTTCATGGCATAATGAATAAATGTCGCATTAATTTGCACGCAGACCCAAAGGGGGGCAAAAAATGTGGGAGATACCAGTGGAGGGGGTACAGGGGGTACAGGGGGTCTAGAGTGCTGATGGAACGAATGCGGCACGTTCTGCACTGACCTTGCTTGTGGAACGCCTGTTTTTCTTCATAGCTTTCGAGGCAAACAACGCAAATCCATGCCAAACACTCACGCACATACAAATATTGCATGGACGTGTATGAATGTCATATGAAATCGCGTAAACAAACTGACCCCAAAGCCCCCTTTTTGTAACCGCCCCCCTGCCGAGATTCCCTCACCACCCCTGGCAATGCATATTTGAATTTTGTGGCACTCCGGAGTTTAATTATTATGCTTGTAATGAGCATGTTGCATATTTTAGCAGACCCAAAGTCCGCTTTGCTTTTCCATTTTCTATTTTCCCCATCCCAACCCCCTGGCCCTCATTTCCTCTATCCACTTTAGGCTAATTAATAGACAGATGATTCAGCTTCATGCGGTGCAGCACAGCGGGCCTTAACTCCTCGTTTTTCCATTTTACCATGCGCCATGCCATAATTAACCTAATATGGCCTGTTGATTTTTAGACCCCAGGCCTCCGCCTGTTTGCACCTTTGCCCTTTTGCTTACATCTTTTTGCATAATTATCCAACGATCTATTTGTCCATTCAACTGAGCAATTTGTTGGCCTTTCCCATTTTCGTAAAACAGAAAACATTGCCTAATTTTAGGTGCTTAAAGGGGCATTTTTTGCAAACCACAAAAATGAGTTTATTAGAAACCGGTAAACAGAACTAAACTAAAAAATAAACAGGGGAAAATCTGCTTCTGAATGGCAAACAAAATAAACGAACGCTGTGTTAGATAACGTTTCGCACGGAATTTTTGCTGGTGCCCTCAGATTAGAAATAGTTGAATAATCCCCAGCCATAATGGCTTTAACGTATCTGGGGGCATTTTTCGTTTTGTACACTTTTGCCCTGAATAAATGATGGCAAATGCAAACTATGGTAAAAAAGAAAATATAATTTGGTTTTTTTTTTGCAATGCCAATTAATTGACAAAAGGTTTTGAGGTGAAGAAAAATATTATTAAGTATTTTGTTTACGTTTCTGCAGGTATTTATTAAATTATTCAGCTATTTATATAGATAGAACATTTTAAAAAATGTATAACTTTTATTGATACTTTTTAGTGAAAAATAAAATAACTTAGTTTTTATATATTCTGAGAAAGCTATTTTTTATGTTTAAAAAAGCTTTGCATTTTTACAAGACTTACAATATTAATATCTTGACATTTAGTTCTATTTATATAGAATTAGTAGAAAATGTAAAAGAGTGTCAAATTTTTGTTGCATACATTTAAGCACATTTATGGAAAAATAATATAGTTTTGTTTACCCCACGAAAATATATACTTTTTTATATTCTGAGAAAACTATTTATTAAGTCTAAAAAGCTTTTCATTTTTTACAAGACTTGCAATATTATTATCTGTCATTACATCTAATACAATAAATTTATTGTGTTGGCGTGAGGTTGGATCCTTTGAACCCATTTTGTATCCTACATGAAGTGGGCGAACCTGAGCTTCTAAGTATGTGTGGTGTTGGCCTCTTGTCTCGATGCGTTGTGTGTGGGACTGACCGTTTTAAGAAGTATAAACTATTAGTGCATAGTTGGCTCAATAACAATCGGCCACAAAAGCCACTAAAGTCCAATTAAAATGTCCGCAGTCGTAACAATGTGTTCTTGATTTTTTGTTGTTGCCGTTGATGCGACAACAAGTTTTTGGTCGCCATCGAACATAAAACACAAAACACGCCACCCTCTCGATTTAAATGGAATACCGAAAATTGTTGAAATTGTTTCGGTCGAAATGCCAAAGTTAGCTGCCAACATCCTGGTTCACTTGACATCCGCCCTAGCTGACTTTTCCACCACCTCCCACTCCCACGAAAATCCCACCCATTGACCTTTTGAAAAACTCCCACGGTTGTGGGTTGTTAGTTTCCTTGGTCCTTTTGCCATCGCTCCACGCGGCGTATGCGTAATATTTGTCATCGACATTCGTCCCGTTCGTGATGTTTTGTCAATAAAATAACAAACAAAGCGTAATCTGCGATGAGCGCCTGGGTGCAACGTGACTGCGTAATGTGCTCAGCAATTTAACTAGTAAGCGTAAGCAAGTAAGTCAGTTGACTAATTTTGACAACTTGCATTCACGTCCATGGAAGAGCTGTTATGACACACTGCGTTTGACTTGCAGTTGACTAGTGCTCACAATGGGTAACGAAAGGTAAGTCTTTCGGCTTAAACAACACCCCGCATGCGTAATATTTTATTGGTAATGTGTAAATGCTATAAAAATAAATAAAAGCTTGAAAATTAATTAAATATATCAAATAATAATATAGAAATAAATGAAATCACTTTAAAATATCAAAATATGTGCCTAAAAGTATGCTAGAATAAAGGATAGTCTCCTTTTTGTTTAAATACTTTTTGTTGCATACTTTTAGACACCTATTTTATTTCAATGTATTCAAAAGTTTCAAAGGTACGATAAACGTCAGTGGAACAATGCAAATTTACAAATTGCCACAACTATCATAACATGAATATGTAATTCAATTTCCAAATAGGATTTGTGTGGTTTAAGGCACTTGCATGGACTGGCAAACATTTGCACCAGCCTGTGCATCGTAATCCCCATCTCTAAGTGGAGACAGGGAAACAACCCGATAACCTATAGCCCTAACCCCTAACCATCCACCCCTTTTCGAGGCCCTTAACTATTCATCGATGTCATGGCATATTTAAACATACAAGCTAAGCTAATGTTCCACACACACGCTATGGAAAGTGCAAAATGTTCAAAGCCTCCCATTTAAATCGGCTTAATATCTCCATCTTTCAGTCCTTCAGATACAAAACTAAAACTCTGCACACACACACACACACACACACATTCGCCGAGCCATTTGCATTTTTATGATGCTAAAATTGCAACATATTCTCAAAAGGACCAGCTTCAAAAAATTGTTTCAAAATACGATAAATATATAGGTAAAAGGGGAAAAAAGAGAAACCAACAAACAAACAAAAAAATGAAGGGAAAATGCAAATAGATGTGTGTATGTGTAGAAAAAGCAACGAAAATGTCAATTTTTACTCATACTTTTTTTTTGTCAAAAACCTCGAGGCCAAAAAGGGCGAAAAATGCGGGGAACCGAAGAGGAAAAGTCGGATTTTCGCATCCAAAATTCCTACGAAATATGCTTAATAAACCGACGAACCCATTTTCATTCTACTTATTGTCTCGTCCTCTACGCTCTCTTTTTTACATATCGGCATATCCTTCCCGGCACATCCTTCCCCTGCCACATTTTCCTCCTCATTTTCCTGCCTTTCTGTCACCTGTATAAGCAAATGTTTGGAAATACAAGTCAGCGGCTAAAATACTGTGGATTACATATATGTTTCCAACCAAGTGGTAAGTGAGATGCTCTACAATATTAAAAAAAATATTTATATAAAGTTAAGAAAATAAAATTAAAGATTTTAAAATCTTGAAAAATAAAATATTATTTAAATAAAATATTTTAAAGTTAATAAACATCCTTTTTGTAAGGGCATCAAAGTGAAACTTTCAAGGAGCAACCGAAGTGAAAATAAACAACAACCGAATAAAAATAAGCTTTTTAAAAATAACAAATTAAAGAGAGCTAACCTTCTGGCTTTCTACCATTAAAATAAACAATTTTAGATTGGCCAAAAATACTGACTTTAAAATTCAAAACCATGTATTTCTTTTCAACCAATAATAGATAAATAAAGGAACAACAGAATATATGTGGGCAAATTTATGATATGCGTATGTGGGATATGTTTTATGTCCTTTCGCCAGAAATCCATAAAAACCGCCTCGTTATGTTAAAATATAGCAAGAAAAAAGGCGAAGGAAAAGCCAGGACAAGTCGAACGAAGCAACAGAACGAGGGTGGATCGAGGGGTCCCAAATAAAAACAAACCATTTTCGATTTAAGAAAAAATATTTGTGGTGTTTTTAAATTTTGGAAATTAATTTAATAATTTATAATGAATTATTTTCATTAAAATAGAAAAAGTGAAAATATTTTTTAAGCCAATTTTACATAATACAATCCCACCTCGTTTTTACGGGAAATGCCTTAATATATGTATGTTTACGAGTATCTATACATATAAAATTGCCTGCTTTCTTTTTTGTTTTGTGTATGGAATCCAACCCGTTGTTCATCGTGTTTTTTATGCCTTTGATTTGCCTTGTTTCTTGTTTCGTTGTTGCTGTTTTTTATGGGGAAGGTGGGTGAGTGAGTGGGTGCTAAAATACGAGGAAATCCCTCCCACTTTTCCCGCATAGGAAAAGCGAATGACATCGAAAGTAATTTGCCACACAGATGGACAGTGGCAAAAAATAAAGAAAAGAGGCGGAAGAGCAAGGTGTGGTGACTTGGTTAGCCGATTTCTCTCATTTCACTTCATTTGAGCTCACAGCGCTTCATCCCCCCTACCCTCCCCCCATTTTCCTACGGCCAATAAGCAAATTCAATAAATCTTCCGCTCCCACACTTTTTCAAGTAAATGTGACAAAATTCCCTATGGCTTTGGCGTATAACAAATAAATTATGACCTAAATTAATCAAAAGCTACATGCACAAGTGGGCGTAGCAGGATGAAAAAACCACCGGGTGTATCAAATACAATTTCTTGCTCGCTTTTGGGAGTATTTTAGTTTTGATGTTTGTCATAAATATTTGAACATGAATAAATAGTTGAAAAATGCTAAATAAACTTTGGGTTTAATCTAAAAAAACCTAATTAAAAAAACATAAATAGTTTAAATTTATCTTAAAAAATTCTCTAATTTATTTTGTGGCCCAAAATTTCAATGTAATCTAAAGAAACCTTCTCAAAAAAATATAAATAGTTTAATTTTATTTAAAAAAATTATCTAATTAATTTTGTGCTTAAAAAATAATTTAAAAAATGCTTAATAAATTTCAATTTAATTCAAAATATAACATTCTCTAAGGAAACCTTAATGTTGGTTAGCTTTAGCCTCTAAACTTGGCCCAACTTCAAATATTGATGGCTGCAGCTGTATGGTAAGTGGCCATGTGAGATGTCCATTAAACCGACCCCACTGAGCAGCTCAAAGTTGGAAAATATCTTCAGTTGCCGTCCCCCCCTTTATCTCCCTTCCTTTTTCCTTTTCATGGGATCGAAACTGTCAACTTTAGAGTCTCTGTGCTCAGTGGAGTGTTAAAAAAACCCCCACACAAAACCACGCACATTCTGGTGGCGGCACGGGAGGAGGAGGAGGCGCTGGTCCTGGATCAAGACGCGGAGCAAACCGCATGGCCAACAAGTGTGGAAAGTCCTCAGACATGGGACTAACACATATACACAGGGGGGAGCGGCCTGTCTACAAGGCCTTTATCTGCAGCTGCGTGGCCGAGGCGAAGAAATTAATTGAACTCCGCCGAGGCTCCTGCTACTTCTGGCCACTCCTCCTTGTCCTTTTGTCCCATCCTGAAATCTCCAGCTCATAAAACCTTGAAAAAATGCTCCAACTTGAAATGTACACTAAATATTTACCTAACGAGACCCATCGGCACTGGCAGAGTAAATACTAGCTTTAACATGTTCATTAAAGATTTATCGCTAATTAAAGAAGAAAATTTTAAAATTTCAATCAATTTTTAATTAATTAAAATACAACTTGATCTTAGTAATAAAAAAATAGTCTACGATTCATTAAAGGTTTATATGCGATTAAAGAAAAATAAATATTTAATTATGACAGTTATTAATGGTTTTAATCAATTTTGAATTAATTGTAAACATACTTGCAATAACTAGATCTATGTAAATTAAAATAGTCTACGATTCATTAAAGATTTATCGTTGATTAAAGAAAAATGTAAATGTGATAATGACAGCTTTTCTAATGGTTTTAATCAATTTTTAAATTATTAAAATCATGGCAAATATCCACGAAAATATTTATATATTTCAACTTGTTACAGAATCTTTTATTCTTAATTTATTAGATAAATTCACTTCACATTTTTTTGTTGTGCAAAGAATTCTCTCAGAGGGCCAAAACCCATGAATTTGGTTGCTAAAAGTGCGTTGCTCAACACACATTTACAAATGCCACGTCTCGTCATCGATGCATTGGCACTGACTCAAGAGCTACTCTGCTTTTTGGTAGGTAACTGACGTCAGTCACAATATCGATTGTTGGCCGAGCACTTGCTTGCATCAATTGTGCGCCAAAAGGTATTTTTGTGATTAAAAATTACCACACAGAAGCGTATTTCTGATTTATCACTTTCAGGTTTTTGCCTCGAGTACCTGACAAGTTTAGAAAGTGATAAAGTTATCTCGGCTTGGAAGTGACACCGAAGATTACCACGTTTTTTGCCCTGTCCTGATGGGTCTTGGCCATGTGACTTTCTGCGGCAATGGAACAGTAACACTTTGCCAACAACGTAGGCCGGGTGTCGGAACATGTCCTGCGACAAGTCCTCTAATTCTTCTTCCTTTGTTTCCGGTCGACATGTTCAGCATTCTGGGCGCGCTGCGCCGTCACTTGTGGCAGTACCACAGGGGTTGAGATTAAAATTTCATTATGGAGTGCTGATGATTTCGCCTGCCAAAAAGTGAAACTTTGTGCTTGTCAAGTAGCGAAAGAGCTCGAGAAGTTTGTGGTTTCATACGGTACCACATGATGGGATTTAGTTACAGTAAGCCATGGTATTTGAATTGATACCACATTTTGTGAACACAAAACCCCAAAACATAATTTGCTTACTGTAACTAAAATCCCATCGTAATTAATTTTCTATGAAACCACAAACTTCTCAGCTCTTTCGCCTTGACAAAGCACAAAGTTTCACTTTGGCGGGCGAAAATCATCAGCACTCCGCCGCAATGAAATTTTAATCTCAACCCCCCTGGTATTTTCTGCAAAGTGACATGGACGGCGGGCGAGATAATAGAGGGGGGGAAACAAAATCCCCGAGGAGCCAACAACATGTCGATTACGCCCCCAGGCAAAGGAGCAGAAAAGAGGAGTAGAAGGACTTGTCGCAGGACATGTGTTCCGACCAGCCTACGATTGTTGGCCAAAGTGTTACTGTTATTGCCGCACAGGAAGTCACATGGCCAAGACATCAGGACAGGGCAAAAAACGTGGTAATCTTCGGTATTAAACTTCCAAGCCGGGATAACACATGTTTTTTTCTAAGCTTGTCAGATACTCGAGGCAAAAACCTGAACTCTAAAATATTAAATCCAGAAAACTACTTCTGTGTGGTAATTTTTAATCACAAAAATACCTTTTGGCTTTTTTAATTGACTGCAAACTTGCGGAAAAACCCAAGTTACGCAACTCGGCAGAATTTGACCAACAATCATTGTTGTTTGACGTCAGTTACCTACCAAAAACCCAGAGTATTCTTGAGTCAATGCCAATTAAATCGATGACAGCATGACAATGGCGTTTGTGTGTGTGTGTGTTGGCCAACGTTTTTGCTTAACCAAATTCATGGGTTTTGGCCCTCTGAGAAAATTCTTTGCACAACAAAAAATGTGAAATATTTGTTTAAATTTATCTAAATAAATTAAGAATAAAAGGTTGCAGTAACACAAGTTAGAAAGAAATATATAAATATTTTCGTGGATGTTTTGCCATGATTTTAATAATTTAAAAATTGATTAAAACCATTAAAGGCTGTCATTATCACATTTACATTTTTTCTTTAATCAGCGATAAATCTTTAATGAATCGTAGACTATTTTTAATTTACATAGATCTAGTTGCAAGTATGTTTAATTAATTCAAAATTGATTAAAACCATTAATAACTGTCATAATTAAATATTTATTTTTCTTTAATCGCATATAAACCTTTAATGAATCGTAGACTAATTTTATTTTACTAAGATCAAGTTGTAAGTATTTTTAATTAATTAAAAATTGATTGAAACCATTCATTATATTTTTTAAAATTTTCTTCTTTATTAGCGATAAATCTTTAATGAGCCGTAGTTTAATTTTAAAGCTAGTATAATTTTCTGCCAGTGCCATTATCTCTTCAGCCAAAGCTCCAATGTACCTCGCTCGTTGTTTGCATTTGTTCCCCTGGGTTTTATGAGCTGGAGAGTTCAGGATGGGGCAAAAGGATAAGGAGGAGTGGCCAGGAGTAGCCGGAGCCTCGGCCGGAGTTCAATTAATTGCTCGCCTCGGCCACGCAGCTGCCATGTAAAGGCCTTGTAAACAGGCCGCTTGGGCCAGCCAGTGTGTTTGTGTTTGTCCATGTCTGCGTTTGTTTCCCTGTCTGTTGGCCATGTTGTTTGCTCCGCGTCTTGGTCAAAGGACCAGCGCCTCCTCCTCCTCATTTTGCCGCCCTGGAATGTGCGTGGTTTTGTGTGCCAAAACGCTTAACACTCCACTGAGCACGAGGCTCCTAAAAGTTGACGGACGGTCCGGGAAAAGGGAAAAGGGGGAGGGAAAACGGGGGGGGCGGCAGCTGGGGGGCGTGGCCAACTTGAACTGCTCAGTGAAGCGCCATAAAACCGTAATCGGTTTAATGGACATCTCACATGGCCACTTACCATGCAACTGCAGCCATGAGCTCATGAAGTTGGGCCAAGTTAGGAGCTAAAGTTCTTCTTTATTAAGGTTTCCTTAAATAGTGTTATGTTTTGAATTAAATTGAAATTTATTAAGCATTTTTTAAATTATTTTTTAAGCACAAAAATTAATTAAATAATTTTTTTAAATAAAATTAAACTATTTATATTTTTTGAGAAGGTTTCTTTAGATTACATTGAAATTTTAGGCACAAAAATAAATTAAATAATTTTTTAAGATAAATTTAAACTATTTATATTTTTTTAATTAGGTTTTTTTAGATTAAACTTAAATTTATTTAGCATTTTTCAACTATTTATTCATGTTCAAATATTATTTAAATATTTCGCTTATAAATCAAAACTAAAATACTCCCAAAAGCAGTAAGGAGTGTATTTGATACACTTCAGTGGTTTCTTATTCCTGCTACGCCCACTTGTGCATGTGGCTTTTGATTAATTTAGGTCCTAATTTATTTAATTATACGCCAAAGGCATAGGGAATTTTGTCACCTGTTGCCCCGAAAAAGTGTGGCAAGTGGAAGATTTTGTGAATTTGCTTATTGGCCGTAAGGAAAATGGGGGGAGGGTAGGGGGGATGAAATGCTGTGAGCTCAAATGAAGTGAAATGAGAGAAATCGGCTTAGCCTAAGTCACCACACATTGCTCTTCCGCCTCTTTTCTTTATTTTTTGCCACTGTCCATCTGTGTGGCAAATTACTTTCGATGGCATTAAACGCTTTCACAATACCCGGGAAAAGTGGGAGGGATTTCCTCGTATTTTAGCACCCACTCACTCACCCACCTTCCCCATAAAAAACAGCAACAACGAAACAAGAAACAAGGCAAATCAAAGGCATAAAAAACACGATGAACAACAGGTTGGATTCCATACACAAAACAAAAAAGAAAGCAGGCAATTTTATATGTATAGATACTCGTAAACATACATATATTAAGGCATTTTTCCGGCCAAAACGAGGTGGGATTGTATTATGTAAAATTGGCTTAAAAAATATTTTCACTTTTTCTATTTTAATGAAAATAATTCATTATAAATTATTAAATTAATTTCAAAAATTTAAAACACCACAAATATTTTTTCTTAAATCGAAAATGGTTTGTTTTATTTGGAACCCCTCGATCCACCCTCGTTCTGTTGCTTCGTTCGACTTGTCCTGGCTTTTTCCTTCGCCTTTTTTCCTTGCTTATATTTTAACATAACGAGGCGGTTTTATGGATTTCTGGCGAAAGGACATAAAACATATCCCACATACGCATATCATAAATTTGCCCACATATATTCTGTTGTTCCTTTATTTATCTATTATTGGTTGAAAAGAAATACATGGTTTTGAATTTTAAAGTCAGTATTTTTGGCCAATCTAAAATTGTTTATTTTAATGGTAGAAAGCCAGAAGGTTAGCTCTCTTTAATTTGTTATTTTTAAAAAGCTTATTTTATTCGGTTGTTGTTTATTTTCACTTCGGTTGCTCACTTGAAAGTTTCACTTTGATGCCCTTACAAAAAGGATGTTTATTAACTTTAAAATATTTTATTTAAATAATATTTTATTTTTTCAAGATTTTTAAAATCTTTAATTTTATTTTCTTAACTTTATATAAATATTTTTTTTTAATATTGTAGAGCATCTCACTTACCACTTGGTTGGAAACATATATGTAATCCACAGTATTTTAGCCGCTGGCTTGTATTTCCAAACATTTTGCTTATACAGGTGACAGAAAGGCAGGAAAATGAGGAGGAAAATGTGGCAGGGGAAGGATGTGCCAGGAAGGATATGCCGAAATGTATAAAAAGAGAGCGTAGAGGACGAGACAATAAGTAGAATGAAAATGGGTTCGTCGGTTTATTAAGCATATTTCGTAGGAATTTTGAATGCGAAAATCCGACTTTTCCTCTTCGGTTCCCCGCATTTTTCGCCCTTTTTGGCCTCGAGGTTTTTGACAAAAAAAAAGTATGAGTAAAAGTTGACATTTTCGTTGCTTTTTCTACACATACACACATCTATTTGCATTTTCCCTTCATTTTTTTGTTTGTTTGTTGGTTTATCTTTTTTCCCCTTTTACCTATATATTTATCGTATTTTGAAACAATTTTTTGTTGCTGGTCCTTTTGAGAATATGTTGCAATTTTAGCATCATAAAAATGCAAATGGCTCGGCGAATGTGTGTGTGTGTGTGTGTGTGTGCCAGAGTTTGGGTTTTGTATCTGAAGGACTGAAAGGCAGGGAGATATTAAGCCGATTTAAATGGGAGGCTTTGAACATTTTGCACTTTCCATAGCGTGTGTGTGGAACATTAGCTTGGCTTATGTTTAAATATGCCATGACATCGATGAATAGTTAAGGGCCTCGAAAAGGGGTGGATGGTTAGGGGTTAGGGCTATAGGTTATCGGGTTGTTTCCCTGTCTCCACTTAGAGATGGGGATTACGATGCACAGGCTGGTGCAAATGTTTGCCAGTCCATGCAAGTGCCTTGTAAGCCACACAAATCCTATTTGGAAATTGAATTGCATATTCATATTATCGATAGTTGTGGCAATTTGTAAATTTGCATTGTTCCACTGACGTTTATCGTACCTTTGAAAAGCTTTTGAATACATTGAAATAAAATAGGTGTCTAAAAGTATGCAACAAAAAGTATTTAAACAAAAAGGAGACTATCCTTTATTCACAGCATACTTTTAGGCACATATTTTGATATTTTAAAGTGATTTCATTTATTTCTATATTATTATTTGATATATTTAATTAATTTTCAAGCTTTTATTTATTTTTATAGCATTTACAGCATTACCAATAAAATATTACGCATACGCCGTGTTGCACAAGCCGAAAGACTTGCCTTTCATTACGCATTGTGAGCACTAGTCAACTGCAAGTCAAACGCAGTGTGTCATAACAGCTCTTCCATGGACGTGAATGCAAGTTGTCAAAATTAGTCAACTGACTTACTTGCTTCCCACGCTTTTTGGTTAAATTGCTGAGCACATTACGCATACGTCACGTTGCACCCAGAGCGCTCATCGCAGATTACGCTTTGTTTGTTATTTTATTGACAAAACATCACGAACAGGACGAATGTCGATGACAAATATTACGCATACGCCGCGTGGAGCGATGGCAAAAGGACCAAGGAAACTAACAACCCACAACCGTGGGAGTTTTTCAAGGTCAATGGGTGGGATTTTCGTGGGAGTGGGAGGTGGTGGAAAAGTCAGCTAGGGCAGATGTCAAGTGAACCAGAATGTTGGCGGCTAACTTTCGCATTTCGCCCAAAACAATTTCAACAATTTTCGGTATTCCATTTAAATCGAGAGGGTGGCGTGTTTTGTGTTTTATGTTCGGTAGGCGACCAAAAACTTGTTGTCGCATCAACGGCAACAACAAAAAAATCAAGAACACATTGTTACGACTGCGGACATTTTAATTAGACTTTAGTGGCTTTTGTGGCCGCCATTGTTGTCTTGCTGCCAACTATGCACTAAATAAATTTAAATGCCAAACACACTCAGACCCACACACACACACACCCAGACAAGAGGCGAACACACACACATACATAGAAGCTCAAGTTCGCACACTTACATGTAGGATACAAAATGGATTCAAAGGATCCAAGCCTCGCGCGCCAACACAATAAATTTACTCTGTATTAAAGGTAATGGCAAGATAATAATATTGCAAGTCTTGTAAAAAATGAAAAGCTTTTTTAGACTTAATAAATAGTTTTCTCAGAATATAAAAAAGTATATTTTCGTGGGGTAAACAAAACTATATTATTTTTCCATAAATGTGCTTAAATGTATGCAACAAAAATTTGACACTCTTTTACATTTTCTATCTAATTCTATATAAATAGAACTAAATGTCAAGATATTAATATTGTAAGTCTTGTAAAAAATGCAAAGCTTTTTTAAACATAAAAAATAGCTTTCTCAGAATATATAAAAACTAAGTTATTTTATTTTTCACTAAAAAGTATCCAATAAAAGTTATACATTTTTTAAAATGTTCTATCTATATAAATAGCTGAATAATTTAATAAATACCTGCAGAAACGTAAACAAAATACTTAATAATATTTTTCTTCACCTCAAAACCTTTTGTCAGTTAATTGGCATTGCAAAAAAAAAACCAAATTATATTTTCTTTTTTACCATAGTTTGCATTTGCCATCATTTATTCAGGGCAAAAGTGTACAAAACGAAAAATGCCCCCAGATACGTTAAAGCCATTATGGCTGGGGATTATTCAACTATTTCTAATCTGAGGGCACCAGCAAAAATTCCGTGCGAAACGTTATCTAACACAGCGTTCGTTTATTTTGTTTGCCATTCAGAAGCAGATTTTCCCTGTTTATTTTTTAGTTTAGTTCTGTTTACCGGTTTCTAATAAACTCATTTTTGTGGTTTGCAAAAAATGCCCCTTTAAGCACCTAAAATTAGGCAATGTTTTCTGTTTTACGAAAATGGGAAAGGCCAACAAATTGCTCAGTTGAATGGACAAATAGATCGTTGGATAATTATGCAAAAAGATGTAAGCAAAAGGGCAAAGGTGCAAACAGGCGGAGGCCTGGGGTCTAAAAATCAACAGGCCATAATGGGTTAATTATGGCATGGCGCATGGTAAAATGGAAAAACGAGGAGTTAAGGCCCGCTGTGCTGCACCGCATGAAGCTGAATCATCTGTCTATTAATTAGCCTAAAGTGGATAGAGGAAATGAGGGCCAGGGGGTTGGGATGGGGAAAATAGAAAATGGAAAAGCAAAGCGGACTTTGGGTCTGCTAAAATATGCAACATGCTCATTACAAGCATAATAATTAAACTCCGGAGTGCCACAAAATTCAAATATGCACTGCTGCCAGGGGTGGTGAGGGAATCTCGGCAGGGGGGGCGGTTACAAAAAGGGGGCTTTGGGGGTCAGTTTGTTTACGCGATTTCATATGACATTCATACACGTCCATGCAATATTTGTATGTGCGTGAGTGTTTGGCATGGATTTGCGTTGTTTGCCTCGAAAGCTATGAAGAAAAACAGGCGTTCCGCAAGCAAAGTCAGTGCAGAACGTGCCGCATTCGTTCCATCAGCACTCTAGACCCCCTGTACCCCCTGTACCCCCTCCACTGGTATCTCCCACATTTTTGCCCCCCTTTGGGTCTGCGTGCAAATTAATGCGACATTTATTCATTATGCCATGAAACAGTCATAGAAGGAGATGGAGAAGGTTGGACAGGGGGGTTGGGATGCAAGGATAACCAGGGGCAGGGCAACCCCCTTTGCTAAGGGGGGGGATTGGAAAGAAGGACAGATGAAGCAGCCAACCACTCGACAGCCGGGCAACAAAGGCGATGACACACCAAAACACTGTGGGGTCAAGTGGAAAACAAATAATGAACCCATTAAATAGCTTAAGTTTTCAATTACATTTAATCAGCATAAAAATGTAGGAATTTAACCGTATTTTAATTATTTTATAGCTTTGAATAATTAGAAAATAACAGATTTACTAAGTGTCATTATTAAAAATTTTAAAACAAAGTTAGCGTTTCTAACGTAAAGATTGGATGTCCCTTATAAATGTGTTTAAAATATATGTCACTATATTTTTAATCATCAAGAATTATTATTCAAATGTCTTTTAAAAATCACTAGGCATTTGGAAATCTCATATAAAGGCAACTAAAAGTAGGCAACAATATAGTTTAAATCCAAAATTCCTTTTCACAGCATACTTTTAGACACCTTTATAGGTTATAGGTTATATTGCCTAATATTGATTAAAATTAAAGTTTCTAAATCTATAAAAATGATTTCTTTTAATTAATAAATATAATTTATTTTGTAATTTTGTTTTTTATTGACTTTTTCCACTAAAACAACCACTGTGCCATGACGATAACCTCAATGCGG
This sequence comes from Drosophila lutescens, assembly GCA_037075285.1. Classification (NCBI taxonomy): domain Eukaryota; kingdom Metazoa; phylum Arthropoda; class Insecta; order Diptera; family Drosophilidae; genus Drosophila; species Drosophila lutescens. The sequence goes on from JBAMCF010000314.1 coordinate 17,685, forward strand.
CGCCCACTTGAGCGCCTCTGCCTACCAACTCCGCAGTCCGTGGGTCCCGTAGTCCAAAGTCCCCCCTCCGTAGCTCCCATTGCCCCGTCTCGCTCTGTCTCTGCCGTCTCGCTCTCCACAAATGTGTCACCGCATAGTGTCGAGGGACATAAAAAGCATTTGCGTGATTTTATTTCGCATTTTTTGCTCTTCACTCACTTTGGGCTCAACTTTGCTTTTACCGCCGGCGCTTCTTCTGCTTCTTCTGCTGCTGCTGCTTTCCCAGTTTGCCATGTTTTCCATGGCCAAAAGAGTAGGCTCGTCTCCGGAGATTGGCTGTGTGTGTGTGTGAGTGTTTACCGAGCTTGTGTTAATTTAATCACAGTAAAAAGAATTTAATTAGTCGCACAAACACAAACAGCAGTGGACAATAATGGCAATAATAAAAGGCGTGCTGAATAAAATTTCCATAATTCGTGAGGTCTAGAAATGGAAACATCTGGCCTGGTCAAATTATTAACTTGGCTGGCATTCGCAGTGTTAGTGACATTTTTGTGATCTAGGGGTCTAATTTATACGATTACAATTATTTATATTATTTTCTTTTATCGATTTCTTCAAATTTAGCTTAATTTATTAGGCACTAATTTAAAACGCCTAGAAAAACAAGAGAGAAAAGCGACTGCTTGCACTGCTTGCACGGATTGCATTCATTATTTGCTCATAACTTTTTAATGATTGGTCCGATTAGAAAATTTTCTTTTACATTTCGATAGGTAAACACTACCAAATGCCATTTACACTTTTACAAAATCTGTAAAGATTTTATAAATCTTTAAAACAACTTTGTTAACAAGTTACTTACACGTTATGAACGATATGATTTCCGATAATATTTTCGTGTGGAAAACCCCACAAAAAAAAGCAAATTTCACTGGCAATTTGCGCCGTCTTTTATCGCTCGTTTGGCTCCCGAATGCCATTTTTATTTTAATCCAGCATGCGAGGCTTTCCCATCACTCCGCACGTCCTTTCTTGAGTTTCCCCAAATGGCAATTCAGTCAATGACAGAGCATAAAAGATCCACCGCATGTGGGGAAATAAGAAGAATTCTTGTCTATTCAACTATGAGTAAAAACCCATTTTGCCCAGGTCATGCATGCGGATACACACAGACATAGCGATATATCTACATACATCTGCATATATAGCCGCTCGCAGGGCGACCCAAAGTGGAAGTCAATTCAAGCAGCTTACTTTTATTTAAGTAAACGGCAAAAGAACACACAGGACTAGGTAGATATATATACATTTTTTTCTTTCTTGTTAGGAATGTACTTGAGATGCTATGGCTGCTGACCTTTTCTATGTTATTTTATTGTGGGGATTGTGGCGTCTTTTTTCTGGCTTTTTCTGACCCACCTGAACGACGCCCCCGGGCAGCTCGCCTCCTCTCACTTACTTATCTCGCCTCTCACTTTCTCCTTTCGCATTTCGCCTTGCAGATTTCAATTTGCAAGAAGAGGCCTCCATTCCGGAGGACATATTTGACCAGCACGACGGCGACATTGGGGATGAGGACGCTCAATATGCTCCATCTGCTGCAGCTGCCGCCGCCGAGGAGGAAGATCCCAGCGCCGCCGCCTCCGCCAACGATGATGACGATGATGATGTGGGGCTGATGGAGGAGGATGACGACGAGGATGCATCCGAGGCTGATATCGTGAGTACACACACATGACTATGCACTTGAAAAAATATACACATATGGCGCCCAAACAGGGACTTGAGTTATTTGGCTTTATTTCTTAAAAATATCTTTAAAAGAAAGAAACTGGTTTATATCTCTGGTTAAATCATTTAATAAGGCTTTAAATAAACCATTTTGAATGGAGTTATAAGAAAAATATTTGGCAGAAACTTTGGGTCCTTGCTCGGGCGCCCTGTACAAAAAGGGGTTGAACTTTTTTATTACTTACTATACATTTTTTATTTTTAATGGCGACCGAGCAGGCCCGTTAATATTAATGGTTTAAGTTCCTAAAAAATAAATAAATTGACAACTAAGCAGATTTGTATTTATCATAAACCTTGGGTCCCTGTTCGGGCGCCATCAAAAAAGGAATGAATTTTGTATATGTTAAGTTCTTTTAACCTCAATTTCGCCATTACACTGTTTTCAGGGTTTCATATTTTCAGAGCAAATTTAAAACAAAAAAAACATACAAATCAAAGATTTTTCTCTCTTTTTATAACATTTTTTAGTGTACACAGACAAACATAAGTACACATAGATGCTTTATAGAGTGCCCGAGCCTACAGTCAAGTCCATTCCGAATGAGGTCAGTTCTATTGAACCAAGTGGGGTCATATGCGACAAGTGGATGGGGGATGGTTATAGGAGGTGTCCATTGAAATGTCGCACAATGCGAGCGGCCAAGTCAAATTACTTTTCCAGCCGAAGAAGGGGAGGGCCACAGCTTAGCCCAATACTCGATTCCTACATTGAAATTCACTTGAGCAAAAAATGGGACCAAAGTCGAGAAGAGCAAGAGCCAAAAGCACTTGAAAGCATTTTTGAAACCAAAATTTAGCCAAAAAAATAATTGCCATCAAAAGGGGAAGGTTGCCCGAGAACAAAAGAAGGCCGTTGTAAATACCTTAAAACCTTAAAATCACGTTCTAAATTTGCAGGAATGGATTTACAAGATAGAAGACCTAAGAGCTATAACTAATTCAAAGGGAAAAGTGAATGATAAATAAGGGCATAAAAATAACCTTTCATATAACGAAGACTGACGACTTAACCTTTGAAATACCAGGAACGTGTGTTGTAAGAAGGCGAAAACACCGTTTAGCACTTTAGAATGCACTCAGTAGATCGTACCACCATTGCATTGACAATTCCTTGGAATTGCGATTCCCCCGAATTTCCCGTTCTCCACTCCTCTAATCAACGATTTGCAGACACTTGAGTTGAGTGTGGAAAGCACAGCCAAGGGCTCGAAATGAAACTTTCATTTTATTGTCTAGCTGCACATGTGCGCCCACACCTTCGGAATGCCACAGTAGAATTCTTAAGAGAGGTTCTAGGAAAGAGTTTTCTTTGAGTTTATTTTCTTTTTCATCTTTTTTTCATTTGTGCACTACAAAAACTTCTAGATTTTTTGTTTAAATCAGAACAAATCACAATCAATTATAAAGGTGTCGAAAAGTATGCAGTAAGAAATGAATTCATAGATTTGTTGAGTATTAATAATATTATAGCATACTTTTAAGCACCTTCATAGCCTTTCCTTTACAACGATTGTTACAAAGCAAATCTTGTAAAATATACTTTAACCCCCTTTTCGCTCTGTGCATTGCGACTACTTGCAGGTACTTGAATCTCAAAGGCCCACTTCAAGAAATTTCAGTGTTTACCTGGACGCTAAGAAATACCAAAATAACAAAAACCAGAAGCGCTCCAAGGAGAAGAAGAACAATATAAGCCACTACAACTACAAATTGAAAAACAATAAAGAGAACCGAAGGCCGCCAAAGGAATCTGCTGCATCTGCTGCCGCTGCCGCTGGTGGAAAACCGGGGATGGAAACGCTTGTTCTCGGTGGCGGAAAATCCAAATTCACTTCCGGCGACGAGCAGGACGACGAGCAGGACGACGACGCGAACTTTGGCAGGCAAAGTTTTGGGTTTGGGTATAAAAAATTAAAGAATATGCACGAACAGCAAAGTCAACAGGAGAAGGAGGAGCAGAAAACAGACAGGAAGCGGGGCGATGATGGTGATTTACTGGGGGAATACCCCACGTCACAGCTGTTTGATGCTATTGAAATATTAAATGAACGTAAATTTAATAAACCATCGGCGCAATCAACGGTTAAGAAGGAGCAGGAGCAGGAGCAGCCAAAGTCCAGACAGGTGGATGAGGCCATTGGTGATATCGAGGACAATTTGGATAATGATGAAGTATTGCCCAACCAAGAAGACGACGACGACGAGGAGGACATAGAGGACATTAAGTCGCCCATTGACAATGATGAATTGGCCAAAAAGTACCCAGTAGCCACATCAACAACCACCAAGGTCCCAACCACTTTGGCCGCATCAAAAGGCACCAGCAGCACCAGCTCAACAACAACAACCAGCACAACTTCGACACCGACACCGACAACGACAACAACACCAAGAACTTGGCCAACAATTGGCCGCAAACTGAAGAGGAATTTCTTTGGCCTGCCCCAGAGCACAGAAACCAGATACTATGGCAGCTATGATATCGGTCGGGTTCGGGCATCGGCTGGCCAGGAGGAGGATAACAACGATGAGGATGAGCAGGATGAGCAGGATGTGGGCCAGCTGCACTACTATGACACCAGCAGCCAGCCCAGAAAGTTGGTCACTTTCGATCCGGACAAATCCGAGGAGAATTACTTGGCAACCGAGAAGAAACAGCAGCATTCAACGCGTTATGTGGACGACGACTATGCCGAAGAGCAGCCGCCGGCGGAGAAGTCCAAGCTGGAAAATCCCTGGGAGAAATCCGCTGAAAAGCCAGAGGAGGAGGAGAAGGAGGAGCAGGAGGAGCGGGAGCAGGAGCAACTGGAGGATGGCAAATTGGAATCTGATTTGGAATCTGCATTGCAGCGATATCACGAGGGTAAGTCGTTTGCACATGAAACTGTGAAATAAATAAAAAAAGAATTAAAGAAAAATTGAAATACAAAAGTGGATGGTCGATTGAAAGGCACAGTGTAATGGGTTTAAATAAAATATGGCAAAGTTGTTTAATTTATGAAATATCAATATAAACAAGAGAACGAGCCACAGATAATACAGGGATTTTAAAAACTACTTTAAAAGGTGTCTAAAAGTATGCAGTAATATATTTTTGGTCCGAAAGTGCGATGGGTTAATTCCGAAAAAGTACGACATTTTTGCACTGCATACTTTTAGACATATTAATGATTTCCGAATACAAGAAACTGCCCCTGAAATCATAAGGGTGTTAAAAACACTTCCTAAGGTGTCCAACAGTATGCAATAAAATATTTTTAGTCCGAAAGTTCAATGTATTAATTCCGAAAAATTACGTTCTTTTTTCACTGCATACTTTTAGACACTTGTGTATAAAAATCAACCCATTCCCAACAGGCTTTGGCTTTGTTAAACACTAGAAACTAAGCACTGTACCGCATTCCATTTCCCCTTTGACTGGCGAACTTGGCCGAAATGCCTCTCACACTGGGAATTTGTGCTTTTGGCCCACTGTGCCGCACATTCCACTCGCTCGTTCGGTTTCGCTTGGCAGTTTTCGGTTTTCGGACCCCAGTTAGAGATCCCATCAAAGTCAGCTATGCGGATGTGTGTGTACGTAGTACGTACTGTGCTATGTGTGTGCCTGTGCCGTAAATTGAAAATATGTAAAGGAAATCCCCAAAGCATTCTACATTCTACAGACGAAGACCCACAGACAGAGAGATATATGTACGTTTGGCTGGGAGGGTAATGAAAAGCCAAACTGTGGGCAGGAAAATCGCTTTAATTTCAATGCAAATGTGTGAAGAGCTCGAAGACTTTGCCTAAAGAGCGAAAAATCTCCAAATTCTATATGCCCCTAATTAGTTTAGCGGAAAGCGAAGTTGATAAAATGTATGCAAATTTTGTTTAAATTTTTCCCAAGCCAAGAAATCAAACGAAAAAAGTTCAGCTTCCTTGGGGGAATATGCTCACACCTCCCGCTCAGCCATTTCCTGGCATTAAACAATAAAGCTCGCAAAATATATAAAACGTATATAGCTGAGCCAACGGAAGCAACAAAATCTGTCCAGAGGATTGGCCAAGAAATGAAGTTCTGCGGGGGCGGCGAGGGCAGACGTGCCCTGACTGGGAGAAGCAAACGCCCGGGTTGATTCGAGAGTTCCACCATAAATTCGTTGATTATTTTATTTCTTGGGAGTCCTGCTGACGCCTCCCTCGCTGGCACAAATCAAGTTGAATGAATTTGTGTGTGGTTCCCCATCGGAAGTAGGGGAGGAGCGGTGGTCCTGGGGATTTTGTGTGGTTTGTAAGGATTTCAGGACCAACATTGAGCTGGGTCAAACGAGAAGGAAGGGCAAGATTACTAGCGAAGGCCTTGCATACCCTAGAATACTAAAATCATAACCAAAGCATATAAGAAATCAACTAAAAGTATTATTCAAATATTATTAAATATTAGAACTTTAAATCTCAAGTTTTTGAATGTTTTTCACTTTCAAATCGGAGTTTATTTGATCAAGTTATGGATACTTTAAGTGCCGTTTTGGGTCACCTTTTTAACAAACAATAAAAAAAAGTTTATTAAAAATGCAGTTACCAATAAAACCAAAAGATAATTAGACCACAATTATTTAGAGATATTAAACTTTGAAATCGATATGCTATTAATCAAGTTATAGGCCTTAGAAGTGCCGTTTTGGGTCACACTATCAAAAAAGTGTGTTAAAAATTCAATTAACAATAAAACCAAAAATGTTAATCCAAAATATAAGATAATTAGGCCACAATTGCTTAGAGGTAGGGAACTTTGTCAGAATTAATAAATTTTGGGTCACCTTTTCTTGTAATTTTAATGTGTGCCAAACTAAAACTACCCACCTTGCCTTATTTTAAGGGCATTGGACAAGAGAATATCTTGTTGTCCGTTGGCCTAATAGAAATCTATTACTTCCGAGCCCTAAAAAGCGTGCCGAGACTAACAAAGATTTTTATTCTCGCTTCCTCTTTTTGCGTCACAGCCACTGGGGCCACGCCCACCGCCGCCGCAGCAGCCGCCCCCTCGTCGGCATTTGAGCGCTTCAAGGCGCTGCGAAGGAGTCGCCAGCGGACGGGTCACAAGAGCCACAAGAAGCGGTACAAGGACTACCTGAAGAGGCATCCGGAGATGCGGAACGCAAAGACGCTGCCAGAGGTGGTGACCCCGACGCCCACCATCTCAGCGAGGCACCTGCAGAAGCTGCAGAAGGAACGCGAGCGATCCACGCACTCGGCACCGATCTTCGCCCTGGGCCTGCGACCCCAGCGCCCGCTGACCCTGACCTTGACCACCGGCAAGCCCTTCTACGAGGGCCAGGTCAACTACTACGACCACCAGCCGCAGCAGCTGGACGTCGATCTGAAGCACCACACGGAAATGGAGCGTCTGATTGCCCACGACAATGGCAACTGGTATCGTCGCATCAGTCCGGTTCTGCGGAATGGCATCAAGAGTGATCAGACGGCGGTGAAGGAGCACGGTCATCATCATCATCATCATGGTCATGGTCATGGTCACGTGGGCAATAACCATCATCACCACCATCATCATCATCACAGTCACACGCACAGCCATGGACATCATGGGCATCCGAAGTCGACACATCTGCGGTCCCCGCCGCGACCCAGCAATCCCTATCAGAGGAAGGGTGTTCCAAGTCCACCGGCGGCACCACCACCACCACCACCCACACCACCTCTGCCACCACCGAAGCCCCAACTGGGCCATCAGATAACCGAGCTGGAGCATCTGGAGCGATACTACGCCAAGTGGCCGCATCTAGCCAGGGTGCAGTTCCAGGTCTACGACGAGCACTATCGCGAATCGCATCCGGAGCTCTATGGCGACTACGAGGATGACTACGAGAGCGCCGCCGAGCTGGAGGAGGCGGAGCAGGAACGCGGCGAGGAGGCCAACCTGCCGCCCTATATCAAAAAGTATAATCGGCGCAACAAGCAGCTGCTCAATCTTCTGGAGGGCACCCTGCCCACACCCACTCTTCAATCTGGCGGTAACTCGCTGGGCAGCACCGAAACCATCCGCCTGGACGATGAGTATCTGAAGGAGAAGAGGCGTCGCTACCATCAGCATCAGCGCTTCGAGGATTTGTTTGCCCAGCAAAAGAGCTCGACGACTACCGTTAGGTCAAAGGTAGAGTTGGTCACCAAGGTGGTGGATCCCAAGGAGACCACTACAGTGGCCACCAATCAGTTGCCCGAGGAAGATGCCCCAGCTGCTGCGGTCTCTGGCGAGGAATCCATTGATCCGGCACCCGAAACCCTGGACTTTTGGCAGCGCGAAATGGCCAGCAAGGCGGGGAAGATGGTGGGCAGTCCTTCCTCCTCCACAACCACTCCGAAGCCGGCGCTCTTCAAGCTCCCATCCTATCCGGCCATCGCTGGGAGCTTCCTGGGCACACCGCGCAGTCGCAGCCGGAGCGCCCAATTTGTGGCCAATGTGGCTGGCCGCGGGCAAAGTGGTTGGCCCCGTTTGGAGGCGGGTAATTCCACGGAAAAGCCAGAGGGAGGATCTGCCGCAGGAGGAGCACCACCCGGCGGAGGAGGAGGAGGAGGAGGCGGTCGGGGAGATCCCTCGCCCCTGAACTCCTTTGTCTATCATCGCGTCATCGATGGCATCGGCGGTGGAGCAGGAGCAAGTGCATCCAGTGGCATCATCGGCAGCAGTAGAGGCAAACAGTCGCGACTGCCATTCGTGGCCATCACGGATCGACGGCTGGAGAAATCGCTGGCGGAGCGACACAAAGACTTTGAGCAGAATCACTTTCCGATGCCTTAAGCCGCGAATTTTTTGTTTGGGCAGCAGTGGAAAAGCGGGAAAAGCTGGAAAAAGAGAGAGAGAGAGAGGAATGGAAAGAAAGGAAAAATTAACGATGAGTTGGTTGCAACGGAAGGAAAGGGGAAATAACACTGAAAACCCAAGTCAAAGAGCTTCTTAAATATAAATATCAGCAAATATGAAAAGTTGAGATCGTAAAACATGTATTTCCATATATTCATAATAATACTTGCCTGCTCACAAAAATTTTAATACCTTCAGTTTGCAAACAAATTTAATTGGTCTTCAAATATATTCGGAAAAATAATAACATCTCTTTAAAAAAAAAGGCTTTAAACATTTTACACTTGAAGAAATTTTATTCCAACATTTATATTCACATTTAATTGAATTATTTTTTTTAGATCTATAATTTTTTTTAAATTTCTGGACTGATATTATAAAAATTAATAAAAATCTTTTGCTGAATTTCGATTTATTTTATACGAATTTAACCATTTGAACCATTTTCGAGCCACAATAAAACGATGCCAGCCAGATCCAAAAAGTTCCTCCCCTTATTTGAGAAATATTATTGAAATAATCCCATTCCCCTTTCCCCCGAAATGCTACCAACTCAAAAAATCTAAACATAATTCTAGTACTATATTATAGTCGCCGCTTTCGGATGTATTATTTTTGGTGTTTTATGTTTTACACGAAGGGCGAAGGAAGCGAATCAAAGGATATAGAGATAATTGTCGAAAACGATTTTTTTGTGTGGTGAATATATATGGAAAACATTAAACGATAAACGTTAGAAAAAGTAAACGATAAAATAAAGTAAAGCAAAAAAAAATGTAAAACTAAAGTTAAGCGAAAAACTTTTTTTTGTGTATAAATAGCGAAAAACACCTGTAGACACACACACACGAACACATACATATATACGAGAACACACACACGGACACTCAAAGAGCTGTTAGAAATCAAAAAGTGATAACCGAAAACAGAAATATAATAATTTTGCGCCTTGGTTTCGATTGGATTTCATTTAGTTTTAGAAAGCATTGCTTCTGGATGTTAAGTAGCTGAAAAATTAGAAGAAATTGTAGAAAAAGAGCCTCGAAAAAAATGGTGCTGCCATTTCAAAATCTACAAAAACCAAAATATTTTTTTTACATTTTTTTTGTCCAGAAATTAAAACTCTATTGGATTAAAGACAAGATGGCAGCACTATTCACCACGCACAAACACACACTGAATGCTTTTCCGGCCGCCCTTGCACGCAAAATCCATCGAAATAGGTTTCAAAATTAAACGAAAAACAATGAAAACACACTTGAGGAAAAACTAAATTGAGCTGACAAAAAAAACATTCAATTAGCCAGAAGAAAACAAATAACAAGTTTTAGTGGTTAATAGAAAGGCAAAAAACAACATATCAAAACGAATTATGGATGTTAAAATGCTTGCTTCGGACTGGAAATAAAGGATAATTAAATTTGGAATTTAGTTTGGTTTTATTGTAACATTAAATCTTTGAAGAAAATACTTCGAGAATTTTTATTTCGAAAATTTAAAAATTGAACAACGACTTTAAAATAAAAAAAATATAATAGAAAATCTTTCATAATTTATAAAAATCAGACAACTTTTAATTATGGAATTTTAAGATATTTCCAACCCTTTACCACACTTGTAAGATTTTTATAAACAGTCTGAAAAAAAAAATAAAATAAAAAATCTTTAAAAATTTATAAAAAATCAGCTAACTTTTAGTTATAAAATTTAAAATATTTTTAACCATTTTTCACGTTTGTAAGATTTTTAAGGACAGTCTGAAGCGAACATTAAACCCACACACAGTTGATTCAGAAAAATGAACAAACATACAACATAAAAAGAGGAAATAAAAGTGCAAAAGGGAGTGGATGAAAAACTCTGAGAAATTCCCCCGAAAAATTAGTCGAAAACTTAAGAAATGAAAAATACTTTGTGTAGAAAAATAAGAGAAAACAGGACGAAAAAAACGCATTTCCACAGCTTTAGCCGAATTACTAGTTTAAACACACGCACACACTGACACACAACAAAGTATGTGAGCGGAAATAAAAATTTCATAAGCAAGACGCGGATAAAGTGGAGGGCAAGAAGGAGAAGAAGAAGTTAAGGGGGAGGCGGATGCAATGCGGTGTAATTAACATATCAAAAGCGAAACGTAAAGAGGAGAAAAAGGAGAGAAAGGCAATTAAAACTAAGCGCAATGGCAAAAATATTTCTCAAACTGGATTCATAAAAAGGGAATTTTTTCAGTTTTTTTCTTGTTCATAAAAGGCTTCTTTGTGGCTCAACTTTAAAGTTGAAAGTTTAAACACTTTGAGTTCAAGTGAAAACGAAACCTGTTTGTTGTACGATTTAATTGGAATTTGAGTTGAAATAAGAAAAACACACAGCAAGAGGGCAGTCAAAATGGAAAACAACCTTCAAAGGTATCAGCGTATCAATAAAAAAACCAAAAAAAAAACGAGAATAAAATTAAAAACACAACACGGAAAACACACCAACATATACATGTATACACATCTCATTATGTGGTAACATTTTAATGGAATGAAATTCAATAAAGCAACAATTTATTATTTACGCATAATCATGGACTCATTTTCTTGTCCTTGGCATGGGAAAAACGCCGGCCGCCATTGGCAGCCATTTAAATGCGAATAAAATATTCAGCAATTAACGCGCTTTCCCCCGGAAAATGGGGTCATGTGTGTGTGTGAAAGACCCACCGATTCGATTTGAACTTGGAAACGTTTCTAGAACACTAAATGGATCGAACTGTCAAGTGGTTGAATACTTTATTACTATTGGTGTTTTTAAATCACCTATAAAGGCGCCTGAAAGTATGCAGTGCTTTTTTTCCAAGAAGAAACACTAAAGATTTAAATTCTTTTGAGATAAAGCCTAAAAGTATGTTTTAATATTTATCCATCAGATTTACTGTTTTTAAATATATGAAAGCATACTTTTAGGCACCCAAAAAAGGTGATTTTAAATCTCTAAGTTAAACTTCCATTTTTTAATGAAAATGATCACTTGTACAGCACCAGGCTCGATTTGCATCGATGAGAAAACACATGATACCTCATATATATCCCAATTAAGGCCCAGAACTGCCGATGTGAGCGAGAAAGAGACGGCAGAGCTCGTTTATCAATCGCAACGGGCGTGCATTTAATTACTTAAACGCTTATCGAATAACGGCCACGCACAAATCACCGGCAAACTGAAGCATAAAGCCTCGCGCCGCGAAAGAGACGGGGCATACGCGATAAGAGAGAGACGGCTGCTGTGCAGTGATGCATTTGTCGCTGCAGCTTTTCAATTACCCCCACGTTTTATTTCGCCTGTTTTTCACCTGTTCTCCTTTTTTTATAGCTCACGTGCCAGGGGTGAAAATCTGTCAGTTGATTTGCATAAAATGTTGCCGCACTCCATTGGTTTTCCTTTTTCCTTATTTTCCGTGTATTTCCCTCTGCGTCGCTGCACATTTGCCAAATAATTCCAATTCAATTTGCGAAGCTCTCTTTTAACTTTCGAGGCAGTTTCAGTCTCCACAAGTTTCCCGCCCCAAAAAAAAAAGTTAAACAAAAATGTTGTGTCTACGGTAGCGATCGTATCGAGCAGGCACTGGTTACAGGGTATCTTTTGGGTGAAAATTTGAATAGACACGTAGCCCGAAGAGCAGACAGCCAAATGGAGACATTGCGACAGAAAACAGAAGGAGTGGAGCTGCCAAAACCGCCGGCTGAAACGGAGTCGCGCAGCAACAGCATCACACTGAAAAAAAAACTATCAAAAATAATCGATAGATTTTTTATAAAATATAAAATACAAAATCCCAAAAACAAAATAAATAGGATCTTTTAGAATATCTTTAAATAAATACAGAAAACCCGCATTACATTTTATGCAGCATACTTTTAGACATTTTTTTTAGCGCTTTTGAAACTCTGGAAAATTAAATGTAATCAAATAAATATTTTAATTTTTAATATAATAGAATAGAATCCTTTTCAAGATAACTTTTTCTTATAAAGTTTATTTCCTATTATATAATTTCAGTGCATTCAATGCAATGTCGCAAAGGTGGTGGCTCAAGTTGAAGGCAAACTGCTTGCGGCGCTCTTTTCAAAGCGTTGAAGAAGCGACAAGGAGCAGGATGAAAACGAGGAGGAGGGGGTGGAAGTAGGGACATTTTCCTAGTCGTGCCAAGTGCAGCAAGCAGGATTTCTTGTACCTACGTGTGTGGCCCCGTCTGTCCGCTTGTCTGTGTCGTTTCCTTAGTTCGACTCTATGTCTGTCTGCGTATGCTTGCTGTTCACTGCAAGAAATTACGTAATAAAAAATATTTATATTAAATATAGTATTAAACTCTAGTACTAGCAAAATACTTAAAAAAACAAAAATTTAGTTTGATATGAAATCTTTTCGAAAAGGTGTCAAAAAGTATGCCATAAGAAAATTATACTCGTTTTTCGGGAATCATAAAAACACTGTTGCATACTTATAGACATCTTTGTAAAAGATTTAAAATCTCTAGTTGTTTTTAAAAATTTTAACTTCAATTAAATTAGCATATACAGTATTTATTAAACGTTAAAAAAATTCTATTATTTTTTTTCTGCGTATTCTTGTAGTTTTGGCTCAGCCATAGTTTTCCACAGCTTTCCTTAACTTCGCTTCTCCTCCTTTTTGTTGCTTGCATTTTCCAAGTGCGACAAAGTCACACACAGAAACGAAGATGGAGAAAATCACGTAAACAGATTTCTGTTGTCTCAGCAACCATATTCGCATTCCTCGACTTCGCCGCCCGTTTCTACACATTTCCACATTTTGTTTTCCCTCTCAGGCAGCCAGGCATTTTCAATAATTAAACATTTGCGTGCGAAATGGCCGCGTAAAGTTGCTTCTGTGCTTCCACTGTGGAAATCTAAAATACCCCCGAAAGTTTTCCTTTTGCTTTTGTTGCTGTCGCCCAAAATCCCCGGGAGGTTCGCTTCGCGCTGTCTCGCAATCATAATTATAATAATTATAAAAACAATAATTAAAGCACATAAGTACTGGGATACTCGGTGTATTTTCGGGTGTCCAGGGGGCGAGCGAAAAGGGAAAAGGAAAATATTTAATTGAAATTTTAATAGAACCCTAAGCCGGGCACGTAGGCAAAATGCCTTTTCTTTGTTTTCCTTCCTCTTTTTTTCTTTCTGGTCCTTTTGCCTTTTCTTTTGGGCCGGTGAGCAGAGTCTGCATTTTTGACAAGTTAATTAGGTTGTTTGTTGGTTCTCGTCCCTTTTCCTCCGGATTTCTCTCTATTTTCGAGGTATATTTTAATGTACTTGTGATAAAGTCCTTTTAATTGCTGCCAGACAACACCTTATTTCAGCTCAGCCCGGCTTACCTCAACTCATCTCTTTCAGGACTCGACGACTGTCCTTTGGTCAGCTCGCAGGCACCCACACAAGCACAACACACACACCCACACACATACATAGCCCGGAGGCAGACAGTCAAGTTGTCAAAGTGGCAACAAAATTAAGCATACGCCATGTGGACCCGCCTGCAGCCTGAGAAGCAGGAGATATAGTGGAGGCAAAAGGAAAATGAGCAAACCGGCTGTGTGGTAAATATACAAACATAACTAGAAGTGGGAATTCAACCAGAGAAAAATGGTTGCAAGATGAAAATTCTCGCTCTGAAGCAAAGGTTTTACGAAAAAAACTAGCGGTATGTTTTGGTAATTTATCTCTTACTTTATGTTGAAAAAATGTATATGCAAATAGAAGAACCTATTAATAAAATAAATGAACATACATTTTAATATAAAACATTATCGTCTTATAAAGAAATTACGTTATAAAAAACATTTGTTTAAAATATTTAAATACTAGCAAAATACTTTTAAGAAAAGCAAAACATTTAGTTAGTTTTGAAATCTCTTCAAAAAGGTGTCGTAAAGTATGCTATAAGAAAAATATTTTCTACTTTCGAATATTAAATATATACTGTTGCATACTTTTAAACTTCACTTAATATTTATTTTAGCTTTCTAGTTTCTAATTAATTCTTACGAAAATTCGTAGTAAATTTAAATATATATACTATATATATATATACTTTATATTAATGAAGTTCGCCTTTTAAATCCACTTTGCTTTGACCATTTTTTCGTCCCTAAAATTAAAATGGCTTAAGGAATTTATATCATTTATGTAAGCACAAGTTAATGAACCGCAACAGTTCCGTTTTTCATATTCAAAATTAAAATTGTCAGAGAGCGTTCTTTTCAGAGGACAGGGCTTCTCGGCCAGGATAACCGCCCATCTGTTACTTCTCCTTATTTCCCTGCTGCGGTTTCAATTCTCCACCAGTGGTGTCCATGTGGTCCTCTCGGCAGATTCGCCCCAAGAAACACAAAAACGAAAAAAACCGAAAAAGGCAACAGACTGTCACGCTGTATGAACGACCTCAAACAAGACTTTTGTGGCGCTTTTCGGGGGGAATGTAAAACCGGCAATGACTCCGACTCCAACTCAACCGCATTTGATTTCTTTTTAATTTTCGGGCTTCTTGCCGGCGATAACCGCCCCCTCGAGCTTTATATTTTTGTTATTTAAGAGCCAGACAACATTTGCATAACGCTTTGATAATTAAATGTAATTGCTTCACAGCCGGCACTCCGAGATCCAAGTATCTGATTCACTTTCGGCTTATTTTTGTTTTTTTTTGGGAATTAATGTCGGGTACTTAAAGCGATGCCATGTTGATTTGCCAAATTTCTTATCTTTTTTGGGGGGATGGAAAGAATGTTTATATCCCTGTCATCTCCCTCAAAATTAGACCTGTTTTTATGACACATTATCATTCGTAATGCTCACTTTATAACTGCGGTGAATGAAAAGCAACTCTAAACTCTATATTTTTAATTACGCTGCCCATGCTGCGTATACGCAATGGCATTTCAATTAAAAAGTTGCTCTGAGCGGGGTTAGCAGTTAATCCATTTTGATATCCGCAATCCGCTTGCTAATTAATCTACTTAAATCTATGGCTCAACTAGAACGCGGAGATTGACTCCTTTATCGTCTTTTTTTTTTTTTGCCCCAAAGGGATGGCTAATTTATTAATGTATCAGAGTAATAAAAAAAGAAGGAAGTAAAGCCCTTCAGCTGAAAATCTACTGGCTATTGAGTGAAGTGGCAAGTAATAAAATTGTGAGCAGAAATCTCTACACAAATTATTCGGATTTAATTTAATTTAAACTGTACACTTTAAAATAATTTTAATAAAGATAAAACAAACCAAAAAAACAGAATATAATAGTCAGAACATTTTTAAAAAGAAAATTGTTTTTAAAAATTAAATAAATATTACTAAATATTTTTTAGATATATTAAATCCATTGAGTGATTGAGTGAAGTGGCAGGTAATAACATGTGAGCAGAAATTTAATTTAAAGTGTACACTAAAAAATAATTTTACTTGAGAATCCACAACCCAAAAAATCGGAATATAAAAGTCGGAAAATATTTAAAATAAAACCCCTTAAAATAAGTAATTTTTAAAAATTAAATAAATATTACTAAATATTTTTCAGATATATTAAATCCAGTGAGTAAACATTAAAACTGGTTGTCATTTCCCCTGACCCATCCGCTTTTTTCCCAGATTTTTTCCTGATTTTACTCCGGTTAACAAACAAGTTCCGTTCGACTTCGAGTTGGGGGATATTATAAATTTCTCATAAAGCAAATTCAAAGCGAAAAAGAGTTGAAGCCGAAACGAGGGCAGTAGAGGTGGAAAATGAGGGGGGCTAAGGGGAAATGAGGAAAATCAGGAGGGGTGTAAGTAGAGAAAAGCGATGCTGCGACAGCCAAAGGCAAACCGAGTTCTCGTCAGCGCTTTTCCAACTTTTCGCCAGGGGAGCAAACACAAAGAGCGAAAGAGAAAGGCTGAGAAAAGTAAGGAAAATCAGGGGGGGGGAAAAGGGGGTAACTTTGCCAATTTTTCACGCCTTTACCAATGTAAATGACAGATTTTTATGCACGTTTTATGCTCTCGATGCGTACACGATTTCATTTTCAACACTTTCCGCATCACTGCTTTTCTCTCTGCGCTTTCTTTTCCCACATTCTCCTCCTCTGGGTGTCAAGTAGTTCCCGGGAGAAGACCAAGGATAAGACCAGGACGAAATCACCGAGAGAATGTAAACAGAAATTATATATCGATCATATTGATTACAGTCACACTGGAAAGTCTTCAAATGGGGTTTAAAAAAAAATATATATAAAAAATGTATAAAATATTGAATAAATATTTAAACACTATATAACACCATAATTTTTAATAAATTATCGCTTTATTTTCCATATTATTGTGTAAAACCAATTGAATGTTGATTTTTATGGCCCATTCACACCTTATTTATTTATTTCCAGCAATTGATTTCGTGAAAATGTTTTCGCTCCTTAAAGAAATGTTAAAAAAAAGAAAAGGTAGGGGTTCGGGGGAAAATCCCCTGGGAAAATGCGAACACCCCCATGCTTTCCATTAAAGCAAAGGCACCGAAAAAAAGAGGAGAACAAGGCAAGTAATAATAATACACGAAAGTTCCATTTGCCCCTGTCATCATCACTTTTGCGGCAGTCTCAGTGGCACCTGGTGGCCCCCCTCCCCCATTAAAGCCCCCAACCCTGAACTTTGACCCCCCTTTTTTCCTTTTTGGCTGTGCGTGCTTACCGAACTTCAAGTGTTTGCCGCCGAATTGAACTTGAATTCGATGTCTTTCTTGAGGAAATTCAGCACAATGCAAATATCAGTGTTCTGCCTTCTACCTTTCCACGAAAAGCATTAAAAATGCACCCAGCCGAGATTCGTTGAAGGGAGCAGGAAGTGGGCTTTGGGCCAACATGCTGGTGATTTGTTGGCCCATAATAAATCAGGGCCATAAACGGCTTATGGCCGAACATGACTACAACAAATCTCATGAGGGCACTGGCAAAAATATGTACCAAAAAGAACAATTAAATAAGCTATAACCAATATAAAAGGCTCCCTATAAAAAACGGTTAGTAGCGAAAGTCATCCAGAACGGATTAATATAAAAATCTAAAAAAAAATATGTAAATTCGGAAATAATATAAATAAACTTAACAGTTTTTTGAAAGAATGATAAACTGATTTTCTAAAATATAAAATATTAAAAATAAACAATTTTTTGTTATATATTCTAATTTCAAACAAAAGATGAATAAAATTCGCATATTTTTTTTATTGACAAAAAAACAGAACAACTTTTTTGCCAAGTGTATCACACAAAATACAAAAAAGAAATGCTCTTAAATCGGCGACCAGATTGAAGCGTTGAAAATGAACTATGAACAATTTATGTGATTGTTTTGCCCGTCACTCCCATTATAAATCTATATATATACTCTCCCATATATCTGTATATATAGGGGATTGTGTGTGCTCGGCATGGCCAATAATGCGCCGTAAGGCACGGAAGTTTACGCTCAATTTAGTTGGCAAAAAACCTACATATCTATGGGAATATATCCATACATACGTATGTGCTATATGCACATTTATATTGGCTTTCAGTTGCAGCAGTCAGGCAAATAAAATTCAAACATAACAACAATATTTATTTAGTTTCGAATTGGGTGTGAAGGGGCACCGAGGTGTGCATATTCATCACTCGTCCAATATTTGCGTTGAACATTTCGAATTCAAAATGCTCGAAATAAAAAAACAATATTGGCAAAAGATGCATATCGCAAAGGGGAATTATTGTGACGCGGGAAACAGTCTATGAAGCCCCCCTGACATCAAAAATAAATATATATTTAAATATGCATGAAGAATCCAAAAGGGCTTAAGAGGTATATCTGAAAATCTCTAGTGATTTTAAACCATATTTTAATGAACCATCCTAATCAGAAATATTATTATTTTTAGTAAAATAAAAAGTTAAGAAGTGAAAAGGATTGTTATCTTTAATATTTATTTTTTCTCTTGCCAAAAATCTTTCCCAGTTTAATTTAATTAGCGTAAGATACGATCTTTTTAATAGATTAATATCTGTCACATACGTCAAATGGTATTTAATTTAGTTTTTAGCACCCAGGCAGATAAAGAATTTTAACGATGCATGTTAATGTCCTCATCCCCAGGGAAATCCCATGCCCAAAGTTTGAAATTGAATTGCCCGGAAATCCCCCCCCCCCCACTCCGTTTCCATTCCCGTTCCGTTTCATTCCCGTTCCATTCCGTTTCATTTCATTTCGTTTCGTTTCGGACGAGACAAATTGCTCACGCTTCGCATCATTTCACTTCCGAGCCGTTGATGGATTTGTCACTTTTATGACACTTGGAATGGGGTATTACGATTTGTGGTGGTAGGGGGGTTTTGAGGTTTACGAGGGGGGCTGTCTTTTTCGGGCATATTGCCAGCCAGCGTCGCAATGCGCTTTTCCACACACTCAATCACATACATCTTTACTTGCGTAAATGCTCGCCAAGGGTGACAACAAGCATCCTTAGGCAAAAATGCACTCTTCGATCTGACAGAGTAATGAGAAACAAAGTAAGATAAGAGGGTTGGGTGTAAGAATAAGGGATCTAGTGAAATTTCAAGTTGAAAAACCATTCGTCAATATCTTCTCAATAAAATATTCGGGTTTTCAAACCACTTAAAAATTAATCTAAAAGTATGCAACAATAAATAGACAAAAGCCGAAAAACACAATTTACTTTAACCCTATAAATATTGGGGTTTTAAAATCACTTAGATGCTAACCATACAATAAAATCTAGAACATAAATTTATAAAAAAAATGTACTTTAAAATTAGTCTAAAAGTATGCAACAATAAATTGTTAATATGCCGAAAAACACAACATACTTTTAAGCACCTTTTCTATAGATCTCCAAATTACTTTTACAGATTAATATTAAACCAACTCTGGCTAAGATATTGACTATTATGAAAGGGAGTCCCATATTACAAACCCCTCTCAAGTAAAGTATCGATATTAAAACGCTGGCACTCCGCCAAAGCCTTTTAAACAATTAAACAATTGTGTATTTCCATTTGCGACAGTTTGGCCCCCGATTCATTCCAGTCGTTTGCAGTGAAATATGCTCCAGTTCAGTAAGCTGTTGGAGGGATCCAAGTGGCAATGCGAGGCCCCCTTAAAACTCAATTCAGAGCTCTCGCCCCGTCGATTTTCGACCGCCAAGCCACGAATCGCTGAGGAATGCGAGAAGTGCCAGCGGAAACAAATGGGCCAGAGTCAGTTCACAAAGCCGGGGGCCCAAAAAGCGCATCACAAGTGGAAGAGGGGGTTTTTCGGGCATATCAACGATGATTGAGCCACTGTGGGCTGTGTGTGTGTGTGTGTGTGTTGTGGGCTGAAGAGCTGAAGGGCCCGTTGAATGATGGGGACAGTGCATATGACAGAAGCGACTGACTGCCACCCATGGCAACCCGAAAACGAGGAATCTGGGCCTCCCTCCCTCCCGGGAGACACTCGCTGTCAACTAACTGCACCAAAACTGAACGCTCGGCGAACACTGACGCGCCCATTAGACTTCTGAAGTGATGACAGGACAAGGTCCCAGCTAACTTCTGACTTCCAACCCAACCTGCCCCACTCTTCGACTTACTTCCATAATAAACACTGCAAGAAATGGGAATAAGATATATGGAAACCATTACTAGTTGTATTTATATGCCTACGAAAGTATTCCAACACTTAAAAATAAATCTCTATAAGTTTAAACATTTATAGATTATAAAAAAAACATTTTTACAATAAAAAAAAATATTGTTCCAAAATGTTACATTTTTCCCAGATATTTTTACACATTTCAGAACGTATAATAATTTTTTGAGAAATGTAAAATTTTTTAAGACATTTTACATATTTTAAATTGTAAAAGAAAAATAATTTGTTTACTAATAGTTAGAAATTTCAAATCAAATAAGTTAACAAAAAATTTGTATTAGAAAATATTGTACAAAAATTAAAAAGCACTAAAAATGTTATCTAAAAATAAGTTATAGAAATAACAAATTTTTCACATTTTTTTAAATGTAAAAAACAAATTAGTTTTTACAATTGAAATTAGTTATTAAAATAGTTTTATTAGAAAATATAATGTTTATTATCTAAAAACTAAAAAGCACTAAAAGAATTATCTAAAAATATGCTGTGAAAATAGCAAAAAAAATCATAGCATACTTTTAGCCACCTTCAAGAGAGATTTATAAAAAAAACAAAAGATTAAATGTAAACTCCCTTTCCAGTACCCCGTTTCTCTCAGTGCACTCCCCGCTCTACTATTCCTTCTAGCTAACCATTCACTCTGTTAGTCAGTCAGCCGGTTTATGTGTGTTGCGTTGACATGGTGCTGGAAAAAATGATTGGCCTGCTGTGCTGAACCGAACTGAACTGCACTGCACTGCGCTCCACTCCACGGATCGAGTGTGTATCTGGATCTGGGTCTGGGCCTCCGTGGCCTCCCGTGCCATGTGCATCCGTGAGGGATCTGGGCATTTAAGCCTTTTATGTGTCGCTTTCAATATTAATTAAATGCTTACAAACCCAAAAAGGGGACACGCCAAACGAAGCAAACGAGACCAGGAAATGTTTTCCCTCTCTGAGTTTTCAAAACCCCCTCCCCTTTGCACCCCTTGTGCATTTTCCTGCAGTTTTCCCAAGCCCCCCCCTTTCCTTTCCCCTTGGGAGTCTACTTTTTCGGACTTGGCCAGTGCGATTCCTTGTTGTTGCATCATTCATTAGTTGTTGTCTGGCCGAAAAAGTTCTTGGAAGCCAACTCCGGTCTGTAGTTCTGTTTTTTTTTTTTTTTGGTACCCCCACCCCCATTTCCCAAGGGGTCATGTAAATCAGTAGTAATGACTGTGGGCCATTGTAACTCTCTTGAAATTATGAGGCGGCTTTAAAAGAGTAAACAAAGTATTAACTTATCCCAGGATTATACGTACATTTAAAGTAAATAGGAAGTTTGAGCGGTGGTTAGTCTTAAAAGCTATTAACAGTATGAAAAAGTTTTTTGGATTTTATAAAAATTTTAAATTTGTCTATACAGGAAATTTTTAAAATTTTAGTGGATTTTATTTTCAAAGCCTACTATTTATATTTTGAATTAACGAATATACCTTATGTTCTTATGTAACATAGTTTTAAATTCATATTTGGAGGACTTCCGATGACCCAACTCTATGTAATTACTTAAGGGCCTCCACTGATGAAACCATTCTGGTTTAATATTCAATTTCAATTTAATTTCGGGTCCCGCAATCAAGACATCAGAATTTCATACTTTCACCCACTCAAACGAAAAAATGGAAAATAATGAAACTGCTGACAGGAGCACAAATGGTTCACGGAAAATATCTCAAACACAAGACACAAGACCCTCTGCCCAACCTCAAAGGAGGAATAAAAAAAGGGCTTTCCCTTCAACACCTCCAGTGAGTGGTGTTTGTGTGGGTGAATTCGGATCCCGAAAGAAAAAAAGGACAAGACAATGGGTCGGGGTCGTCCTCCTCCTCCTTCGGTTTATTCCCCCTTTCGAGTTCGCTTGGGCGTGTGACAGATACAGCCATTTCAACTTTACAATCTCTTCAAATTAAATTGACCCACGTCAGAATTGGTTGGGGGAGGTCTCGAGGAAAAGGGTTTCCCCCGTCTAGGCTGTCCCTCACATGTCAGTATTTTCTTCTCCTTTCCACTGGAAATAAAGGAAACGGAATAAGGGATTAGTGGGGCATTTTTATACCCTCAATGGCTCACATTGATTGCAGTCAGAATCGTGTGACAGTTGCTCAACATTTGATTCTTCCTTCAAATAATATTTTAAAAATATTTCTAAAAATAAAATGAATGTTCAAACCCTAACCCTGACTGGCAAACTTACCCATCTAGTTGGCTGTTCCTTTGATCTGTCAATTTTTTATGGGCTCAAAAGTTTTCATTATACCTACAGGGCGAGCACTTTTCATTTGCCTGCGACACAGGCAACGAACTGGTCGTATTTCGAGAACAAGTTGTACTAAAAAAAATCCAAATTAAAAAGTGTGAAAAAAGTGAGTAAGCTAAACTTATTACTAACACAAAAGTACAGTCACCACAAAAGTCTTGCGTTTGCGTGCATGTGCGTACGTGTCGTTACAGGTACAGTGCCGTCAAAATGTCGGCACTGCGCTTGATTCCTCGCCCGAAAGCGAGGAATCTAGGCCAGATGACGACTTCGCTGATGATGGGACGTCGATTTGCCAGCGGCGGCGATGGCATTCGCCTTCTCATCGGCGATCGTGAGGTGGTTGGCTATGGGATCAACGGACGACCCCTGTACTTCGATAGCCAGGACTGCCCGTTTCCGGCCATCCGGTATCGCGAAGTCACCCCGGAATTGTGCGCCATACGCGAAAAGGAGCTGGGCGACTGGAAGAAGCTGTCGCTGGAGGACAAGAAGCAGCTGTATCGCCATAGCTTTTGCCAGACCTACGCCGAATTCCAGCACTTTTCGCCCGAATGGAAGATCTGCCTGGGCGTCGCCCTGTGGCTGGTGGCCATTGGATTCGGCATAACGATTGCCATGAAGACCAAGATGTATGGCGAGCTGCCCGACACGTTCGACGATGAACACCAGTCGGCTCAGCTGCGCCGCATGATCCAGCTGCAGATGAATCCCATCACTGGAATTTCATCCAAGTGGTGCTACCACGAGAACAAGTGGAAGTAGCTTGCAACTTGCACACACTACAATTGTTTTGCCGTATGCTATGTACAGAAACGTAGCAAGCATTACATGAAATTACACTACTCAAACTACACTATCAACAGCGACATCGGTTGCCAATCGATCGATCAGATATTGCCAAACGAAATCATTTCTCTAATACTATGCTACACATATATGCTCATTATCACGACTACACACTCGACTGCTAGTCGAATAACGAAAGGCGAGACACTCCACTCCACACTCGACTGCCAACTAACACATTTCCTTAGTTATTATTATCGTAAACCATTTAAATAGGATAATGCAGAAATTGAAATTGAACTATTTAAAACACTAAGAATGATGGACAGCGTGGACAACAAAGGCATTGAAGAAGCGAAGACATTACATTACACGTACAATCCAATAACAAATATAAATGTAAAACATTCCACTGATAAGCACACGAAACTTATTGTAACACACTTGAGAAAGAACTGTGTTGGGAACATTAAAAAAATGTAAAAAAGAAACTTTCGACTTTATCTTATGTTTAATAGATATATTAATAAATATATCCCAATTAGAGCAAGGACATATTATCGACAGTCTTTTTCTCGATATTTAAAAACATAAATATCGAAAATATCGATAATTTTCAAGCTCTAATCCCAACCATTCAAAAAACCATTTAGTTGAGCTAAAAATGCGCTTTATTGCAATCTTGAATTGAGATTTTAATACATCTTAATCTGCTGCATGCGGCGTCATGTCGCTGACTGTACTTTGATGTGTTTTAATGTTTGTTTGTTTTCTTTTTAATGTAAAGGTGGTCTCGTTTTAGTATGTATGTATGCAAGTATGTATAGAGTGGCATGTATGTATGTAAATACTAACATCAGTTGATTTCTTTTCGTTTGAATTTCCCGCTTTTCAAAATTTGTGTTTCGTTCATGGTGCATCACATGCATGGAGTACAGTAGTCAATGCCTAAATGGTCGAACAAAGCTCAAAGCTTCGACAAAACTAGGTTTTAAGTTGGAAAGATAAGATATATGTGTGTATATATATATATAGATCGAGTTTAAGTACGGCCAATTGCTTAAGAGGATGAAACTAAAGACGAAATAAGTATTCAGCAATTTCAATGTTACTCGTTTTTTTCAAAAGGGATTTGATTTCTTTGTTTTGTGTTTTTGTTTTTGTTTATTGAACTCTGTTGTATTCTTTATCCTTTATCATTTCTCTTTATCCTTTTATTTTTAGTTTACTTTAATGCTACCACAAAATATATTCCTCAGATACATTTATATAACTACTTAGAGAACATCATTTAACTTGAATAGTTCTTGGCAGTTATTTTTTTGCATATACATATTTCATAATCCGTTTTGCTTTAAAAATATGCCCGCTCTCTTTTCTTTTTCCATCGTTTAATATATGCATTTCCTAGCTTTCCTTCAGCTTTTCGTTCGATTTGATTAATGTACGATATTTTGCGACATAAATACGCATTTCTCTCACATACATAAATATACATTTACATATATATATATATATTCATATTCTTTCTAAAGTTAGGCATTTCATATGCTTGTATTTTATATAATTTCTTTCTTTTCCCACCCCCTTTTTCCCCCCGTGCATCGGTGCCTCATTCCCGACATCCGAGGGACATCACCTCAACGCCACCTAGCGGCGGGTATGCGCACCATGCCGACTCTGTTTTCTTCTTGTTCTTTTCGCTTTACACATTCGACAAAAATGTTATTTAAGTTTATCTCGCTTTTTTCGTGTGTGTCTCTGTGTTTTTGTTTGTTTCAAGCTAAATTGCATTAAATAATTAATTGTAATTATTTTATTAAATATAACTACTACGTTGAAAATGTGTGTGTTTGTTTGTTTGTGTTTTTGCGCATGTCGGTGAGTGCTATCAATTTGTTTTCCTGATTTTTGATTTCGCATGTGTTTCAATTGGTTTCTGCTGCTGTTTCTTTTTCTGTTTTTGTATTATTATTGGTTGCTAAACATTTCTCTTGTTTATTGGCAGTGCAAGTTCAGTTTTGCGTGTGGCTTTTTAACCAGTTTTATACATTTGAAATCATCGAATTAGGGGCAAACTCTGCACAGAAAGTACGCATAATTGAATCAACTTGCAACGCAAAATGGTAAAAGGAAAACAAAGTGGTATCAATGGTAATGGAACTGAAAGTGTGGAAATCCTAGATGGCGGCCAGCGCAGAGATCCTTCCCAAAAGCCCGATCAAGCTTTCTATATAATGGATGATGTGTCGATCGGTCGTATGTGTGATGTATCCTGTGTGTATCTGATTGATTGGTTGGTTTGTTTCTGGGTTTGTTTGATTTGTTCTATAAGATACGACGAGTTATGCACTATATAATAGCATATATATATTGTGTGGTACCCTAAAACTCGATCCCGCCTCTCGGTTTTCCCTTCCTCTTTGTTTTTGTTTCACATTTTGTTTCCGTTTTCCAGACTTTAGCCATTTTGTAAACACTCTATGTCTGCCATTTGCCGCGTGTGTATTTTGATTTGTGTGGTGAGAGAACTCGCTGCTTTTCCCGCTGCCATCATCGTCGCTGTCGTCGCCGCTGCTGCTGCTGATGCTGCTGTTCCTGTTCCTGTTTTTCCTGATCCTGTTACGGCTGTGCTCCGGATTCTATTAGCCCATCGCATCGATTGAGGCGGCAGCCCTTCAGTCCCAGCCGTTCTCCTTGATCATGTGGGCCAGCTCGATGATGAACTTGCCCTCCTTGTACTTCTGGCTGGACTCGTAGGCATGCTCGTACTTCCAGCCCAGCGGCGTCTTGCAGCACTCGCAGTAGATGTCCGCCACCGCATGGAGGCCGGTGAGGAGCACCCGCTCCTCCGTCTGGCCGCAGGCCACGTTCACCACCGAGTTGAACAGGTAGGCCGGTCCCTGGCTGCCCTGGAACGACTTCGAGATGAGCTCGTCGTGGGAGGCGAGGTGGGCGCGGCAGTGAACACATGAGTAGGTCCGATTCGTGGACGGTAGGTAGGCCTGAAACGTCTTCACCATCGTGACACGTTCTTGTTGCTGATCTCCTGTCCTCGTTTCCCCGGGCCTCTATATATTTACGAAAGTTATTTAGGTCCTGCGGTTGTTGTCTGTCCTTAAAGTGGTCCTCTTTCTGTAATTTGTAATATTTTAATCATTGTTAAAAGCGGAGTAACAGAGGTACTTTTAATTGAATAGAAAGATTAAGGATAAGCCAGAATTTTTGTATCACAATTTGAAAAGAAAATGATTTGAAAATGATGAGTTGCTCTTTAACAGCCTAAAATACATAAAACAAGCAGTTTTATAAACAGAATGGAATGGTTTTTTGAATTATTATAGGTAGATTTTGGGACTTAGTTTTACCTTGACCAGGACCACAACGAATTCTTCCCGTCTCCGTCGATCTGAGGCGTTGTTAACTGTGCACTTTGGCTTTCTTCACCGCAAAGGGGGCGGTATCGAGGGCGGAGGGGGCGTGGCCAGCGACAGCGACAGCAGCGGGAAAACTTGCCGCGGCTGCTGTCATTGAACGATTATTGCTGCAATTACAGTCACTTGCCTCCGATTCTCGTTCTCAATCCGTATGAATCTGATTTCAATTCCGATTTCGATTCTGATTCCAATTTCGATCGCCCGGCTATATCAGATTTCCCGGCAAAGAAAACTGCAAGTGGAAAACAAAAGGCGAAATTAATAATGCATGTGTTTGTTATGTCTGGTTATGCAAAAAGCTGAATTCGAGCCAAGGAAAAACAGAGCAACAGAGCAAAAACAGAGCGAAACGGCAAGAGAGAGGGCTGTATGGGCCATGGGCTATATGCATGGGCTATAGCCAGTTGATATGGCCGGGGCCTTTCCATTATTGATTTCCATTTGCCATCTCCTTGCCTCCGGCGTTGGTAATTCCAGTGGGCGACCCACACACTCGTAGCAGAAACACAACCCATGGATAATTGCCGCCCCCGAAACCAAACAAAGCGCAAAAAAAATAAGCTAGCGAAATCAAAGGGTACAAAGTTTTCATCTTAAGACGTTTTCTGTCAGAAATACTTGGTGTCCCAGTAGAAATAACCCTAAATATATGGGCATACCAAAATTTAAAACAATATTTTAAAAGATAATGAAGATATAGGCTATTTAAAAGATAAACCTTATCTTAAAATATAAATAATTTAAAAAGAAACATAGCCTTTATGCTTCTCAAGACATATAAGTTTTATCTCAAGACTTTTCTGTTCAAAATACTTGGTATCCCAGTAGAAATACCCAAAATATATGGGTATACCAAAATAAAAATTGATATTATTAAGAATAATAAAGATATAGATAAAGATAAACCCTATAATAGCTCCTTATCTTGGAAATATAAATTATTTAAATATAAACATAGCTTATATGGTTCTCAAGATATAGAAGTTTGTATTTACCAAATAAAAAGGGTACTAATTTTTAAAAATGATCTCCCAATGCCAACATACCCTCTGATTTCAAGTTGCACATAGATCTGCATCTACGAGATGGTGGAGAACCCTCTCCCGAGAAGAAACACTCTTCCTATTAGCGCCTTCGGGTGCTAAGTGATAAATGGGCGTAGCAACGCTCTGCAGTAAACAACGACGAACCCAGAATTGGGTGAGTAACCCCCTGGTGTTTTGGAGACCAGGTAGGGCCCCCATTAAAATGGGACAGATCTCGGGGCACACCATGAATGGATGCGCATGAATAATGCCAATTCGCATCTATTATTCATTCCAGATGTGCGGTTCTTTGTTCCTCCCAACTCCTGCCAAAGTCGTTAATTGTTATTCACTGACCGCGCCGATGTTTACCGATTGATAAGCGGAATACGGCAATATAGGGATAGGGGTTTTGGTATGAGGAAGTCGGACGCAGACAATGACCGATTAAACACATAGATACTAGTGGGAGGTAAATATAAGTGGGCGATGCGGAGGAGTACTGTAAATATGTGTGGTTTTCGAAACCGATAAAGTATTATTACCGGAATTGCTAGGTATATTTTTGTTTTCATTTTTTTGGCAATATAATAAGGAAATATAATTTAGAAACTGTTTTTATTTTTATGTTGTGATCCTGTAAAATTAATACTTTTAACAGACTCATTATTTTTGTTAAATATTAACTGGCAAATCCTAAGTGAAATTAATGAAATTTTAATTTAATTGAAAAAATGTCACATAAATATTTTTTACAATGCACAAGACTTCATTTTTTTCTGAAGAGCAGTAGGTGAAATATAAATAAATAAAGGCCCACAAAAAATTTAAAAAAACGAGACCTATTTGTTCACTGGAAAGTTATTAAATAATTATTATTTTTAATAAAATTTATTGTTGTACAAAATAAAACTATTTCGAACCTATTTTTTTGCCCTGCACTGTATGATTGTCCTGTTTTGCAGTTGTTTACAAAATTAGAGCCAAATTAGTCTGCGAGCGAAAAGGTAATGTATAATTAGTCCCCTCTCCGCCCCGCCCCCTTGCTGCACACCCCCTCTATCTTTAGCCGCCCCCCTGCTGCGCACACTCCTTTATCGCAGCGCCGCCTTCTGCTCAATCTCCAAATGCAAATTGGCTGCCGCCGCCGACTGCGACGCGGCGTCGCTGCCTGCGCCATTGACTCGAACAAAGAAAATGCAGAAGGAGCGGGCAGAACAAAGAGAGCGAGGAGAGAGAGGGCGCAAAAGGGAAATGCACTCGAAACGCGAAACGCAGACAACAAAGAAATCGAAATCGAAATCCAAATTGCGCCCTTCTGTTCAATTAGTTAATTAATTAGCACTAAATTAACCGAAAGCCATCGGCGCAAAGTAACGAGTTCAGTGAACCACAGGAGAAAAAAAAGAGAAAAGAAACACAGCAAAAAACTCACTTTTTCGCAATTATTCTTGCCAAACGGATTTCTATTAATTTCTGCACCTTCTACTTCGCTATTTTGTTTACTTCTTGGCGAAAACAGCGCGAACGGGCGAAAAGCAAAGCGCGCAGCGCGAAATGTGGATGGCAAATGACGCTGCTTTGGTACAAAACAAAAAACCGGAGGCAGGGCAGCGCAGCCCGCGCCGGCAGCGACGCCGACGCAGCGCAGCAGGTGGCAGCGACGCGTCGGCGATAAAGGACACAAATAAAAGAAAACAACAAGTACAACAAAGCTCAAGAAAACAACAATTGAGGCGACGCATAATGCGTGCTCAATGAACAAACAAATTACGTGCAATTTACAGTTGCAATCAAGAAGCAAGAACAAGGAGAGGGGGGGGGGAGCAGGAGCAAGGTGAGTGCAAAATGCAATTGCCGTTAGAAATGTTAATAACCGTATTCTTGTTATTGCACTCCCCCTCCCACTCACTGTCTGCGCCATCGCCATCTCGTTCCTGGCTTTAAAAAGTTGCTTTTGCCATTTTCTCACTTCTTACAACTTTACGTGCGTGGCACAGTGGAGGCCAGAAAAGTGGAAGCACCATTAGTAAAGAAAAAATATACAAAATTGCCATTCATTTTTGGTTTACTAGAAATCGAAGAAAATCAAATGTTATTACAAATTAAAAGGCTTTAAAGGCTAATTTTAAAATAAACAAAAATCAAACTGTTGTACGTGTTTTGAAATTAAGAGGTAGTTAAGAGGGTCAAGTATTGATTTCTTTTAAAATGAGAATACAATATTGCACGTAATGCGATAAATTTGCCATAAATAACAATAAATGATTGCGCCATTTTCTTTGATTAAATCCAAAAATAAGTAATTGCGAAATTTAAAAACCCATTTAAGTAAGAAAATATCGAATAAAAATAAATGTAAGAGCGATAGTGTAAAAAAGTATAAAATAATTAAATCTAAAATATGTGATAATTTCCAATTTGTGTTTTTTGAAGTGGCCACACTTTTATGACCGCCACTGTGCGTGGCAAAAGTGGTGGCAAAGACAACAACAAAGATTGTGTGTCAACGCCGGCAGCGACGCTTACTGCGACAGCGACGTCGCATGTTGAAAGCAACAACAACAAAGCTAACGGTAACGGCACTGCGCTTGCAACAGATGAAAAAAAAGAAATAAACAAATAAAACAGCTAAAATAATCTGCAAAATCAGCTGTTTTTTTTTCTTTCTAGGTTGACAAATACGCATCTATAGCCGCAATTATAATTTCCCGCAATCTCTGAACTTCATTTGCGACCGATTATTGTTTATTGTTTACTGTTTGTTCTTCGTCTGCGGCTTCTTCTTCTTCTTCTTCTTAACCGAAAAGTCAACTTCGCGTCGTTTGGCTTTTTTGTTGTTTTTATTTGCCCAGAATGCAGGGTATTCGATGGGTTAATCGGGTTTGTCGATGGTCGATCAGAATGATTTTTGATTTATTACAATTTTGATAAGATCCAATGATTTATATTTTCTAAATCATTGAACATTAAATTTTAAAATACGACTTTTTTTCGACGTATTTCCGAAACAATTTTCTTCCATTTCCAACTGAAAACAAGTTTTCCTTTTTATTAGTACATTTTAAAAAATCTAAAAAACACAGTATCAACCTTTCGATACTACCTATATACAAAAATACCACGCAACAAAAACAAAAGAAGGAGCAGAAGATGAAGGCGAAGAAGAGGAGCAACGACCTAACAATAAACTTTGTTGTTGTTGTTGTTTTTTGGGGCTGCTTCGTTTGGCTATCTCGCTCGCACCGCTGCTTGGGGTCAATAACTACGGATCGGTTGTATATGCGTACATATGTATAAATATATAGACATATAGACCGATTGCGGTTGATTTTCTTATCAGAAAATAACATGAAACTTATTGCGTTGCGACGAAAGACAGAAAGAGAGAGAGAGTGGGAGAGAGGTAAACAAAAATATACACACACACATACACATGCGCGCTACAGCTGCTCGTTCGCATGTGTGCGCTTGTGTGAGTGTGCAACAAACAAAAAGCTGAAAATCCTTCTCTTTTCCACAACAAAGTCAGCTGTGTGTGTGAGGAATGAACTTTAAAGCAAGCTTTCTTCTTGTTGTTGTTGTTTTTTTGCGAGTTTTTCTAACCGAAAGGCGCAATTTACACCTACACACAGCCAAGCAAAATAGAAGATATAACAAAACAAAATAGCAAAACAAGCTGAAAAAAAACAAGACAGCTACCTATACACACACAAACAAGGGGAAAACTGTTGTTTTTGCAACTGCATTGGGGTGACAAACTTGGGTAAATGTTGCAAACACTTACGTCCTGTGTGTTGTTTGTTTGTTTGCTTGTCGCCTGTTCGCCAACAGGGCGCACATTCGCACACACCACACCACACACACACACAGAGTCACAGAGACGGGCAAAAAATAGCAGCTCTCTTTCACTTGTATAATAATGCAGCAATCGCAATCTGCATTGTTTCGTTTCTATTTCCAATTGCAATTTGTTGTTGTTGTGGGCAATGGAGGTGGAGAAACATCGATGTTTTGAAAATATCGATGACTCGGATGTTTGGTGGCGAGTCATCGATGTTTTTATGAAATATCTTTTAAGTTAAATAAACTAGTAAAAGTTATAACGTTTTTAAGCCAGAATGGAACCAGAACGTAAATAGTTGTTTTTGTTCCAATTTCAAATATCGATAAATGATCGAAAACTTGGAATTGTATGTGGTATTTTTGTCTCAGCTGGTATATTTTCGGTATATATCGGAACAAATATCGATATCATTACGTTCCGACCAGTTGCCCAGCCCTGGTCTAAGTTACGAAGCAAACACTGTTTTTTTGTTGCAGAACTTCAGCAAGTTTTCTCGTGTTTTTCGCCATCAAAACCGAACTAGCAAAAGGTGAAAATAACTGAAAAATTAAGGTTTATCCGTGCTTTCAGCCAATCGGGGATTGGCGGAGGCAGATCAAATAAAATAGAGCTGGGAAAGCAAAGAACACCAGCCACCGGCCTAACCTACAAAGTTACATAATTCGCTTATTTTTTGTTGTTCCACCCAGAAACTTGCGATTAATCTATTGAATAAACCTCAATTGCAGTACAGAATGTCCTTCGTGAAGAACGCACGTCTGCTGGCCGCCCGCGGCGCCCGTTTGGCCCAAAACAGGAGCTACTCGGACGAGATGAAGCTCACCTTCGCCGCCGCCAACAAAACCTTCTACGATGCCGCCGTCGTGCGCCAAATCGATGTGCCCTCCTTCTCCGGATCCTTCGGCATCCTGGCCAAGCACGTGCCCACTCTGGGTGAGTCCCGGGTTCGGGTTCGGGGTCATATCACATGGTTATATCATCTATCTCCCTATCCCCACCTCTTTCAGCCGTCCTGAAGCCCGGCGTCGTGCAGGTGGTGGAGAACGATGGCAAGCTGATCAAGTTCTTCGTCTCCAGCGGCTCCGTCACCGTCAACGATGACTCCTCCGTCCAGGTGCTGGCCGAGGAGGCCCACAATGTCGAGGACATCGATGCCAACGAGGCGCGCCAGCTGCTCTCGAAATACCAGTCTGAGCTCAGCTCCGCCGGCGACGATAAGGTGCGCAATCCTGTCGAGAATCGGGTTATATAAACCATTGCTAAATAAGCTGGAAGATGTAGAAGTTTAGGAACTGTAACCATAACCATCTGTTAGTTGGGTTCTAAACTATATGGTTCAGGTCTTATGTAGAGTATAATTCTGTAGAAAAATATGTCCTAAAGATCTCTCAGTTCAGAAACTAAATCATAACCCTAGGTTGTTCATTCGTCTGCATTTCAAACGAAATTATGGGGCACTATTTGTGATCTCAATAACTAGAAGATTACCAAGTCTAGAATCTGCCCATTAATTTTGGTTTAGTTCTTAGCATTTAAACTATGCTTTAAGCAATTATTGCACATTAATCTTCTTTGAAATCTATTCATTTTGATTTTCTTGATAGGTTATTGCCATTAGATAACTATTTGTTTAATTTGCAAGCTGTTTATGTAAAGTATAACTACAAATTTGGAAGAATTTAAGGCTTTTGAAATGAAATTCCGTCTGTATTCTAAGAAAAAATAATTTAAAAATTTAATTTTGATCATAAAAATATTTGTTTTTTGCTGGATACCAATTTTCAAGTCAGTTTCTAAAATAATATTTGCAATAAACTTTGTAGTCATCTTTCCTTATATAAGCTATAAGCCTAAGATGAACTTTATAGGATTTAGTAAAATATTTAAAATATATTTAGTTGTTAGAAATGGTTAAAATAGTTAGTAACCCTTTTTTAAGTTTAACGTAAAATATATTTAATTGTTAGAAATGGTTGAAAAAGATTATAATAATTCTGATTTCGTGTTGAAAATAGTTTTAACCATTTAGTCGTTCGTTATAGATAGTAACACTTAGTTTGCCAGTTGTGGATAAGCCTAACGATGGATATTACTCCTCTTAATAACTATTACCTCTCATTTTAAATACCTTAAAACAATTAATAACTGCAATGTCACCTCGATCCTTGTCTTGCAGGCCAAGGCACAGGCTGCCATCGCCGTGGAGGTCGCCGAGGCGTTAGTCAAGGCTGCCGAATAGACGTAATCACCACACTACCGCCACCAATAAACCACAATCGATGCTTTGTGTCTGAAATTAATAAAACATAACGATCCGCTGGAAAAGAAAGAGCGTTATGAAACAATAAAAAGCGAATCATAATATCGTATTAATGACCCGTGATCCACCACGCAAACGTTTTTCTTTTTTTTTTTTTTTGGTGCTGTTCCTGTTTTGCTGTTAAGTTGTGTGTTTATCTATCGTTTATAATATTTGTGAGCCGTTTGACAGAGAAATGTGTAATATTTCTCGCCATGCGACTGTCGTCGATATGATAATGTTTTGGCAATCTTTAACTCCAGTTTTTTGAGTAATTTGCATTTTGGGTGGAACGTGCGGAGGGAAAGAGACACATATAGTTCCTCTTTCTCTTGCCAATCCATGCAAATCGCACTGTTGATAAGTCGATACCAAAAAATATCTTTTTTTATCCTGAAATTCTAGAATTATATATATTTTAACTGGTGTACCATTAAATAATTTTGATTTTGGTGATTTGTTGTTAAAGAAAAATCAAAAACACAACTTTCACTATATTAAAAAAATGTATTATAGGCAATTTTCGAGACTTCCATAAAACAAAAATGTTGTGAATATTTAAACTTTCGTTAAAAAAACGTAATGGAGCTAAAAACATTTTTTTTTTCATAACACAATTGTATAAAACTGATAATAAAACTCAAATGTTTTTTAGAATAATTCTAAAATAAATCAATCAAAATATAGAAATGAAGTAAGACTTTTCTGAAGCTTACTTTCCTATTTAATTTTAATTAATTTCTTACTGCCCAACCAAAAATTCAATATTTTGTAAAAATTAAGAAGCAATTTCTGGATTTTTTTTTGGAATTGTCTATATATTTTCTAGGAAAAAAATGTGTGGTAAAAAAAATGTCTTAAATTAACTCATGGCGTTGTGTAGGAATGGTATAATATGCTCTCGATGTAGTGCTAGCAGGAAGGTCCTCCAATTAGATGGGTTCACTGTGCGCTTCAGTAGGCCGGTGGGCCGTAGGTCTGGGCGGGGGCGTGGCCGATGGGCAGCGACTGCTCCTCGGGGGCGAAAAGTGGAGCTGGAGCGGGATGGGGCACGCTCAGGACGGGGGCTGGAGCGGCATAGACTGGAGCGGGAGCAGGAGCGGAGTAAACTGGAGCGGGAGCAGGTGCGGAGTACACTGGAGCGGGAGCAGAGTAAACTGGGGCAGGAGCGGGAGCAGAGTAAACTGGAGCAGGAGCTGGAGCGGAGTACACTGGAGCAGGAGCAGCATAAACTGGAGCTGGAGCAGGAGCGGAGTACACTGGAGCAGGGGCTGGAGCAGAGTACACGGGTGCTGGAGCAGGAGCGGCATAGACTGGAGCTGGAGCTGGGGCAGCATAGACCGGAGCCGGAGCAGCGATCTCCTGAGGAGGCAGGTAAGAAGCCACCGGAGCAGCCACTGGTGCGGGCAGATCGATGGGAGCGTAGGCAGGTCCAGCAGCCGGAGCAGCGGAGTGCTCATGGATCACACGCACCACCTTGGTG
This sequence comes from Drosophila lutescens, assembly GCA_037075285.1. Taxonomy (NCBI): domain Eukaryota; kingdom Metazoa; phylum Arthropoda; class Insecta; order Diptera; family Drosophilidae; genus Drosophila; species Drosophila lutescens. Next base: position 53,189 of record JBAMCF010000314.1, read on the forward strand.
GCTCCACCCGAAGAGTAACCACCCGAAGAGTAGCCACCCGAAGAGTAGCCGCCCGAGGAGTAGCCTCCCGATGAGACACCGCTGTCGTGGCTCTCGTGGACGACCTTGATGACCTGCGAGACGGCACCGCCGCCTCCCGAGGAATGGCCGCCGATGAAGGAGGGTCCAGCGCTGACAATCGGGGCGGACTCCTGCAGGATCTTGATGACCTTCACGGAGGAGGGGGCTGGGCCGGAGGGTGGGAGGTAGACGGGGCCGGGGGCGGGTCCATAGCCACCGCCGCCGCTGCTGCCGCCAGAGATGACCTTCACCTTGAAGACCTGGGGAGCAGCTTCGTAGGAGTAGCCACCGCCATAGGAGCCGCCGGAGGAGTAGCCGCCGCCGCCGCCGCCCTGCTGGTGGATCACCTTGACCACCTGGACGGGGCCATGGCCACTGGGACCATGGCCGCCGTAGCCACCACCGCCGCCTCCGTTGCCACCACCTCCTCCATTGCCGCCCAGGCTGATGCCCGCCTTCAGGCTAGCTCCACCGCCGCCGCCGCCACCACCACCTCCACCACCGCCTCCAAGGAGACCCAGGAAGCCGGCGTTGGCCACAGCGAACAGAGCACACATGCAAACGAAGACCTGGAAGGAGCAATGGGTAAGCAAAGTATTTAGAAAAATATTAAACAAGTAGAAAATATAAATTAAAAATCTTATTAATATATAATGTATAGAAATGTATAATGGAATAACCAAAATTAATTTACATGTGAGGTATTTTAAATCTTGTAAAAAGAATTTACAAGTTAGATGCTTTAAACTTTTTTTTTCATTATTTAAATATTACAATCTATATTCTTGAGGATCCTTTGAGGTACCCATAAATCATATATTTTCCAATAATATTATCTTGAAACTTCTATTTTTTGTGGCTCTTAAAATCCTTTGATCTGGCTTTTCTTCAAATCGTCGAGTTATAATTATAAAACTTGATGATTTTTAAAACACTTTATATTTTGCAAAAAAAATGTAGTATCAGAAGTTATTAGGACTTCTTTTTCAACTTTATCACGATCTTTGATTTGTTATTTTTAGCACTTGTTCAGAACACTTTGTTTTAACCAGAAAAAAAACTTTTTTTTTTGTAGGCACAGGATATTTCTTGATCAGCTCACCTTCATGCTGACTACTAATCCACTTGATGCGATGATACCAATTCCAAAAAAACGCCTTGAGTGCCGATGAGCAGCGACTGATGTCCGATCGATCGGCGACCAAGTCTTTTATACGATGTAAGCCATGATGGGCGAACAAAAGGCGTTTCATTAACATTTCCAAACCACCCATCATCATCATAATCATCATAACATCATCATCACGATGGGCTTTCGTTTTCATTTTAATTTTCACCCGATGCTGGGCGCACCCAAGTTCCACTCTTGGTTCTTCTATTGCCATTTCGGTTCGGTTCGGTTGGGGTTTCTATCCAGTTATCATCGGGATCGGGTTTTTAGTTTTTATTTTTCAGTTTTCAGTTTTCAGTTTTCAGTTTCGTCAAGTCTTACGCTGCATTTCCGAAATTCCGAATTCCGAATGGGGCTCCCACAATTAGCATGAAAATGAGACGCTACGTTAGTGATAAGCCCGAAATGCGGCTTTCATATTTTTTTGCCTTAGGTTTAGGTGTAGGTTTTCGTTTTCATTTTCTATTTTATTTCTACTTTGATGTCATTTGCATACACGGGCGCGCTGCAGAGAGGTTGCCTCACAAGGCGGCCGGCAGTCTGTCATAAACCAAAGCGAAAACTGAACCGAACCGAACCCAGCCCATCCGGTGGTTTCAAGGTGAATCTGTTGGAATCTGTTGTCAACCGACCCATCATTGATGAGGGCTATATTCCATTTAAAACCAGACGATTATGCAAGCCCTTCGGTCGCATCTTTGGGCCATGTAAAGCGCATTATGTCGGCCCAATAAGCGTAAGACGTTGTAAATTGGCCAACGGGGCGGTCCAGTGATAACTGACTGTCCGAACTAGGCACGTTTTAAATACCCACTAAGTGTTACCTAAGTACAACAATAGATCATATGTAAAAAAAAATCATAGATTTAGTAAAGATTCTTAAAAAAATACCTGTATATTATGGTAGGTATCTTGTATATTTGTTAAAGTTCTGTAATAACAGATAATAATTAAATATTTTTTATGAATTATATGTATTAATATATCTGTTAGTAAATCATTTTTACTTGTATACAATATAAATATACTACTACTGATAATAATCTAGAAAAAAACAAAAATAGTTCCATTAAGAAAATTTATTTTTAGTGTACCTGAATAATTAATCTAGTCCCTAAAACTGTACCTCAGTTTTCAGTGGGCAGAGCGGTTTACCCAAAGCAGGTGTGGGAAATCAAGGGCTCGAAACGGAAACATCCAAAGGTTGCCAAACCAGACCTGCACACTCCACCACTAATCGTGATTATGATCTTGTCTCGGTTTACTATGGCTTGTTAATTGATCCATGCATGGAATGCAGCAGTTGGGGCAAACATTCATACATATATTAGAGGTCTTTAGTCTCGAAACAAGTTTATCTTAAGTTTTGAGTGCAATTTTCATTTCACATTTAGAGAGTTTCATATTTGGGGGATAGTATCATAACATTAAAACTAAATATTTTAATAACCTTTTATTTTTTCATAAATCATTCACACTTGAACCTTTAATCTGGTTAAAGCACCCCATCAATCGGCTTTTTGCCACATCTAATTAATCATTTATTCGATTTATAACGAGTGTAATATTTTGGGGTATCTATAGATACTTTATAAAGTTATTACCATTATTATTTGGCCTTTCATACCTATAAATCGATGGGTCTCATCAAACAATAGAAATATTTGTATGTCAAAAAGGTAGTAATCCCCAAAAGTACACCCATTTAGTAAGAAACTAGTTTAAGTTATTTGTTCGATTTATTCAGAGTTTATTTTGCATAGAAAAAAAAATTCGTTATCCGTGTCATCCATCTACTTCTGCTTCAACCAGCCGCCGTAGGATTGGACGAGGGGAGCATCGTAGACGGCGGCGTGTCCGACGCGAACCACGGAGGGCACCACTGGCACGGAGTCGACCACGGACACGTGACGCACCACGGGAACGCTGCGAACGACGGGCACGGTGTGCACCACCGGGACATGACGCACCACCGGAACACTGCGGACCACGGGCACGGATCGCACCACCGGCACGGAGGCCACATGAACCGGGGACACCTGGGAGTAGAGCACACTGCTCTGGGCGAGGGCCACGCAGGCGGCGATCAGGAAGGTGGCGATGAGGAACTGCAAAGGGGGATACATCATTTAAGAATCAGGATCTAGTGATAAAGAACTAAATAAGGAGGATATTTATGTCCAAATTTAGAGATCTAACTAAAAGGATCTAAAAGATAAATACTTTATTATATAAACCTTCGTTTTAATAACCAAATTTAGAGATCTAACCATAAATAACTGAAAAAAGAAGGATGTATTCATAACTATGTCAGAATCTAGTAAATTCACTACCCATATACGATTTTAGGGATCTTTATATTCTTATTGCCTTTCTTGTCTGCATTTTTTTCTGGTTGTCGTCTTGTATAAAAAACAAATAATTTGAAATTCTTGTTTTGGACTTTATCACATTATATAAATAACTTATTATTTGATATACAAATATTTATTGGACAATAAATTGATTCGTAATTCGGCTGATTCGTATTATTTAAATAATTTTTAATAGCCAGACATTAAAATTTGTGGAAAAACACTTGGTATTTTGATGCAAGCAATAAACTTAGAACTCCGACACACTTTAGATTACTTGTTTGTTAAATATTGCATCATACATTTTATATCAGTCACATTTTAAAACAATTTGTAGTCACAAAAAAAAAAAAAGCAAATGGATTTTTTGATGATCTGTCATCATAAGTTTACAATTTTGTTCGGCACATTTGGGTTTTATACTGAGTTGTATCCTTTATGGTTGTATCCTTTTCAGCTTCACTCACCTTCATGTTTCTAGGGTTGGTTCTTTTTTTCCTTTAGTTAGTCTTGCTTGAAGGCTGGATGATTTGTGTTGATCTGTTGGACGTTACGAAGATCTTATATACCCGTACTGCCCAGAATCTTGAAAGTGGAGCAATAAAACTGGCCAAAAAGAACGTATACGGATGCAAATTCGTGCGGGGTCCGTTTAATTGTCTAGATATGGGTATACTGGGGTGCCATTATCATTGATATTTAACAGATTTTTACCACAGATGATCGAACAATGCGTGTCGGAGTCATAACTTATTTGAGACGCCTTTCAAATCGCCAGAACAATGAGAACTTGTTCCTTCGCCGACAGGTGATCATCTCACCTGGCGAATTTCCGCACCTTTGATGAATTCTTGTGCAAATTGATTGCTTCGTAAACGTAGTGGGCTTACGTTTTCCAAATCCATTTTGGCCAGACTTTATTTATGAGCCCATTGTCCACGCCCCATTATGCTTTCTGGTCCTCCGAAAATCATGCAAATTTATGCAAAATCCCCAGCGATGCTTCCTCAACACAAAAAAATATTGTTTGCTTTTGGATTTTTTATTTTGAATTGTCATATACTCGTATTTATGAATGTAAAGTGTATTGGTTTCAAGTTTTTATTAAAATTCCCCAATTTCTTGTAAGCTTCTGTTTAAGAAATTAGTTTTTTCCCAGTATTTATCAATGGATTACCCAGAGTGTTTTGTTATGTTAAAAAAAGGCCAGGGCTTTATATTTCGTACCTAGTCTGATGAAACAAACTTGCGCTGCGTAGGAAACCCAGTAATATGCACTGTTAATCATAACTTTCCAGTTTTATGGTTTCCGACTTCCAGATGTAATTTCGGCGACACTTCCTGAAGTTACTTCTGAGTGACTAGAACATATTACAATATGGTCAAAGGGCGCCTTAGAACATATTACAATATGGTCAAAGGGGCCTTAGCCCATATTACAATATGGTCAAAGGGGCCTTAGAACATATTACAATATGGTCAAAGGGGCCTTAGAACATATTACAATATGGTCAAAGGGCGCCTTAGAACATATTACAATATGGTCAAAGGGGCCTTAGAACATATTACAATATGGTCAAAGGGGCCTTAGAACATATTACAATATGGTCAAAGGGGCCTTAGAACATATTACAATATGGTCAAAGGGGCCTTAAAACATATTACAATATGGTCAAAAGGGCCTTAGAACATATTACAATATGGTCAAAGGGGCCTTAGAACATATTACAATATGGTCAAAGGGGCCTTAGAACATATTACAATATGGTCAAAGGGGCCTTAGAACATATTACAATATGGTCAAAGGGCGCCTTAGAACATATTACAATATGGTCAAAGGGCGCCTTAGAACATATTACAACATGGTCAAAGGGGCCTTAGAACATATTACAATATGGTCAAAGGGGCCTTAGAACATATTACAATATGGTCAAAGGGGCCTTAGAACATATTACAATATGGTCAAAGGGGCCTTAGAACATATTACAATATGGTCAAAGGGGCCTTAGAACATATTACAATATGGTCAAAGGGGCCTTAGAACATATTACAATATGGTCAAAGGGGCCTTAGAACATATTACAATATGGTCAAAGGGGCCTTAGAACATATTACAATATGGTCAAAGGGGCCTTAGAACATATTACAATATGGTCAAAGGGGCCTTAGAACATATTACAATATGGTCAAAGGGGCCTTAGAACATATTACAATATGGTCAAAGGGGCCTTAGAACATATTACAATATGGTCAAAGGGGCCTTAGAACATATTACAATATGGTCAAAGGGGCCTTAGAACATATTACAATATGGTCAAAGGGGCCTTAGAACATATTACAATATGGTCAAAGGGGCCTTAGAACATATTACAATATGGTCAAAGGGGCCTTAGAACATATTACAATATGGTCAAAGGGGCCTTAAAACATATTACAATATGGTCAAAAGGGCCTTAGAACATATTACAATATGGTCAAAGGGGCCTTAGAACATATTACAATATGGTCAAAGGGGCCTTAGAACATATTACAATATGGTCAAAGGGGCCTTAGAACATATTACAATATGGTCAAAGGGGCCTTAGAACATATTACAATATGGTCAAAGGGGCCTTAGAACATATTACAATATGGTCAAAGGGGCCTTAGAACATATTACAATATGGTCAAAGGGGCCTTAGAACATATTACAATATGGTCAAAGGGGCCTTAGAACATATTACAATATGGTCAAAGGGGCCTTAGAACATATTACCAAAGGGGCCTTAGAACATATTACAATATGGTCAAAGGGGCCTTAGAACATATTACAATATGGTCAAAAGGGCCTTAGAACATATTACAATATGGTCAAAGGGGCCTTAGAACATATTACAATATGGTCAAAGGGGCCTTAGAACATATTACAATATGGTCAAAGGGGCCTTAGAGCATATTACAATATGGTCAAAGGGGCCTTAGAACATATTACAATATGGTCAAATGGGCCTTAGAACATATTACAATATGGTCAAAGGGGCCTTAGAACATATTACAATATGGTCAAAAGGGCCTTAGAACATATTACAATATGGTCAAAGGGGCCTTAGAACATATTACAATATGGTCAAAGGGGCCTTAGAACATATTACAATATGGTCAAAGGGGCCTTAGAACATATTACAATATGGTCAAAGGGGCCTTAGAACATATTACAATATGGTCAAAGGGCGCCTTAGAACATATTACAATATGGTCAAAGGGGCCTTAGAACATATTACAATATGGTCAAAGGGGCCTTAGAACATATTACAATATGGTCAAAGGGGCCTTAGAACATATTACAATATGGTCAAAGGGGCCTTAGAACATATTACAATATGGTCAAAGGGCGCCTTAGAACATATTACAATATGGTCAAAGGGCGCCTTAGAACATATTACAATATGGTCAAAGGGGCCTTAGAACATATTACAATATGGTCAAAGGGGCCTTAGAACATATTACAATATGGTCAAAGGGGCCTTAGAACATATTACAATATGGTCAAAGGGGCCTTAGAACATATTACAATATGGTCAAAGGGGCCTTAGAACATATTACAATATGGTCAAAAGGGCCTTAGAACATATTACAATATGGTCAAAGGGGCCTTAGAACATATTACAATATGGTCAAAGGGGCCTTAGAACATATTACAATATGGTCAAAGGGGCCTTAGAACATATTACAATATGGTCAAAGGGGCCTTAGAACATATTACAATATGGTCAAAGGGCGCCTTAGAACATATTACAATATGGTCAAAGGGGCCTTAGAACATATTACAATATGGTCAAAGGGGCCTTAGAACATATTACAATATGGTCAAAGGGGCCTTAGAACATATTACAATATGGTCAAAGGGGCCTTAGAACATATTACAATATGGTCAAAGGGGCCTTAGAACATATTACAATATGGTCAAAGGGCGCCTTAGAACATATTACAATATGGTCAAAGGGCGCCTTAGAACATATTACAACATGGTCAAAGGGGCCTTAGAACATATTACAATATGGTCAAAGGGGCCTTAGAACATATTACAATATGGTCAAAGGGGCCTTAGAACATATTACAATATGGTCAAAGGGGCCTTAGAACATATTACAATATGGTCAAAGGGGCCTTAGAACATATTACAATATGGTCAAAGGGCGCCTTAGAACATATTACAATATGGTCAAAGGGGCCTTAGAACATATTACAATATGGTCAAAGGGGCCTTAGAACATATTACAACATGGTCAAAGGGGCCTTAGAACATATTACAATATGGTCAAAGGGCGCCTTAGAACATATTACAATATGGTCAAAGGGGCCTTAGAACATATTACAATATGGTCAAAGGGGCCTTAGAACATATTACAATATGGTCAAAGGGGCCTTAGAACATATTACAATATGGTCAAAGGGGCCTTAGAACATATTACAATATGGTCAAAGGGCGCCTTAGAACATATTACAATATGGTCAAAGGGGCCTTAGAACATATTACAATATGGTCAAAGGGCGCCTTAGAACATATTACAATATGGTCAAAGGGGCCTTAGAACATATTACAACATGGTCAAAGGGGCCTTAGAACATATTACAATATGGTCAAAGGGCGCCTTAGAACATATTACAATATGGTCAAAGGGGCCTTAGAACATATTACAATATGGTCAAAGGGGCCTTAGAACATATTACAATATGGTCAAAGGGGCCTTAGAACATATTACAATATGGTCAAAGGGGCCTTAGAACATATTACAATATGGTCAAAGGGCGCCTTAGAACATATTACAATATGGTCAAAGGGGCCTTAGAACATATTACAATATGGTCAAAGGGCGCCTTAGAACATATTACAATATGGTCAAAGGGCGCCTTAGAACATATTACAATATGGTCAAAGGGGCCTTAGAACATATTACAATATGGTCAAAGGGGCCTTAGAACATATTACAATATGGTCAAAGGGTGCATATTTTATTTTGTTTTATTCATTTGACTAAAAACAGTTATAAATATAGTTCAGACTCTTTTAAAATATTAAAATTGAATGATTTGTTCTATTAATCTGTGTTTTTTTACTTCTCGAATTACGCAGTCTTCTTTTTTTTAGTTGTTAATATTTGTTTGTTCTGTTTTTTTTTTTGAGTCATTGGCTAATTTAAATTTTTTATGGGGTTTTACAGTCACAGTGAGAATCGACATATCGATAAGTTTTATGCAAATACGAATACCGCTAATAAATTATTATTATGATTATTAAATAAAAACTTGCACATTTGTTAGCGCTTAAACTTAACTATTTAAAAATACTTTTTTATTACTCTTCGGAGTGCTGTTTTTAGAAGTAATGAAGACTTAAAACTGTAACAAATTTGACATAGTTTCTTAAACAAGTAAACTTGAGCGCCGATAGATATATAATATAATATGCACTGGATTTAGGACTAAATTTAAAACTAAATTTAAAAACATCAAATCGTTTCAGGGGAATGCCCCTAATATTCCTCCGCAAACCAAGCCCACAAACAGCTGTTCGCATCGTTCCGTCTCGCTCGCACGCTTTTCGCTGTGCTGTGAATTTCCTCTTCGTTTTTTTGTGCTAAACAGTTTTGTTTAAACAAATTGCTGAAAAGGGCTTTAATGGCGGTGTAATCGAATAGCAGTTGTAAGCAAAGTGCGGCATAAACATTGGGGATTCCATATTTGCAACATGAGAGCGACCAATCAGCGAGAGAGAAGCAGCAACAGCAACAACAACATGGCGCACCTGCAACAAAAAAAATCTTCATGTTGACGTCAACAAAGTGAAATCCGATCAAAAGAAACGTACCGATAAAGCGGCGAAAGAAGAGAGAGAGAGAGAGAGCGACTACGGATAGCTGGGTGAAGAGGAAACGCCAAGGAGGAGGAGCAACCCAATCCCGATCCCCACCAGGATGTACTCCGAGTGGGCCTCGCTGTCCGCCCAAATCTCGGCCAACAGCTGCGGCGCCCAATGTTTCAGCGTCCTCAACAAGTTCCCCGCCTCCGCCGGACGCGAAGTCGTCGTCTCCGTGGTCAAGCAGCTGGGCACCAATCTCGGCATCACCCAGAACGCGGAGCCCAGCCACCTGGTCAAGGACGAGGAGGTGGGTGTGGGAATGGGAATGGCTTCATCAGACCAGATATTCCCTATAGAAAGCACCCTTTTTCCATATCTTGTAGCAATGCAATCTTTAAAATATCATTTAAGGAACAGATCCTAATATACATCACTTAAATAGGAAGTGTATTCCATGAAAGAGGATCGGAATTGGTCTCTATAGACCAGATATTTCTTATAGAGGGTACTATCATCCATATTTTGTATCTTTAGTTCAATGAAAACTAGGAATACCATCTTTAAAATATAAATTCAGGGACATATCTTATGGATGTGGTTTCCTCGAAATGGGATTCGAGTTCAAACTTACCCGAAAAGATAGATATTTCTTTTAGGAAGTTCGATAATCCATGTCTAGGAATCATTTTTTAACTAAATACAAGGTATATCATCTTAAAAATATAATTTAAGGGTCAGATCGTATAGTATATTATATAAATAAGAGGTGGGAGGGAAATGGTCTCTATAGAAAGTCTGACAATAGATAATAAATTTGTTTTATGGATGACACATTGTAATATGTACTTTAAATGCGCTCAAAAAGCTGTCATTAAATACATTTAATTATGCATATAATTATTAGTAATATGACCTACATATTAGCTTAATCTGGAACCGAAATAAGATTATTGTTTATTTGTTAAATATGGGAAAAGCTATTTATAGACAACTTAGAATACGGATATAGAACTATTTAAAAGTAACACACAATATCATAAATGAAATCAGGATAACTAATGCCCCATACCTCTGTTAAATGCCTATTTTAATGCGATTCCTTAATTCCAGGTAAAATGGTGCATGGACGTGATCTGCTTTGGCCTTTCGCTGCCGCTGCAGGAGCACGAGACGATCAAGGACTGCGTGAACGTCTACTGCGAGTGGCTGACGGCCCTGCATCCGCAGCCGAGGATCAGTGTGCCCAAGCCGATCTGCGAGGATGCCAATCTGTATGCCCGCCAGATCATCAACCACTTCCACAACCTGTTTGTGCCGCGTCAGGGCGAAAGTGAGTAGATGAAGGCATTCCTGTCACTGAACTCAATGACCTACATATATGCTGTCCCTTAATCCCCATCTAAATTTCAAGTCTTGCCATTTCTATACCAAACCACGCTTGGTAGGTTGCTCGAATTGTTTACTTATGGAATGGTCGTGTGGAAAAATAGTGCCTGAGATGAAATACTAAATTGTTAGAAAGATAAGATCTTGGGCCATATTTTTCCCAAGACCACAAGGAACGCCTATATCATAAAAACCCCCAGAATAACAGCTATCCTTGATGACTTTCAGGTGCCGACACCATTAAGCGGCAGGCGGTGCTCTGCCATCGGGTGCTGCGAACCCTCCAGCAAACCGCCCAGATATCGCAGCTGATGGACCGCCAGACCTGGGACACGCTGCTCCTCTTTTTGCTGGCTATCAACGAGATCCTGCTGGCCCCGCCCACCGTCAAGGACGATGTGGGCGACCAGCTGTGCGAGCGCGTGCTCTCCGTGCTCTTCGAGGTCTGGCTGCTGGCCTGCGTGCGCAGCTTTCCCTCGCCCTCGATGTGGAAGACGCTGCAGGAGTCGTGCGCCATGTGGCGACACCGCGTGGCCCTCGTGGACCAGTGGAATCGTGTGAATCTGGCCCTCACCGCTCGCCTGCTGGAGTTCAGCTACGGTCCCACCTTTCCCCAGCTCAAGAATGGTGAGTTTGCTGTCTGACATGCTGAATATTCCATAACAAATTCCGTTTAATCTTCCAATAGCCGACGAGGATGGCCAGCTGATACCCATTGGCATGTCCAACGATTGCGTGGCCCAGACCTGGTACCGCTTCCTGCGGATGATCGGCAATCCCACGGCCCTGTGCTCGCCGCATATCATCAGCAAGTCATCGCACTTTGTGCAGTGGGCTCTGACCCACGAGAAGGGCGCCGAGACGCATCAGCATCCCTGCCTGCAGCAGCTGCCGCAAATCTTCCTCAATGCCATGAAGGGCATCTCCAGTCAGGTGGACGCGTTTCTGGGTAAGATCGCGGCAGAGATCGGTGGGCTTACCCCCGTTGAAAACCTGGTACTGCTACTTCTTAAATAGTTTTAGAGATCACTTGAATTTCATTAGTTTTCATATGGCAATGTACCTGGTTTCATATAGTCGGTAGCTCCGACTGGGCCGCTCTTTCACGTCTAGCATTAAGTTGTGTGGCAGGCTAGAGCTCAGTACTTCTCCTTCTTCTCTTTGCTCGTTTGTTCATCCCTGGCTTTTGCTAACCCCCGAAACCCCGTATCTAAACCGAAAATGCTAAACTGCTAAAACCGAACCATGCAAAACCCAGGCGTCTATCAGCCGCCGCCGCAGCAAACGGATGGTGTAGTGACGAATCTGCTGGAGATCCGGCACTCGCTCAACGAGGCCACCTCCTCGACCCTGCAGCAGTTCATCCACTCGAGCAGCGCCACGAATATAGCGAACCAGCAGGCGAGCCACCATCACCACCACCATCACCTGCACTATCCGCATTTGCATTTACACGGTGCCGGCAGCTTTCTGCGCGACAATTTCATGAGCAACTCGGCCAGTTCGGCGCTAAATGCCATAATGGGTCACCATGGCGCCCATCATCACCAGCAGCAGCAGCAGCATCAGCAGCTCCAGATCAGCGCCTCGCCCACCAGCAGCCTGGCGGCAGGAGGCGGTGGCTCCGCCGTGGGCAGCACGAGTGCCGGAGGCAGTCACTCCGCCGGAGTCGTGGGCAGCATCTCCTTTGGCTCCACCACTACCACCGCCGAATCGGGTCTCACCGCCTCGGCCACGCCCACGCCGCCCCTGCAGCGACGTCTGGCCAAGAGCTTCAGCGTGGCGCCGACCATCACACAGCAGAAGGGTGCGAGTCTCCTCCGCGGAGAATCAATCTGTATTTGGAAACCACCGAATGTTGTACTCTTTGTTGTCACCCTAAATAACTTGGTAACCCTGGCCTGGCAGAGGGTTTTGGGCTAATAACTCTATAGAAAACCTGGTTTAAAATGTAACTTTCTGTTCTGTTCTGTTAAATGATGGTTAGGGAATGCATATCACTTCTTAGGGAAATTTGTATATTATAAAATTAAAGTTATTGAGAAAATATTTAGAAAAACATAATACCTTGGAACATTTTTTGAAAGAAACTTACAAATATATAAATTTAAAGATATTATTATTAGACAACCGACTATATGCAAAACAGTATTCTTAATATTCGAATTCAATCTAACTTAGTTAAGATAAAATCAAAATCCGAATGTTTAGAATACGATTTTACATATAATCCGATGTCTACTTATGATAAAATCGGAAATAAATTAGAGAGATATAACGTAGGAATACTTTGAGTATCAAAAACTTTGAGACTTTTAGAGCAAGTTATTTTGTTTTAAATTAAAGTTGAAATATATATATATTTTTTTTGTGTATTTAAAGATCTAACTGTTTGAACATAGAAATTTAAATTTAAATATAATTGAAATAAATTACAGAGATATGCCATAAGAATTCTTTGAAACTCAAAAACTTTAAGACTTGTAGAGCTATTTATTTTTTTTAAATACAGTTTTAATATGTTAAGAGGACTTACCCATATACATAAATTGTTTATATAATGTACTTAGGATAACCAGTAGATCGGCCCATCTGCCAGGGCATCTGAACTTCGGTGCAACGAAGCCAACCTTTGGTTTTCTTATTTTTTTGTGCCTTAGCGTGCTTCTGAATTGACTTGACTTGGTTTGCTTTTTGCTTGCCTAGATGTTGTTTGCCTTGATCCGTCGCCACATTTCTCTCAGCCAAGTTCGCACTCACGAGTTTTGCATTTTAGCCTTTTTCTTTTGATTTCTTTTGTTTTATTTTCTTTGGCATTTACTGGCATTTTTTGCTGTATTTTTTGTATAATTTGTTCCGTAGCATGAGTGGAATAATCTCGGTGTAATTGCCCGGCGCGGATGAGTCGTCGGGCCGAGTAACTGTTGCCACTTTCCACCGCCGGATTATGCATTGTAATTTATCTCCGAACGCCCACAATTATATATGAATAGCATGCTCCCTTTGTATCTTTGTATCTCGCGCTCCGCATATCTGTATCTAATTTCTCTAACAATTTCTCACACTTGCTCTGCTCCGCTGTGCTGTGCCGTGCTTCACTCACCCAACGCCCCCAACACCACCACCACCACCTCCGCATCGCAGGCTTGAGCAAAACCTCGCTTATTGGCCTCACCGGCGGCGGCGGCGGTGCACGCAACGCGATCAGCAGCAGCGGCAGCACCAACGCCTCCAGCACCACCGCTGCCAGCGGCACCAGCGGTGCCTCCGCCTCCCTGTCCTCCTCCACGGCCGCCATCGGTGGAGCGGGAATCTCCGCCGGCGGCCCGGGAATCCCCGGTAGCATGGGCACGGGCGCGGGGGGCGGATCCGCTCCAGCTCCGGCGCCCACAACCCCCACGTCCACGTCGGGTCCGCCGTCGGCGAGCAGCAGCATCAACTGTAAGTGCACTGGGGAAATCAGGGATCTTGATCTTGGCTCGAAAAATGTTACATTGAGTAATTTATTTTGATTTATTAAATTTATTAGATTTTATGAAATTTTTTAGAAAGATGATGCATAGATAATAATTTTTCGAATCTTATCTGAGATTTGGATTTTAATTGTTCCATCAATTTTGATAAAAATGTTAGAAGGCTCTTTATTTTGAGTTATTACATTTTTTTATATTTTATTAAACATTTTAGAAAGCGCTATACATAGATAATAATTTTTATTTCGAATCTTATGTGAGATTTTGATTTTAATTGTTCCATAAATTTATTAAGAAATTTTTATAAAAATGTTAGAAGGCTCTCTAGTTATTTATAAAGTTTTGTATTTAATTTTTTATTATTGGCTTTTTATTTTTTATAACTTTCTTCAAAAACAGATTTATTAAAAATTTTAGAACCTCTTTTTCGGCATTTATTACATCTAAACTTTGTAAATTAGTTCAAAATACTTGAAAGCCAAGATCAAACTGGAGTTTTTTATTCCGAAAATTAGATGATAAGAACCATCTTCGGATGGTTATACTTTAACTAATTGGATCTATTGTTTTGTGTGTGCCGTGTGAACCGTTTGTGAGCTTCTCCCTAACAATCTAACAGATGCTTTAACCGCCCCCCATTGCCGCGATTGCCTCTCTGTCTGACACCATCTGCTCTCTCTCTCTCCCCCGCCGGCGATCGCGATCGCGCAGCTCTGCCGCTGACTTCGATGGGAGCGGGCGTTGAGCTGGCCGTGGCCAGGCCCAAGTGCAACAGCATTCTCCACGTATTCCACGAGTGGCTCTTCGAGGCGGCGCACATCGGCGGCGACACTTGGCGCCAGAACCGCAAGAGTAAGTTTCCAGTGTTTTTATTTTTATTTTAGTTTTAAAAATTATTTACCAAAAATTGTGGTGGTAAAAACATGTTGGAAACATGTTTACCAGTAAAAAATATTATTTATCTCTTAAAAATTAATAATCTATTTAAAAAAGTTTATTAGCAGTCATTAAACTAATTGTCAATTAATTAAAGGGTCTTATTTTACAAAGCTAAATTTTTAAAACCATGGTTCTAAAGATTGTTTTGTGACTCAATAAAATATTCAAATATTCTTCAGGTTTAAAAAAATAATATTCGACTGGTTTAGATCAAAAATTTAAAAATATTATGAAACGGTTTTATATATAAATATATCGAATTACAATTTTTTTTTAAATACAAACCATAAATAAATACAAGATAAATACTTTATTTATATTTTTAAACATTTAATTATAGCTATTTTAAATTTATATTATTCTTTCCCCCTAAAAAACCTTTTTAAACATTAAATAACAATTATTTTAAATTTTATATTATTTTTCCCCCCTTAAAAACATTTTTAAACATTTAATAACAATTTATTTTACATATATTTTCCCTTTATCTCACCCAAAAACCAGAGCAAGCATGCGAGGCCAGTAAGCGGCCATCGTCGATGATAATGGAGCACCGCAAGGGATCGATTTCCCTATCGCAGCCCAACTCCCTGAACGATCCGCAGTCGTTGCCGCCCACACTGACCATCGATAAGTACGAGTCGGGGAGGGCGGAGGCCATCGGGACGCTGTGCAAGATCTTCTGCGCCAAGAAGACGGGCGAGGAGATCCTGCCCGTCTATCTGGCTCGCTTCTACATGGCGCTGCAGCAGTGCCTGAAGATCACGGAGTCGCGGGAGTGCGACGAGACGCTGGCCAGCATTCTGCTGCACTCGAGTGACCTCTTTCGCCTGGACCTGGATGGGATCAATGTGCTGCTGCCGGGCTTCATTGCCGCCCTGGAGATCGTGCTGCCCGACAAGGACCTCAAGCTGAAGACCCAGTCGATGGTCTTCAATCGCACCGAGCTGCGCCGCTCGGCCATCAACATCCTGCTGTCCATCATGGTGCTGCCGCTGCACTACCAGACGCTGCCCATACGGGATCTCACCAGCGAGACGAGCGAGAAGTGAGTGGTGAAGCTGCTAGCTTTATGTGCTTTGTATGTAAATCAGAGAATAACATAATTTCCTTCTTTTCCCACAGAATGTTCACCTTCATTCAGCTCAAGTCGCGGCTCATGAACATCCTGATGAATGCTCTGCAGGTGGAGACGGATGCCCAGAACACGCACATGCTCCTGGGCGGCCTGCTGCTCTGCGTCCAAGACGCCGTCACCTTCGAGGAGACGGAACTGGGCGGCGGCAATGCCAGTCTTTCGCACAACTCCAGTGGTGTGCAGCACCACGAGGCCAATCTGCTGAGTTCCGGTTAGTTTTTTGCCAGCTCCAAATCTCTCGCTCTTGATCTCATTCCATTTTGATTTGTTTGAATTTTTCTGTTTTTGTATTTTTTGGATTTTTTAATTGCCCTTGTTTTTATTCGCATTTCCCTTGTGGCCTTTTTGTGTTTTGCCGGCCGATGTGATGATCAGCTTGCTCGGAGCGTTCCGCTTCGCTGGTCAGCGCCGGCACGGCCAGCTTGGGCGGCCAGACGACGGCCACCATTGGAGCGGGCTCGGGCTCCATTCGCGACACTGCCTCCGCCCACGACTATCCCAGCCTGACCATTTCCGATGACATGTCATTCGAGTTCGGCCAGGAGCTGGAGGGGGTGACCCCCTATGGTAAACTTGATTTTTGTTTAATTTTAGTTTATTTATTTACTTGGTTTTGAGTTTGGTTAGGTGATTTTTTTTTAAGCTTTATCAATTTTTTGTATATATTTTAGCCTGCTCTTTTGAACAATCTTATAATATTTCGTTTTTATATTTTGTATTATACTATAAAATATTTTTCTGAATTTCTGTTTTTTTTTAGATTTTTATGTCAAGCCGTTTGGGCTACAGGGGCTACTTCCCTTTTTTTAAGCACCTATTATATTATTATAATATATATATTGTATTATATGATATTATCTTACTTATTTGAATTATTTAAGTTTTCTAAAGTTTCTTTTAATCCATAATTAAGTTATTTATTTTAAATTTTAGGTTTTCTTTTAATATTATAATATTAAATCGAACAACCGTTATAAGATCTTAAGTTAAGATTCTTAACTAAGGATTGACAGAAAGAAATTAAGAGTAAATTCAATTATAAGTAACCAATTTCGATCATTAGTCATTCAATGTTCAGTCACTTGAGTAATCATTTTTAAAAATTATTTTGCAGATAATGCCCATGCCTTATTTGTGCGCGCCACGTACTTGGTGTGTCATCGTCTGATCTCGTCGTGGAAGACGGATCTGAATGTCTCGTTGGCCGCCCTGGAGTTGCTCTCTGGCTTGGCCAGGCTGCATATTCGGGAAACAGGTAGAGTGTGCCCCACTGGAGTTAGCATGTGATTTTGGTGTACTAATGCTCCTGCAAAGGCATTTTCAAGGATTTCAATTAACTCATTACATAACTGTCATTCACACACAATACTAAACAAAGACTGTACAAAAATCTATAAACGATTAGCCAGTTTTCAGGATCTCCAAGTTTCCAAATCCTTTGCAAGGGCATTCTAGGGCTTCGGTCTTATCGAGGCTGCACTTCCTTTCCTCAATTTTAATGTCGTTTGTTTTCTGTCCACCTCTGTTTGTTTATTTTCCGAACTGTTACTGTCTCCATGTGCGTGTGTTCTTTAAATGTTAACCCCCTAAAACCCCTAAAACCCCGAAATCCCCCTCACAAACCACAAACCCCCAAACTGTGTGCTCTACTGTGCAGCCAGGAAATTTACAAATGGTAATTGATTGACGAAGCCAACTAACCTAACTAACGCCACTTTCTTCTGTCTTTCTTTCTTTCTTTTTTTTGATGCGTTTCTTTTTCTAACCGCCATCGAACCCGCACCACCACCACTGCACACCACATCCCGAAAATAAAAATAAAAACGATAACCCCCCATCTAATATGATCCATCCATATCCATTGACTCACGATGATTGCAATTTGATTTTAAATATATATGTATATTTAATTTGCATCTCCAAAACCGATATGTATATAACCCGAACCACCAACCACTCATCACCCATCCAAAAACCACGTAGACACCTTAGTGAAAATATACGAAGCTAGTCAGAATCTAACGATAATCTCCTCAGACGCTCTAGAGTGCAAGCGGGCCGTGAAGTGGATCTGTGACTACATCTGCTACCAGTGCTCCCGACCGCCGCCGGCGCACAGCAAGGATCTGCACAGCACCATTGTGGCGGCCTTCCAGTGCACCGCCGCCTGGCTGATGCAGCATCCCTACTTGCTGCAGGACAAGGACTGCCTGCAGACGGTGCTCGAGGTGGTGGAGCTGGGCATATCGGGCACGAAGAGCCAGAGCAAGGGCACCGACATACCCAAGTTCAAGGACGAGAAGGAACTGAAGCCCGCCTCGATGAGGGTTCGCGATGCGGCCGAGAATCTGCTGACCATCATCCTGGAGCAGGTGGGCTACTTCCCCAGCGAGTGCGGCCCCGAGTCGATATCCTCGCTACTGGACGAGCTGGCGCTGATGAAGCATTGCAACTCGATGGTTCCGGCGGCGGCGGCCAGCAGTGAGCAGGCCATCGCCAAGTTCAAGTACTTCGTGACCGAGAACTCCACCATACTGGCGCTGCTCGAGGAGCCGCTGGGCAATGACCAGGATCCCCAGCCAACGGTGACTTGTAAGCATGACTTTTAGCTAAAATCTTTTGCTTACTAATGAGATATATCCCCGCCTTCCCAGTGCTCATTCGCGGTCCCTTTGGCCGACATGCCTGGACCATGCAGCTGCGCCACCTGCCACGCAGCAAATCGGGCATCAAGTACCATGCCGTCAATCCCGGCCGACCCATACCCATGAACGATGTGACCCAGCGGCCGGACTGCGAGCAAAAGAACTTTCCCGACGGCGTGGACAAGGTGCAGCCCTGTGTGGCCGACTACTCCATACCCACCATCGAGCAGATGCGCGAGCAATACGGCACGGCGAGCATTCGGGAGCTGGAGGCGATGCTGGAGAACCAGAGCATCCACGAGAAGCTGGCCTGGGCGGAGGCGGACACCAGTGCGGACAGCCTGTCGCATGCCCAGGAATGCGTGCCGCCTGCGGTGTGCCACGAGTTCCATGCCGCGCGCCTCTTCCTCTCGCACTTTGGTTTCCTCGGCTTCGAGACGCGCAATCCACACAATCCGGCCGAGGCGCTGGGCCAGCCGCCACAGCGACCGCTCATCGTGCTGGACACCAAGTCCACGGCCTTCGCCGCCGATCTTGATCGGCTGGACAAGCTGAGTGCGCGGACCCACGACACCGTCTATGTGTTCTATGTGAAGGTGCGTTAGCCTGAGGTCTCAGGAAGATCCAATTTACTTATCTAACCCTTCTTGCAGAGTGGCCAAACGAGTGCCCAGCAGATTATCGCCAACATGGCCGAGGAGCCGACCGCCAGCCATGATCCGCACTTTGCCAGCATGCTGCAAACGCTGGGCTGGCCGGTTCAGGTCGCGGAGCACTCCGGCTGGACGGGCTTTGCCCACAACTCTTGGTCGCTCAAGGGAACGCCGGAGCAGGAGCAGCAGCAGCAGCAGCTGAAGTCCACTGCCAGCGAGCCGCCAACGAACTACAATGGCTCGCAGCGGGTGCTCTACTGGGCGGATGTCTGCTCGGAAATCGCATTCGTGGTGCCCACGACGTGGAATCTGCGCTACAACAGCGACACCAGCGATGGCGGCAGCATCTCGAGCACGGATCAGATCACCGGCTCCGCTGGCAATGTGTGGGCACGCGGCGAGGCCGCCGATAGTGCGACGGCGGCTGGCTTGGCCAAGTCCAAGTCAAGGAATCTCAGCCTCGAACTGGACACGAATCGCAGCAGCAGGGATGCCAAGGAGCCGGTGCCGCCGACGCGGCGAAAGGGCAACGTGACGAAGCCCACGCTGCTGGCCCAGGCGCCGGCCAAGATCTTTCTGGTGTGGCTGGAGAGCTACGAGGACTACCTAAACTTCCCGCTGGAGGATGTGCTGGCCTACACGCGCACCGGCGAGGAGCTGCACACGCTGCAGCTACCGCGCGCCTCCGACTGCCACGTGATCTTCGTGCACTCGCTGCTCTCGGGGTTGCTGAGGGTGAAGCTGCAGGGGCCGCCGGGCAGGATGAGCTTCGCCACGCCGCTCGTGGATGGCATGGTGCTGAGTCGGCGGGTCGTCGGCAATCTGGTGCGCCAGACGGCCCTAAACATATCACGTCGCCGGCGTCTGGACAATGACAAGTGAGGAGGGGATTCTGTTTACCATACCCAAAAACCTATCTAATCTCTACCCTCTTCTTCTCTAGCTACCAACCGCCGCATGTGCGACGACGACTCAAGGTGCAGGACATTGTCCAGAAGTACAAAATGGATCTGAGCGAGGCCGAGCTGCTGGCCCATCTCTTCCAGCGTGCAATTTAGCCGGCAATCGAAAGTATTATTAACCCCCAGGAGGAGCAGTCTATTGTCCGTACTGTATTAACGTGTGCTTAACTAAAACCCCACAAAAACTACTGATTCGTAAGCGGTGTCCACTGAGTGTTACCCGATGAACAGATGAACAGAGATGATCGTTTGCTAATTATTATTTTTGCTAATAAATCTAATTATACTTTGTAAAAGTATTTGTAATATTATACATATTTGCCCTGCGTTTTTGGCCTGGTTTTCGGGCTCATCCCATCCAATCTGTTCAAGCTGTGAAGTGGAAACAATGGGTGTGTGTCCATGTGTATTCACATAATTGGCAGCCACATCCGAAATCAATTTGGCCCACAGCAAGTGGCCAAAATATTGGAGATGATCGCGTGATGAGGAAGTGAAAGCAAGTCGTGTAGGTTTTAATTTTTGTGTTCAGAAATTTTGTCTCAAAATCTATCATTTGTTTTTATATTTTTTATACTTGTTAAAATTACTAAGAAAAGTAACTAAGAAAAACTAACTAAAAAGCTTTCAAAATGTAAAAGTTATTAGGAATATAACAAAACGATTCGATATTTCTTCTTCAAAAACTCGTGAGTGAATTTTGGACCATGGGTCTCACGTTTCCATCTCTTCTTGGTAATTTCACCTTTGACTCGGGAGTCTGGGAGTCGGAACTGGAATTGGGTCCGGTGATCGGTGATCGGAGATCGGCTATTTGGACACACATGGGCCCAGCATTTCCATTTCGCAACGCCTCCGACGGCCAATGGGCAATCGATTCGAGACTAAACTGTTGCCGGCCGAGGGTCATCTCATCGCATCTCATCCCATTTCATTTCATCTCGTCATCAACAATGAAAGTCGTGATGTAATCGCATAACACGTTACAAATTTGTGGCTCGTTTTGCATATGTTTGGGCCATTTATTTATTAACAAATAATATAAGTTAATGATGAAGTGGCTCTTGGCTTTTCTTTTCTAGTGATTTTCTCAGCCTTGAAAATGAAATTGGGTAATAACGATGGATTTGTTTCGTGCTCTTTTAATTAATTTATTTTTTTAGTCTGTTGTAAGCTATTTATTTGTTAACAAATATTAATTAATGTATTTATTTTAGCTGGTTTTTGTTTACAAATAATTACAATTGCGGCAACTGTCTGGAAATAATTAATTATAATGGCTTCCAAAGAAAAATAAATAAACGTTTATTCGGAAATAATTATGGGAAAATTGTTTGTCTAGACGAAATAAACGTGAACTTTATAGCTTTTTAATTAATACTTAACTTCTTATTTATTTTTTTTATACATATTTTTTTAAAATTTTATAAACCTTATTATAATAGATCATTATATCTTTTTCCGATTAAATAGGTAAATAAAACACTTTCAAATTGTTTCAAATTGTTTATTAACAAATAATTTAGGTTAATAATGATGGATGTTTTGTTTAGCTTTTTTTTGTGGTTGATAATTTCGATAATGACTGTGAAGGATTAGCCTAGGAAAAAAAATACATAACGATAGAATAGAGGATAGCGAAAAAAAAGGCAATTCATTTGGTCTAACTAACTAGGGATAACTGGGGATGCAGTGCATCTACCAGGCGGAAGAGGAACCTCCTGAGCTCCAGCCGCCGGAAGAGGAGACTCCTCCTGAGCTCCAGCCGCCGGAAGAGGAGCCTCCTCCAGAGCTCCAGCCACCGGAGGAGGAACCTCCTGAACCCCAGCCGCCCTTGGAGCCACCTTGGGACTGCTGCTGCTGCTCCTGGACACGCATCACCTTCAAGGTGCCGCGCTGCACGACATGACCGCTCTTGAAGAAGTCTCCCTGCGCCTGGTCGGCCTTCAGGATGATGGCCTTGCCCTTGGAGCCGAAGGCGTTGATCAGCTGGCCATTGATGTCAGCCACATTGGCCGATCCACCACCAAAGGAGTCCTCCTGCAGCACCAGCTGGAGGATCTGCGGCAGGATGGCGTTGAACTGCTGGGTATCGAAGGAGGCGGCTCCTCCGTAGCCATGGCCGGCGGCATAGGACTGTCCATAGGAGTGACCCTGGCCGTAGGAGTAGCCACCGGATCCTCCAGCTGACGAATGATAGGCAATGGGTGCAACGGGAGCAGGAGCAGGAATCGAAATGGGAATGGGAATGGGTGCGGGTGCTGGGGCAACTGGGGCCGGGGCCTGTTGTTCGATGATCTTGTAGATCTGGGCCTGCTGACCACCGCCATAGGAGGCGGAGCCATGTTCCTGGTGGCCATACGACTGACCACTGGCATAGCCATGGCTGGAATGACCATGACTGTAGGCCTGGATACCGGCTGATCCTCCAGCGTTGCTATAGCCCTGACCCTCCTGCAGAATGACCTTGATGATCTGCGAGGAGCCGCCTCCGTGTCCATGGCCGCCATGTCCTTGGGCATAGCCATAGCCTCCACCGCCTCCCTGGGCATAGCCATGACCTCCTCCGCCTCCGCCCGAACTGGGCGTGGCTATCACATTGTAGGTGGTCTTGCTGCCCCCGCCTCCTCCTCCCAATCCTCCTCCTCCACCGCCGCCGCCCAAGAAGGACAGGAAAGTGGCATTGCAGGCGCAGATGGTGGCCAACAGGCAGATGAAGACCTAATTTCAAAGGTAATCCAATGTAATCCAACTGGTAATCCACAATCCATGGTGACTCCAAGACTCACCTTCATGTTCGTCGTTAAAACTTCTTGGTTTTTGTGTTTGGAAAAAAAAAAGTGGAATCGGAGACGACACCTGTGCGTCGAACTGTTCCCGGCTAGCGAATGATGCCACTCTCCAGTCGATCCAACGTTTTTATACAAGAGTTCCGCCGGAGATCCGCCGCAAGAAGAAGAAACACCGTTAGACGAGCAGACCCGTGACGTCAGCGGCGGAGAGCCGCGGAATCCCATTTCACCTGCCGAAAACAACCGAAATGCTGCTCTTGTAACTCACCTGAGATCCGAGATGAATGGGCAGGTACAGGGTGTTTGTAAAGGGAAACTACATAATATATCATTAGAAACCCGATTTAAAAAGATTATTAAAAGCTATAATCTATAAGTGGAGGTCTGATGACCTGCACAGGTTAATATTAAATCCTATTTTAATATTATATTTTATTATTTTTATCATATCATATCATTATCATTATAGCATATAATATATATTTATTTACGAGATGTTAGGGATATTTACTGATTACTAGTTGATCATATAAAACATACATATGTATATAATATCATAATACATATTTCATATCATATGTATAAGGGATCATATTATACATATGTACATAAATCATATAAACTTGTTGAGTAGAACAATTTGACTTCCAAACTGGAAATGATTCCAAATGTCTACATCTCTCTCCCTTTCCAACTCTCTCCCTCAAGTTTCCACTCTACTCTGGAGCTTCTAAGACAAGCTCTGCGTAATTAGTTCCAGTTTACAAGTGATCCCATGAACGTCGCGTCCGGTAGTAACCCCAAAGTTATCCGTGTTTATTGTGCTTACTTTCATCGTGGATTCTTATTCCTAGATCTTAACCCATCACTTCCACAATCAAGCCACCCATCAAGCCCAAAAGATTAATAGATTATTGAAAAGCGAGCATTTAGGTATACATACAAGATAACGGTAGCTTTTGAAAGTGTGCTTTCTTTCTATGTCTTCTAAGAAAGTATTTTAAAGTTCCGAATGGGTAACAAAAAAGCACCCTGTATTCAATCTATTTCTTCAACTGCCCAAATCGTAGGCAACACAAACAAAAACAAATCGCCGGCGGACAAGCAGCGAAAAACAAAAACAAAAACAGTAGTAGTAATAGTAACATAATAACAATAACAAACTCAAGCGGATAACACTATTTAACCAGTTGAAGCTTAAGCAGATGCGCTCCGCTCCCGAGACGACGGATCGAAACGGAGGAGGTGCGTCGTAGGTCAAGTCACCGCAACCAACTGACCGGCTTTTTGCATATGATTATCGATTTGAACGGTCCACTGCTTACACTGAAAACAAATATTAAACGTAATTAGAAGTTGGGAAATTATAATTAAGCACTTTTCATAATTTATTAGTTAAGAACTTGTATTTAATTATTTTTTTTTTAATTATGCTGAAATTAAAATCAGTAAAATTATTATGCAAGTTTTCATCATATTTACCTTATAAAGGTAATCTTAGTTGTACTTAGTTAAAAAGAAAATTATTATTAAAACAGAATATAATCATTTATAGAGCTTTTTTGATAAGTTCAATTCACTACTTCCAATAATATGCTTATCAAACCGTTAGATGGAATTTTCTCCCAGTGTATGAGCTCGTATTGCAACAGAAATTTTGGGCTGGGAAGGGCCAGTGGAAGTGATCGCGGTGGATTGGCATCTTGGAATCCCAGGCAGCCGGATTATTATATCATGCAACATCGTTTTCAAATTTGTTAATTTTCTGTGCATTTTTGTATAAATTATTTAATGCGCGCTGTTGCGCATGCGCAGCCTCTACACATAGTAGTGCCATCTCTTTCCCGCTCGATCTCTCGATTTGCTGATGACCCGTTACCAGCACGTTTTTCGGTTTTTAGTTTCAGTTTCGCTTAAATAGCTAAAGAAGAAAAAATATCTAAATTACAGTCGAACTTCTGTAGATCAAACGAAATTCATATTAATTAAACCATGGCCTAATGGATGGTTACAAACATTTTTAAGGGCATTAAAACCGGAAGATTGTGATCGTACAAAATAAAAAATAATTAAGTGCTTGCAAACCATTTGCTTAAACATACAATGGCCCCAACGTTTATTGGCAATAACCTGAATACATCACTTTAAAACTGGGCGATAAAGATAAGGTTAGTAACATTTAATAATTTAATAAATTTGTATTTAAAGGTGTTACATAGATATGATATATTATTGTAAAATAGATCTAAGTATATTATATTGAGGTTGCACTGTGAATTTCGAAGCGAATGGAATTTGATCACCTCAAGTGTTGTTGTTTGTTGTCCCTCCGCTGGGTGTCAAAGCATCTTGTGTTGGGGCAGGCAGGCCGTCGCTTCCAGAGGTTCCCAGAGTCCAATTCCGGAGCTCTGCGGATCTGAATGGTAAGCGGAATCACCATAATGCGCCTGATTTGACGTGGTGTGTGCAAATAGTGGCCAACTGATCAATGGACGGGGCCGCGTGGACCGGAATCGGCTTATGCAACACAAAAATGTGGTTTACGATATGTCATATCTATTTAAATGTGTCGATTGAAATGTTTTTTGACCAAAACTCCCTTTAAGCTATAGCTTTTCACATGCCAACGCGCTGTGATGACAGAGCGGAGAATTTGTAATTTAGAGTACCTCGAATTTATTGGTTTGGTTTAAAATATCTTGCATAAACTCAAATCATATATGATAATCGTTATGGGGCTTGGATTAGCAGAGAATTTCACCAAACACTTGAAGGTATTGGGAATTCTAGATCATTTTGGTGCAGTTCTGGGTCACCTTTTGGCAAGCCATAGAAATACCTATACTAAATACTTATACCCAATACTAAAACTGATAATATTTTGATATTGGTAATCAATAGAGAACATTTTAAAAACATATACCTGTAAAATTGTTAGGTTATGGACTATAGGAGCGAGGTTTTGGGTCACCAAAGCGCAAGATTTGTACTTTATAAGGTACCAAATTGAAGTTTTACCCCAATATCATCCCGTCTTGTAATGGAAAACACGCATTTCGTTTGGTTTGAAAGATAAGAGTTTGTATTTTTATATAATTTTTCAGTATTTTAGCTGTGTTTGCTCTTTGCTGTTCATTGTTGTTCTTGTTGTTGTTCGTTATTGTTATAACTTATTTTAATTAGCTTTTCGAAATATTAGTATTAAATGTGTTTTTTAAAAGTGAAATGTAAACAATTTGCCCTCATCGTCAAGCGATAATTCGCATTGAATTTCATATGTACGTTTAATCAAGAGGTTCGTCTGTTATTTATTACTTGGTTTTCTAGTAACTTAGCGAAATAATACGAGCTCTTTATTGCAGTATTGCTTGTTAATGTACTCTGTATATATTTTCTTATCTAGGGCTATATGCAAGCGTCTGAATCTGAATCCGAATCTGAATGGGACTTTTCCATCGATTTCTAAGCAACCCTAGGCGACAACCCTGCAATTAATTATTCGAAAATCTAAAGTAAAGCTGATTTCATGTGTGTAGGTGTGTGCTATCAATGTGTGTGTTAACGCTTGGCGTGGACTTAATTTGAAATCAAGTGTGTGTGTAAGCGAGCTTTTCTCTCAGTGTACTGGTACTGAGTGCGTGTGTGTCTTTCGAGTGTTTCTACTGTTTTTGGCTTTTAATGACCCGTCCAAAATGTTTCATCTATGCGAAGTTAACTTACGAAGTTCTCGCGCGTGTATAATATAATTATATAGTTGTTTAAGTTAATATTAATATTTATTATTGCCAGTTTCGATAAGAAAATAATTTTAAGATATATTATTTTATATACGCCTCCTCCATAATATCGCTCCTCGCTTAGTTGTTGCAATTGTTATAAATATTTCTGGTTTTGGTGTAAAGTAAAATTTGTTGACTAGATTTAATCGCTACGCTTCTTCTTCTCTGCTTCCTAATACTTTCCGTTACGTTTTTGCTTTTGCTTTTGTTTCCTTTATCCTTTGTATATTTTTCAGTGTATTTTTCTGTGTGTGTGTGTGTGTATAACTTTAACGGCATGAGTGTGTGTGTGAGTGTATTTTTGGTTACTTTCAGGCTTAGGCATATAAATTGCTGATTCTCATTCGATTTTACTAGCTACGTGTTAATAATAATCGTAATCATAATAATCGTGATAATAATTGCGATAACAACAGACTAAAATTAATTAATCATAATGCAACTGTGTGTATGTGCTTTTCATTTTCATTTTCATTTTGTTGTTGGTGTTTTTTTTATGTACACAATTTGTTAGTTGAACTTGTTTCAGCATTATTTTGAATTATTGCTTTCCGGTTCACACGTTGTGGCTGTTTCTTTCTTTCTTTGTAGGGGGCGTGGCCACAATTGATGATTGGATCTATCGATAGGCGCTGCTTGTTCATTGATTAACCATTTAGCCGGGTGGTATTGAACACCTAATTTGGGTACAAAAAAAAAACATTTTTAAATCCTCTGGAACACCATTGTTAATATCTTTTTGACAAGCATTTTTTACTTTGCATTAAGGTTTATGCAAAATTGACATTTAACTATTTATAACCAATGCACTTTTAATTTGGTGATTTTAAAAAAAAATTTATTTTACCTTTGAAATGCTCAATAATATTTCCAAACAAGATTTAAAGCAGATTTCTAATTTTACAAGCATTAATTTAGTGAGCCCAACTCATGATAATGTTTCAAACTAACATAATTTGCTCATTTGTAGATATGTATTTGATTTTTTCAGCAATTTTCCAATCAAAAAAGGTTCTAGATTTTTAATATCACAACCTTTAAATAACAATGCTTTGGAATCTAAAGGGTCTCAATCTATATAAGTGAATTCTAAATGATATAAGAATGATATCCTTTGGGCAGAAGATCTTTAAAATACTTTTGAAATTGGGCTTTTCGGTTGTCAGTTTAAGCAGCGCCTTTATTTTTTCTTGCATCATTTGGTTAGCCGTTTGTTGAGGACGGATTAACTACTTACTAAAAAATGCAATTACTCTCATATATATAAGTACTCCCTAAATACATATATATATATATATATATTCTGTGAGTGATCTGAAGGAGCTAAACCAATATATATATATCTTATTTCTCGGCGCGGGACGATTTCTCAAGCAACAGTGCGGGGAATAAATATGCGAATGGATGCGTGTGTATATAATGTATTCCGATCTGGAACTGAAGTTTGAGGAAACCGGCCCCCGACTGGGTTATATCCGATCCGATTCGATCCGATCCGATCTGATCTGATCCTGATCCTGTGTTGTATTATTCATTATTAAGGCAATCGCATTTGGTTAATTAATTGTAGAGTAGAGTATATAATGCCATTCGATTTGAAAATTGCTATTTATGGATCTGTTTTCCAACAGTTTCTCAAAATTACCTATTCATTTGGGGGCGGTGTGTGTGTGTATGTCTATGTGTGTGTGTTACTATCTGCGAGATCTCTCGAATGAACTTAGCCTTTAATTACATTAGGTTAGATATAATAATTAATTGTTTACTTTTACGTTTACTATTACTTTTACTTTTTATATGAAATCACAGTCCGTATGTGAGAAAGACTTTATATATGTTGTGTACTCGATAATGATGGTAAAATACATGGTATTCGGGAGGGGTTTTTGGGAACTCCTCTATATGTATGTATGTATAACCTACATATTGCTATATTGGTGTTTTTGTTTTGGTTTTTGCTTATATGAAATATGGGATATGGGATATATGGGCCATTGGAACAATGGACTACAATTAATTAATAACAATTTGTTGCTGCTTTGTTTTATTTCATCGCTTTCGTTTTCTTCTTCACATATGTGTGTGTTTGTGTATATCTATATATATACTGCATATATTTAAAATATAAACTTTTTGTTGTTGTTGTTGCTGTTATGAAAGGCATTTGCTTTGTTTTTCGTTTGTTGATTTAAAAAAATTTCGCTTGAATTGTTATCGTTTAACTACATAATGCTAGTAATGTCTATATAATAAGATTTGATTTGAATTGTTTCTTAGTTTTTCATTTGAGTTTTTCTTCCTTTTTTGTTTTTGTTTTTTTTTCTTTTTTTTTGTTTTCAATTAGCTAAAATTTAATTATCCGACTTGAATTTCCCTTTGCGTTATCGTTTATCGTAATCTTTAATCGCTAATCGCTCGCCTTCATCGTTAACAATCGTTTAAGTCTTCTACTAATCGATTAATCAAAAAGACATCTTCATTGCTATCCCCAAATATTTCGAGGGCCTCCTTTTTTTTCGCTTGATATGAACTCTCACAGTAAGATGATATAAATGGATCTTGATCTTGCTTCGTTTTTGTTTTCTTTTTTTGGGGCCAGAACGCAGGTTAGTTTTAGAGCTTTTGCCAGGCGATAGTTAACGATAGTACACGATAATTAGGTTCTAATATTGTCATAAAAGTTTGGGGGTTCTTTAAATATATATAGTGGGTATATATATGTTAAATTGCTGGGGGAGAGAGAGATACAGAGTTTAATAGAGAGATGAAATGTTACGTTTCTGTTTCTGTTTCTGTTCGTTACTTGTTGTTTTTAGTTTTTGTCTACTAACTTTAGTTCTTTTCGAGGCGCAATTATAGTAACCATATTATAATCATAATGATAATAGATCCACAAAAAAGTCGTTCCTTAATAGCTGCTCTATTTTTTTGTTTTTTTTTTGGGTTTTCTTTCTTTTCACTAGATAAAAATTCATAAGCGCCATTTTGTCAGCCTATTTCTGATTCAGATTTGATCAACAGTATTTTTCTTCGCCATTTTTCGGACCCTCCTCTGTATACCATTAAATTTGTAGCTTTTCTTCCTAGAAGGCCATGCTGGTTCTTCTGCCCCCCAGGCCACCACCTCCGCCGCCTGGTCCTCCTCTGGTTAACCCACTGTGAGAGACACTCCTGCCCATTCGGGCCTCACTGCCCTTGCGCTCTCTAGCCTTCCTGAGCAAATCCGATGTGCTGGGCCTCCGGCTGTCCTGGGCAGAGGCTGCTCCCCCTGCTCCTCCTCCTCCTCCGGCTCCCCCTCCCCTCTTGCAATTAACTATATCCGAAGTTGAGGATCTCCTAATGGTTCCTCCATCAGCCGAGGGCAACTGGAGGCTAACAGCTCCTCCTGCACCTCCGCTGTAGGGTGAGAGAAAGCTGGGGGAATGTCCCGAAGGGATCACCGGTCCTCGCTGCTCCTCGGGATCCACACTCTCCACCCGCAAATAAGGCATCCTTCGCTGTGTCTGACCACCGTCCACCGCTGGAATCGAGCTGATCGGCTGGAGGCTGGGAGGAGTAGTACCCGTGGCCGAGCCCGAGCCCGAGTGGCTCCTCAGTCCGCTGTACAGGGACTTCAAGTGAAAGTCCAGGGACTTGAAGTTGAGCAGGGAGCGACGCTTCTGGGGCTCTTCGCTGGAGGGACCCACAGCCTGGTCCACCGGACTGCCGTTGTTATTGTTATAGTTATTATTATTCAGGGTGTCGAATTGGAGGTCAGCTGCGATGGGTAACACTACCGAATCGCTGGTCAGCAAAGATTGTTGTTGTTGCTGTTGCACATGTTGCTGCTGTAGTTGCTGCTGCTGCTGCTGGAGATGTTGCTGCTGCACTTGCTGCTGTTGCTGCTCCTGCTTGCTTATTGTTGTCGTCATGGTATTGCTACTTAGGCTAGTTTTACTGCTAATCACTTTCAAAAATTTATTATCGTTATCTAAGGACTCCTTTCGTCACTGGATGAGGCAGAAGCCCTGCTTGGCAGCATCCTTGGCAGCGTCCACCTCCTCGATGAAGGCCTCATCCTCGTGCTTGGGCGAATCGGCTCCGCAGGGTCCGCCGCCGCTCAGGCTGAGCGGCCCCTGCGGGCACGCTGATTGTCACCGGAGCGCCAAGGTCGAGATCATCGGCGGCCGCACCGGCTTGTTCTCAAGAATCCTCTCCAGCTCCAGCATGACGCTCGAGGAGAGACGCGGCAGCAACTGTTTTAGAAAAGGGAAACATAAAATGTATACCAAATTGAAAAATGTTGTCTAAAAAAAAAATACAAATACACTCATAAAAATAAATCTAAAATTTAGAAATCTCGCTATTAAATCGCCAGCCTTTGGAAACGGACAAACAATTTCTTGATTTTTAAAAATTTGCCTTTAAATCTAGACATTTTCTATATTTAAAGGTGATTTTACAAAAAACAAGAAACATTTTTGTCCATTTCCAAAGGCTGGCAATTCAAAGGCGAGATATCTAAATTTTAGAATGAAATTTTTATGAGTGTATAAATTCAAAATAGTTCCTTGATAATTAATGAAATTATAGGTACTTTAAATATTAGAATATATACAAAAGCATCTATCAACTTCTTTCAAAATTGAAAAAAAAAATGTTTATAAAGGTATTTTAACTTAAATATTTTGTATAATTTCTTGTATACACAGTGCTATTCAAATATTTTATTAACTTAATTAAATAGTCTATTTATTTACCTGCAACGACTGCAGGCTCTGGTGGAGCTGCTCCGCCGAGGTGGCGCCCAGCAGCAGACACTGGACAGGCTCGTGCTTCAGCGACCAGGCGATCGACAGCTGGGTGGGGCTGCAGCCCAGCTTCTCGGCGAGGGCGGCAAGGTCGCGGAGACGGTCGCAGTGGCGGCGCCCCTCCTCAATGCGATCCTTGCCCCAACTGCCCTGCGGCGACAGAGCGGCCTGAAAATATAGGCAATCAAAATGGTATAGCTATGATTTTGAAAAAGGTGTAAATGTCATTTTGTTGTGCCGATTAATACCTATCGAAATGTAGAAGAACACTTTAAAATCGGACCATTCACTAAAAAGTTATGAGCAAAAAGATTTAAGCTTGCATAACTTTATCTCCCTCGCACTTAGCTTAGTAACGGGTATCAGGTAGTCAATATAATACATCATTATACAGTTATAAATACTATTAAATCTACCATAAAAGTTTCACTTTTATTTACTACTCACATTGCGATTAATCTCGTCCTCGGTCCATGAGAAGCTCTTCGTCTTGAAGGATCCCTTGGGCAGGAAGAGCTTGTCGCCGTTCTGGGTGTCGCTCAGGGCCATCGAGAGGGGACCCCAGGCCATGAGGCCCACGCCGATCTTGTTGTACATCTCCGGCAGGTAGAGCTCGCACTTTTCGCGACAGAACATATGGTACTCGGACTGCTCCACGATCGGCGTGATGCAGTTGAACTGGCGGCAGTTGGTGTACGCCTCCATGATCTCCACCTGGCTCCACCTGGCGGTGCCCCAGTACATTGCCCAGCCCTGCTGTATCACGTAGCTCATGGCGCGCACCACTTCTGGCAAGGAAATGAAACAGAGTTTACAAAATATGCAAAGCTACTTGGGATTTACAAAACTAAATCCCCTTTTTAATAATATTATATATTTAATATTTAATATTTTTTCTTTATTATGGGTTAAATATATATATATTTTAATAGTCTACTGATAAGTTCAGGTAGCTTACCCTCCATGGGACACATGGGATCTGCCTTGTGGATGATGACGATATCTATGTACTGCAACTGCAATCGCTGCAAACTGGCTCTAACGCACTCGATGATGTGTTTTCGGGAAAGACCCCGTTCCTCGGACCTGAGAATATGAAATATTCCCCATTATTTGTTTGAAAATAAAATGTGAAAAACATCCTAAGCAATAGAGTTTATAGCAATGAGGATTGTTTTAATAGGTAGAAACCCAAAAACTGGGAAAAAATAATCTTAAAATATAATAAGATCTTTAAAAAGAAAGAGTTATGATATAGGGGCTTCATAATATTTCAATATTTAGTGGGAAAATGATGTTGGGGAAAATAATTAGGGATTTGACTGTTAGCAAGCTGAAGAACTATTTTTAAAAATCCCCAAAAATTCCCTGACTGTGAACAATGATATTTAAGGAACCCCCACTCACTTGGTGCTCCAGTAGACCTTTGTGGTGATGACGTAGGCGGTCCGCTTCCAGCCCGCCCGCTGCAGGATCTTGCCGATCTCCGTCTCCGAGTGCGCCTCCGAGATGTCGAACAGGTTGATCCCGCTCTCGATGGCCAGCTTGAGGATGGCCTCCGCCTGGTCATCGCTGACGCCGGGCGAGAAGACCGGCCAGGTGCCCAGGCCGACGTTGGAGATCCGAAGGCCGCTCTTGCCGAGATTCTTGTACCGCAGCCCCGGCGTCGGCGTGGAGCCATGGCGCAGGGGGAGCGCCGGATTGGAGCCCAAGCTGATCGAACGGCCTGCTCCCAGCGGAATGCCCAGGTAAGCGGTCATCGCAGTCGGATTTCAGGCAGTCGAGTGTTCAGTTGGCGGCATGGAAATGAAACATTTCGGTTTCGTTTTCGTTGTTTTTTTTTCGGGGGTAAAAATGTGCGTTCCGTTTAGTGAGAAACCTTTTTTTTCGTCATTTATTTGGTGGTTAAAGGGGCTTTCAAAGTGCCGGGAAAAACGTGCAAAAACCAACAGCAACGCAACAGTAACAACACAAAGGCAATGCCACAATAAAAGCCTGGCTAAATCAGGGTGACGAAGTGCCAATACTCTACTCTAAGAACCGTAGACTAATATCAAGGGTGTAAAAAATGATTGAAGCACCGCAAGGAGAACTTTGGCCTCCGTAAAGGATTTTCCTTTTTTTAAGCGATATTTTTTTTTATATATTAAAAATAGTAAATAATATTTCTGAGTAGATGTAATTTTATGTTCCTATTTTGTACCAAAAAAAAAAAATAATTATTGTAATAAAAATAAAAGAACCTCACTCAAAAAGAGACTTTAATAATCTATATTTTTTATGCATGTAAAATTATTGAAAATAATTTTTTTGTAAATGAAAAATAATAAATATTGCTTGTAAGTAAATGTAATTAAATGTTTTAATTTTCTACAAAAAAAAATAACAAAAGAACCTCACTAAAAAATAGATTTTAATAGTCTGTATTTTTTATGCAGGTAAAATTAATGAAAATAATTATTTTTTATGTATTAAAAATAATAAACTTTGTTTCTTTTCATTTTCTTTAAAAAATAAAAATAAATTATTGTAATAAAAAGAAAAGCACCTCACTCAAAAAGAGGCTTTTAAAATCTGTTTATTCGGCCCACAAAAAAAACCCTGTTTAAGGTTTAATGTTTTTTTCAATTAGCTAATTGAAACAGCCTCGGAGGAGAGTGTATGAAATATACACTTGCCAGAAAAAGTATGCGTACAAATATTTTCCAGAACTTTAGAGCTTAAAAAAACGTCTTTAAAAAAATCGTAAAAATGCCATTTTAATTTTAACATTTAGTAGACATATTAAGCTTTAATTTGACGTAATTCATTAATTTCTAGCACCTTTACTTTTCCTAATATAAACAAAAATGTACAGAATGGCCGGATTTCGCATCAGAAAAAGTATGCGTACAAATGCATATAGTATTAAAAAAAGCCATATTTTGGGCAAAGTACGTCGAGTTTAGTACGGAGTTTGATACCCTTTATGTTTTATAACTTCAGTCTACATATTTGGCATCGAACGGACCAATGTCCTTGCACCCGTTGCCGTTATTTGATTCCATTCCTCGACAGTGAGTTTTTTCAGCATACTCTTGGATGCAAGGGTGTGAAGGTGGGTCCTGCCCTCCAGGACATCACAAAAATGCTTTACGGGATTGAGATATACTATTGTGATGGCGAATGTAGCTGTTTTACACATAAAAGCTTGGTTTTGTGGGCGCAATGTTTAGGTTCGTTGTCCTCTTGGTACCAAAAGTCCTTTTTGAGTCCCACTTTCAGGGCGCTTTAATTTGTTGTTTAAAAGTGCATAAAACAACCAACAAAATGAGGTATCGTTTATTAAAATCGGTCAACAACTTAACGAGAAATGGCTAGCGATATAACCAAACAAACAACTGCATTCGCGTAATGCATGAATTTCATACGAATTTCAATAAAAACGAACCTTCTATCTAAGTAAGAAAGTTTTTATACCCATTTCTCGTTAAGTTGTTGACCGATTTTAATAAACGATACCTCATTTTGTTGGTTGTTTTATGCACTTTTAAACAACAAATTAAAGCGCCCTGAAAGTGGGACTCAAAAAGGACTTTTGGTACCAAGAGGACAACGAACCTAAACATTGCGCCCACAAAACCAAGCTTTTATGTGTAAAACAGCTACATTCGCCATCACAATAGTATATCTCAATCCCGTAAAGCATTTTTGTGATGTCCTGGAGGGCAGGACCCACCTTCACACCCTTGCATCCAAGAGTATGCTGAAAAAACTCACTGTCGAGGAATGGAATCAAATAACGGCAACGGGTGCAAGGACATTGGTCCGTTCGATGCCAAATATGTAGACTGAAGTTATAAAACATAAAGGGTATCAAACTCCGTACTAAACTCGACGTACTTTGCCCAAAATATGGCTTTTTTTAATACTATATGCATTTGTACGCATACTTTTTCTGATGCGAAATCCGGCCATTCTGTACATTTTTGTTTATATTAGGAAAAGTAAAGGTGCTAGAAATTAATGAGTTACGTCAAATTAAAGCTTAATATGTCTACTAAATGTTAAAATTAAAATGACATTTTTACGATTTTTTTAAAGACGTTTTTTTAAGCTCTAAAGTTCTGGAAAATATTTGTACGCATACTTTTTCTGGCAAGTGTACAAAGAGCGCGGCATGCAATGAACATGAATAAACAAAAGTGACATTTTTCCGTTGGTTTTTCCTGTCCCCCAGCGTTTTCCTTTTTCCTCCTCTGAAAAGTGCGTGCGTCCGGTGCGTGTTTTTCTTTTTTTGTACTCTCTTATTTTTGTATGTTTTTTGTTCTTTTTGGTTGCGTGATTGTGGCAGGTGGTTCGCGGGGGTGGAGTTGTTTTTCCTTACAAAATGAATAAAATAAATTACAGCTCGAATTGCATGTTTTGGCCCTCGGTCGAGAGTCGGGAGTCGAGAGGTCCTCGCCTTAATTCGCTAAACAAAACCAACAATTACCGACAGCCGAACTACTACACAAGTACATTGATTGCGGAGTGCGCTTTAGTTTAGTTTGGGGTTCGGTTCTTTGTACAATATACAGTATACATATAGAGTAGAGGTATATGTTTCATTTACTTGGGCTATTTTGGAGCAAGCGATACTTGCTTGTATGTGGTAGCATGCAGAGGCAGGCAATCGAAAACAATCGAAAAATTCAAAGTCGAAACAATCGACAATAAACGGTAAACATAAATGATAAGCCTATATGATAGTGAGAAATTTGATACCGAAATCAAGATGACCGCCCGTACCACTGAACTCCTCCATACAGTCGAGTGACGCAATGGGAGCCCGGCACCTGTAAGGAAAAATAAATGAAAACGGGATTAGGATATCGTCAACAGATCGTGTAAAGTCCCTTGAAAAAATAAAGAATATTTCATTTTATTTATATTAATTTCTTTAATCAAATTATATTGCAATTATATTATTACATTTGGCAATAAGTCTGTTATTTAATAAATAAAAAATTTTTCTAACAAAACTATTCGCGTGCGTATACGTAATATGCCTTGTTAAATTACGCATACGCCGCGTTGTGCTGTTGGAATTTTATTTGTATTAATTGTTTTAAAAATCCATTTGTATGGCCAACCAATCCCCTTTATATTCTGGCTAATTTTGAAAAATACTTACTAATTGGTTAGAAAATCGTGCTGTGGGGTTTGGGTAAAAATTTGGTATTTTTCTTTGACTTTTTTTGCTCTAACATGCCCAAAAATGGTCCCAAATCAAAAAGACGCACTGTTTTGGACAGATAAAATCATTAAAGATAATTCTATAATACTTTCCGTCTAAGTTTGAAAAAATAAAAATTTCGCTAATTTTCACTTTTTTTATAAGGGGTAACATCATGATTTTTTGCGAAAAATGGCCAAAAAATAAAGTTTCCAGATTTAAATGCCAATCGATTGGAAATTTAATAACGAGTTCATAAAGGTATGACAATCCATATTTGGATCAATATTTGCATTGTTTCGGCCAAAAAACTAATTCTTTTTGCGTCGAAAATTCGGGATCTGGGTTTTTGGTAAAAATCAGAATTTTTCCCTTTTGTTTTTGGCTGTAACTTGGCCAAAAATGGTCCTACAGCAAAAACACATACTGTTCTGAACAGGTAAAAAAACAATAAATAAATCCATGACAGTTTCCGTGTGATTTTGGAAAAATAAAATTTTCGCCAATTTTCACATTTTTTATCATGACATCATGATTTTTTGCGAAAAATGGCCAAAAAATAAAAAGTCCAGATTTAAATGCCAGTTGATTGGAAATTTAATAACGAGTTCAGAAAGGTATGACATTCCATGTTTGGACCATTGCAGCCATTGTTCCGTCCAAACACTGATTATTTTTGGAACAATTTTTTCAAACCACTCTTGATTAAAATTATATTGTGTACTCCTTTTGGAACAGCACTTTGTTGTTTATTTGTGTGAGTTATTTGCATGTTTTTTTTGTGTAAGGTGTGTCGATACTGTTTGTGTGGCGGCAGAGGACGAGCAGGGCTATTCCCTATTCCCAATTTCAAGTGGGAAACTTTGGAGACCTTTCGACTTTTATACCTGTAAATGGTGACCGGGTTCGATTCGTCGCTAGTATTGTCCACATTGTTGTTGTTGTTGTTGTTATTGTTGTCATTGGTCGAGGGAATAACGCCGACGGCGCCATTGCCAATCATCAGTTGCTGTGTCGTGGGTCCCGTTACGAAGTTTAGGTTGGCGGGCAGCGCCATTAGCAGCGGCGGCGGCGGCTGCTGCTGCTGCTGCTGCTGCGTTGGCAGCGACGCCGGCAGAGGCAGCGACGGTACGGCAGCGGGATCGCCGGCTATTTCAATGGAAGTTACCGCTCCGTCGATGACGTCACCACCGCCGCCGCTGCCCTCTGCCGCAGCGCTGCCCTGGTCGTGGCCCAAAAGCAGCGGCGTACTCTCCTGCTGCAGCGTGTGCGAGTGCGAGTGGGCGAGCGACGGCGCTGCCGCGGCGGCCGGCGACTGCGACTGCGAAGCCGACTGCGCCGCACTGCCGTCGCCATTTAAATTGCATAATGCCATGGACATTGTTCTTTGTTTATTTTTTATTTCACTTTTTTTAAATTGATTATTTATTGTTTTTTTTCTATATTTTTGATTTGTTTTTTATACACTATTGGACGCCATTTTGTTCATTCTAGATTTGCACTTACTTTATATTTATTTAGTTGGTGTGTTTGCAGATTTATATTCATTTAAATTGTAATTCATATTTGCTCAGGCATTGGATTTCTATTTAAATTGTTTGCAGGTTTTTTCTATTTACTTATTTATGTCTTTTATAATTGAAATTTAATTTTCTTTTGTCTATTGTTCTCTATTAAAATGTCTTCTATTGATTTAACTATTTGTTCAGCTATTTAAGTTTATAACTAACTCTAAAAGTTTCTAGTGTTTTTTAAATATTTCTCTTTTATTAGTTTCAAGTTCTAAAAGGTTTTAATGATTTGATTTGTATTTAGTTAAATTGCGTTTTCTCTATAAAATTTATTATCCTTAGATTTGCCTTTAACTTTGTTAGTTCTTAGGTAAATATATTTTTCATTTTCATAAAAATTCCATTCAATGTTTCACCGTTTATGGATTTATTCACTTTGGAAATGTATCTTTATTTCATAGTATTTTATTTAATAAATCCACATAAATTATCTTTTCATGTCTTGATGATTTTATGTCACTTTCTGCATTTGTTGATTTTATTTCGATTATTCTACTAAGACTGGACTACAAATCACAAGGGATTTTGTTTTCTAAATAGCATAGTTTTAAGGCAAAGTCCAGTCCGATAAATGTTTATATATTCTTGTCGCTGTGGAAGATGGTAATTCGAAAACTTATTCTTATCGCCAGAATCTGTTTGCCAAAAAATACAAAAAACTTGATCGAAACTTTTGCCAAAAGTTTTTGTCACAATAATTAAGAAGCCGAAACAGGGCAAAAAATAAACAACGTTTTTTTCAGAGAGAGAGCGGGGGAAGAAGGAGAATAAGCTTTTCACCACACTCAAAGAAAAGGCGGGTGAGAGAATTGAGAATGGGAATATTCCGACCGTAAACTTCACGTCCACTTGGCTGATAAATGGAACCACCTGCCAATTTATTAGCACGATCTAATCTTGTTGTACATCTTCTTTCGAATATGCATAGTGGGGTCTTGAAAATGGTTTGTTGAAATATTGAACAAATGCCAAAATTTTAATAAAAATGCAAAGTAAAATAATATTAATATTTTTTTTTGAATACAATTTTAATGATAAAATTTTATATTACTTATAGTTGCGAAAAAAAAAATTTTTTTTAATTAAAATGTTTATTATTTAATTTAAATCTTTTTTTTTAGACAAAATTCGAATGCTAATAAAATATTTTGTATTTTGAGCAACTACTTTGCTTTAACGCAGCTCACATAAATAGAAAATTTGATGGCTTTTAATTTTAGCGCGCCGCCGGTTCATTTAATCCGCCTCGTGCCAAAAGACAGATACAAATGTATCTATATCCGTAAATGTAGCGAGGGCGGCTCTTTTTGATTTCCCACTATCGAAGGTTAATTATAGATTAGCCTTGACAATGATTCAGAATCGGTCAGACAGCTTTTCTGTCTTCATTAGCGGGATCAATTCGGAAAATGCATTATTTTCCTCGGGGAAAATCAGCTAAGCAGGGGGAGGGGT
The DNA here is from genome assembly GCA_037075285.1 of Drosophila lutescens. Classification (NCBI taxonomy): domain Eukaryota; kingdom Metazoa; phylum Arthropoda; class Insecta; order Diptera; family Drosophilidae; genus Drosophila; species Drosophila lutescens. Next base: position 93,393 of record JBAMCF010000314.1, read on the forward strand.
GAGAGAAAGTGTGAGAGAGAGAGACAGCTTTTCACCACGACCGGTGTATTTGACACCACAACAAGAAGAAGAACAAGAACAAGAACAAGTACGAAACCAAGAACAAGGCACAATTTCCCCTGCATTTCCCTTTCCTTCTTCCTTTTCGCAACTAACTTTTGACGTTTATGCAACGGTTTACACAATAAAACTGACACCTCCACAGGTAGCTAAATTCAGGGCACCAGGGACAGGGGCTTGATTACACTGGCCAACAGGGTGTTCTGCCTAAAGTAATAGAACTAAAATTGTATCTCAAGATTTTTGTTTTCTTTTAATGGGTTGCATTTAAACTATTATTTGATTAGATTATTTTAAAACAGATAAAATTACTTTATAGTTACCAGAAAAATCCAGTAAAATTTTAAGACAATTTAATTCTTATTATTTAAAATTAATAATTTTTATAATTTTATTTCCATTTAATATTGAAATATGGCATTACTTTCAATTTCCAGAAAAATACATTTTTTTTGGTAATAACTTTTTGCTCTTATTCAAAGCTTTTATTATTATTTTTTTGTGTTCCTAGGTAAAAGAAATAAATATATATATGTTACTTCCCAGGGATCAATGACCAATCTTGAGCTGCATCCCGGTGAAAAGTTTCAAGAGGCAGCTGCAAACTTTTCCATTTCTAGGCCACAATGACAGTTGACTGGGCAAACGAAAATAAATACAAATATCTATATACAAATACCTGTGTATATATAATATATGGGAAGGAAAAGGTGTCAGATCTCAAGAGGCTGCAGAGGAGGCTAATCTGCAAATTAAACTTTTAGTCATGTTCACACATTCGTTCGTTATCCTTGTTATCCTTGCTAAACCCGATTACGCCCCAAGTGGGCGTGGCAAGTGGCAAAGATAATCGGGCCAGGTCACAAGCACTCTGACCCGATGAGCTAAATGGGGGTTAGCCCATCAGGAAAACACATTTCACATATCACAGATCAATTGATTATGTTGATTAATTGATTTACTATGGCTGAATTGTTTGTGAATAGTTTAGAAAGGCAAACCATAAAGGTTTCACAAAAAAAACAGAAGAAAATGGGTTTTTTTTAAAGTTTTGGGATAGGTTAAAAGATTGACGGATTATTCGATTTGAATTATATTAAAATTCAATTTTTTAAAAATAATTATTTTAATTTTTTTCATATAATAAATTTAAAAAATCCTTTTTGTTGTTTTTTTTAATTTTAGGATGGGTAAAATTATAATCTGACTTTAATTAAAAAGATTATTCGATTTTAATAATATAAAAATAAATTACTTTTAATTAATTCTAATTAATAATCCATAAAGAAAATCCTTTTTGTTATATAAAAAACCAAAAAATAAATTACTTTTAAGTAAATCTAACTAATAATCCATCAAAAGAATACTTTTTCTTTGTATATAAAAAAATAAAGTATATATTAATTAGCTTTCTAAATCCCACAACCTATTTAAGCATTAATTATAAATTGTAGTGAATCGTAAACTTTGACATTATTACCCTTGTTCCGTGTCTTTTGATCTTGGAATAAATGAATAGCTAACTTTGACATTGAAATGCATTTTTAATGCCTGAAAATCGGCGTGGCGTGCAGTCAATTTGAATGGGGGGATTTTGGTTTGGTTTGGTTTGGTTTTGCCGGGCGGTGAATCGAATCGAATCGAATGGAAACAAGGAAAATGCATTTATTGCCATTTCATCAGCTTGCCATTTGGCCATCACACGTGTGTCAAATCAGTTCTCATGGCTTTGTTTTTTAGTTTTCCCGATATTTTCCCCGTTAACCCTTTTCGGTTTGATTTCTGCTGACACTTGGCTGTCTGCACTTAAAATCGCATCATTGCCGATTATTTTTGGCCGCCTTTTCCGTGGCATTTTGCTGTTGCTGTTGCGGCGACCTTGACTCGAGCACGAATTGGAAAATGTGTTTTTCCCATTTCAGTGTTTTTCTTTTCTATTTTCTTGTTGTATAGTTTCAGGCGAAGGCCAGGCGACTGTAAGCTGTTTACAAGCTTATGGCAGCCACAAAAGACAACTGGTTTACGGTGTCAGCCTCTGGTTCCTAATTATGTGGGCCCCAAGAAAGGGGGGGAGGAAAACTGAGTGGCCAAGAAGTGAGGAAAAGCCGGAGGAGGCATAGGGAAAAATCCAATTTGAGCCACTTGCCAGCTACTTTCTAGTCCTACGCTGCAACATCATCCGCAGAGCAACCTTGAATGCAACTGCAACTGCAACTACAACATACATGTGTGTGTGTGTGTGTGTGTGGGTTTTTCCTCGCTTTTCCTCCCGGCTCAGCTGTGTGCGTGAGCTGTAAGTGTATCTCAAAGGACCTGGCATGCCTATGGCATGGTATTTGGTATTCCTTTCTGCCTTTTTGGCACACAGCACGTATCCGAAAAGTGCAAATAATAAAATAAATATATAACACACACACACACACACATGTGCATATAAGTTATGCATGTGTGTGTGCTTTCTTTTTTTCCCTATTTTTTTTTTGTAGTGTTTTCTTGTTTTTTTGAACAACCGCAGCATGGCGTGACAGCAACACCGGTCGATATGCCGCATTCCTCTCCGGCGGCTCGCTCTCCATTTTCTCTCCCTCTCTTTCTTTTTCGGCTCTTCTTCCCCGGAGAGAGAGGGGGCGAGAGAGGGAGAACCGTGACCCACTGACGCGTTGACCGGCCTACGGATACGACTATATGGATATATATGGTTATGGTTATGGATTCCGGGGGCCTTGCGAGTCTCGCAATTTTTGGCCAAAGTGCATAAGGCATTCGCTAATCGATTAGGTGAAGGATGGATGGATGGATGGATGGATAGATGGATGGCTCTTTGAAAACAGGAAGCAGGCAACAGGAAGCCCGGAAACAGGATACGGGATACCGAAGAACGGATATAGGCCTGCCACATTTCATGTTTCATGCCGACAATGGGTTAAAGTTCAGGCAAATTCCTTAAACAAACCGCTTTAAAATGCAAATAAAATAATATATATCAAAAATATATTTATTTTAAATAAACCAAGCTAACTGACACTTTAAGCTGTCACTTAAACGCATTCAATTCAATTAATAAATGTGACAATCAATTTTAAGCTCTACACCCATCTCATGGATTCCCCAATGGATTACGATTACGATTCCGATTCCGTAAATCCCAGCCCACACAAGCTTATGCAATTGCCCATTTTCTATTTTCCATATCCCCATATCACCGAACAGATCGGGTGACACGTGGCATGTCATATTGGAATTACATTTCTCACACGAATCCAAAGTCAAAGTCCCTCGTGGGGAGTCGCCCATCCCCATCCCATTCCCAAATCTTGGCTGCATTATATTCCCATCAGGGCCAGGGGGGCGGAGTCGGGTTGAGTTGGGCTGAGTTGAGTCGAATCAACAAGGTTAGACCCAAACCCAGGGGCAAGGCAAGGATTCAACCCATAACTACCCACTACCCCCTGTGTCCTACAGTCCGATGTCCGCAATTCGAACCACCCTACTAATTTATTATATTAAGAAAAAAAAAGAAAAAATAATGATATCTTACGATTTCATTTGATATTCATGATAGTTTCTTTGCCACATTACTCTAATACTAATTATAAATTCCTGAAAACCTTAAAAAAAATATTTTAAAAAAATGTATTTATTATTTCTATTTGTTTTCTATTTAAAATAATTAACTGTAGCCCCTAGCTGCAGGATTTATGATAATGTGATAAAATATTTTGAATTGAGACCTAAAAAGTAAAGCTTATTACTAACTGCTCATCTTTTCTAAAGGTTCCAATATGGCTATGGAATTATAAGGATAAATAATTTAAAACGTAGTAATTATAGAGTTTGTTTTAGCCTATTAGAAAAATTAAATTCAGTTTTCGTTTAAACTATAAAATAAATGTATAAATTCGGTTTTGATATAGTGAAGCACCTTTAGCTTAATTTAAAGTATTTTCTAGAAATATCGAACATTGTCTAGTTTTGGATAGCAGGCTTATAGAAGTTCCACTGTAGCTCCTTTTCAAATTTTATTGTGGTAAAGCGGTCTTATCGATACAAGCGCAACCTACCGCACTCACACTGCCGCCAAAAAAAAAAAAGAACAGGACCAGTGGCGTGACTGGATAATTACTTACTAAACACAATTTTTTCCTGTTGCTGTTGCCGTTTGTGCCACCGAATCGAATGCAATTCACACGACATTAAAGTCCGGCACGCGGAGTTATTGAACCAATTTTTCGTGTATTTTTTATGTATTTAGTTCGAGTTATGATTCTGCCAGCCGGAATTTCTGTGGGCTTTTCCCGCTATTTGTGCTCGGTTCCGCCTGCCAGAGTGTGAGTGAGTTTTCCCCATTGAAAAGGCAGCCAGAAAATTAGAGCGTTGACACACACACACACATATATATATATATATATATATATAAAGTATAGTATGTAGGAGCCGAACAAACAGTCGCACCATCGCAATCGCCCAAAAACACACATGGGAAATGGGAAATGGGAAATGCTTTGGCACAGATGTTGGCCTGCCTTTTGTTTATAACGGTATCCTCCTCTGCAGGGCCTCTGTGTCGGTGTGTCTGTGTGCGTTGGCCAAGTGGAAAGAAGGAAACTAACCCAAATCTGCCTACAATGCAGATATGCCTTTGAAATATTCAATACATATCTAGATATTTATAAAGCACCATCACAAACTTGAAAAAAACTATTCAAATAATTATTATTTCATTTAGCCATTTAATTATAATATGTTTTTCTTTATTTAAACACTTATATTCACTTAAAAAAATATTAAAAGGCATATTCACTTGAGTATCAACCATAAATTTGAAATTGATTGCAGAACAAGGCCTCAAAAGGCACTTAAAAATTTAGAAATGCACTAAATTTTGCCTCTTGCTTTCTCAAAATAAATGTGTATTGTATAGAAGGTAATTTTAAAATTTTTGTTTAAACAAAAACCAAAGATAAACTATTGGCTAGAAATTATTTATGATTTATCTTACGCGCACAATCACTTGGTTTTCGAAGTCAAGACTTCCGAAAGGCACTTGAAAATTTCCAAATAATAAATAGGAGTGCTGATTTGGTCGGAAGTTGGTTCCACGTTCCACGTTGCGTATGCGTTATGTGTGCATCAACAATATGGCTGCCGTATGTAACGGCAATGTTTACACACGCCAGCACATGTAACGGTACTGCTAACGGCGAACGCAACAAAATAGTTGATTCGACCTTCTTCCCGCCCACTCCGCCCCCCTTCCTCCCTCCTCCGCCCCCTTTTCCTTTGACAGCCAAGATTTATAAGCATATTTATGTGCCGCAGCACATATTTTTGTATTTTTTGGCACCAAACAAACAAACTGAAAAAAAAAACAGATGTAAGACAAACAGCAGCAATTTTCGCACAGTTCGTTTCTTTTCTTTTTGTTTTGTTTTCTCTCGAGCTTTACAATTATTTATAAATTGTTATTATTAAATAATCTCGCCCAAAAAGTCGCCGCCAACGGAACGCGCGCGACGCGAACCGAAGCGTCTGACACGCGAAACACGTAACACCGCAATGAAGACCAGAACTTCCACCGCTCAGTCGCTCATTCGCTCATTCGCTCAGTTGTTCATTCGCTCACTTGCTCACTTTCTCACTTGCTCACTTTCTCACTTGCTCACTATCTCAATCGCCGAGCAGCATACACGACTTTTTTTCGGCCTCGCTGCCGAAATCGGAAAATGCAAACTGGCAAAACAGGCGAAACAAGCAGCCGAAAGCCAGAAATGGCAAAACAGTGACCAAAGCAAACTTTTGTGCCAGATCTGGATGGGTTGGCTTTTTTCCAGGACATCTGATCATAGAAGGCTTCGATATCAGAAGTATTTTAGATGGAATTTAAAAAAATATTCGTATTATAGTCAAAAGATCTGAAGATCTAATATGAAAAGAAAATAATTGAACAAAATCTAAAAAATTACTTGAAAACATTTATATTTATAGCCAAAAATAATATACAAAAAAATAGTACTTTACTAAAAAAAATATTAGATCCATTACGAATATTAAAGGGTAATGTTTTGCTGTGATTTTTAGGTGAAAAAAAGGAATATGCTTAGAAAAGAATTCCAAATGCTGAATTTCAATATTAAAACTCAATATTATTAAAAAAAAAAAAATGTTTTTGAATATTATACTCAGAAAAAAAAAGAATGATCTGAGAAAAGAATTCCAAATAAATATTAGCAAATGCTGAATTTCAATACAAAATTTAAATATTATTTTTAAAATATACTTTCTTTAAATTAATAGATAGAAAATAAACGGCTAGCGAGTTTTGGCCCACAAAAGCTGGCAGCTCAGATGGCAGAGGAAAATCGGCGAAAGAGACGGAGAGCAAGCTGCTTCGTAGGCGAAAGAGTGAAACGACAGTTTCGGGGGGGAGTGGGCGGCTAAGTGGGCGGTGAAGGACGATGGGCGGAGGGCGACAGTTACGACAAATGCACGTGTTATTTGCAAACCGAAGGAAACAGCAGAGGAACAACAAAACGAAAATAAAACATGAGCGGGCTGAATGGTCGAAGTTTAAATGCCCTACAAAAGATCTATAAATTAATTATTTTTCTTAGAAAATATTTTGTTAAATACAATTTAAGAAAATATTTTTAAATTAAAAAATTTGATTAAAATTTTAAAAATCATTTTGTGTCTGAGATTAAAGCGAGAGCATTTCTATATGTATCTTTTTAGTGAAAGACCATGTTTATATTAATTATTAGAGCAATTCAGCTCTGTGTTTAAATTTTTAAAGACTTTTCGGGGAAGAGAAAGGGCAGAAGAAAGCGGCAGAGAAAGAGAGAGGGATAGACAGAGAGAGAGAGAGAGAGAGCCAGCGCGCGCAATTTTTGAGCATCTGAGCTTTTTTCGGCTGCTCTCTGTTTTTGTGGTGAATTTTGGCCTAAACGCACGTGTCCCAGTTCAAAAAGCCGCCATCTCCGTCCGTCCGCCCCTCTCTTTCTTTCCTTGTCGCCCTGTCTCGCTTTCTCCGTGCTTCTTCTTCTCCCTCTTCTGCCTATCTCTTCAGTACCCCTCCCCAAAGTATTCTTCTTTTGCGGTTGCAAATTGGCCCGGCATGTTTCTTTATTCTCCATGTGGGAGTGTAAAAGAGCCAGTGTGTGTGTGTGAGTGTCTGTTTTAAGTGTGTGTTGGCTGTATGTCCTGCAGTGGCACTGTGTGTGTGTGTGTGTGTGTGTAGTAGTACTACAGATGGAAGTGCGTGTTTTTTACGAGATTGCCTTTTCGGCTTATGCTCTGGGGCCTACATGGCCTTTCTTTCTTTCTTCTTTCCTCCTGGTAAAATGGCTAAAATGGGTAAAAATGCATATATGTACTCTCGTTTATATGCTGCACACACGTGCATGTATGTATGTATGTGTATGTGACTGTGACTGGCACATAAATACCCTATAAGTACTCATCTTTAAAGTTACTCCAGAACTCCAGGAACTCCCTAGCTGCCCTCTTAAGTAGGCAATATAAATTCACTTTGAGTGCAACCAAAATCGCGGCCTGAATTATACAAAGAAATTGTAGAATGTCGAAAAGCCCAAATAAATGTTAACATTTTTTGCTTTCTTATAACTTTTTATAAAATAAACTAGTAGACTTTTATCTAAATTATTTGAAGCAGTTAGGCTTTGGGCTTATAAGTTTGGAGCAAAACTAAAAGTTTTTATTTTAGGTTACTAACTTTTTATAAAACACCTTTAAATCTCCCAACATATTACTTACTTCAAATAATTATAAAAGAAAATCCCAAACGACTTCAAGCTGAGAACTCTCTCCTTAAAGCACCCTTTCAATATCTTGATCAGAATAAACGACCATGTACTGGGGCTAATGCATTGGCCTGGGCAGCGGGCTGGAACGAATCCAAATATTGCACAAATGGCGCCTGGATAATAATGAATAATGGATAAGTGCAAAGAAGTCATTTGCCAAAGGCCATGGCAAACACCCCAGCTCCTCCTCTACACATATATTTATATTTATTTTTAGAGCCAACTGCGTTGGAAATGTTGAGGAATAAAGAATATTACTTGGCAAACTTAATTCGCAGGGCCCGAGGCTTTTAATTGCCACTTACTCACTTACTTACGATAATTGATTGCCTTTTGGATTTCGCCCAGCACATAAATATAAGATGGGGCCGAGGGAAATGCCTCAATTTCGATCCGATTGCCGGAACTGTGGACTGCAGACTGCAGGCTGTGCCAAATCAAACACAATGAGGCCCCAGTTCCAGGGGGTACAAACATTCGGAAATGCACCTGTGTGCCGGCAGGAGAAGGGCGGGGGAGAGGGAGGGGGAGGGCCGGAGGCAGGTGGTTCATACGTGGCTGGTCGATTAATGACTTGGCCTTCATGAAAAATTAACCATTTTAATTTGAGGCCAACGCAAAAGCATGTTATTTGCCAATTTTCCCATCAAGTTCGAGGCTATGAAAGTGCTTGCATAATGATTACGTACGTGGATTTGACATTTTTTATTCATCCTAACATACGGAGTCATTAGAAAGGTCATTCTGACCCTGAGATAAATAATCAAGAAGATCTAATGACAAGTAATTGATTTCTAGCATATAAAAGAATATGAAAAAAACCAAAACTAAACTAGTAAAGTAAAGAGTAAATTTTAAAAACAATAAATGTAATATATTTAATTTTGTTATATTTTTCATACCCCTCTAATTAAATCTCAAAAACTATTATTTAAATAAATATTTATTCATCTGAAAGGCATCTATTCACACTGCACGTGGGCGCCATCTGTGGGCATGCACTTTCAGCTGACCACTGGGCTAGCATGGCGTATGCTTGATTTCCCTGAGATTTTTTACACGCCTCCTACACGTTCTCTACATGCAACTTTCGAAGCATACTTTTCAGGGTTAAGTGCACTTCCCCGAATTGTTTCGAACTTTTGCAACGAAAACTTTCTTGAATGCATTCTTGTTTCATTTAATTGTATGAGTCATCCAAACTATTGTGCCAAGAAAATCTCTGTTTTTTGATGTCATATATAAGCTTGGGAAAAGCGGCTTTGCAAGCTTTTCGCGCGAGGGAGAGGGAGAGGGAGAGAGTTCCAACCGAGAAGAGAAAGGCTGTCTGATTTAATGCCGCGGAAAGCAGTTTAAATGATGCAAGCCCAAGGAAAATGCAAATAAACCGGGCTTCGTATAATTACAGACTTTTGCCTTTCGCCCTTAAATAACAAGCGCCGCAGAATGCATTCAAATATTTACCCACACGGAAAATAAATGGTATTCATTAAATGTACCGCTTTTACTTCGTTGTTTTTAATGATAGAAATATTCTCAGGAAAAACGAAGTGCAATCCTCAATGGCAGTAAAGAAATAAGTGCACCAGATCGCAGAAATAATAAATAAATCTGCCCTTTATCGATGAATGAAGGATGTAAAATTCGAGTCTAGGGTCATGATTTTACATTTAAGAGCTCATAAAATCAACCCACAAACATGGTTTATTTTAATAGAGTGACACTCTTATCCGACTTTTTACTGCCTTTCCACGCTACTGAGTCACTGAGCTACTGGTACATTTTTGTGTGTAGAAGGAAACAAATATTTCAGGATGTTTCAGTAGGTTGGTTTAGAGTTCGAGTTCAGTCTCCGAATTTAGTATAAGAACTTAAACCATGATTCCGAGAAAAGGGACATCAAAGTTATCGATAACAGGAAAACGGATTCTTTCTTGGTGAATTGTACGTTTTTTAAGTGGTTTTTTAATAAAAGAATGCTACTAAATATAGGTTATAGGTCTTCTAGTACTAAGTGTATCAGTGGAGGAGTTAGGATTTGGGTGTGGGAGGGGATATCAGAACCAATTTTTGGTTGCACACTTTTTGAATACCCAATTTCCTTTAATTTTTCACCCGGAGTGGGGGGGATTTAAATAATAATGCTTTGTTCGAGTGCCCTATTGCTTTACATAGACAGTATGGTTAGTACTCACATGATGCGGTGGTAGGCATCGAGCTGGTTGTGCGCACAGGTCACGGACTGCTCGGACTCGGTGGAATCATCGCGCAGCGTGGCAACGCCGAGCGGCAGGATCGGGATGATCGCAGCTGTGGCAGCTGCGGCCGTTGCCGGCGGCCCCGCCAATGTCGTCGTTTGTCCCGCTCCCCCAACCGCTGTCCCGCTTCCGGATACCGCCGCTGTCGACGCTCTGCCCGCCCCGACTGCGCTGCCAGGGAAGGTCTGCTGCGTGGACGATGATGATGTCGTACTATCGAGCTCCTGTGCAAGATGAGTTCCCAAAAGAGAGTCAATTTAGTTAATAGTTCATCACAAGAGAGGTGGACAAAAGCGGTTTATTTTTGGTTTTTTGATCAATGTAGTATACAAAATAATAAAATGTATATTCACAATATTTGAAATTATTTTGCAATTTATTCGTTAAAGTTAAATTTTATTTATAAATTATAGAAACTCATTGGTAACAAACATAGCAATGTTGTCTGCTAAAAATAATTATTTTATTAATTTTAATAATAATCTAATCAAGCAATTATAATCTTAGATATCATAATACAAATAATTTAATTATATTTAAATCAATAAATAAAAATGTATTTAGCAAATGAAATTCGTTCTTTTAAATTACATTTTATTTACAAATTATGGAAATAAATAATAAAAAGAATTACAAAAAAATAAACTCATTAATAAGAAACATATAATATTCTTTAGCAAATACATTTATTATATTATTTATAATAATACTCTTAGCCAGCAATAATAATACTAAATAATTCTACTAAAACTTTTGAAAAATCTATCGATCAATTTAATAGCTTGAATAATTTTAAATATTTTAAAGAAATTAGTGGAAAAAATGATTAAATGTCTGAGGAAATTCTAACGCATTCCAAAAATACTTCCAAAACAAGTTAATATTCCGATTGAAGGCTAAGACCAACTCTTTTGTCCACCTTCCGAAAAAGAAAGAGGGGGAAAGTTGCCGCTGGCAGGTGCAAATGGGTTGGATTGCTGGGGGTGGGTTGGATCGGTTATGGTTAGTGATGGAAAACCTTGATCTCGCCGGCTTCCGGCTGCGAGAATCGCTTCCGCTCGTAGAGGATCTCCCGCTCGATGGAGCGGCTGCGGAAGGCGGGGGGCAGCGATCGGTCGGGGGGCGGTGTCTGCAACTTGGGTGTCACGGGGGTGTTGCTGCTGCCGCTGCCTGTTGACTGCGGTTGCTGTTGTTGCTGCTGCTGTTGCTGCTGTTGCAGATGCAAATGCTGTCGCTGCTGCTGCTGCTGCTGCTGCGGATGATGAGAGGAGGAGGTGGAGGCGATGGAGGCGGCGGCGGCGGCGGCTGCGGCGGACGAGGTGGGCGGACTCTTCTCGCTGGACTGCTGCTGGTGTTGCTGCTGCTGCTGCTCGCGGTGCTGCTGCTGTTGCTGCTCGCGCTGCTGCTGCTGCTGGTGGTGCTGCTGCTCGCGGTGCTGCTGCAGTTGCTGCTGCTGCTGGCGCTGCTGCTGCTGCTCGTCGCGCTTCTGCTGGCGGCGTATCTCAAAGTCCAGCAGACGGGCCTCGCGTTGCTCCTTGTCGCGCTGTTTGCATGCAATTGTCGCAAAGTGCATTCTTACTATCAGGTTTAATGGGTTATCGCATGGCCATCGTTATTATTTATTCGCTGTTGCATTTTCAATTGCTGAATTGCTGCATTTCGATTTGTTTTCTTATTTCTTATTTTTTCTCTCTATTTTTTCTCTATTTTTGTATAATTTTTTTCATAATTTTTTCTTTAATTTTTTTGTAGGAATTATTTATATATTTTTTTTAGAATTTTTTGTAGTCAATTTGAATTGCACGCGCGGTAGACACACATACACAACACACGCACACACCGAATTGGCCGCGACAGAAAGAGATAGGGAGAAGGCAGACAGAGAGAGAGAGGCACACACACCCACACACTCACCTTGTAGTTGATGGCGTCCTGCTCTTCCTTTTTGGCCTCTCGCTCGTTTCGCTGTCGATCGCGCTGCTTCTCTTCGTCGGTCTGCGAGTTCTTGCTGTCTGTATAATTACAAAGGAAAATTAATAAAAATAATTTACAAAAAATTGGAATTAAAAAAAAATAATATGTGTAGAAGTGGAAAGAAAGGTCGTCGAAAAAGAAATGATTATAACAAAAGTATAAGAAGAATAGAAGCCAAAAGAAAGGAACCATTTAAAAAATTATTGTGAAGAATTAAAATAATTTTAAATAATTTTGTATAATTTAAAATTTAAAAGAAAGGTTATCGGAAAACCAAAGAAAATAGAAAGTACAACAAACATAAGAAAAAGGAAAAATATTGAGAAAAGTAGAAAGAAAGAGAGAGAAAGAGGGGGGAGAGAGAGAGGTCATGTTGAAACAGTTTCAATCGATTCTCATTATGGTATTTCAATTGGCAATAATCTTACTGTCATCCGCTACTCAGGCTCTAAACATGCAGGGTGAAAAGTGCTAAATGGTTTGATAAAAAACAAAAAAAAAACAACTTGCAGCATGCATATCTACGGCTCTCACTCGCACACCGACACACCAACACCCACACCCACATATGTATGTTTCGTATATATACAATGGAGAATTCAAGGCCACGCCCCCCTACTTACGCTGCTCCCCATCACGCCCACCACGCACTGCCATCAAATAGCGACTCAGCCGGGGCGGCGTCATACTAATTCGCACCTTTCGACAGGTGACAGGTGAAAAAGCCCACACACACGGACTCGGAAACGGAATCAACAGTCGTCAGTTGCGGGCGAAGAACGAGGCGACACTGACACTGAACACCAAAAAGCGGCCCGCTAAAAACATAAAACTAAACACTGAACAACCCAAAACACTAAACACACTCAACGTTGACCGCGGCCCAATTAGTGTCATCTTCTCGGGCGGATTAAAGCTCAGCTGCGAGCTGTGGGCAACATTGCATTCGCGGCACTTAGGCAGATATGCATTCTGCGGCAGTGTGACCAGGTCGCGGGCGGGTCTTTCACAAACACTGGGCACACTCCTTGCTTTTGAAGCGTTAATTCATGTGTTCATCTTAAATGCCAGACGTTAGGTTAAGTTTAACTCTGGTTTCAGGTCTCTTAATTATTTTACTTATTTATTTGGCTAGTTGCGTGTGTGTGTGGTATATTTATTTTGTGAACATTTCCACTTTGAAGAGCGGTCTCTACCCGACTAACAGTCAACATTTGGTTCGCTGCCAGTCGTTTGTGCCATTCTCGCGCATTTATGTTTCCCATGAATATTTGAGCTTTGAGCTTTGGCCTTGGCTTCAGCCGATTGAGGGCCCCACCGTTGCGTTTCGCTTCGGAACCGCCTGGCAACCCACCACAAGAGCACAAGAGTTCACCAAGTTCAGTGTGTGCGTCACAAGCGGTGGTAAACATTTCACTTGGCCACTGTGTGTGGTGTGGTGGATTGGGATTGATCATAGGAAAATAAAAATTTGGGTTGGAAGTTAAGTTATTATATTTAAGGGTTTTTCGGGAAATGATAAAAACATGCACTTTTGTAGTGTGGCCAAAGGCGACGGATGTTTTTAATGGGGCGTTGGTTACACTAATTCTAATTTCTTATGCTTTTACCATTTATTCTACTATTTCACTACAGTTACGCTACGTTTCCTTTTTGGTTGCCCTAAAAGCGTGTGCAAATACTCAAATCGTCGCTACTTATTCTAGTTACTTTATATTCTCATTATGTGTCTAACCTTTTCTAAAGCTTCAAGCATGCGACTTGCCAAGCCAACCGGCTGCAATTATCTCGTTCCAACCCTTTGGGTGACTACAAAGTGGTCCCGAGTGCTGCACACAAGTCACAAGTTTGCACCTGCCGCATCCTTTGACCCCGTTCCATTCATAAACAACTTTTGTACACACGCACACAATCATATCAGGGTCATCATTATGTTATCATCATCATCATCTTCGCCATTTTATCATCATCAACAAAGCGCTACGAAAAATGCGAAAACAAAATCCAAACCTAAAAAAATGAAGACAACTAAGGGGAAACAAGGAACGTGGAACGAAACGTAACGAACTACACGTAACGTAACGGAACAGCTAACGAAACGGAACGGCGGAATAACGGAACTCGCTATGTAGGGGGGTTTCATTTCTGGTTTTTTCTTTGGTCTAAGGGGGGGTTTCTAATGGGGATTTGGTTTGTGGTTCTATGGAATACGGTTGATATTCCATTTGGCCAACACTACGAGACCAGAGAGAGACAAAGACAGAGAGAGAGAGAGACAGAGACGGAGTGTGTGAGACAGTGAGAAAGAAATTCTTCCTTACCTCAATGTGTTGTTTCTATTTTTCTGATGTTGTTGTCTTTGTGGTGATGATGTTTCTGTTGTTGTTGTGTCGATTTTGATTTTGATTATATTTTAGTAGCGATTTTTGTCGAATTTTTGCAATAGTTAACACGCGATCGCGATCGCGACGCGAACCGGAACGATTGGAATGGAATTAGTACCGTTGGGTGAGTGCGGTGTGTCTGAGTGTGTCTTTTGAGAAAGAGATAGACATATAGGCAGACAGAGAGAGAGAGAGACAGAGAGAGCGTGAGAGAGAGAAGAGACTGAGAGGGAGAGAGATAGGTAGCGATCGCACACGAAGAATCTCTCAATCTCCGTTTTAGTTTCAGTTTACGATTTGATTCTATATTTTCTTGATTTTTGTTTTTATTTCGTATTTGTTAGGCTTGATTCCTTAGTATTATTATTCCTTTTTTATTTGGTTGTGTGTTGAACATAGAAGACAATACAATCAAAGAAGAGCAAAGAAAAGAAGGACAAAAAACAAATCTTCAATTATTTTGTACGTAAATCGGAACTAAATCTTAAGTTTATTTTTATGGCCTGGGGAGGACCAGTTATTGGCCATCCCCAAGCAAATCAGCGAAAACCAATGCAACTCAGGGATCGTAATCCTCTAATCTATCCTTTAGGCCCGATTACCTCTCTCTTTGGCTCTGGTTTTCTGGGCCTTGACTACAGTTACGCTATATATTATGCTAATATATATGGTATGTGGCAAAATATATAAGTTTTTATATCCTAAGTAACAACGAAAGGGTATGGAAATCATCGACTATGTATAGATATATTGAGAGTTACACTCTATGTGGCTTTCACAACTAAGAGGATTCACTTAACAAACGTACCACATACAGACATATACATACGTACAGACAAGTTACATATATATGTTAAATGTTAAATACAAATAGATATACAGAGAGAGAGGACTCACAGGATGGCCTAGTCATACAAAAAAAGAAGTGGAACCAAAGAACAAACGATAATCGCACTCCCTATAGACTATACACGGGCTATATTATTGATCACTTTCGGTTATATGGATCAATCAGATTACATAGACATCGAGGGACGAACAACACAAACGAAGTGGGATCGGTATTTGTTTGTTTTTTTCTTATCGTTTTTGTTTTTTTTGTCTGGGATCATTACGAACAGTAATTGTAATAGTGGGTGGGTCCAAGGTTCTGCCACGCATGCGCAAACCGAAAGACTCACTTGAGGAACCGCCGCCAGCGCCCGGTGGCGGGTAGGAGAACCAAAATTGATGGGCCAGTTTGGAGTGCGGCCCGACCAAGGGGCTGCCTGAAAGAAGATATCATATGGGTTAGTTGGGGTTCCATTTTTGGGGGCCTGTTCAGTGGAGGATCAAAGGGAGTGGCAAGTGGGACCAAGAATATTTATTTCAATAGTGGTTTTAAATGTTCTAATGCCAGGTATTCACTCTAATAACTTGAGATATTGTATTTCAAACGATAATAAAAATTTATTTTATTTTTAAAAAATATTTAAACGGTGTCTTAATGAAACAAAAACCTACATGACCCCTTTTAAAAAATTCTATTAATATTTTCATATTCATATTCTCGATTTGTTAACATTTATTTATTATACTTATTATATTAAAATTTTGAATAAAGACTCCTTCTAATGAATGATTTTTTTAACGTATTATTTCTTTAAATTAATTCTTTTTGGTAAAATATGAAATTTAAAGGCATACTCTCTTTAAAACGACCCTACTCCCACCCCCATGATCCTCCGCTGCTGAACCACTTGGAATCCGTATCCGAATCCTCCATGGACTACTCACCGATAAACAAGTCCTGTTGCTTGCGCCTGTGTGCGTGCGCCTGTGGAAGGACCTCAGTGGCTTTTCAGTTTGTTTCAGACCAGTTTAACTGTCTTCCAGTCTTCGACCAGGCACGTGCGATAGGTAAAGTGGGGCTAGGTCCGACTGGGGATGGTTCCTATGTTATACATACATATATAATATATATATATATGGAATAGCCAGTTGGCTAAGTAGCCTGATAGCCAGATAGCCAGATAACCAGATGAGCCGGAAAGAGAGGCGCTGAGGGCGTGTCAGTGGTTCATTTCGGCGACTGGGGAATTTGCTAAGCAACACGGCGCTGCTGCTGGTCACCCACTGGGCCAATGGTTAACTAATGGGAGCCGAAAAATAATAAAAGGAAACACAAACAAATTAGAGTCGTACGCAAATTGAGGCCATCAACTTACTGACTTATCGTCAACCATGTGGCAAGTAATCAACCCGTCCTCACACAAAAGCGTACAGTGGAAAAAAATCTTAGGGATTTATCTATAAAATACTTAAATAAATATTACATATGTATCAAAAATATTTAAAGAAATACAATAAATAAAATTAATAAACAGGTAATTCTTTTCATATTGAAAAAATAATTTACAAGCTACATTTATTTCAAAATACATGTTCAAAATAAATGTTAAAAACAAATATTAAATTAATTATAAAGCTTGATTATCTCAGATTTTTCTTTGAAGTTGCGAAGCCTTCGATAGGCTTTTCTTCGAGTGTAAGGACTAGGCATTAGCAACCGCAAAATGCCGAATGGCTGTGGCAAGCATATCTGGTTAACCATGGCAAATCAAATCGAATGGCATTACATCAGCGAGAGCCACTCGAGGGTTAAGTGGCTGCATGGGTTAATGGGGGTAGAAGAGGGCTCGCAGCAGCTTTTGTGCCATCTGTATAGGCTTAGGCACCAGTATGTGAAAATGGGTCAAAAACGTGACTCTTGAGCGATAAGAAGGCGGTGGGTGGAAGTTCGCAGGGCGTGGGAAAAGTGGGAAGCGAAAAACGGAAAACGGAAAAGGCGGCTTCAAAACGGGGGGCGTTCAAATACGCTGAAAGGGGGCGGGGCCTAACCTTCCCAACATAAATAAATACAACCAAATGACACGGTTTTCAATTTGCCCTCTTTTGTTGCTGTCGCTTAATTTGTATCACCAAATTAGGGAAAACGTTTTATTGTTTATCTGTTATTTAAAATACAATTATAGTCGGGTTCAAAGTGGGTACTTTAATGGTATTTAATTTTATTCTTTCGGCTATTTTCTATCTAATACTTTAATATTATCTTTAATAAATCAAACTTCTTATTTGTGTTTTTTTTTAATTGTTTCTATATTAATTGTATATTATCATCTCCACAAAATAAAAAATCCATTTATAATAATTTAAAAAACAATATTTTGCTACTTCATTTTATTTAATTTAACACCAAAATCTCCTTAATAGCTTTTGGGTATTCTTTTCGGCTGTGGTTTGTAACAGGTTCTTCAATAAATTTTAATTACATTATTTTAAAATACTTGTTTTTAATGCTTTCGCAACAGTTTTTCTTTGATTTAATGGATTTTCTTGGTTTCGTTCTACATATTTGGGTCACTTTATCAGCAAAAGTTTTTCCTTTGCCATCAACTCTTCAACTTTGCCATTTTGAGCATCCTTTTCGAGCAGAGAGTTTTTAATGCGTTTATTTTGTATATTATAATTTTGATTACGCCTTGTTTTGTTTTTAATTGAATTAATTGGCTAAGAGTGCTTTTGTGTTAGCTAGTACAACAACCATTATGAAATTTTATTGCTTGCCACCTACACCTACACACACACACTCACATACACTCAGAAAAAAAGGGGAACAACAACAAGAACAACTGGGCCTAGGGCAAAACCAAAAACACACCCATAAAAAGAGCGAGTGAGAGAGGGAGACGGAGATAGAGCGAGAGAGATAAGACATTTTGGGGGCCTGTTGCGACCCATGAGGGAAAACAACCGTTAATTATTGTTATTGTGAATTTTCCAGCACTTTATTACTCTTCTTTTTTTTCCCGCACAAAAAAAAACAACTGGGAGCACAAACACACTGGCAAAAAAAGCGAACGGGCCGAAGTGAGAGAGAGCGAGAAATAGAGTGAGAAATTCGCAATTTGGCACACCGCGATTTACCGTTGTACCACTCACTGCTTGCTCTTTACTTCCTGACCTGTGCCAAAATCAGGACACGTTACTAATGCGTAAAACGCCAACTAAAAACCCAAAAAAAAGAGTTAGTAGTAAAAAACATGGAAAAACAACAAGAGCCAAAGAGGGAAAATGCAGGAAAAGCGTGAGAAACGAACTAGGACTCAACTCGACGGAGGCGACGACTGCGACTGTGGCTGCTGCTTGCGAGTTTGCGACTGCTTGCTGCTCCGCTGCTGCGGCTGCTGCTGCTGCGACTCCTTCGCTGCCGCTGCTGCTGCTGTTGCGTCGGGTCCTCTCACCAAATGCGAGTGCGTGCGAAGATGACGACGAGAGAGGCGCAAGGACGAGGAGGAAGCTGTGGCGGCGGTGCAGGCGGAGCAGAGCGGGCCACATGATTAAAAAGCTAACGGAAGCCGTCGCAGGACCTCTGCGGAGAGAGCGCATGCCGCCGCCAGAGAGCGGGAGAGCGAAAGTTTCCAACGATGAAGGGAGAAAGAGAGCTTTAGCAAGCAGTGCTGGCCGTTTAAATGCAAGATACAGCTGTTTTTTAGCTTGAAAATTAAAAAAAAAATGTCAAATTGTGTGCAAATTGGCGAAAATTTTATTTTTCCAAAATCACACGGAAACTGTCATGGATTTATTTATTGTTTTGTTACCTGTTCAAAACAGGATGTGTTTTTGCTGTAGGACCATTTTTGGCCAAGTTACAGCCAAAAAACAAAAAGGAAAAATTATGATTTTTACCAAAAACCCAGATCCCGAATTTTCCAAGCAAAAATAATTCGTTTTTTGGCCGAAACATAGGAAATAGTGATCCAAATATGGATTGTCATACCTTTCTGAACTCGTTGTTAAATTTCCAATCGATTGGCATTTAAACCTGGACATTATATTTTTTGGCCATTTTTCGCAAAAAATCATGATGTTACCCCTTATAAAAAATGTGAAAATTGGCAAAAATTTTATTTTTCCAAAATCACACGGAAACTGTCATGGATTTATTTATTGTTTTGTTACCTGTTCAAAACAATATGTGTTTTTTCTGTAGGACCATTTTTGGCCAAGTTACAGCCAAAAAACAGAAAGGAAAAATTCTGATTTTTACCAAAAACCCAGATCCCGAATTTTCGACGAAAAAACAATTAGTTTTTTCGCCGAAACAATGAACATATTAATCCAAATATGGATTGTCATACCTTTCTGAACTCGTTATTAAATTTCCAATCGATTGGCATTTAAATCTGGACATTTTAATTTTTGGCCATTTTTCGCAAAAAAATTATGATTTAGTGAAAATTGGCGAAAATTTTATTTTTTCTAAATCAGATGGAAAGTGTCATACATTTTTTTATTACGTTGTAAGATTTTCAAAACAGTTTGTATTTTTTATTTAGCACCATTTTTGACCAAGTTACAGCAAAAAATCTATTCGAAAAAAGTTATTTTCGCCAAAAACTCAAATCCAGAATTTCCGCACCAAAACTTTAGTATTTTGTCCGAGACAATTGAAATAATCATTCAAATAAGGAATGCCATACAAGGTCGTAAGGTCGATTGGCATTTATACCTAGGAATTAAATTAGTTGGACATTTTTCGCATAAAAAGGTATTGTGACAACACTGAATTCCGTTAAAATAATTATTTGAACAAAAAGCTTGTGGAAGCTCTAACATTAAACAGCTTTATGGATGCTAAGATCAAAAATTACATGATCGATAATGCAAAGAACTATAAACTAGAAACTTTAAAACTATTACAGGTATTTACAAAATGTCTGCCAATTAAAAAAAAATAGTCTTTCATTGATAGGGGTATCATTTTTGTATTGTGAAAAACTTAAAAGAAATTAATTGAAAAATAGATTAAAAATGAAAAATGTTCTTAAATACAAGGGTATACTACCTTCTGCTTTCTGCTTTCTGTTTTCATTTTTATGCTTATTTATTTATGTTTGTTTTCACTTTTATATGGACTTTCATATCTCCTTATATATGTGTGTTATTTTAGGGGGCACGTTGGCTAGACTCAAAGCCAGATAATGGCCTTATCAGCGGAGATAAGCCCCGAAAACGTTGGCCATAAATTTCTAATTTTAGCAAAATGCCGAATTATAAGGTCCGAAAATGGAAAGCTGAACTGTGTAATTTAAAAACTCTAATTTCACCTATCAGCGAGTGGGACGAAATAACACGAACTATTCGATTGTCAGTATTTGCAAAAGTTTTTTTTCGCACACGCACTCGCCGAATCATGCGATAAGGTTAAATATAGTACAAACATGTGTGCACGCTCTTATATAAATAAATTGACACAGACAGAGAAAAGTGCACTAATTGTATCTCATTTATGGTTTGTTTATGGGGCTCTGTATTTAATTAATTTACTGAACGAAGAATTCACTGATATTAGAATAATATATTAAAAAAATAATACATAGGCATTTTATTTTTTTTTTTAACTGCCATAATCTTCACACATTATGTTCAGTGTATGCAACTCTTAGCATGCATTTAAACGAACTCTCTGAGAAGCCGAGCGAATGCAATTAATACCTCCCCCCTACACCCTTTTCTTCATCAGCTTTCGTTTTTCACTCTCATTGCTTTAATTCCAACGGTTTGTTGAACTTTTCTTGTAAGACAGGCGATAGAAAAATCCCCCGACCATTCCCGAATTTTCCAAATCAAAAACTCAGATCTAAAACCGCTCTTATCGCACCTTTTTTCGTCTGACGCCTCACGTAGGTGACCTTGGAAATTTTGATAAACATAAAGACTCGACGAAACGAAACTGAAAACACAAACAGAACCAAACAAAGTCTGAGTTTGGAATCAAAAAACAGCCAGCATATGGTATGTGTATATGGGGAGTGCTTCTGTATTTGTGTAGAACTCGTTTTTTAAATGCGTCGTGCGTTTATTAGCGCTTCTCTTATATAAATATATCAAAAAATTCATAAATTCATAAACGGTATAAACTGTAGTCTTTAGCTCTAAATACAAATTAAATACGTACAAAATGCTTAGCTTAGTTATAGCGAAAAAAAATAGAAAAAAATTAATGGAACATGTGCTTAGGTTAGGTTAAATAATAACAACACAGGAAAAAATTAGGCTGCATTTGGACGTGATACTATCATATCATATCCATTTCGAAATTAAAAGTTAAGTTGGTTGGCTAACTTTAAAATATCAAATCCAAAATCCAAATTAAGGTGTGTTTGACTGGGTATTCACATTTTTAAAATTCAGATACATTAATTAAGCAATCTGATATTTTAAGATACGTTATGTGTGTATGAATAATTTGAAAGACCAGATCCATTTCGTTATAAAGTAATATCAGCGCAGAAAAAAAAGGATGTCTTGTTTGGATCTGACTTTGAAATGAAAAATATCATTTATCTCTTAAAATCAAAGCTTTGTTCTGCGCTTCTTGTGATTGTTTTCTTTCTTTCCTTTTAATTGGCTTTCCAAGTGCGTCCTCTAGTGAAGTGGTTGATTACAGGTGATGGCTGATTGGCTTTGTTTGGGTTGAATGGGTCACCTCCAAAGTTTTCGGGGGCTAGGGCTACGTTACTCCCTGTCGGCGGTTTTTGGTGACTCCCTGCCGGAGGCCTTACACTGCAAACAATAGCGATAGGATACCGGCTCGGGGGGTTTGTTAACCCCTATGTTGACCTGGGCGGCCGCTGCCGCCGCTCCGCCCACGGAATCGAACGGATTGGGCTTGCTGTCCACCGGACTGATGGGGAAGTGCTGCCAGTGGGGGCAGGGCATCTGCTTGGGCGGATGGATCGGGAATGGCATTTTCACTCTCCTTTTTTCCTTCACTGGTTGGTTATAGCCTGTATATCTAGTCTCGATCCGCTGTGTCTCTGTGTATCTGTATCTCAATCCGAATCTGTATCTGTATCTGCAACTGCAACTGGATTTCGAGTGCCTGCCGCTCTGCTCGGAGTCTCGATGCGAACTGTGCGGATTGCTAGAAGCGACGCGGCAACGTCAACGACCAAAACAAAAAACAAAAACAAGCCAAGCACAAAGAGTAGAACCTTCTCAGAGATCTGAGGCGACCAGCAGATACCCTGCAGTGCAGAAAGTATATTCATTTTGTAAGCATTTAACTGCATTTTTAACTGGGAATTTAATAAAAATACTTAAAATACATAGATGTTTTAAACAATTAAAATTTTTTTTATAATAAACAAAAAAACACTTCCCTAAATAAATAAAGTTTTGGAATACCTCAAATATTACGTAATTCAAGTACTAACAATTTCGAAATAAAACGCATGCATTATTGTTTATTTTTTAATGGATTATATTATAATAACTTTTTTAATATATCATGCTACAAAAAGATAATGAAAGGGCAACCTTTAGCACCGGACCAAATAAATATTATGCCAATACGGTTTATTTTTAGAATAGTACATTTTAAATTGTTTGAACTTTTTGGGTGGGTAAATATTGGTTGACAAACCTTTTTCCGACCACTTGTGTGACTTTTTGAAAAACCTAGGGTATGACAACAACTCGGAGGTACAACAACAGTGCTATCCACATTCACGGCATTGCCATGCAGCACACGCACACAACGAAAGCTGGTCTGGCGGGCTCGTCTAGTCAACAAAGAGTAGAGAGCACAGAGATAAGGCGCGAATGAGAGGGAAAACGACCGGTATGGTACACCTAGAGAAATTTGCTGTGTGTTCCGTTTTCTTTGCATACCTAATAAACTCTTTTAATGAGCAACATTATTCTTAAGCCATCCAAAAGATTGCCTTGTTCTCCATTAGTCTGTTTTAAGAATATTATTTTTATTTCTAGGTTTCTAAAATAACACTTCTTAGGTCCATAAATATTTTTTACTTTCCGATCTAAATATTGCTAAAACATGATATAATTTCTTTAGATGTACTCTCCCGTTTGGCTGCTCTCTGTTTTATGTCGGGTGGTGGGCGGTGGGTGGGAGATTGGTGGGTGGCGAATGCAGTCGTCGGTTGGCACTCCTCCATTTTATGGTTATGCTTTGTTCGCATTCGCCTTACCATCGCTTCCCAGTTTCATTCCCCTTCCAAGAGATCTTATGCTGGCAAAAGTCGGACTTTGCACGCCAATCGATGTTAACCCATTGGGTATGGAAAAATATTTTGGAATATTTAGAAAATAGAACTCTAAAAATAAATAAGTAAAAATAAAAATTGAATAATTGATTTATTAAAAAAAAACAAGTATAATGTTGTATTTTTTATGAACTAAATATCTTGAAAACTTTACCTTTAAAAATTCTTTTCTTTTAATGGAATTTTAGATTTTTGAAATGTCTACCAATAGATTAACCATTAAGTCCTCAGGGGGTTAATCAATCGGGCTAGAAGGGTGTACATATCTGTCGCGACGCACTCCCTTTCCGGGTTCTCGAATCGCCGGCGAATGTTGTTAGCCTCACATCGTGCTTTGTGCTCGCCTTTTGTGCAAGTTTCTTCATTAAGTATACGCACATTCAGTTTAAGTGGGTTGCTCATTAATTGAGCTCGACAACTGCTTGTGAAGTGGCTTGTGTGGCAGATACATAGATATATATCCGAGGGTGGGATCAATGGCGGACGGGGGGTACTTGTTTACAGCCAGACAAACTATCAATGAGCCATCAATGTGCTGCGAGATAAAAATATTTACAGAAAGAAAGGAAAAGGCTGAGTAAACAGGGAATTTCCAAGATTGTATATTGATTTTAGGTTGTGGAAACTAAAATTCCTGTTCAATTTGCACCCCCTTAATTGTAAATTTCAAAACACAACGTTTTAAGTTAATTATTAGATCTTTATTAAACTTATGATTAGGCAAAATACAATGTCATCTTCCGCAGCTCAGGGACTGCAGTCGACGAACGTATTATGTCTGATGCATTTACAAACTGCCATTCAAATCTATGTGTGGGGCATTGCCATCGGATGATATATCATGTACATATATATCTCGCTATTGGCCTCAATTCTAATTTGATCTAAACAAAAAAAGTTGGCTCTAAGGACTAAATTTACGCTTAGTTAGTTTCGATTTTACTTTTTATCTTGTTTTACATTTATTAGCTGGTGATTTTTAGGGTTTCTCCTTTTATCGATTTAATTAAGTTTGATATTATTTTATTTTCTTAAAATTTTCCATTAAAATTCTTCTGTTTTACATTAGGGTCTTAGCTTAGGTTTTATGTTATTTTTACGTTTGTTAAATCACTTTACACAGCCCAAGCTGCGTAGGTTACAAAAAAAAAACAATTAAATAACTTCTATATTTCATTTATCATGCGATGCTTGTGGCTTAGTCTATGGATTACAGTTATAAATAGAATTATAAATATGATTATTATGGGTATTGTTGTTGTTATAATTGTTATTATTAATATTATAAAAAACCTTTACAGTTGTTAAAAATTAAATTACCATTCGCTCGGCTCGGCTCGTGCCATCGTATCATTAATTTATTTTAACAATTGCCTACGTTTTATTTGATTTAATTAAATACAAATATAGATTTATTTAGGTATATTTTTATATATATATTTCATTTGCTTTCGTTTCGCTTGATGTTCTGGATTTAAGGTAATTCGCGTTACATTTGTTTCGTCACATAAAGTAAGCTAGACTCTAGATTAGATTTATATTTAAATATTTAGGCTACAAGGTAAACAATATTGTGTAAGAATATACTTGTATAAATATCAATTCGATTTTCTTCTGCCTTCATTTTGCGAGGAAAGTCAATAGAAATTATATACAAAACAAAGTGGTCAAAGATTCGAATTGGAAATCAGCAGATCTATCAGTATCTAAATGATCTATCGAAATGCCCACTGAGATATAGTCGCATAGGTAGATCGAGAATTGCGTATAGAATGCTTCTGTAGAGATAGTTACGTAGCTGAGAGAGTTAGTGAGAAAGATCCTTGTGAGAGCGCAAGGTAAATCATAATAAGAACACCTGAGTTTTACACTTACACATACATATATCCGTATATCATATCATAATTAATATCAAGAGTGTTTGCCTACGCCTACGTCATTCGCTTTTAAATGGAAATTGAGGTCGCCCCTATGCCGCCCTTCCACCTCAGTCAACTATTTGGATTATCATATACCTTATGCCTCATAAGGTAAATAAAAAAGAGAGAGAGAGACTCGGAGAAACTTGTGCAAACAGTTAAGGACTAAACTACGATATATCCGTTTAAGTTTAAGTTCCTATATATGTGCAAGCTTTATAAATATGTTACATTGAAAGTTTCTCGTATGTGCCTGGCTGTTTTTTGCTTAGTTCTTTTGAAAACATACAATATCTTTCGTACGCAGTTGTCATCGTATCATCATATCATCATACCATCACGTAAACTAACTAAAAACTTATGACAAAGAAAAAAAAAAGGGTTGAGTTACGATCGCGTACACATACAATATCTATAAGAAGTATGCAATTTTCGAGAGCTAATTAAGGTGCAGTGCTAGGGACAGGCCGAACAGCCAGCGGCGCAGCAGGGCGCCCGCTTACGAGGCATTCGAGGCCGGCAGCGTGACGGGCGCCTGTCTGTAGTACGCATTCGCCCCCTTGATGGGCAGCGGATGGGCCTCCGTGTTGAACACCCACTCGTCCAGCGGCAGCACCGAGTCGTCCGAGAACAGCAAGTACAGGTACTGAAAATTGAAAGGATAATCCAGGATTAATCTCAGTTTCTAAGTGAGCAGTTCGTTAGTCTTCACCTTGAGTGTTTCGGCAAGGAAGAAGCTCTGCTGGACATCGTCCTTCTGCGGCTCCTGCTGATAAACGTTTCGCAGGCCACAATAACCGTGCGCCGTGCGGCAGTGCTTCTCCAGGGCGAGGACCGCCTCCCAGCCCCAGTCGCGGTACTTCTGGTCGTGCGTGAGGCGCCACAGCACAAAGTAGCTCTCGAAAGTCTCCGGCCGGAGGATGTAGTACTTCTCCTGCGATCTCAGTGCTCGCGCCTCCACGGCTTCGCTGAATCTACATAGATTGATGGAGGATATTAGTAGGGCGAGCAGTTAAGTTGTGGAGGATAACCCACCTAAAGGCCTCGGGGCCCAGCTGAGTGGGTGCTCGAATGTAGCTCTCGTGGCAGGTGTTCGTGATGCCCTTGCCCACCTCCATGTACTTGTCTGTATAATCATTTTGACGCGTTGCAGCACCCAAAGCAAAGAGGCCCCCTAAAAAAGAAGAGAAGATTGGTTAATATATAGTTCTAGTTGAAGCCAGGCAAGCATACATACCCGAGAAGCAGGCCAAATGGTCCATCTTGTGCTCCAGCCGATCGAACTTGAGGTCGGATACATAGGTCAGACCGCCAGGACTGGTGCGCACCATCTTGTCCAGAATGGCCAGCATCGCCTCGTCGAACATCTCGCGGGCCTCCTCGTCCGTTTGGCCGGATTGCAGCCAGGCCTTCAGCAAGTACTCGTAGTAGCTATCGCCCAGGGCGCCCAAGGACATGTGGACTGTGGGGTAGAGCAAAATTTAGTATTTTCGTCACTCAAAGTATAGTAATAATAAGTAAGATCAATCTTGATATCTAAGAAAATAAATCTGATGCCCGCTACTATGTTAAAGGGAGTGCGAGGGAGATGAAGTTATGCAAGCTGTGAATCGACTGCTTGCACTGCTTGCATTCCATTATTTGCTTTGCTCATAACTTATTAATAAATGGTCCGATTTTAAAATTCTTCTACATTTCGTTGGGTATTAAAAAACACAACAAAATAGCATTTACACTTTTACAAAATCTGTTAAGATCTACGAGTAGCAGGTATAAAAATAATTGTTGTTAGAAAAATTGTATTGGAGAATTTAAATTGCTACAAATTGTAATTATTTTTCAATCAGTTTTTGTCTCATTTATATTGCATTTTACTTTCAAGGCTCGAATTCATAAAAATTTAAATATTAAACATTCAATGAATAGTCCCCAAACTTACGTTGTCCCCATTTGCCAGTCTTGGGATTGAGGAAGTTGGGGTACAGGCCCTTCGGCTTCTCGATCTCCTTGAGCACCTGGCGGATGGTCTGGACTCGCTCCCGGTACAGTGGGTTCCCGGTAATGTCGCTCAGGTAGGCGAACTCCAGATGCAGGGTGCCGAACTCGGACAGGATGGAGCTGCCGCCGGATGCCCAGCCGTAGTTCTTGGCCACGCCGGTCTTGGTGTTGACCAGCGCATAGGGAATGCCCGTGGGCGTCTGGAAGGCGGGCAGCAGCTTGTCGGCAATGTGCTGGGCCTTCTCCTTGTACAGCGGATCGCCCGTGAAGGCGTACAGCGTCAGCATGCCGCCCACAAATCGAATGTTTGTCTCGAAGACACTCAGCTCGGCGCTAATATTGTCCAGCGAGAACTTGCGTTCGATCCAGTCGCGACCCTCGCGATACTCCTTCTCCAGTCCCATGATATACAGCGTGTCCAGGCCGTCGACGATCGTGGCGCCCAGGTCGTAGGATCCAAAGATACTGGCCGAATGGGGACGCTGCGATAGCGGACGCAGCTCGTTCTTGCCCCAGGCATACAACTTGTAGTTGTGCCACGCATGCTCCATCATCTGAAAGGGGAACAAATATTACTAATTAGCTGGATATTATTTATTTTATTTTAATCTATAAATTTAAAGATTTTATAGTAGGTTTTCCCTTTACCCTTTAAACTAAAAGCCAAGTTTAAATACCCAACAAATCACCACAAAAGCCAGATGTTTTCAATTTGAAAAGTGCAATAGAAAATAGAAATCGTTTGCGTATGCAACACTGCCAACAGCTAAAGAACCCTCAAACAAATCGCAATCATTTTGCCTGGATACAATATGCAGATTTGCGCAAATTTCACGTATATTTTCTATATTTACTCTCTGCCTTGCTTAATATTTGGCCTTCGTTGAAATTCGTTTCATATTTAGTTTCTCGCTTTCAACTCGGCTTGAAATGTTTGCATACGTCAGTGCGACTGTGTGTTTGAGTTGATTTTCCCTTTTTTTTCGAATTGAATATCGCCCAGTTCCACTCGCACACACACACACACACACACACACACCTAGAAAGTCACGTAGTTGGCGGCGGCCGCAGAAATGTTAATGAAATGGACAGCGGAAAATCTTTTTCATTGGCATTACTCTATATAAACGGATGAGGGGTTTTCAAAAATATTTTGGAGCGTTTGCTATACCTAATATTATCTTTATTTCGAAATAAAAATAAAATAAAAGTGTCAGTAAAAACATGGAAAATATTTATATTTCGTAATATTTAAATTTATTTAAATGTATTTTTATTTTAAAATACAAAAAATAAATAAAAGTACATTCAATGCAATGTCAATTATAATATCGGAATAAAATAAAATCTATAAAAATTATAAATTCCTTACTTTTTATAAAATGTATTAATTTGGAAATTAATAAAAAACTAAATAAGTTGTAAAATATGATCAATAATCATATAACATTTTATTTCCTCATAATAAATATTTGTTTTTAAAGTTTTTCTTTAATTTAGGCTAGTTTAAATTTAAATTTAAATATTCGAGTTCAATATTTTCAATTAGGCAATAGCTCCATTCTTTTTTTATTTTTATTTTTTGGTTTAGTGCAAGTATTTGGCTATGCACCTGTGTTGGTGCGCGACTGTGTGTTTGCATTGGTGTGGCCGCAGCTATTTTGCATTTTGCCATGTACTTCCGCTCTCACACACACACACATACTCGCGCACACATAGCATAATTCAGCATTGCATACTTTGGAGCGCCATTCTCTCGCCTTCTCCCTCTCTCTCACTTGGTGTGGCTTTCATTTGGGTATTCTTTGCAAAAATTAAATTACGACCACAGGACAAAGCACTCAGCAAGGACCAAGGACCTTCTCCTCCTACTCCCCATGTTTACTTTCGCAGGGAGAAGGGGGAGAGGGAGAGGGAGCGAGAGCTGAACAAATATTAACAATTTTCCCGGTAATTAATTAAAGTCCAACGCGTTGACATAACCTACTGAGAACAATCCCACCAATCCTCCCCAAGTCGCCACCCCTTTTAACCCCCTAAATGCTTGGGCTCAAATCACGCAACCCTATTAAGGGTTAAGGTCGGGGCCGAGTTGGGGTTAAGCATGTGGGAAGTGATTGAATTAATTTGGCAGTTTATTTCTTTTTTTTTTAAATTGGGTTCATTTATTATTGGAAAATTGGTCTCTTAATTTCTTCTTTTTATTATTTTCTTTAAATCTTAGTTATAATAAATCAGTTATATAATTTTTATTTTTTTTATTCTGTCATTTCATTTTATATAATATTAAAATTAAATTTGTTGTATTTTATTTTAAATTTTTTCTTTTATTTTTACATTATCCTTTCTTTATTTTTTTTCGACCGAACCTAATTAGCAATGCTTTATTTGCGAAATATACTCTTAACAGACAGCATGCGAATAAAAACAAAAAAATACCATTTATCCGGTAACACGCCCCCATGCCGCCCACAAGCTCCGGAAAACCCTAAAGCCGGTGGTCGGCAAGAGAAAGGTATAGGTACAGTAAAACAAGAGAGAGATAGAGAGAGAGGATGAGGAACGCTGTCAGTGAATTAAAAGTCGAAATGTTTACAACCCGCAAAAACACTTTAAACGGATTACAACAGCTGCCGGAAAGTGTGAGAAAAGGGGCAAGGACAAAGGATGGCGGCAGCAGGACGAAGGACGAAGGCCAGAGGTCAACAGGCATTGGAATGGAAGAAGCAACTTTTGTGCTTTCGCCTCGGGCTGTTCTCCTTCTTCCTCTTCAGATTTTGCGGGATTTAATGAGCCGCAGCTCAGATTGATGGATGACATGCAGAAATGTCAAATGCGTGGGGAAACGGGAGAGGAATTATAATAAAATGAAAGTGGTAACCGTAAACGTTTTTCCAAAGAAAGAAAACGTTTTCATTGTACAAGAAATATTTAAAATTAATTAGTTATCAATTTAGAAATATCCTATGCTATCCTATGATATTAAATAATATCAAATATATAACCCCTCTAAGCATTGGCAAAAGGAGCAAAGTATCTCAATCATCAAGTCGACTAATTTACGGAAATTGCTTGATGGATTTGACTGATTGATTGAATAATTTTGGTATTCTTTTGGCCAAACACACACACACACGCACTCATCCATCTGGCTTTATTGCCGCTGTATTGGTGTGAGCGTGTGTTTGGATGTCTTCATTAAGCATCAAGTTATATCCTGGCAATGTGCAAACGTCGCACAAAACGTGCCACCGGCACAGGAATGTCAGCCTCAAATGGATGTGCGTGAAGCTACAGTGGGCACTCGAATGAAGCTACACTCTGGATTGTTAAATAAAAATGGAGAAATTACAAGAGTTTTGGCTCTACTAATAAAAAAAAAGGTGACTAAAAGTATGCAATGAATAATAGAATGGATTGAAATATTTTTGTTGCCTACTTTTAGACACCTTTACAAGTGATTTCTAAACCCCTTGAGTTATAAATAAACTATTTATCATTGCTTCACCATGATTTTTTCCCACAAAACAAATACCTTCTGTACTTGAACGTATGTGTTTTTGTATATTGGTATGTTGGAACATAATTTCCGCAATGGAATGTCCCAACATGCCAGCCAAAGGAGCGAGCAGGATGGAAGCGAGGGAGCGAGTGGTAGACACTCGTCATATGTCACAATCTGTCCACATCCCAGACGGCAGGTGACAAAAACCTGCACCGAAAATATATACCCGTATATGTTATTAAAAAAAATTATATTTTTAAGTGTTCTACAATAAATAAAAACCTAAACCTATCTATTTTATATTTTTTAATTGATTTAATATTTATAATTATAATAAGACATTTTAAAGCATATCTTGAGTATTACAATGCCTTTTCATCTCAAATATTTTCCCCTGCTTCGTTTTGATTGATTTGCCCTAAATTTCGAGCAGTGTAGGCTGTCGCACACTTCTAGTTTTGCGTTTGAGTTTGAGGCATGCCACAGCTGAATGTTGGCACTCGCTGGAATTGTTTTCCGTCAGCCGCTGGCACGTGACTTTCGTCATTCACTTGATGGCATTTCATTTCAGTCGTGTTCTCATTTTAAAAGCCCCGCACAGAAAACAAGATATATCCTTCTCGTTCCCCACCAGTATTGCTTTCTCTGTTCCGATTTTTCCCTTACTTCTTCTTCGTCTTGTTCTTGGTCCTTCTTATCCATCTAACTTTAATGACAGTCCCTGGAGAACTGGGCGATTTACGAGCGCAATCTTTACAGCCAAAAAATGAAAAGTTGAAATTGCAAAAATAAGAGAGAGAGAGAAGCCAGAAAAGCGGGGTGCATCATCTTTAGCTGGCCATAATTGAATAATCCAAAATATTTTCAATGCAACTTTCGCAGAGTACAAAGTTTTCTGGCCAAACAAAAGGGGAAACAAAGCGCCAGATGAAGAGAGTACAACAAAAATACCGAAAAAATACCATAAAGGAGTAAAAGTTGAAAATTGTTGGCAAAAAATATGCACACTCACACACCAAAAAAAAACAAAAAGGATAAAAAAGCACCAGCAGCGAAAAAGTTTAACCAGAAACTCTGGCGAAGAAAAATCATTTGCTTGAGGCCATAAAATAATGCAAAAGACGCGACGAGCGCTTTTCTTCCAACTTCCCTCCTGCAATCTAGTTTTCTTTTCGCTTCCCCAGAGTCGCTAAATCTTAGAGAGTATATATTTAGCCAAATCACGGCACTCAAGGCCAAGTAACTCGATTCTTTAGGTACCCTAGATTCTTAAAAAAGATTTTAGGGAAATAATATATTATCATCTGCATTTTCTTATAGACAAAACATTTTTAAAAAATATTTTAAACATTTTTGAAACCAAATAATATATCATTTATTGTCTTATGAGTCCCATAACCTTATAGATCCTTCACATTTTATTTCGTATTCTTAACAGTTTTAGTTCCCCCATAAGAAACTCTGAGCCCAGCATACCATCTGTCCTTTAATTGCCACGGGGTATTCTTTTTGGGGAAAACAATCTAACTATTTGCATTAAGGTGCCGGCGGCTGCTGTAACCGTGGGGGCGTTTTCGGTGAGTGGGCGTGGCCCTAGAACAAAATATGAACTCAAGTTTTGTCCAACAAAACTGACAAAACAAAGATTAAATAAAAAACGAAATATGAAAATAGAAAGAAAGCTGCAAAATTGAATGCAACGGTAGAAGAATATTTTTGTATTATGCAGTAAAATGCGATAAGAAAGAAAGTTTCCAAGAACTTAGATATTTTCTTTCATTCTTTCATTTTGCTTTAATTCCCCCGCTTCTGTTGCGAAATTCCACAGTTTTCCTCTTAACTAGCCGCTTTAACCCCTTGATATGTTGACCCTGTGCTATTGACAATGATACTGGTCAAAACGAAACGGTCAAAATGCTCCAACACATGGCCATCGGTCAAATACGCACACAAGCACAGGCACAAATACCCATACCAATGCCACTGATCCGATTGGAGGACAAAACAGAAAAAAATCCAGAAAAAAAACTGGGTTAGTGTCAGTGTTGCACTGCTGTTTGTTGTTGTCGAAAAAACATTCAAAAATATTCCAAAAATACGAAATCTATTAAAAAGGAACGGTTCTCGCAGAACAAGAAAATGCATCATTATAAATGCAAGCAATACATGTATTAAATTAGATTATATTATCAGTATTTTTAATAAATCATTGCAGAAAAATATATATAAAATAAATTACTTATGACTCCTAAAAAATCCAAAGAAATATTCAATTTCTTTACACTTAATTCAATATTAATTCCACATTTTCCTCCATTTTATCCACTGTTCCGATTTTCCTTCTCTATTGGTTTTCCTCTTGGCCCGGCGATTTTTGGCGGCCAACTGAATTGGTCAATGCTACGCAATGATGTGTCCCCCAAAATGCCTCGCACATTTTCCCGCCCGCCGCTTTCCTCCCTTCCTCCTCGCTTACTTTCACCTTGGACAAGTGGCTCAGTTGTCTGCGTTTGGCTTTTCAATGCTTCGTTCGATTTGCTAGCCGCGCTTTTCCCATCCCCATCCCCATCCCCGTTTTTCGTTTCCATTCCCGTTGTAATTTGCATGGACAAAATGGGTGGAAAAATTGGTGGGGTGGCTTTTGGATGGAGGGTGGAGATTAACAAAGAGGGGCGGACAAATGGCCGAACACAATTCGATTATTAGCTGCCGACATGTGTAGGACATGAAAAGCAAAACAAGGCAGCAAAAAAAGGGGAAACAGAAGAAATAATGAAGGGAAAAGGAAAACAAATGGCGGGAAAATCGCCAGCAATGGCAATTCCCAACCAAGGCTAAGTGTAAATACTGAACTTGAAATATTATTAGGGCTTCTGTTATCTTCATTATCAAATTATCAAGTCCTCTGTGTGAAAAGTAATCTATCTAAACTACTATATAAAAGGAGGCACAAAAAAACGGGAAGTTGAAGCTATTATCAAAACGGTTTGAAATATAATTCTAAAAAATAAAAACCTATATTCGTAAATAATTCGAAATAGCGTAATAAGATTAAATAGTCGACTGCAAAGAGTCCAAAAATGTTGAAAAAAAAACTATCCGGTAAGTTAAACATACTCAACCATGAATGTTTTAGCCAGCTTCGGTTATACATATCTTATATAGCTTGCCATTCTCCCCCACATCACAAAGGCGTATCATCAATTCCAAGTTAACTCACCTGCAATGGGAAATAATCGGAAAAGAACAATGAATAAAACATTAGAGGGAAACAGCAACAGAAACAGAAACAAGGCGATGAAGTAAAGTAAGCCAGCAAGAAACAAGAAACTTAAATTGCAACAGATTGTTTTTCCTCACATTTTCCACTCCGATGCCCCGCTTGTATTAGCAAAGGAAAATGGCAATTCTTAAGCTACTCTTTTCATATATAAACGTCTTCATTTGTATTTCACCCCTCTCGTCACTCACTCAACTCAGCCAGCTTTTCCAGGTAAATCGTAATCACACATTCACCTACACAGCATTTGCACACAATTCTGCAATCCCCTTCTGCAAATGGAAATCATTGTCCCAGTGATTGAGGTATGCATATCAATCTCCAGCAGGTAAATGGAAATTTAAGTCAATAAAATGCAATCTGGGTTCCAGTTCTCATTCAAATTAATCAAGCTGTCCTCGGGCTTTGTTATCCCACAACTAACTAAGTCCTATTCACTTTGATTGGCATTTCGAAAGTGAGTTTAAATTTGCTCGAAAATGTATTTTCACTACATTTTCACTGCGGTTGAGAAAACACTAAAAAGCTGAAAAGCTTCTTAAATTCCTTTTATTTGCAAAGTTATTTTTATTCCACTTTTTAACTGTCTTTCGGCTCTTCAAATGGACATTGAGGGAAATTTTATTTTTCTTGAGTTGCAAGGCGACACTGCAAAAAAATGTGTAGTTAAATATTTTAAATATTTCTATTCCTATTTTTATAGTCGCTTTTTAATTCTTTTGAAAACATTATGGGTTTTAAAATAAAGCATTTATTATAATTTTCCTATAAGCTTATAGCTCTTTCTACCCCACTCTTTTTTTCAGTGCACTTGCAACTGCATTTTGTTTAGGCGCATCGCCTAAGTCAAGGTCGTTGGGTTTCCTCGTTCTATACGTATCTACTTCCAGTTGACACGGGCTTTTGAGCCGTTAAAGCGTAAAGCAATTGGCACAGGACCTACCCCCCTCCCCACCCCTTGTGACGCCCCTGCCACGCCTCCCGGACTGCGCCAAAAAAGGGGGGGCCACTATGGCTAACCACGTAATGGCAATTGTACAAGAGAAGGAGCCAAGTGAGCGAAATAAACGCTAAGATTTAGATCACATTCACTGGCGGATAGGATAAGTTGGTCGTTTTAGGCGGCTTTAAAGGGGGGTTAACGGGGTGTTAAGGGGGGGTTAAAGAGGGGTTAGTCAGGAGCTTCGAAGGTGCGATGTACGTTAGGGGGGGTTGACTGACACCTCCTCTTCTAGTCTTTGTTTTATCCTCTGTGTTTTTCTGTTGTTGTCACGTGTTTCACAAACTTTCTCAATATCATCACCACTCTCCATAAGTCGAGCATTATTCTGGTATTTTAACCCCACAGGCTTCACTTTATTACTTGGAAATCTTTTCAGTGTGGCAACAAGGATAAAGTACCGCATAATGTTTACCATTTTCCAAGAATTTTGCTAGAATTTTCTAAAAATTTACCAAAATTATTTTTTATTTATAAGTCAGCTAGAAAAAGTAGAAAAATTCTAATAGAATTTTCTAGCTGACTTATAAATAAAAAATAATTTTGGTAAATTTTAGAAAATTCTCGCAAAATTCTTGGAAAATGGCAATAATTAGAAATGTAGAAAAATTCTAATAGAATTTTCTTGCTGACTTATAAATAAAAAATAATTTTGGTAAATTTTAGAAAGTTCTCGGAAAATTCTTGGAAAAACTTCTTACGTTTTTTAGTTATTTTTTTAATTTTTTAATATTCATAAATTAATTCGGTCTTCTATTTTTACATCAACTATTTTTAAATTTGATACCTATTTAAAATATTCAAATAACCTATAAATTTTCCCTTTCAAAGACCTTGAATTCCCCTGGTATTTAATAAAATCTCAAGCCAGAAAGGTCAGGCATTTGAAATGGATACTCCAATTTGAGCTTCGCAC
Organism: Drosophila lutescens; assembly: GCA_037075285.1. Lineage (NCBI taxonomy): Eukaryota > Metazoa > Arthropoda > Insecta > Diptera > Drosophilidae > Drosophila > Drosophila lutescens. Next base: position 129,623 of record JBAMCF010000314.1, read on the forward strand.
CTTTAACAGCGCCGTTTAACCCGACAGGTGGACAGCGGCAGACAGCAGACAGCCTTTAACCCTTGACTCACCTTGACGACTTGGTTTCGCTTTTCGTAATCAATCAAACCGCTGGAGGCGTTGTACTTGACCCCGCCGAAGGGCAAAGGTGGCGAGGAGTCGTCCGTGGGCGAGGGAAAAGTCGGAAAAGTCGAAGGGGGAGTAGATGAAAGTAGGGAAATGCCTTCCGACGACTCCTTCAATTGATTATCCCGGACTTTCGGCTTACTGCCACCAATAACGGCGGATATCTTGGGCAAATCCAGTTGCTCCTGCTCCTTCTGCATCTTCTCCTCCTCGTCCTTTTCGTCCTCTTTGCTGGCATTCAGCTTGAGATACACATTCCGCGGATGGTTGTTCACATAGTTGAGCTCCTTGATCTGATTCTCGTTGTTACTGACACTATCGCTGGCCACCTTTTCGTTCAATCGAATGATATTCGATAGGTTTATATTGTTGATCAGGGTTATCCCCGTGATGCCCACCAGCACGATCACAAAACAAATTCCCCCGATCAGCAGAAGCGGCGTGGTTTTCGACGTTTTCGGGCACATTTTCACTTTGATTTCTCAGCTTGATTTTGATTTTTATTTATAATTTTTTATCTGCATATTAAGAGAGTTCATGGCCTATACTATACAATATATGCAACAGTTCCAAGGGGTTTATAGGGATTATTAACTTTAATTTGGATTTAATACAAGCTTTTTTTGATAATAAAAAATATTTAATACAACCTTTAAAAAAATGTATTACTTATAACAATTTTGATTTTAAATCAACCGATATATTGTCTTTCCTTTTAAATTTACCCTTATTTTCCATTATTTTTAGAGATAATTAACTTCAATTTGGATATATTATAAACTTTTTTTACAAATTTTTTTAATTTTTTAAATTTTAAAAATATTTAAAACAACCTTTTAAAATATTGATTTATTTTTAATAAGTTTCTTTCCCTATAAATTTATTCCTATTTTCCCAGCAATCCTTTCTAGATTTCTGTTTTGTTAAAGATATCTTTAATTCCCCCTCGTATTTACATCACTTGAAGTAATCTTTTTTGCTGCTCTGCCTTTCCCTAAGTACTTTGCCAGCAGAGCAATATAAAAGTTGACAAGGTTTTATTGCATTCCTTCGTGTTTTTTTTTCGCAGCAGCAGCAAAAACCAAAAGGACATCCTGGCTAAGAAATACAAAGTACAAGAATTTCCGCGAAGAAAGAGCACAACAAATAAAACGCTTCAGCCAAAGGGAAGATGAAACTTTTTTTTTTAGGTGAGAACTGGACCCGTGTTTTATGTCCAAGTGTTCTGGCATCTCGCCCCTCGTTTCTATTCGCCATGCATATTATGAATTTGCTTGAGTTTTGTTTGAGCCGCACGACTGCACTTCAAATTCGAATAATCAATGGAGAAAATGGGCAAAAAGGACATGGGTTGGGTGCAAAACATGGAGAAAGGGGAAGGTCAAGATAGCAGTGCCAGAAATTTGCAACCAAAGCTCTTAAAGAGTTTTAAAAAAGAACAAAATGCTAAAGTTACGTATACGCCAGGTGTGCTGCTCAGTCACCAAAAAATTAAGTATACGCAGTGTAGGACCCACAAATGAAGATGCCTTTGAAAAGATATCAAATAAAATACAATTAAAAGTCACAGTCCATGAAAAAAAAATAAATATAAAAAACCAAACTAGATCATATCAGATCAATCCGATAGCAGTCTATTCAGTTGTTTCCATTCATTCGATTTTGTTTTCATTTTATATATGTATTTCCTCGCCTCCAACCTTCCACCCCGTCTAGGAATTCAGACGGCGACTGTTTTAATTGAATTCACATCAATTCAGCGCACGCCATTCAACAAATGCCGAGGTATATACTATATAGTCTATACAGTAAATTGCCCAAAAGACAGACAATGCTGATAAGAAAAGCCAACCGAACCGATATGTCTTCTAAACACTAAAATAAAGACGCAATTCGATAGGTTCTGTTGGGTTATGAAACTATTGACTTTTTGGTTGGGCAATATATATTTATTGGACTTTTTTATAATTTACAAATTAAGTTACTAATAGTTTTTTCATGTTCCTAGCTGATTTCTAAAATTTTCCTATCTTTCCCCCTAGTTTTTGCTTAGCTTCCACTGTCCGAACGTTCATATATCATGGGAATAATGGGTCTCAGTGGCATAATGAAATGTGTTGATTAACGATGGGAGAATCTTTAGACGATTCTCTCAAAGAATCTGCTCCCACATGGAGATGGAGGTCATATATTCTCTTTAATTTTGAGTGTTTATTTAGCTTTTCCTAGCTTTTGGCAACTGCAGCTAGTTGTTGGAAGGGGAAACTCATTGAGAGATGCGTTTAAATATAGAGTGAAAAGGGGGTGGTGAGTGGGAGGGTGGGGGAGTCGCCTCAAGGACGCGCTCACTAGGCAGTTGGCAATTAAAAGAAACACGAAATGAAAATAAAACATAAACACAACAAAGTGACACACAAACACGCACACACATGGAGTGGTTTTTCCTGGGCGCTGTGTGTGAGTGTGGAAAACCTGAGGCTGCACAAGAAAAACAAGAGAGAAAAAAACGTGTCAAGCGCAACGGCGGCACTTGGCGAAGAACGAAGAACGAAGCCGAAGCCTCGGGCCTCTCTAAACCTCTTTTCACCCACCCACCCACTTCTATTTGCACCCAACCCAACCACCCAGAATTTCCACGCATTGCACCTGGCAGAGGGAAAGAGAGAGCAGCAGCAGAAGGAGGAGGAGCGCCAACATTTTCATGGAAAGTTGTGACAAGAAGCTGTCCTCCATTTGGATTTCTCAATCAATCTAATTTCTTCGTGGACCAAAAAATTTCAAAAATTCCACAAAAGAAACCAAAATGGCCCATTTCTAATTTCTAAATCTAGAAACTCTGGGTGCTTTGTTAGAAAATTAAATTGTTTTCAGTTAGATATTCAGAAAATTAAAAAAAAAAAAAGGTAATTACATTTAAAATATTATATCATATTATATTTGTTTGAATTTTTTATGAAAATACCTAATTTTTTTCTCAAGCTTTTTACAATAAATTTTGTTTATTTTTTCACCTGGCCTAGCAACTTTATTTGCTTCCCCTAAACAATTGTATTTTCCAGTTGTATTTGTATTTATTGACAATGATTATTTTGATAATAATTTTTTTTATAACGTGAGTGACTAATATACATGTGATTGATACCAGACAGAAATATGAAAATGTCAATACATGCTATGTATATTAGTCACATTTTTTATGAGGTTCTCACATATTCATACATTTTCAAACCCTAAAACCCTCTCCATTTCGCACTTTTCCTAATCTCACTCTAGAAACTCGCACTTTAGAGATATTTAATCACCTACTGGCACCTTTTGGCCTCAGTTTCTCTGGATTACTTCAATCCGCAACCCTAAACACCCCCTAACAAAGCCGACATCAACATCACAACCCCACCACCACCCGCTTTTATTTTACCCACTTGGAACTGTTGCTCTCGTGCTCCGAGAATTTCTATTTATTTTCGGTTATAACCAAAATTTAATTGAAACCTCAATTGGTTCGCTCGAAAGTCCACTATTTCAGGGTTGGCATTTTCGTGACACATTGTATTTATAACTAAATGAATTTGTTTCTTGCTCCGTTATGGCTAATAGTTTGTCCTCTGTTTGTTTTTATTTGTATTTTCCATTCTATGTTGTCTTGCGGCGAGTGTGTGTATGGATGTCTTCAAATTTCTTCCTTTTCTCTTTCTTTTTTTTTTGGTTTTTTTTTCGGAATTTTTCGCGCGTGCACGAGGCGGCAGAAGGCGAAAGCAGAACGAACCGAATGCGGTGACTGAGGCAACACCAATGGGCCAGAGCCAGTCCAACAAAAATGGCCAGCAAACCAAAAAAAAAAAAAAAGAAACAAAAACAGAAAAAACACAGGAGCCGAAAGCCGAAAGCCAAGAGCCGAGCGACTCGCTTCAGCCAGAGATGGCACTTTGGCATTTCTTACTGGCTTTTTGTATAGGTCAGAAACCGTCAGAGGGTTCTTAAAAGCAACCTTACTTTATACTTTTGTAATATTCCAGCTTATGACCGTGAAAATCAGGAAAACCTGCACCGCTTACTAGCTTCAAAAATATAGAAATAGATAATTAGATAGAAAAAACCATTATTTAATGGTATATCTACTGTATTCCATTTCCGAATTCAACATGTCAAACCTTAAGGATTTTCTTTATAATTATTATAATTGATAAAGTCATCAAATAAATTTTTCGTTTCAGTATTTTCGAAAATATTTCCAAAAATTCAAAAAACTAGCCAAACTATCTAAAGCAAATCACATTTTATTGAAATTCTACACACACTACATAATCATTTCCTGTATATTTATTTGATAACATCAGTGTCTCGATGTTAAAATCAAAGTTCAGCTATTTTTAGATTTCATTATCTTTTGCATACCAAAAGGAATTTTTTGTGCAATATTATATTGTATGTTTATTATTCAATTGTAAATTTCATTTTAACATAATAGTAAAAATGTTTAAGAGCTTTTGTAATATTTACGAAAAAAATCTATATATTTTAAAAGGCTATTTTTGAAATGACAGCACTGACGGAAACGAAAAGCAGAGCGACGAAAACGTACGACAAACGACGAAATCGACGAAGTGCATCCGAAAACGAAGAGATGCTGAGTGAGAGCGGGAAACGGAACGGCAACAGGCGGAACGGAACGAAATGGAATGAAACGGAACAGGCACACACACACACAAGCGCACAAAGTAACACGCATTGCAATGCGCAACAATTTGGCAATGGAGAAATTTCAAAAAAGCTCCCACCAAAAAGCTAAATTAGGGGCGTCAAAATGAAATGGGGCCAAACTCGAAGATGGAAAGCGAAGGCAAATGATCCGAAGACAAATCGTAAAGATATATTAAAAATTCATAATTTTACAAAAGAAATATTATCAAATTTAATTTATAAAAATATAAATTATTGAAATAAATTTAAAAAACCTCCCTTTTTCTACTAAAAAGCTTTAATTAAAATATCAAAATATTAAAATTTCAATCAATAATAAATAAATTATAAATTGAGCTTAAAAGAAACCAAATTCCATTGTTGTATGGCAGCTTAATTAATGAAAAACAAAAAGCAATATAATGACTTAATGTGGCAATTTTGCGACAATTAATGAACAGCGATTAATTGCCCACAAAAAATGTAGAATAATTTCGAATGCTAATTGCACATTGATGGAAAAAAGGAAGCATGTGTGCGTCGGGGCTCCACATGCATTTAAATTATGTTTAATTTACGACTGCAATTGGAAACGACCAAGAACACCCTACACAAAAGTCAGGGCCGCAAAAAAATTACGCACAATAATTATGAAAAGTTTTTTTGTAGACTTCTCTAGTTGAGTTATTCAAGAAAATGGTCTGTAAATATTCATATGCAAGGAAAGAGCGGGTAAAACTCGGCAGGAAAATGTGAATTATAAAAACGTGTTAAGTATACACCCTGTGTGCATGAGATTAAGAAAAAGCACCGAAGAAGGGGAGCTAAATGGGAAAAATTTGTAAAGAAATTGGCAAAGCTGCGACTAATTAGGAAAAATAACTGGGTTAAAATCTTCCTGGCTTTTATTTTAACCCGCTCCGGATCCTAACGTTTATTTCTTTTTCTTTGCGGGTCGCTCTTGAGCGATTTTCCCCCCCCTTTTGAATGAGAAAAAGCTATGGAAATGAATAAGTTTCTTTGAAATAATTTATAGGGCGAAAGGAAGGGGATAGTTGCACTTAAACTTGAGCTTTAAAAAATATAAGTAAATTAATTACATTTTCTCTTTTAATTTAATTATAAGTTAATTATAATATATTACATTTTGTTTTAAATATTTTTTTTTGTAATATTTATAATATAATTTGTAAAACTCTTTAATAGCGGCTTTCTCTTCCTTTCACTTCACCTTTCACGGCTGTCATCTTCTTGTATGGCTGAAAAATGTGCTCCACTAATTCCCTGTCAACTTGGTTAATGTCCCTGCCACGCCCCCTTCGTATTGTGTTCCTTTTTCGCCTTCTGCCAACATAAATTAATTCGCCTGCATTCCTTTTCTCTCGCCTGTCGTCTTTCGTCCTTTGTCTTGGCATTTTCATAACAATAACTTATTTGGCCATAAGCCTCACTAAGTAAGTTACTAACTGGGTAAGTAAGTGAGTGAGTGCGCGGTAGCATTTTAGCACTTATCGCTGGCAAAACAACAATAGAAATCGTTACAGAGTGTCGGAACAACCTAAGTAAAACAAAGAACTCGTGTATCTCTGTGGCTGCTGCAAAAACATTTCAAAAAACAAAAAGCAACCAGGTGGAAAGGAGGCCCATTTTGGTTGAATATAAGTTGAGTTTGTATAATATTATACAAATAATGTAATTAAAGTATTATAATATTTTCAAATATATGTATTATTTTAATTCATTTATTACAAGTGTGGTAATTATTTCTAAGCAAATCAGTTATTATTGCTAGAAAATATATTATGTAAGCACTCACTATTAATTCTTAAAAATTACACAAAAATCTTTATATATAAAAAAGACAAAGATTCACCTTATTACTTGCGAAACTAACTTAGCACTCGACCAGACCAACTATTTGCCCCACACTATCATTATGATTACCATAATTTTGCCCTGCCTTTTCTTCCTTTGTGATAAAAACCAACCACACGACCAAAGCATTTTTCTAATTAACTCTTCTTTATTATTTTTGCTGTTCTTCCTGTCGGTTGGCTTGGCATCCTTTTGTCTGCCCAAAGAAATCACGTTCAAAGGAAAAGGACGAAGAGGCGAAGGATTCGGATTTGCATTGTGTTTTGTTGTGAGCGTTTCACGCCTTCAAAAAAATATCTTTCAACACTTTCTATACCGACACGCTTTCACCGCACCGCTCCTTTCGCCTCCTTTCTAATCAAAAAAAAAGAGAAAAAATAATAATAAACACGAAGAAAGGAGGGGAAAGATAGAAGCAGCAGCAGCCTAAGGAAGGTAACGATGACAACAATAACAGCAGAAAAATGCCAAAGAAACAAGCTCAAGAGTGACAAAAACAAAGGGAGGAACAACAAAAGCGGCTGAGGGGAATTTGTTTACACGAAAAAATTAAGTGTGAAAGTACAGGCAAAAGAATTTGAAACATTTTTGGCTTTATCAATGCTGAATAAAGTGAAATTACAATGTGATTAATATCAAAATAAAATAATTACAATAAATAAAATGAAATTACAATGTAATTACAATCAAAATAAAATAATTACAATAAATAAAATGAAATTACAATGAAAATAAAATGAAAAGATTTAATAAATTTAAATTACTTAGTAAATAGGTAAAAATATATTATTTAAGAGATTTTTTTAGAGATTTTTTTAGATATTCCTTTCTATTTATATTCTATTTTTTAAAATACTCAATTCTATAACTAGGTAAATTTTATAACCCAAACACTCTCTATAGGTTAAATAAATAAATAATAATCAGTTTCATTAGTTGACAAGGATATAAATACGATAAAATCAGTTCTTATACCTTGATTTACCTTTGATTATTTTTTCTGAATATTTCACAGGACTTTTAGATACTAAATTCAAATTCGCGCCTAATAAAAACCATATTAGACCTGGAGGTATTACGTTTAAGCCCGTTGCTTACTAGTGCAACTTTAATGGAATACCCTTAATGGATGCGAGAGTGAGAGTGAGAGGGGGTACCCTAATGCATAGAAAGAGGGGGCATGAGTGGTGGGGGAAAGAGACGGCAGCAGAGACTCGCTGGTCCTCTCTGACCCAAGCGCATTAATCCATTTACGAGTAATAACGAAAGTGGACAATGACAATAACCCGCAGAGGACTCCCCCAAGTGGGCGTGGCCCCAGTACGGGTGCAGTGTAGTTAAATTAACCTCATCGCTGCCCTTCCCCTCCCTCGCCTTCCTCCCCTTCCATAAATAAAATAAGTGCCACATATAGATGGTGTTTATCTTTAAGGCCTGTCGTCACTTTCTCAACGACTCATAGCTATGTGTTCAAAATATTTATGAATATTCAACTGAAGGAGGCTGGAGGCAAAAAAGTGACCTTTATTGACATCCACACACACACACACAAAGGGAAAAAGGTCAGCTGGACGAAAATAAATAAATGCGGAAGGAAAGGAACGAAGGAGGTTCGTAAGCCACACTATCTGTCACAGCTAATGAATTCCAATATGGACAGCATTTAAAGGTAAAAATAGGTCTTGACTTAATTTAAAATCAGTTGAAAACTTGACAGCATATAAAAATATCTATAAATATATCTAAAATTCCCAAGAACTTCATTTTGAAACAACTAAACTTTTAAAGAACCTAATTTATAGTGCCATTACATACGTAGTAAATAAATGGTGGCTGGTAAAAAAGATATTTCCCATTTTTAGGAAGTCACTGCAGTGCATTTTCCTTTGCCATTTCCCATTCATTTTTTTTGCCCACATTTTTCCCGCTGTATGTAATTGCGTATGTGTGTGTCTGCTGCAGAACATTACACACACACACACACGGTCGTACATTAAATTTATGGGCTCGAGTTGGAAAAAATAATATAATAAAACACAAACGGGAAAAAGAGAGTAGAGAGAGAGTAAAGAGCACGAAATGAAAAGAAAATGAAAATAAAATAAGACTCTTTACAACAAAAGGCACTAAACATTATGCCCACTTTGCGGGCCACGCCTCCCTGGAGGCGCCGAAGGGCGAAAGGGGCTGATTTGGCTGCCATCAACATGAAAAAATGGCCCGAACTGCGGCCAAAAGTAAGCGATAAAAACCAAAGCCAAAAGTAAAACCAAATAAAATACAGGATATTAATAAAATATAAAAAATACCTTGTGGCTAAAAAAAAAAAATGTAAATAAAAAAATATTAGAACAAATAAACAAAATATTAAAAAAAGACAAAAATAAATGAATAAATAATTTAAAAAAAATAAATAAATAAGTAAAATATTAAAATAAATAAAGAAAATATTTAAATTAATTAAATAAAATATTTTTTAAAAATTACAATTTCTAAACAAGTAACATCAATTTAGCTCGTTGGCACCACATTTTTATATCCGTTACTCGTAGAGTAAAAGGGTATATTGTATTCGTGCAAAAGTATGTAACAGCTAAAAGGAAGCGTTTCCGACCCCACAAAGTATATATATTCTTGTCCAGGATCACTAGCCGAGTCGATATAGCCATGTCCGTCTGTCTGTCCGTCCGTATGAACGCTGAGATCTCGGAAACTATAAAAGCTAGAAAGTTGGTATTCATAATGTAGATTCTTGGGCTTCCTACGCAGCGCAAGTTTGTTTCATCGAGGGGCCACGCCCCTTGATAGTGTTTATTAATACCTATCGAAATGACCATTCATAAACAAGTTATGCGCAATCAAAGTTTTATATCTCCATCTCCCTCGCACAGCTAGCTGAGTGACGGGTATCAGATAGTCGGGACACCCGACTACAGCGTTCTCTCTTGTTATTGAATATTTTTAGCCCTAATTTGCCTCTCGTTCTGGATCAACCAATAAAAATCAATTATTATGCAATAAGCTCATTAGAAGGAGGAGCAGGGGGAGGGGGACAGGACATCGGAATCGGGGGCTTGGCCTCCACTTTATTAGCCTCATTAAACGCACTCGAAAAGCGCAAAACTCTCACCTTCCCTTGCTTTCCCATTTCCCATTTGCCATTTTCTTCGGCACTTTCCACCAACCAGGCAGAGGAAAAATTCTGGAAATGAAATGAAATTGTGCTCATGATTGCGATTACGGTTATGACTGCCGCTGGCGGGTGGGAAACTTTTGCCACAAGGTTCGTTAAACGCAGTTGCACCACCACCCAGATCTAATTACAGCAGCAAATGCAGCCAATGTACCAGAAGCAACAGCATCGAAAAATCAACAATACACTGGGAGAAACTCGAAAGATTTCGGGGCAGGTTAAAACCTAACATTTTCTAGTATTTCAATGTTTAGTATATATTTTTTTGTTCGATTTAATAATTTTAAATTTAACCAACGCTAAGGACCGTTTTCTCATCCGTCGGTTAAATTTAAAGTATACATTTTAAAGGTTTAAACCTTTCTTTAAAGTTAACAACTCCTATGAAATATAATAAAAATAAATTTATTAAAATCAACCTATTTTTGCATTGCATCACAGTGCCGGCCAAGCAATTAGGAGCCCCAGAACGGAATGATTCGCTTATCAAGGTCGCCGCAACGCCATCGACGTGCTAATTGTTTCATTCCCACTATTTTCGCCCGCAAATGTTTGTTTATTTGCGATTTATCTGCTAATTGAAATCTTTGGGGCAACAAAAACAGAAAATATACGAAATGTAGGTTGAAAATAGAGGTAGGGGGCGGTTATAAAAGTAGAGCACCGAGAGATCAGCTTAAAGTCAGCAGAGGAAACTTTGAATCTACAACAGAGCTGATTATCCTCTTCAATTATGCGAGCGTTGAATTGAGTTTAAATTATGCCCAGACAAATCTGAGTTGATTTGACCGGCAGATTGGGGTTAAGTGATTTGGCTTATTTATCAGGGAAAATTAAGGAAAACTATGCGAGCAGTTGAGAAATTCTTAAAAATAATATATTGCTAAAGAGCATTTAAAGTAATTTCATTTCCTCTTTTTCTTGCTCTATAATTTCTCAACGCACGAATCCACCTAAATCTTCCGTTTGGCAATTTTCCTCTCAAATTCCTGGGCCCAAAAACGGCAGTTAACCAATTTGGGCATTAAATCTCGTCATTCAATTGGCTAATCTGCGGTCAAGGGGAAGGGAAGGGGGGTGGGGATGGGGCAAAGGGGGCCATCGATTGAATCGCCATTTGCATGCGTGTGTGTGTGTGCCTTAGTGTGTGTGTGTTTGTGGATATGACATTATCGCAAAATGGCCGCCAATAATCATAATTCATGGACATTGTTTGGCGAAAATTTCACGAACAGCTGCCTGTCCCCCAGAAATTCCCTTCAACATCATCGCCCTTATCATCCCTATTATCATTATCCCCATAATCATCGTTATCATCATCTGAGAATGGCGTGTAAAACCAATTTTTCATTTGTGCGCCCGTCGAGCCATAAAAATTTTTACGTATTATTATTATTATTATGATTATTTTTTCTTTTTTTTTCTGGCCATGCTGCTCAGCTTGCTGCTATTTTATTATTATTTTTTTTATGCCCTGTCATAAATAAAAATATATATTTAATTCTGTATTCATGTCGAGGACTAGACAAACATTCCGAAATGGGGTAAATCCTTTACCCTTTAAACGCTTTTAAATAATATTTTGGGTATATAATATTCAATAATTAAATTTTAAAAAGAAAACAAAATATTTATATGGAATATTTCCCTTTGTAAACATTCAAAATTAAGGAGGTTTTCCACAAATATTTCACGCTTTCCTTTACTTAAAAATAGAATTTCAACTGCTTCTGTTGCTCAGCTTTATTTCATCCCACTACCACCACTGCCATTGCCTGCCGGCTGATGGGTCGTATGCGTAATGTCTTTTATGCTGTCAAAGTCAAAGTTAATTTATGAGACGCCTTCGAGTAAATGGGATGCGGGTGGCTGCCGCTGGTGCTGCTTCTCCCGAGGAGGTGGGTTAAATTCAATAACCTTATGAAGTTAACGCGTATTAAATGCGCCCAGCCAAGGGCATTTTAAGAGGGTGCCTGGCCAAGATGACTCATACGACCCGTAAGCCAATAAGAAAAGAGCTGCCAACCTGTTGCCTCTGACATTTTTGTTTCATTAAATCGATGTCTGGAGGATATGTAGATTTTTTAGAAGATCCTTGATGTAGTTTAACATTTTTGCAAGTGCCAGAAATCATTAAGGAATTTTCACCTCAAAGCTTAAATATTTTCTGGCCGGGTTGTAAGGTTTTCATTTTTAGTTTATTTATCTGGCAGCAGTTTTTTCTGGGATTATTTTGATATGTGTATTAAATCCCTGTTTTATATACTGCTGCCATTCACCGAGGGAATTCGTATCGTTTAACTTTATTTCCATTTTTTTCGCGTGTTTGGCTTTGTGTGTGGCCGCTTTTTTTCCAGTTTGTTTGGCTTTCGTTTATTTGCATTTGATATGTGGACAATTTTATCAAAGTTTTCGCTTCGCTGAGCTTCAACTTTGTCCTTCGCATTTTTTTGGTCCCCTGCTGTGTGTTTCTCACCTTTATATTTAATTGTTAATATATCATTTTTTTTAACGGTTAGCAAATAGTTGGAAAAGAGAAAGAGATTTATGGCGGAAAAAATACAAGAAAAATATGCATTAAACCATTGACTTCATAGTCACTTGATTTTTTAGTTTTATAATGCTAATTAGAACATTTAAAATACATTTTAAACTCTATATTTAATGTATGCATATCAATTATTTAAGAGCAAAAACCGCAAGCTATAATTGCAATAAAATTGAATTTATTACCTGCATTGATTGGAATGCTTTATAACTTATTTCGGGCTATTAAAGTGCTGATAAAAATAAATATGTTGTTCAACAAAAATATTTCATTATTGATCTATGATGAAAGCAATTAATAAAAATACACATTTTATTTCCAGAAATCCCCCAACTTTAAACTCGCACTGAAAACTGGCTTCGGAAAACATTTCATCAACGGACAACCGGCATCCTTGGTCCAATCGAAAGGACCTTCTGGTCCTGCAGTTTATGCAAATCCACCTCTCTCTGAGCTATGAATTTGATTTACGATGGCCGGAGCTTCCTGTTTCACTTCCAGCACATTTGCATAACAAATAGTTTTGCCAACATTAATGAATAAATATGCGATGTAATTGCATTTGCTGCCTGCCAAATGGCCAAATGACCGAATGGCCAGACGAAGGGACCTCTATGGCATAACTAATTGAATCGAATTGAACTGAACTCAACTGACGACTTGATATCCTTTGGAGTCCTTTGAAGGGTTGGATCATCACTTGTCCGCCTTTTGGCAGCCCGACAAACCCCACAAACCAAAAAGCTTCTGGCCATAGAGATAATGCCGCAAGATTGACGTAATTCAGCCGGTTCATCTCATCCACGGAGTTTGACATATTTGATGGTTTGATGGGGCCACAAACAACAAAGCCGAGGCATTTCCATTTCCAGCATTACCACCACCTTTCGCAAATTTGATTGAGTTCCCATTTCGGGGGGCTGGCAATTTCACAAGAGCAAATATTTTGATAGGACCACACATGTATGTATTCTATATGCACATAACCATAATATCAACAAGCATAAAGTGTATTAATAACACGACCAGGGGTTGACCGCAAAAACTCACCAACTAGACCGAAATACCCTCAAATGGAGCGTTAACAAGGTGAAAATTGAGTTACATAGTTGGAGTAACATGGCGCAATATATAAGTTATTTTTAATGGACTGATATACTTATATTTTCTGCTCAAATTCTTCCTTATAAATTGTGCCTACTATATATATATATTTTAAAAATATTTAAGATGAATAAACGTAAGAAAACTGATAGCAAAAATATATTTTCTTTTTCAAATATTTAATTAAATGATATTATATAGATGTAATTCGAATGTAGAGCTTTGAAATAACTTATAAATGTGCCTAAAAGTATGCAGTAAAAATAGTAGTTTTCGTTTTTTACATATTACATAAGAAGAGATCAACAATCCTTGGTGAGGGTATCAACAGGACCAAGTTTAACCCACCTAACCCACATTTTCTGTAATGTCAATCTAGTGATTGAGCTGTGAAACCTCAACTTTGGCCTGTTCACCATATCTGCAAATCATTCCCTCGCCTCCACCTCTCCAGCCCCTTAGCCCTCCGTTATCATTGTGTCATCATTCCCATCATCTTTATCGGGCAACTTGTCTTGTAAGCACTTTTGGGCTCGATTCCATCTCGAGTCAGCACAAAATACGAAAATGTACTCTAACCCAAAAAATTCCTGCTCTTTATCCAGTTGGGTGCCCCTGGTGCCTAAAATTATGCAACATAAACTAAAAATTAAACAGTTTCGGTTTTGGGGGGGGTCCAGAAAACACCCACAACCACAAAACCAGACGTAAACACTTTTGCAAGAAATAGCAATGTCATCGCCTGTGACTCCTAACCAACTTTGACCTTTTGTTGTTGATGATTATCGGCAAGTTTTTTGAAAGCAGAGCAGCTGGCAGGCTGAAGAGATATAGAGAGATGAAAGGCACTAAACTTTGGCAGCGGTCAAAATATTAACCGGAAAATGAATGCCACAGATATGACTGCCAAAAGTATGATTTAATAGGAAAACTAATATTTTTTTTGCATACTTTTAGGCACAATTATAGGTTATTTCAAAAAGCCTTATATTTAAAAACGCCAATTTAATATTTTTCCCTTTACTTGAAGCTTCCTTGAGGTTCTTTAATACTTAGCCGCAGATAAGTACGAATCCTAAATAGTTACGAAGAAATTGACTCCAGCCAAGTCTATCCATCTCACTTGCACACTCTTCTCTCCCCTCTCGCTCATCACATATTTATGATTCATTTCATTTCGCTTCGTACGTTGCGTGTTTTTTTATAGCAATGAGTTTGTGCATTTTTATTTGGCTCTTTTGGCAGTCACAGCTGCTGATTGCCTTTTTCCTCGGTCACACCGCTTTATCTGCCCCCTCTCCCCTTTCAGGATCCTAAGCCCAGATTCTACGACCCGAAAACCTCATCCTTCGCAACCACTTGAGGACCATTTCCTACGCCATTCAGTGGACGAAACTCAGCTGCGGTCCTCCAAGATTTTAAGAACTTCACTTGAGAAGTTTAGAAAAGACGAAATGGATGGTAGATGTCTGGCACAAGATGGTTTTACACGGAGAAAAATTACGCTACGTAATTGAAGGGGATTGAAAAAGAATAAGTCCTAATAAGTTGATATTCATTAGGTTGAAAAATATTGTAAATAAATCATTTTAATGATATTACAAGTTCTAAACCCAATATTTGAAAAAGGAAAACTTTTGACAACAGTTTACTTGAATTAAAAATCTTAAATTTCGTTCAGTGTAAATTCTGGCAGTCATCTAACATATGTATGCATTGTTGTTCGCTGAGACGGGTCAATAAAAGAAATAGAACGTTCATGTTAAAAGTTTGCAAATAGTCTTCTCTATCACAGGAAATTTTTATAGCATAACTTTTGGGTTCCTATGTAAGAGTAAGTGTAAAGTCCAATGTATTTATATTTGTATTTTCCCTTACTCGTTTGCAAAAGTTGTTTTGCATGCGATATATGCTCAAAGTTTGTTCAATAATTATTGATTTAGTTTGGATTAAATAAATCTAAATATTGAATATGGGCATTTAATTCCGTTTCTTTTGAGTTTCATTTCATTTGGAATATGCATTTCTTTATCACCACTTGCACTTCTCAGATCGGATCGGGTTTTAGGCCCATTTCTCTGCATTTCTCGGCATTTCCGTGTTTTTTTCTGGGGGCTACTACTGGACTTTCCGTCTTATCGATGGCAATTTCCCATGCCTTGTTTTCGCCTTTCTTCCATTTTTTTTTTTGGCATTGAACTAGAGCAAAGTGGTCAGGCAGCAGCGCAGGAAGAGAGCTTGAGAGGGCCAATAAATAAAGGACGAGCTGCCTGCTTCCTTCCGGCCAAAAACGGGAGGACTAGAGGTAAGTTACGGAGTCGGTTGCCTCGGGACCAAAGGCAGGCAATTAGAAAAAGTCGTAAAACAAACGATGGCCAAAATGTTCCTCCCTTAACCCTTGGTTGCCCAGTTATCCTTTGCAATTCGCCTTCTTATGCCCAAAAAGCCATAGCAATTGAGCAAATCCCCATGATCTGTGACAAAAATGCTTGAAGAGATTGCTGCAGGAATGTTTAATCGTTTATCGTTTATCTAAAAATGAAATAGCAACATAAACACTGGAAAAAAAGGAGCAAATACCTAATAATTTAGTATATACCCAAAGGAAAATATACCAAATAATTTAGTATAAACTGCTAGCTATTTAAAATGTAAGAAAGGACCTGTTTTTAGTCTTAAGACGACTTTTCCAAGAGTGCACTCCATATACTCTTATACCTGTGGCAGGATAAATAGCAAAGTGTGCTAAATAATTGAATAAGGACAATTGATTGATAGCCAAAAGCTTTTTATACCGGCGCATAGTTAACGAAGCGTAACAGGTAGAACTGGGGGAAAATCGAAGGAAAAGCGAGGCAGGCGAGGAAAATAAACGCAGGTGAGACGAAGCTGGAGCGGGGGCCAAGAAAGTGCAGACAACCGAATTGACTCCTTTGAGCGAAGCAAGGACCTCCTGCGCACATGTCCTCGAGCAATGCAATGCAAGACAAAATCAGCTTAGCACTGCCAAGAGATGAAAGGCGGAAATGGGAAGCCGGGCCAAATCAGCGAGGATGCTGGAGAAGAAGGGAGGCGGAAACCAAACATCAACAAAGTAAGTCAACTCTGGGTTTTTTCCCCTCCTCTCTCTCTCTCTCTCTTTCTCCACCGAGGAAAATGGCGGGATGGAAAGATTCCCGCAGGCGGAAAAGCCATCGAATGCAGCACACAGCACACAGCCGAGCACAGAAATCAAGTTCAAGCCAGACAAAGTTTGGCTGTCAATTTTTGGTAGATTTTTCCCCAGAACAACGAAGGGAGCTAAATATTTTAAAGGTGAATATCATATTGGATTTTCGTTTGGGATTTGTGGTGGAAAAGCTGAGGGAAGCACTTCAATTAGTGGCCTAAAGGTCAACCGCTCACATGTAATCAAAGTCAAGACCAACTTGGGACTAGCAACAATGCATTTCTTTCAAGGTCGATTAGTTTCGGTTAAGTTTCGGTTAAATTTAGAGCACATAACATGGAAAATCATAGAAAATGTTTGAAGAATTCCATTATTTTTACTAATTTTGATTTTAAATGTTTCTTAAAAGTATTTTCCAATTTCAAATTCTTATGACATACTATGAAATTCAAATGTGACTTTAAATTCTCTTTCTTTTCCTTTGCGAAAAGTGCGAAAAAAGGAGACAGGAGCCAGGATATAGTGTCAGGGCCAGAATCTCGGATCTCTAAGGCTGTTTCTATTTCGTTTTTTTTGGCCTGTCTCTGTGCGGGTTTTCATCGCTTCAGTTTCGCGTTGATTCCATTTTGCACCGCCCACTTTTCCTCGTCCTCGTTTTCGTCTTGTTTGTGCACGCTCCATGTCATGCGGAAATTGAATAGTTTCCGGTATTGAACAATGATTACTTATGCTTCGCTCCTAGCCCCAAAAACTTTGACCCCGAGAACAACAGCAGAAATTCAATTCGCAATCAATACCCCCTAATTTTGGGTTTACAGGATTGTTTTGACTGAATGAAATTGAAATGAGATGAGATAAAATAGTCGAAAAATATATTCTCCCAATATCTTATTATTATCTTCTCGTTTTTTAAGCGCCTATATACTCTCATTGACATAATCGATTGCTTTGGCATATTCAAACTTCCTTTTCTCTCGCTGACAATTGAAATATTTAAGGTTTTTCCACGCGATTGCCTGGTATATATGCGGAAAAACTTTCTGCCAAGGACACTTATCTCCTAGAAAGAAGAAGGTGGTGATGGGTGGTCGGTGGACTTTACTAGGACAGGACATGATAATTGAAAGCATTGGGGCGTTGTCATTTGCGCATTTGTCCGAGAGCGCAGAAAACTTTTGCCAAGACATGCCAGATCCCTCACCTTTTATTCTATGTATATTTTTGCCCCTCCCCCACTGCCCTTTATCACCTTGTCCTGTTTTTTTTTTTTTTTTTGCTTTAGCCCGCTTCTAGCGCCAAATTGAAGCTTATTGTTGGATTGTTGGCAACTGTCAGCGGCACTTTCTCACTCCACTTGCCACTTGCTCAGTATTTCTTTTCTGGCTGGACAAAACTTTTTTATCCATGATATTGCACTAAGCAGCAAGACGAAACACGAAGCGGTATTCTCGAATCATTCATTTGCAACTCACCTGAAAGTAAAAGAATCGAAAAACAAATACATGAGTACACTGGCGGAAAAAGTTGTATTGTATGTAGATATAATGTAGATAAAATGTAGATATAATGTAGATATAATAATTAAATTTTTTTATCTTACAAATTTTATTTTAAAATGATTTGTACCTTAATGCCTTCCTAAAACTAGTCTTAATTATACATTTTAAAAATTAGAAATTACGAATTTTTCCCATTGTAATGCCTCCGTCTAAGGATGCGAATTTATCGGTGTATGTGTGAGCGGCAGGCGCGTGTTTTCCATATAAAGAGGCTGCTTTGCATTGCAATTGGTGGTTATAAATTATGACCGGCCTCCCAGAGAGACATGACAGATGTATTACGGCAGAAAAGTGAAGGAAAAAAAATAAACGAGGGAGGAAAAGCGTTTATCAGCATGAAAAGAAAATTCACTATGTGGAAAGTGCTCGCTTGATGGGCAGCGGAAATAAGCGATAATTGTTGGCGACAATGGCGAATAATTCAAAACTTTAGTTTCCGCTTTTACATTTTTCCGTCAATTAATTGGGTTGGGCAAAGTGCACTTAAGTAATTTATGTTCGAAAAGCCCTTCTTCTCTTCTTTAATTTTAAATGACTTATCTTGTGGATTATTTCTCGGCCAGCCAACTTGCACAATAAATTATAATTTATCCCAGTAAATACAGGAGCCTGTGCATTTGGCCCAAAACAATGTAGTTCACTTAGGAGAACTAGCTGAACTTGGCGATAATTACAAACGCCCGAGGGACTTCACAGGCAGGCAGCAGCAGCAGAAGCACCGCAACTCCCTCACAATTATTTTAATTTCCACAACAGGCCAACTTGCAACCATTTCCCACCCGCCTTCCCATTCACTTTTTGGGGAACCCGCACGTGATGGGCCTGCGGCAAGTTAAAAGCCAAAAACTGCGACCCACTTCGCCCGCAAAATGTGCTTTTGTTTACCTAAAAAGTTAAGCAATTTATTATTAAGAAAAACTTTTACACCCGAAAGTGGAGAGTGGAATGGGTAAAGAGGAAAGCCGAAATCGGAGGGGGGGATGATAAAGCAGAGGTTATGGCCCTCATGTTTCTGGCCGAAAGAGAATGGCGTATGATAAATGGGGGGATATTAAATGAAATGCATAACAAGCCAAGGACAATGCCAATCGAAAGTCATCTATAAGGGTTTATCTGCACCAATGAAGAATAAAAAAAAGATTATAATAACGATTATATTCCGAAAAAAGTAATAAATCCATTTTTATAAGGGGACAATTTTTTATTGTAAGTTTATTGGCACTGGTAAATTACGCATATCATTTTTTAGGAGTTAAGCCCTTTTGAAAAAAAAACAAAAATTATTTAAAAAAAAAAAAAAACCAATATAGTTATTGTAAAATACAGTGTTTTTTTTTTAGAAATTTTATTTATTTTTATATTTTTTATACATTTTTTGTTTTTAACATTTCTAACACCTAAAAATAATTTTTCATAATACCAATTTAATAAAATGAAAAATAAATGTTCAAAGCAAGTAAATTTATTAAATTTCTTTTTTTCTAATTCCAGCTTTTCCCTTCTTATTCCATGAACAGTTGCATTACCGTGTCTTTTTATATATTTCAAACAAGTAAATCAGCAGCAGCAGCCATTGAAATCAACAAACGGAAGTGTGCGAAATTAGCGTTTGGAAATAAATGAGCAAAAGTCTCATATGAAATTCATCGGCTTCATTTATCGCTCTGTCTCTCTTTTCAGCCAGTCTGCCCATCTCTTTCTAATCATTCAAGCCAGCGAAAAAGGCGAAACAAAAATAAGTACAAGTCGAGGGGCGCACATTGAAAATCAAGTAATTAATTTCACACGGAATAAGTTTGCAAGTTAATTGGCTTAGAGCTGGCTTTTGACTGAAACTAACTGGTTGGTCGCGAAAAAATAATAATAAATTAAGCTTTCCGACTGTCAGATACTCAGTGCTCCAGTTGGATATCTTAATTGGATTTTACAGGGTGTATATGAAATATAAAAAAAATAATAATTGTAATTGTTAAAACATTTCTATTAAATATTAAAATATTTTTTCGGGGCGAACCAATCAACCTATATGATTTATTTTACGACCTTTCTAATAATAATAATTAAGTTATCCGACTGTCAGATACTCAGTGCTCCAGTTAGATATCTTTATTGGATTTTACAAAGTATATACAAAATATATAAATAATAATAATTATTATTATTGCTATAAATTTAAATTTAGGGCGAACCAATTAACCTATATGATTTTTCTCCTAATGGGTAGTTTAAAAAGAGGAGCCTGGCTTATTTAAAAGGCATTAAGCATTCACCTTTCGCTCGGCAACTTTTTCTATGAACTTTGGCATGTGTGGGGTTTTTTTTCTGCACCCCCCTCGCTCTGTTTTAATCGCATTAGAGAAATCGCGCGATTTACATGGGATTTAATTTGCGAAGGGTTAGGTGGTCGTGTGGACGGGTATTAGGGGGGCGTCAATTCTATTATTGTTATGCCACAAAATGAAGTTTATTTTCGCTGTGCATGTGCAGTTTATTTCATTTGATTTCCCAGCCCAGCGCTGCCGCCATTAAAACTATGTTAATTATTGTAATCTGTAATCTGTTCTGTCGTAATGCCCAAAGGGCTCAAAATTGTTAGCTGATATTGTTGTCCCTGCAAATGACTGGCGGCGAATTACGGCCCAGTGACCCGTATTTAATTAAATGAGCCAAGGGTTTAATAAAAACTGCAAATAATTGATTTTAAAATTAAGTAAATATCAAAAAAACCACAAGATAATAATTTTTAAATTATTAAAATATCATTATTTATTTGTAGTTTTTTCCGGAAAAAATTCACAAATAATTAATTGCAAACGATAGGCAAACAAATGACACTGCCAACGAAAGTCATTGATCATTTTTGCTGAGTAATGAGTGAATGACTGAATGTCCGCGTTGTTTGAACTTTTTTTTATGTTTTCCCATTAGCATAAATCTCCAAGGCATTTCCACTGGAGGAGAAAAGCGAGAACCGGCTCAAGAATCGGTTAGAACTAGTGCCAACTTGTTTTTGAGCTATCAAACACACCGTGCTATGGGTTATAGTTCCCATATATAGGAAAACGTCAACTGTTATATATACTCTCTCTCTCTTGGTTATATATGCAAATGGCGAGCAAACAAAACGTGACAAATTTAATTGGGAAACACCCACCCGAAAAAGGCGAATACATAAACTCTCGCACGCCAACAACACACGAGCTTTTCCAAATGAAAATTTTCCGCCTGCGAAATCGAACGGGAAAACAAATGCATTTTTCGGTGGGGGAGGTTTTTACAAAGCGCGAATTCGTGTTCGCCGTCCAGCGTGACAATGCAGGAAAATGATTAGCCAGATAGCTCTAATAAATGCGAGAAAAGCGGAAAAACGTGAGCCGAACACCGCAGAATATCACACGTAAATTGAATTTTCGCAATTGTACGGGTTTCGCTTATTCTTCTATAATTGCGAAAATTACTCGGCAAAGGTAAATGCAAAATGAGTCCCGAAACCCCCATGATTTATGGCATTTAGTTTTCAAAATAAAGAGAAACAAAAGTCATTTGTCGAAATTATTTATTACAGAACTTAGGCGAAATTGAAGACACTGTGTTAGTATTAGATAAAATGCACAAGGTGAATGCAAAATTAAAACGATATCAGTTGGTACACAAATCAATGATAAGATATCAATTTATGACTTGATAAGAACATTAAGAAAAAAAAAATATTAAACTAGAACGATTTTAAGACAAGTTTCATTGAAATCAAATAAAATCCTTGATTTACTAAAGTAATTTGTAAAATTCGATATGTTTCTAAATCATTAATAAACTACATTCAATGTAAATTGAAAATACTTGGTAAAACATTTACATTTCTAATTCAACTGCTTTGTCTTTGAGGCGAACGTATTTTCGCTCAGTGTATACCTGTTTGACGTGGGCGCGTCGCTCGAATTGAATGCCGCCAGGGTTGTGATCTGCAATGCCCATTGTAATATCTTCTGGCTGGGTAGTATTTTTGGGCGTACTGCTTGCCAAGCTTCCTTTTAAGTTTGTAGCTGGTTTTTTGGTGTCCGCTGTTAGGGGAGCAGCGGCTGGCAATGAAATCGAATCCACATTTCCCTCCATCAAGGCTTCGGCCGCCTCAAGAATTCGCGGTCCTGTACTCCTTGAACTGCTTGTACTGCCTGCACTGCTTGCTGGCACACTGCTTGGCCCGCCGCCGCCGCCGCCATCATTGTTCAAACCGATTTCGATGACAATCTTGTTGGGTTGCTGCTGCTGATGCTGCTGCAACTGCAGTTGGCGCTGCAGGTTCTTCGGATGCGTGGCCGCCTGAATGTAGTTGAGATCGCTGCGGGACAGATGGTGCTGCTGCAGCGTCGAGTACTGCTGCTCGACGAGGGCCGCTCGCGTCTGGGCCGCCTGATGGCCTCCATTGGCCGCCGCCGAATCGCTGGCCACCTTCTCGCGCAGCTTGACGATGTTCGATATGTTAATGCTGTTCGTCAGCGTGATGCCCGTGATGCAGACCAGGATAATGGTCAGCACGACGCCGCAGATGACCAGGGTGGGCATGCGGAAGCATTTCCGGCTGCACATGGTCACCTTCGAGGGAGGAGATTACGGCCAGAAACGCATGCAGGCGGTCGAAATCAGCTGCTCCAGCTCGTCCGGAAAGTTTTGTTAGGTTCTTTAAAGGTATTTTCTATTTATTTTGCAAACATATTTTCAATTTTTCCATTCGATTTTTTTGTTAATTATTTTTAGTTTTTATTTGCAGTAAAAAAATGTTTTATATTTTATTTTATTATTTGTTTTCCAATTCAGGCTGTTTTTTCCTATTTTTATATATTTTTTTATTTTACTGCCAACTATTTATCCAGTTTTGTTTTTATTTGTCTTACAACTGACAAGATTTAAGCACAAATATTTGGTAAATATTTTGTTTTTATCGGCGTTATTTTCGTTTAGCAATTGCGTGACTTTAGCAAATATCTTCTAATCTTTGTTTGTGTCCAACTCGCGAGATTTTCAACAAATATTTGTTTGTAATTTTCTGGTTTCTGGTTGTTGCCAACTCGCGAGGTTGCCACACAAATGTTTGTTACGTATTTCTAGTACTTGTTTTTTACTTTATTTTCATTTATCTGGGTTTATTTTGGCGATCGTGGAGCTTTTTGTGCGCATTTCGAACTGCTCGCTTCTGCAGCTGAAATGCGAATGCATTGCGATAATCGTGCGGCACTGCTTCGCTGCACTCTCTCTCTTTCTCCCTTTGGCTTTCCGCTCTGTCTCTCTCTATAGCTTTTCCAACTGGAGAGCAATTTCAGCTAACGCCGCCGCAGCTGCGCAGTTGCAAGCAGTTTTGCATCTCCATGTGTGATTTTTGTAGTTGTATTTTTGTTGTTGTATTATTATTGTTGTTGTTTGATTTGTTTGTTGTGATTTGTGTTTTTGATATTGTTGTTGTAGCTTAGTTTTTTCTTTGTTTTTGTTGGTTTAATGTTGTGTTGTTGAGTTCGTTCGCTTTTAGGTTGATGTCTTTGCTAAGTAATCAGTGGTGATTTGATTGTTGAACATGTGTCTTTAATTTGTTGTTGTTAATATCGTAAAAAAAATGTTTATTTAATTTATGGTGAATTTTATGTGAACTTCTAGTTGATTTGCGATTTTATTGTGCTTTCGTTGTTGATTTATTTATGGTTGAATTTGCGTCAAGTTATTTTTAAACTAATGCGGATTGATTTGTTGATATCATTTTATAATTTACAGGGGTTGATTTTTGTTTTAATGTTTCGTTGTGGATTTTTTGTATGTCACTTCAGAGTTCAGTTTTATTGATTTGAAATTATTAAAGTTGGTTGTATTTTTACACAAATGTTGTTAAATGTGATTAGTGGAGAACTATTGCTTTAATAATTCGTTAGTTTTAAGGTTATTGTTATTTTGTTTCTTTGTGGTTTCGCCTTTAGCAATATCAATGTTGTTTTTGTTCGTTGGAACCTTTAAAATTGGGTTTGTGATTTATTTTATTGCAGTCGGTTTTCGTTTGCATCTTGTTTATTTTTGCTGTGGCTTGCTTGCTGTTTGTTTTTTCAAAAATACACAAGCACACACACAGAAAAAAAAGAGTGTAGCTCGTTAACATTTTAATGTTCTCATGCAGTTGCGGTTTCGGTTGCTTTCGAGGTGTGGCCAAAAGGCAATAAAGTCATTTATTTTCGTACAGTGATCGCTGGCAAATTGAATTTACCAAAGGCGATTTTGAGTGTGTGTCGCATTTTAAACGTTTTGAATTTATCCATAATAAAAGCAATTAAAACGGGGATTTTCCTTGGACGAATTTCCAGTGAATGGATTCTCTTCTACATCTTCATTGACCTATCGATTATATTAACTCATAACTGGCCGCCCGCAAAATGTTAATGAAATGTTCGCCACTCCTTTCACTTTTTTCTTATTTTTTTCCTTTCACCACCATTCCATTCCTATTTCCTGAGCTGTTCAACCTTGACTATATCTACGCTCTCACTTTCTAGGCAGCCCGGTGGGTCGTAATGCCAAGGTAATACCCTGCTATTCCCAAAAGGCTTTAAAGACAAAGGGATGCGACTTTTAGCTTTTGTGGCAACTAGAATACCCTGTATTCCGGGAATATGGCAAAGTTTGCAATGAATTATGTTATATTCCATTTAAAATGTGGTTTATTAGTTGTAAAAGAACCCTTTGAAATGTCACTGTATTTTTTTTAGAATTTAAAAAACATTTGTTTCCTAATTCCAGGGTATTTGTCATTCGATTCTATCCTATTCGGCTGGTTTCTTCGCCTTTCTGCCTTTGTGTGGTATTACTTTTTTTTGGAGGAGGATTTAAGCATTCATTTCATGGGATCTGCACACGCGTCTTAAGTTCAGTGGGGAAAAGGGGACACTTTGCGGATTTAATTGAGCCGACACGCACGCACACACACACACACACGCACACGCACACATAGAAACTTGGCAGAAATTTCATTTAATTGCATATTAACGCCTGTTGCCTAGACGAATTTATTTCGTTTCTCCTCGTCTTGAGCTGCTTTACTTTTTCCTTTTGTTTCGCCCGAAAACGGAAAAAAAAACCAAGAAAATAGCAGCTCCTCAGTGCTTTTTTAGCTATTTATTTCAATTAATGAAGCTGCGTCTTTTGTCGCTTAATTAATTCCAAACAAAAGGGCTCTCAACACATTTTTTGGGGGCAGCCAAAAAAGAAAAGAGCGGGAAACTGTGCGCATTTCGGGCATTAACGGATTACATTTTCAATTAACATGTTGAGGCATTTCAATTTGTCGTAATTTGTGACAAATTGCCCTGCGTGCGATTAAGAAAGGGGGAAAACGGGGAGTTTTCAATGGCGAAAAGAGACACCTAAGGCTTTGAGGAGAAATAAAATAAATAAAGTCAATAAACTATATATTTAGATTCTTCTGAATTTAAAAGCCCCCTAAAAAAAATCCAATCAAAGCTTTAAATCCTAGGTTGGGAATCTCAAAGCCCCTTGGCAAGCTCCTTAAAATTGAAGAGTGCCCAAAAATATAAATCTGATATTAAAAATGGTATAAGAATCCAACCCAGGAAATGCATCTTAGGGAAACATAATATTTAGGAAAATTACCCAGCCACAAAGAGGAAATATATGCCGACAATTCCTGCCTGGTAAATTGCATAATAACAACATCCATCAAGAATAAGAAAAAGATAAAAAGAACAAGAACAAGAAAAAACCAAGATGCAGCTGCAGCTGAAGATATACGAACTGTACGATGTGCGGCAATCTTTGGCGTTTCATCTTAATTATTTTCAACAGCTTTTCATAAAATTGCGGCTCAAGGCGAACGGCAAACAGATTGCATTACAACAAGTTGCATGGCAGCGAAGAAGAAGCAGTGGAAGAGTGGAAAATCGAGGGGGGGGGGGAAAACTTTATTAAATTTACGCAAGTAAATTGCAATTTATCCTCAGCTTCGGCTTCATTCTGTGTGCCCAGTTTTACCGCTTTAAATTGAATAAGGCAGGCAACGGTGCGTATGCGTAATGGCCGAAGGGCCGAAATAAAGTAGTTGTGACTACGGTGCGTATACTTGATACTTGATTGGCAATGGCATAGGGTTGAAATGGTTTTCATTTTTAATAAATGATCACTGAGGAGAAGTTCCTATGCATTGAACTTTTAGAAGTCTAGGGTTTTTCACATATTTTTCATTGCATACTTTTAGACATAAATGTAAAAATGCATAGATATTTTTTACTGCATACTTTTAGACACCTTTTTAAAGTGATTTTAAAATGGTAGTATTTCTGTGTTTTATTCTTCTTATTAAGTTAAGTCGCCACTGGATTGTGATCAATATCCAGCATTTATTTTTAAGTCGCCTTCCGTTTTAAAGTTAGAGCCACCGAAATTGGAAATTATAGCCTGCTCAGCACACTGCAGTTCGTGTTTCGCCTTGGTATTTCGCCATTTTGGTGGCGAAACATTTTTGCCTGCCTGCCTGAGAACAACGCATTATTTTGTCATTTGCATTTGCCTTTGGTTTTTTTTCCTCCATTTTTCGTTTCGTTCATTTTCGAAGGGGGGATTCTCGTTTTTCTTCGTTTTTCCTACTGCTGTTTTTCGCTTTGTTCCTTGCATTTTTTGTTTCTGCCCCGCAGGCTGGATGTTTTCCTTTGGCTGCATTCAAATCCCAATCCCAAATCCAAAGCCAGTGTGTCCTTGGGCCAAGTCGAAGTTGCGGAGGCTCTAGCTCTCTCGGTCTGTCAAATTCCGCACAAATCGAGTTAACTTCTAGGCAACCGAAAAATGCCAAAAAAAAAAAAAAAAAAAAAACGGAACAGAAATAGGAACACGAAAGCGAAATACAAATTCTCATTCTGCATTCTACAGCCCCGTGACCCGTGACCCCCACTCATTTGGGCCGCCTTCGGCTAAATCAACAAACAAACTGCGACATCATCTGCATCTGCATCCGCGTGTCCTTGCAACCTGTCTCTAATTAGTGGAACTATTTGCCCAGCACAGTTGCCCCCTTTTAACCCTCTTAGCCCTTTTGGTCGCCTTACTTTGGCGATAATTATGCGCCTGAGATTGAAGGGAGAAGCCCCTTGAAGATTGCTATGTTTTTATTTACTTGCAAAGGACCCTCCGATTGAAAGGATAACATTAATGATTCAAATACAAGGAAAATGGATTTTCGTCATTATTTTAATACATCCAATAATTTTAAATATTAAAATGCAATTAAAAATCTCATTTCGCAAACCAGACTCATTATAATTATAGGTAATTTTTCGGAATAAATACTACAACTAATAACAGATATCTATGGATATTTTCCCCACAAACTGGTAAAAAATGTCTTATTATTACTTATGTAAAATACATGACACATCTAAGAATTTCTAAAATTTTAATGCAAGTTTAAGGATATTTTCCTGTTTTTGCTGGCATTTTTTAGCATTTAATTCAATTAATTAAGTAAATTAATATCTAGAGATGTTTTCCAATAAAGTTTGAACCATTTTCCCCATAGCTTCTTCGACCTGATTCAATGGGAAATTTATTTGCTCTGAGCAATTGACTTTCAGACGTTTCGAATGTTGAACATTCACTTGAAATGCAGATCGTGATGTTGGCAGGAGAAAGGACTAAGGGACGAAAGAACTGGTCGCTGGTCATCTCCTTGCTGCGTACCTTGCTGTTTTTATATTTTCCAACCACGTATGGGGGGTGGGGGTTTGGGGTGCGTATACGTAATGTGTCCTGCTGGGCCACAAAATGTCCAACCTCATTTTACACTGCGTGTGCAGTGCGAGGACTTTCGAAGCCAAACAAAAGGACAAGGACGGACGGGCAATGAGCAGTAAGCAGCCCGTCTATTGCAGGCACTTTGAATTATTAAAACTGCACCACAAGGATAACAATAACAAGAGTGGAGAGTGGAGAGCAGAGGACCGACCAGAATCCAAATCCAAACGAAACCAGTGTCCTTTGTGTCGTGTTTTGTGCATTTGACAACGCTAAACGAAAGACACCCAGATGGAAAAGGCATATACACCATTTTAATTTTAGCTTGGATTTTCAATTTTCGAGTAAGGGGCAAAATCCATGTCGGTCTTGGTTAGTCAATGCCAATTTCTTTACCTATTTCTATGATTTGAAAAAATATATTTAGGGATTTATTTTTTTTTTAATGATTTTGCACTTATATTTTCTGTATTAATTTTTTTAAGGAAATTTTAACAAGAACTTTTATAAAAACTAGATCAACTCGAGATTATAGAAATGGTAGTGATTATATAATATATATTTAATATTATATTTAATAATAATACTGTTAGAAATTCAAGATCAGTTGAGAATTTATAAATATGAAATTCAAATGTAAGAACTTAAAGTGTAGTTTTCTTTGCAGGCACAAAAATCCGCACAGCCAGTGAAAAGTGGGGAACATGGAAAACTTTTGTGAGAAATCGATGCCAGATTTAATTAGTCAGTGCCAACTGTTGACAGCCAAAGAAGGAGGAGACAGTCGAAGGATCGGCAGATGCAGAATGCGATGCCCAAGTCCTTCGAGGGGGGCGAGGAAAGGGGGACACAATAAAGGGAGATGGCAGCTTGCCAGGACATGTTTAGTGCCCGTTTTTACCCTCCATAAAGGAGGGAGCCTTCACCAGGATCCCCTCTCTCTTCCCCTCGCTTTTCATTCAGGTGCTGTGCTGCTGCGTCAGGAGGTTTGACATGTATGTTGTCCTGGCGAAGAAATAATTTAGCATACTTTTATGCGCCTCCCCGTGTCCCTATTTCTCGTCCATGTGTGCGTGTGTGTGTGTGAGTTGTGTTTGCATAGAGTTGCATAAAGAAAAGTGGCGATATTGATGGGTCTTATGACACCCTTTCGATTTGCTTGGCTTTTAGGGAATTGTTCGCAGCCACAGAAAAAAATATTCTTAAAATTATTTTAAAAAATAAAATCTAAAGTATTTAAACGTAAATTGCCTTAGAAGACACAATTGACCTTAATTTACATTTAAAAGTGTGTGTAAATAAAAGAATCCATCAAAACCGAATTGAAAAAATATTGTTGCATACCTTTAAGCGTCTTAAAAAGAGATTTGAAAATCCCTTTTTTTTAGACAACCCTTTAAAGCGATCACCCAATTCTCCCGATCTTGATTTCCTTTTCTATAAATGGTAATTTGTGTGAATTGAGATGCTTCCCTCGCTAGCCTTCCGCTTAATTGCTTTTTCGGCTATCCATTCCAATTTTTCGACCCACACAACCTTTAAATGTTTGACCCCCTAGAAAAACCGAAAAAAGGAATCCCAACCACTGGGAAAGAAAAACCGCATTCGGCTTCAATTGTTGGCTGACAAAATGGATTGTCTGTGCTGGCCTGGCCGCATCTGACTTTGGCAGAAGCCATCTAGCAGAAAAGATAAAGCTATAAAACGATGGTGAGACAGTTGAGTTCAAAATAATAGCACTTTACTCTTAAAAGCTACAAATAAATTCTTAGATTTAGCAACAAATTTTTCTAGTTTTATCCTCACTACATTGTTAAATGTAGTTAACAAAAAAACTAACATTTTGAACACATCTGTTTTGTGAAACTAGCGAGGAATACGATAGAGTTTTTCCACAGAAAAGAGGCATCAATTCCGTTGACTGGCGACAAAAAGACAGTTTTCCCCGAATAAAACTAGATTTTGCAATTAAAATGCAACACGAGTGAGGGAAAGTGTGGAAAATGGGGAAATGGTTGGCAAAACTTTGGCGGCAAAAAGTCAGCAAATGATTTTTACAATTTGCCTTCGAATGCAGTTGCAGCTGAAACAACCAACAGGCACAAATAAAATGCATGGCAAAGCAGAAAAAGTTTGTCAGGAAAAAGGAAGAAAAAAAATAAAAAAGATATATACAAAAATACATAAAACCCACCGCAAAAGTCCAGGTGGAAAAAAGGGTATAAAGGTACTTCCCCCTTTTTGCATGACCAATAAATTGTGTGTTTCTGTTTGTTGTTTTGCTTCCCTCTTTTTGCCTCCTTTTTATCCAACAGGCGGCGCCACAAGAATTATGGCTGGACACAAGAAAAGGCGTGGAAAGCCCAATGAATTATTAATCAACTAGGAGAAAGCAAAGAGGAACGAAAAAAATTCAGGAAGCGGAAAAAGAGGACAGCACAAGAATTAAAGGCGGCGCAGCCATAAAAAACCAAAGAAGAGGTATAAAAAAAAAAATATAAAGCAAAGCTTTTTTGGATAAATTTTCATTAGAAATCTTCTCTCATTTGATTTATAAAACACCAAAATTCACTGGGACAAAAATTAAATTCTGATGAAATTTCTAGATATTCCTTTTGTTTATTTGTAGACAATTAAATATATAGATTTTGTAGATAGAGTTGTACGTTAATATAATATAATTTTCATTCGAAATCTTTCTCTCATTTGATTTATAAAACACCAAAATGTACAAGGAAAAATAATAAAGTGAGAATTAATAAATTTAGATGAAATGTATATATACTCTACTTTATAAATTGATATTGATATATAAATATTCATTTGAACTCTCTTTATAAACATATAATTGAATCCTTGGCGGAGTCTCATACAGTTTCTTCTTTCGACTTACAATTTCTGAAGCCTAAAAGCAGGCAATAATATATTTACATTTAAATTTTTATGTTTCTGTTTTTTCTAGAAAAAGAAAAACCTAAAAACAACGACAAGTAATAAATGTAAATTCGCCTTGACATCAAATCAGTCGTGTCAAAGTGACTGAATGGATAAATGGGCGAGTTGGGGGATGGGGTGGTGGAAAATGCGGGAAAATGTGGGAAAATGTTAGGGCAGGTCAACGGCAGTCAGTCGTCGCAATGAAAGGAGACAGCTTATGATTCGCCGGAAAGAGAGGGGATTCTTCAGCTGCCTCGTTATCTCTTCCTCGAAGTTTGTGGCTCCCTGTGCAGCCCATGTTTTCCCAGTCCCGCTTTATCCCACATATGCCAGCATCAAGTGGATTGTCTGGGTCTTAGCTATCCCCTCGACTCGTTCTGTGTTTTTCTCTATTTTCTCTGTTTTTTTTTTGCCCATTTTTCTCCATTTCCTTCGCTCTTGCCGCTCGTATCACCGCTTAAGTGCACTCGAGTTGCCTGTAAACAAACACACTACTTGGCCCAAAGGGGGGCGGCAGTCTGGCTAAGAACATGATATGCCTTTGTCTAGCCTCAAATGCAATGGCTAAAGATGCACTTTCCAAGAAAGCCAGGACACAGCTCTCCTTCGCTTGGAAAACAAATTATCCTTGCTTTTTCAGTGAGGGTCCTCGACCGGAAAATTTGTTTATTACTTTGCCGTGCAGGATTGTATGAAATTGGTAAACGGCATTTGGGAAAGTAGTGCGAAATATTTAAATAAACCCCTTTTCATGATGAATATCATGGGTTATCATGGGTTATCATGGGTTATCTTGGGTTATCTTGGGTTATCTTGGGTTACCTTGGGGAAAATCTTGAGATAGTCTTGGGTAATCTTTGGTTATCATGGGTAATCTTGGGTTATCTTGGGAAAACCTTAAGTTATCTAAGTAATCTTCGGTTATCATGGGTTATCTTGGAAAAATCTTGTGTTATCTTGGGTTATCTTGGGAAAATCTTAGGTTATCTTGGAAAAATCTTGGGTTTTCTTGGGCTATTTTGGGCTATCTAGAGAAAATCTTGAGTTATCTTGGGTTAAGAGGGCCATACTTTTAATTGGAGTACTTTCATTTCTTGGCCCAAAATAAAAGGCAGCTAAAACCTCATTAAAGGGCCTTTACTGTGCAATTTTCGCCGTCATATTCCACCATCTTTTTCGCTGTCTTTCGCCTAGTTATTATGTTGCTCAAGTGAAAAATGACGCATTATGCGTTACTTTCAATGCGTGAAAGCCGCTTGTGTGTGTGTGGGTGTGAGTGAGTGTATTTGTGAGAGCAGAATGTTGTACTTTCCATGTGTGTAGTCAAATGTAACCCCTTGTGGCCACACACCCACACACATGCAGAGTTTTTGTCTAGGACCGAGATTTTTATGTGAATTTTTCCAACGTTTTTTTATTTTTGTACATTTTATACAGCTATCTCTGTCTCTGCCCGAAAAACCCCTTCTCTTTTTTTTGTCTTTTCCTCTTTTTTTTTTCTTTTTTTTTATTTACTGCTGCTGCGAAATTTTCGCGCGTGTGAAGAATTTTTCTTGCCTGCTGCGCGAATTTTTGGATTTAGTTTTAGCTCTTATTTATATGTATATTTTTCTTTCGTTTCAGACCCTGCTGAGCGAGTCCCCATTTCCCTCGATACATATACTTATTTCTTCCCGCTGTTTTTCCTTATTATTACCCAAAGGACCCAAAGTTGTTCTACACTTTTTCACTGTGTCACAGAATTTTAAGTGGAATTTCGCTTGATTAAAATTCATAATGTTTAGAGTGTTTTTCTATGCAAAATTGTGTTAATTAAGTTTTAAGGAGTTTAAGGAATTCCTAGGAACTCGTAATATTCGCTCAAGGATTAATTGTATGTTTTCAACATTTTTACAGGTTATGGTTTAAAAGGGGAAATAAATCAATTATTCCAAGTAATTAGTATTTTTTAATTCCACTGTAATTGTGTTATATTTCTTTTTCAGATACAAATTAATTAAACTTTGACTGTGGAATTCGACACATTTGTTAATTAACAGAAAAACGCTAGAGGCAAAAGAAAAAAGCAATTGTATCTCATTGATTCGTCTGCAATTTTCCGCCTTTTGCCCTTATGCATTTTCCACGTTTTCCAATGTAAGCACACACCAATAAAGAAAAAAAACGGGTAACCGAAAAAAAAGGAGCGATGGTGTCATCAACACATTGCACTTCCGTTTCCGCTTCGCTAGCGTTGGCCACAATTAATGGCCAAGCAAACAATAAGTTCGCCTTCTTCCTCTTTTGGCCACTGCAGCAACAACAACAGCAACAACAACACAAACCGCAGCAACAACAGCTTAATTTATGAGTGCGCACCGTACAGTAGCCGCTCGCTAATTAATTAATATTTCCCATGGCTGTTGGCGGAATTTGCAATTTTTCATAGCTTCTTTAGAACGTCATCTTAAAAATGTCAGAAAGACTCATAGTTGTATGGGCATTTAAAAACATTTTTTTTTAGCAAATATTTGTTTAAAATAGTTTGTAATAGCTTAACAATTTTATCATAAATTGGTTACTATTTGACTGAAATATATGTTTTTAATTGACCACATTATTTACAAATAATAAAGTAATAGTAAAGTATGTTTTTCTCTTTAAAAAATAACTAGGTTTTTACAAAATCTATAAGTTTATTATTATTATTTTAATTATACGAATATTTTATCTTTCTAGTTTTTTATGAAATTTGAATAACTAAAAGAAACCGGAAGTCAGATGGATTCACTCTTCACTGCATACTTTTGGGATGCCTTTAACAATGATTTAAAAACCGTAAGAATTCAAACATAACAGACTAACTACGTTTTTATTTTGTTTACTGTTTTTTCAGGGATCTCCCCGTTTGTAATTAGCGAGCGACCACTGTTCACGTATCGGCAGTAAAGTAGCCAGCGGATGCTGCAGCTGCAACTGCATCTGCAGTCACCTGCAGCAGGTGTAGCCTTGAACACAAACACACGAACGGGCAAACAAACGGGCAGGCACACACACAAACAAACGCGAGTTGTCGTAGGCTCGTCGATGCCGTTACCGATGCCGATGCCGATGCCGATGCCTATGCCGACAAACAAATGGCAAAAGTACGTAAATAGTCCGTGGCTTTACGGTACGGTGGCGTATACGTGATATACGTTGCGCATACGACGCGTGGCGCGTCCAAAAAAGGAGTTGACGCTTCCAGCGCAGGCGAGACATTAAACGCACCGCAACCGAACGGCACCACAAGAAGCCCAAGTCCACAGGGCAGCGTAAAAGCAGCAAAGGCAGCAAAGGCAGCCAAAGCAGCAGCAGCAGCAGCAGCGGTGGCTAAAATATCAGCTGCAGAGCAGCCAGACAGCATGGCTTGGCTCCCCGGTCCCCCAGACACACTCCTTCATCCCGTAATTCCCGCAGAAACCGAAGCCCGAACGACGAGCCGACGGCGAATCGGTTTAATTCGGCTTAGTTCGAGTGAAGAAACGAGCAGAAATCGAAAAGTCGAGGGCTGTCGAAGGAAGGCGGCGAAATTGTGCACTCGAGATGCACTTGAAATGCTCTTCAGTAAGGAAATCATTATAATTATTAAGTTATTTTAGTTTTTTAATAAGTATATTCTAATACTTTTGTAGAAATACTTAAAATGTTATGTGAAATATGGTTTCTAAATTATTTGAGTCCATTAAACATAATGATAATATTTTTTAAATATTTAAAATATTAATATTATATATACATATATATAAAACAAAAAACTTTCCAATACAAAAAAAAAATTCATTTAAAAAATAAATAAAAAAGCTAACACTAATAATATTATATTTTTGATCCTATGGATAAACAAAATCGCTTAAAACTCCCAAGGACTCCTACAAAACACACTACTTCAAGCAAGCGACCAATCCCGTTCATCAATATATTTTGGCGCCAAAAAAAATCGCGTGTAAGCTCGGAAAGCTTTTCAAAATCGGTAGAGCTTTTGCCGAGCTTAGCAACAACTGCAGCGGAACGATTTGGCAAATGTGAAACACAAAAAAACCGAAGCTGGGCCAAAACATTTCTCTCTCGGTTTTTTTGGAACTTCGTTTTCAGTCGACTTGAATGGATGATCGGGAAAGGTTCTCGACTTTTTCTAGAGGGCTTTCGTATTATTACTGCTAAATGCTAGGGAATCGAAAAGGTCAGCATGGGTTCGTTCTTAATTCGTATGTTCAGAATGTTTTTTATTTGCTCTCAGAAGATCTGCAGTTACAAAAGCTTTATAAAGTCGTATTATTTTTATTATTTTGCTCGTCACTGCAAGAGTTGAAAAACCTGTCGCTTTGTTGCCTTGCATCAACTTGTGATACGTGGGATTATTTGTTTAATTTTCACAGTTGAACTACCTTATAAATGGGGTGCAATTATTACGGCACACGTGGAATTAACTGAAATCAACTGGCATACTAATTTAATGTAGAGATTGCAAGTTTATGCAATAAGAAAAAATGGTTAATAAAAGTATTGCACTTTTTAGAAAGTTTTTATAGAAATTTAATCATTTCAACAATTTTGAGCTTAGGTTTTATAAATTCCAAATATTTATCAACTACAAATATCTTTCATATTGTGTATTGTGACATTGCTTTCATTTCGGCTGTCAGCAATGTCTAGAAAATCATTTTAAAAGCTATTTTTAAACGTAGGCGGAATACAATGTACACATGTTTTAAAATTACCAGCAGACATATACACTTAAATTCCAAAAACATATGTAATTTGTATCTATTCAGCAAGCAAAAGCACTGAACTTTAATACATAAATCCCAGAACAGTTAAAACTATCCCTAATTGCTCTATTTGGGGTTTATTTTTGCAATGCCCTGGGGAACAGATAAAATCATGGGCGGCTGCCTCAAAAATTTGTGGTACACAGTATGAAAAAAACCAAAAAAAAAAGAGAAAACAACTGTTGCGCTTGATAAACATGATAATGGCAGTATGCTAACACACGAACACCCAACTCGCTGAATAACTTCTTTTTTTTTGGCCCGGAAAAACCCTGTCATCGGTATAATGCCACCGATTGTGGCAAGCCCCAAAATGACCGTTGGAAGTTTGCCTGGTTATTGACACATTTGCTACTATTTCGAATCTATTCTTTATTCTCCTCTCCATTTCGCTAGTTTTTCTGTTTTTTGTTTGTATGCACAGCACGATGTTTGGTGAAAGCCGAGCCCGAAAATGGAGGAGGAGTACGAGCCAGACAGAAAGTTCAGACCTACGGCACAGTGGGCCAGGTTCGAAGCTTAGTAAATTAAAAAAAGTTGTTCATCTAAATAAATAAGTTTGTTTCATTAGTTTTATAGCCGTATTTATTAATTTATTAATTAATAACCCAATTAATTTTCTTAAGAAACAACATTCAGTCCTACAAAAAAAATATTTTCATATAAATAAATAATAGTTTTCGATTGACTTTCAGTATCTATTAATTTTTGAATTAATAGCTTAATCAAATTTCTAAAAATTAAAATCAAGGTAATGCAAGTCAGTTGATAAGACAACTTCCGTAGTACCCCAAATTCATTTTAATTTAAATATTATATGCGTCATAATCGATAAGAGATTACCTTTGAAATCACCGGTAACTCGCAAGATAAAATTAATTGGCCACTTTTCTCTGGGGGCCAGCGCCACTGTACCCAACTGCTGCACTCAATGTAAACATGTACGCAATGACTAAATTAACAAAGAGACCTCACCCAAATGGGTCAACATTGTTCTAAGGCCCCCTTCCTTTTTTTTCGAACCGAAAGAACAGCAACTGGTGGCATGAATAGAAATGTTGGCAATTTCTATGCTTCGTTTCGGTTTCTCATACACATTTTTGGTCAAGGACAGTATGTACAGTACTTGGGTCTCTCTTATTGAAATGCTGGACACACCTAAATGCCAACACCCAGATAAAGTCACATTTAAATGCTTAAATAAATATTATAAATGTATTTAACCCTCATATCAGAGTAAACAGAATTTCTCGACAATAACATTTTAATTTCATTTTCAGTTACAATAGTTGGGCTATCAATAAATCTCTGTTCGCAATCAAAAGTGGAATCGTTTAACCAGGCCAAAGCCACCGCAATTGCAAATGCAACGCGAATTTAATGCTCAACTAGCCCTGAAAATCATATTGAAATTATAAATGTTTAATACGTACTTTGTGCGACTGCACGACTATATGGTCAGTGAACAGATTGTCCAGTAAAACCCAACTGATGATGGGTTTTTAATGCGTGTTTTAATGGTCCGCTGAGTGCCCGTCGAGAACTGTCAACCCACCAAGCGTGCAGGTGCGAGCGGGACGAAGATGGACACTGAGCGGTACTCAAAACTGAGTAGCAATTCAAATTTCCATCAGCTTTTGTCCATTGCACACTTGCATGTCGCATGTCATCTGTTCATAATGCCATTACAGGAACCATCTGTCTTTTCGGTGTGAGGTTCTGTCAGCCGACGTCAGGTTTATTGATTCAATTTTAGCAGGTCAGGGGTTGGAACTAATACAAAATTATGGGTTTGTACTCAAGGCCGCGGCTGTGGTACTTGTATACTATAATCAAAATCTTATTTGAGGAATATTATTGAACTTTAGTTCGGGTATAACAGTTATTAAGGCTTTATAATGAACTGTTATATTGTTATACCAAAAATATCAACTTATACAGTGAAGTCATGAATACATGAAGTCAAATGACTACGTTTAAATCTTTATTTAAATCTGTCATACGTGTATATGTACTCTGTTGGTGGGTATTATCTGAATAAATGTTTTTGTGTCCTAAAAACAGCTGTTGTTTAAATTACAATGACTATATTTAAAGGGCTCTTAAATGGTGTTAAAGACTTTAAAGACATTTATTTAACTGTTATACAGAGATCGCTGGTCGTATCTTGATGATTTCCTTAACAAACAGCAAGTTCCACTTCAGTTCTCGTGAAAGATACGAAAAAACCTGAATCGTGAAATAAAAGCAAAAATCGGTCAAAGCTGAGGGATTTAAGTTACCCCGAGGCAAGGCCAGCAGCCGAAATATCTCATTCGGAGATACCTTCTTATTTGTTCTCTCTAACAAGTTGAAAGCGAAACTGGAAATTAATGGCAGAGGTTCGTTCACCGATCGAATCTCGGAATCTCGAATGCAATTCACTTTAATTGGAATTGAAATTGACTAAAAGTAAAACCCACACTGGGAAAATAGGACAGGCGAAGTTGTCACGATTCAGCGATATTCTCAAGCATTTTCAATTCAATTGATTTGCCTCTTGTTACTGGGCGCATATTCTTTTTTCCGCATATTCCGCGACCCATAAATTAGAACGAGAAATAATGTGGAACCCGAAGTCCGAAGCGAAAACAAAAGCGAAGGCGGCGATGATGATGACGACGATCAGCGCTTGATTCTTCATCTTCATTATTTTTATACCCGTTACTCGTAGAGTAAAAGGGTATATTGTATTCGCGCAAAAGTATGTAACAGGTAGAAGGAAGCGTTTCCTACCCTATAAAGTATATATATTCTTGATCAGGATCACTAGCCGAGTCGATCTAGCCATGTCTGCCTCTCTGTCTGTCTGTCCGTCCGGATGAACGCTGAGATCTCGGAAACTACTAAAGCTAGAAGGTTGGGATTATTCACACATATTCATCAAAGCGCCACGCCCACAATCGCCCTAAAGGACTTTAAAAACAAGCCTGGCGCCGACATCTTTACAGATTTTGAAAAAGTGTAAATGCCATTTTGTTTTGTTTATTAATTCCTATAAAAATGTAGAAGAAATTTTTAAAATCGGACAATCCATTAAGAAGTTATGAGCAAAAAATGAAACCGCCACTAGCATACATTCATTTCTCTCCCACTCCCTTTAGCTGAGTAACGGGTATCTAATAGTCGAAGTACTCGACTATAGCGTTCTCTCTTGTTATTTTTTAATTCAGCATTTTTTTGTATTTTTTTTTTGCTGTCCCCACGCTGCTCTTGAGATGCTAGTTTCGCTGCCCGCTGATTTTAATGATTCGTCGACTGATTTTGTTTTCTATTTACCGCCTGAGGCCAGAAACAGAAACAGAGATTCTGGGTCAGTGGAATCAAATAGAAACAAAAGCGAGGCAGAGCAAAAAATTAGACACGTAGGAAAGCATAAAAAATATTCACAGCTGAGACTTGCAAATTGGTTATGGAATTTATGAAGTCGACGGGAAAAATGAGTTCTTTGTGGAGAAATTGGCTAAGAAGGGGTATATTCAACCGTAAAAAACCATTTAAAAACTGTTATACATTTTTTTGTTATTATTTGTTAAAATATGAAACTCAATTGATTGATAGAAAACTTTATAAATATATAAAAATGGGTTCTTTGTAAAGAAATTGGCAAAAAAGGCGGTATATTCAACCGTAAAAAAACATTTAAAAACTGTTATACATTTTTTTTATTTTTTGTTAAAATATGAAACTCAATTTATATACAGAAAACTATGATCGTTAGAACTGGAAGGTTTCTAAATTGCATTAAAATAAACCTATTTTAACTGATTATCTTTGTAATATTTCCCGAAGGCATAAACCCTGTTCCTAAAATCTCTTCTTCGAGTTGCTGAACGTGAAAAACTTTCGGGGCGACATTCTTTGCATTGGACCGACGTCTCCATAAGCAATTAGTCGTCTCTGATTGCCGCGGAAGTTGAGCAAGGGGATACAACATACATAGTCGGGGATGGGGGAATGGGACTACTGACAGCAGAGGAAACACAAATAGCGGAATGTTGATAATTGCCCACGTTGCCAAGTAGCAAAAATAAAAGAAAAATATACACAGGCCAAGAAATAAAATAAATAAATGCCAAATTAGAGCAATGAAAAGAGGCGACGCGAAAAAAAAACCAAAACGAGTGCGAAATCGAGCTGAGTTGAGGAAGACAGAGCGATAACCCCCGAGTTGAATAAAAAGTATTGTCTTCCCAAGATTGCCACCCATAATAGGGTTTAGATTATGTCAATATAATGTAATACTGTATTTGAAAAAATGCACCTGATGATCGTATATTATAATGGCCTTATAAGTATTATAGATGAAAATGATATCCCATAAATTATTTTGATGGATAATAAATAAAGATAAAATAAGATATTTTGATAATAAAGATTAAGATCTATTTTACAGATCTCTAAAATGATCATCCTCCATTATTTTGTACCAAAACATGTCAGATTGATATGAAAACCGCCCATGGTGTGTACTTGGAGTAGTAGAGTGCGAACCACTTACCTCTTTGACCTTCTGACGTCGCTCCTCCAGCGTGGCGTCCAGTGTGTCCGCCGCCTGATCATTCCCACCGCCTCCCAAAGGCAGTTGCTGTTGGCTGTGCTGGGCGGGACCTTGTGGATTGTGTGAGGCGGATGCCTGGCTGGCGGCAGTGTCGCCCTGAACGGGAGCGGCCAGAACGGGAATGGCGGCGTGCTGTTGACCCTCCTCCTCGGCCTCCTGCTGATCCGCTAGCGCGGCGACGGGAGCGGGAGCTTGGGCCTGTTGGGCGAGTGCCTGGAATTGTCCTGGTTGTTCTCCGCCGCCTCCACCGGCAGCCGCAGGTGGTTCGTCCAGCATGTCGCCCAATTCCGCGCGGATCTTTTGCTCCAAGCGCTGGCGGTCGCCGATGAAGTGCGGATCCTCGCTGCGATGGGGGGCGTGGGCGGCGAGGGGCGGGGCCGGAATGAAGATCTCCGGGCCGGCCTTCTGGAAGTGCTTGTAGACGCGCAGGACGCGGTCGCTGCCGAAGTTATCCGGCAGCAGGAAGATGCCGCCGAAGCAGAGGAAGCACAGCGTTACCAGGACGAGTCCAATCAGACATTTCTCGCGCGAGTGGAAGTTCGACTTGCGTCCAATTGGACTGATGCGATACATGGTGGATTTTTTAGTTAGCTTGGTATCCTGAATTGCAGTCTTTTTGACTGTTTGTTTTGGGGTTTAGTTTTATTGTTTCACTGTAGTCTTCTCGGGCATTTATGGATTGTTGTTTTTCGGTTATCCAGGAGTCTTTCAATTGATATCAGTCACGTTTTGCTGTTTATTTAATGGGAAAATTTGCGT
The DNA here is from genome assembly GCA_037075285.1 of Drosophila lutescens. NCBI lineage: Eukaryota > Metazoa > Arthropoda > Insecta > Diptera > Drosophilidae > Drosophila > Drosophila lutescens. The sequence continues at coordinate 170,734 of JBAMCF010000314.1, forward strand.
TAATTATAGGGATTTTTATAGTTTTTTTAAGGCGTTAAATGTTAATTCATATTAAAAAACCGTTGTCTTTTTAGAAGTTTATATTATTAAAATCCTCTACTATTGTTGTTTGTTTTTTAAGTTTGATTGGATTATTTCTTTGTGTATTTTTAGGGTAGTTTTTTTTGTTAATCATTTATTTAACAGGATACACTCAGCTGTTTTATTTGTTTGCCGGTTTTCTCTCTCTCTACTCTCTCCCGCTCTCCCTTTTGAGACTCGCTCTCTCTCTCGATGACAGTGCAATTGTTATTGTTATTATTGGCTATTTTCGGTTGTTTTCACATACACACATACACACACGGCTAAAAAAGGAACACGAAATGAAATCGAAATGCAACAACAAAAGCACAGGTAAAAAAGTGCCAACCAAAAACAAAGGTAATTGTAATTCGAGGCGATGTCGTTGCGTGGCAAAAGAAGAAGAGCGGCAGCACACACACACACTCAAACAACGTGGCAAACACACAGACACGCGTTTATGCGTGTTGTTGCAAAAATCATGATTTCGCATTGCGATTTCTCATTTGTCATTTTAATTAGCTACATACTCTAATTTGCACAAAATGCACTGAAATAAAACTTTACTCAAATAAATACAGATTTTTTTCAGTGTGTTTGCCGCCAGAAGCAGGAATTTAATATTTTGATAAGAATGTTATTTCTTTGAAAGACTACTGATGCTGTAGCACATTATTTAGGCTGTAAATATTTCAATGCCATCATTAATGTTCCATTTTATGTTTTGTGAATCACTAATTTTTAAGTTTTATATTAGTTTCCATTATTTAATTTTATTTTTACTTTTATTTTAGGCACGTCACTAGGTATCCAAATTATGCTGTTTAACACTCTCTTGCAAGTCAACATTCGAATTTATTCATGAGCACATTTTGACACTTCAATTCGCACTTTTTGCGGTGTATTTGCGTTTTTTATCTCGTTGGAGATCTAGAATAAATCACGATTTCGTGGCCATGCATAAACTGCAGGCGAGAAAGGGACGGGTCGCGAGAGAGAGAGTCGGTGAGAGAGGGGGCGGAGAGGCAGAGGAACACGCAATATTTTGCAACAACAAAAAACGGGCTGACAACAATAACATTTATTACGGAATACCGTTAGCTGGCCAAACAACCGTACGATTGGAAAAAAAAACACACAGACGCAGGCAACAACAAAAAAAAGAACGGTGAGGAAAAGAGAAACACAGCTGATGTGAGAAAGGAGATGGGGAAAGCATAGCATAAAAGGGATGAATCTTTAGATTTTGATTTTGGATTTTTCTCCGCCTTGGCTCTCCTCTCCTTCCTCCGCCCCCGCGCCGCTATCCATCTCGCTCGCACCCCAGCCGCATCTTCCTGGTGTTTTTGTTGTTTCCCTCGCAGCAGGAGCTGCGTGTGCGAGCGAGAGGGGGGGCCGCGACGAGGGGGTCCCGCCGTGTTTCACCTGCCACTTTTTACTTTTCACACAATTCGAACGATTCGATCCGATTCGCAGCTGAGCCGTCAAACCATCGAGGCCTTTTCGAGATTCGATTCGCGTTTAAATCTGACGGTTTGCGTTTTTTAATAACAAGTTACTCGCTGCTCTAGTGATGGTGAAACGCTATCGATATGAGCAGTAGTCGTTGCTTATCGATATTTCTGGCCAGCTGCCGGCAGCGTTGCCATCTCGATATATCGATAGTTTGAATACAAATAAAAATGTATCGAATGTTTTATTAAACATGGGTGTTCGATGGTGGCTATCGATGTTTCTACATCTCTAATGTAAATTAGGGATAAACTCTATTAATATGTCTAACAATTAATAATAAAAAGTCAATAAAAAATTAACGATTATTTATTAAATAAGTTTTTAAAATTAAATTCATTATTATTTTTTTAAATTACTGGAATACCCTATCTATTTACATCTGCCTATCGATAACCGCCGTTCGCCTGCATTGTTTTTTGTTATATTTCTCCCGGATTTCACCTAGAAATCCCCCGGAAAAAGGATGCCCAAGGAGAAGACCAAGTCCCGCCATCGCAGCCGCAGTCGCGAGAGGCGGGATCATCGCAGTCCCGATGCGAGGAGCAGCAGGAACAGGGATCGCGATCATGATCGCCGGGACAACAAGGACAAGGATCGCCGCAGGGAAAAGGACAAGGGCAGGGACAGAGAAAGAGAAAGGGACAGAGACAGCAAGCGGGAGCACAGGAGCAGGCGGCGCAGGTCCTCCTCCTCCTCCAGCTCCTCCTCGTCCAGCAGCAGCTCCTCCTCCAACGCGGCGCCCGGCGGCCCCCGCTCGCCACTGGCCAAGAGCTCGATGAAGCTGCTCCAAACCCTGGAGGCGCGTCGCCTCGTCGAGCAGAAGGACCGGCAGCGCAAGAAGGACGAGCTGAAGGCCCAGGAAACGCCCGAGGAGAAGCGGGCCCGCCGGCTGCGCGAGAAGCAGGCCAAGGAGCAGCGGCGTCGCGAGCGAATGGGCTGGGACAACGAGTACCAGACGTACTCCAACGAGGACAACCCCTTCGGCGACTCCAATCTCACCTCCACCTTCCACTGGGGCAAGAAGCTCGAGGTGGAGGGCCTCTCCAATCTGTCCACCAAGACCGTGGAGGTGCTGTCGCTGCAGAAGCAGCTGGAGAACCGCCGCGAGCTGGAGAAGGTCAAGAAGCGGCGGCAGGAGCGCGAGCTGGAGCGTCAGGTGCGCGAGGACGATCTCATGATGCAGCAGCGCGCCAAGGAGGCGGTGCAGTTCCGCGAATGGCAGCGCCAGGAGGATCAGTTTCACCTGGAACAGGCTCGCCTGCGCAGCGAGATCCGCATTCGCGATGGCCGCGCCAAGCCCATCGATCTGCTGGCCCAGTATGTGGCCGCCGGCAATGCGCCGCTCGAGGAATCCCTCGAGATGCAGATGCACGAACCGTACGTCCTGCTAAACGGCCTGCCCATGGAGGAGCTGGAGGATCTGCTGGTCGACATCAAGGTCTATGAGGAGCTGGAGCAGGGCAAGCACATCGATTTCTGGAACGACATGATCACCATTGTCCAGGACGAACTGCAGCGCCAACAGAAGCTGCAGGCGGAGAACACTTCGCTCAACCAGCGCCGCGACGGCATCCACCAGGCGGTGGTCAAGGATGTGGCGGACATCTTCAGGGGCAAGAATGCCCAGCAGCTGGAGGAGATGCGGCAGCGCATCGAGGCCAAGATCAGCGGGCGGGCGGATGGCGTGGACATTAGCTACTGGGAGAGCCTGCTGTCTCAGCTGAAGGCGCACATGGCCAGAGCTCGACTGCGCGATCGTCATCAGGCCCTGTTGCGGGAGAAGCTGCTGCTGCTCAAGCGCGAGAACGACGACGAGGTGACGCAGGAGGAGATGCCACCGCCACAGGTGAAGGAGGAGGAGGAGATGGACACCCAGGCTGAGGCCGAGGAGGCGGCGGAGGGCGAGGGCTCGCCCAAAGACGAAGAGGACGATCCGCTCAAGGAGCTGCGCGATGCAGTGCGCCTCTACCAGGCCGGAAACTACAGTCCACGCTATATACGCGAGGAGGACTTCACCGGACGCCGAGTGCAGAACGAGGAGGACGACGAACCGACGGAGGCAGAGGGAGCCCTCTACGAGGAGGAGGACGACGAGCGGCGCACCCAGCGGCAGCGCCTGCTAATCCTCCATCCGGAACGGGTCGACACCCACCACCTGACGCCGCAGGAGCTGCGAATGCGCAACGAGGCCAGGCAGGGAATGCAGGGCGACGAGGCCGAGTTCAGTGTGGAGACCACGCTGGATGCAGTGCCGCAGCTGGCCACCGACAAGTACCGACCCCGCAAGCCGCGCTACTTCAATCGCGTGCACACCGGCTTCGAGTGGAACAAGTACAATCAGACGCACTACGACATGGACAATCCGCCGCCCAAGATCGTGCAGGGCTACAAGTTCAACATATTCTATCCGGACCTCATGGACAAGTCGCAGACGCCGCAGTACTTCCTCACTCCGTGCGCCGACAACGGCGACTTTGCCGTGCTGCGCTTCCACACGGGGCCGCCGTACGAGGACATCGCCTTCAAGATCGTCAACCGCGAGTGGGAGTTTAGCTACAAGCGGGGCTTCCGCTGCCAGTTCCACAACAACATCTTTCAGCTGTGGTTCCACTTCAAGCGATATCGCTACAGGCGTTGAATGGTATGGTTTTCCATTTCACAATCCCATGGAACCTCGTCTTTTTTTGTAGCCCTTATGTTAATGTCCGAAATAAAATGTAAGAACAGAAATCGTTGGAAGATTGCTCATATATAAGGATTTTTAAAGGCTCTTTGTTTAGGATTTCCATAAAATATTATTAAGAAAGTAAAGAGCTAGGAATTGATATACTTTTAAATATTTTGTATGAATAGTTTTTTAAATATCCGTTATGAAGTGTAAATTATTTTCGAAAAACCTTTTATCACAGGTTTATTCCCTTAAATTTAACATATTTCAATAGACTAAGCTTGTAAATTGGCCATCACATCACACTGCAGTCCTTGATGGGCTGCTCCAGGACCTTTTCCACGGGCTCTCCGCGCTCCGCCCGGTGAACCTGGGCCAGGACACTGGCATGCTGTGGAAAGGCCAGGCAGGAGAGCTTCGAGTGCACCAGCTGACCGTCGATGGCCACCTCGAAGGATCCACGGCGTCCTTGGCGGCAGGATATGTCCAAGTCGGGGGACGAGGCTAGCAGGAAGTCGCGCAGCAGGTGGCACTGTCCGCTGAAGTTGCAGATGCCGCTGCCGGAGGATTAACCAAGGTTATTTAACTGGATTTTGGCAGTTGGAGGCGTTGTTCCTTACCAGTATTCCACCTCCACTTTCACCATACTTTCACCCTTACATAAAAGTAATCAAAACAGAAATAAAAGTAGCGCTTCAGCAACAGCTGTCGCAAAATAATCGCTATCGTTTATCGTTACACTTCGAAAAATATATTTAAATTCCAATTAATTAGTTTATGTGAATTAAATTAGCAGTTTTTTTTTATAATAAATCAAGTTTATTCCTCACAGCTATGAAAAGTTATTCATATCTTTATCTGAAAAACTCTAAGAACTTAAAATTTTTCAAAACCCCTTCACATTATCTAAGTTTTTCTGATGCTATTCTGGCATTAAACGTATTAGAATGTTTTTAAAGCTGATCCTTAACATTAACCCTTGTTGGCCTTGGCTCTGAGCAATGTTTTGCAGGCGGCCGTGTGAGTTTTCAGCGGGAGTTCATCTGAAAACGATGAAATATTAACAAAAGGATATAAAAACTATGAACTTTTTACAACATACATATCTTGTGATCGCCTTGAACGGGCAGTAGTAGATTTAACTGTTCCGGCTTGGTGCAGACAAACACATAAGGACTCTCCGACTCGCCATTGGGAAAGGCCTCCCGGTACTCCTCCTGCGGCAGGCAACTGTCCACGTGGACGCAGCCCAGCAGGCTGCTGGTGGGATAATGACTGGGGAACTTGATATCGGGATCTATATATTTTTGAGTTTTTTAATATTTAATTTGTGATTTCCCTTCTAAACATCGATATTATCGAATCAGTATTGTCAAAATATCGAAAATATCGATAATTTTAAGCCTAGAACTTACCCCCGTAAAGCACCTTGTAGAAGCCCTCCATTTGGGCAATGTCCTCGGTGTGCGGTTCCTTGGAGGTGGAAGCTATCCACAGTCTACCACGGTGTTCACTGTACCACACTCGTCCCTCGTGCCTATGCGAAATGGAGAATAAAATATGAGAAATCCAGGAAAATAACCTTTCTCAACCCACTTTTTAATGCCCGCCACTAGAAGCGAAGCCCATGGCTGGTGCATCGACAGGCACTGTCGCATATCCTGCATCTCCAGCAGCTCCTTGTCCTGCACCCGGTTGTAGATCCGCTCCAGACCATCGCTGGCCGCAGCCGGGGCGGGCCAACTCTTGGACTCCTTGCTCTGCCTGTAGACCGGCGGCTTGGCCATGTCCAAATTGGGGGCCAGTGACAGCGCGGAGTGGCCGGTGATTGAGTTGGCGCTCCAGTTGGAGGCGCCACCCGAGGACTTGGTGACCGCCGCCAGTTCGCTGATCACCTGCTGCTCGTACTCCTTGGAAATGGTCGGCTCCTCGGGCAACTCGCGGCCAGCGAAGTCGACGCGAATCTTGCGCTTCAAGCGACTGCCGTGCTTCATGTCCTGCATCTCGCTCTTCAGCTTCTCGAACTTCTCGCGCTCCACGTCGCTCAGCCAAACTGAGTTTTCCTTTGAAAATGTGAAAGCATAATACAGTTAATGGAGGATTTACATAGTTATTCAGCCGGTTCCCACCTGGAAGTAGTCCAGTTCATCATCGATCACCGTGGTCCTCTTCTCGCTGTTCTTGTCGTACTCCAGCAGGCGATCCCTTTGGGCCAGTGCCTTGTCCAGCGCCTCCTTGGTCGACTCCTTGTTGGCCTTTTTGCCCTGTTTGGTGGCCGCCTTCGAGGCGCCGCCCTTCTCCCTGGCCGCCTTGGCCAGCTGCTGCTCCTCCTCGGCCGTGTGAACGGGATCGCCGCAGCACAGGCAGGGACCACTGCCCTCCTGTTCGCAGACGATCCTGCCGCAGCCCAGACAATTGTTGATCAGCTTGTGCTGGGCCGCCTGGCAGTCGCAGTGCCGCCGGCCCTTCAGCAATATGGTTTCGCCCTGGACCCGGCCATCGCTGGCATACAGATTCACATACTTTCCCGCCTTTCCCTTGGCTCCCTGGCCGGGATTCTGATTGATCTGGCCCTTGGGCGGCGATGTGGGCGGCAGTTGTTTGGGACTCTTCCCGTTGTTCCGCGGCTGCTTGCCACTTAGCAACATCCGGCGGCAGTTCAGCAGGAACATGCGGTGCTCCTCGTTGTCCTCGCTCAGTAAATTGCCGAAATAGCTATCAAATTCATAGTCATCCTTGATGCTCAGTATGGCGCTGCAAGAGATTCATCCGTTAAGAAAGTGGGTTTATTGTGGGATAACCGGTACCTACGACATCATCTGATCCGTGACCACACAGTCCAGACATTTGGACAACGTGTCCCGCACGAATTTCTCCATTTTGCAGTCAATTAGTGGGTTAACTTTTTGGAATTGTGAAATTACAAGGGAACAACTTTAAAATTCAACGCAGGGTGTTATCGGCCACAATCGATACCGATAAACGAAACAGCTGTGAACATATGTTTGAAAAAACAAGTAAATAGCATGGTGACTAGTAAATACACTATAATATTTAAAGGGAAGTTAAAAATTAAATTTTTGGAATTTGCGTTACTTACAAGTTGTTTAAAATAAAGTAAAAAATAACTAAAAGTGTATACATAATATTAGCTTATTAATATTCAAAATTAAAAAACTAGTTCTATATAAAGAGATCCAAGTCAAATGAAAATCAAGCATTAATTAAATAAATGTTAGATACAAAAATATGTATTCCATAAAAGTTTTATATTTTATATTATATATTTTATTTATTTGCTCTTTTACATTATTTTATAAATACTATATAATGTAAAGAAGGAAAACAACACAAAAAAACTCATTGACAACTAATCTGAAACACATGTGAAATAATACCCAATGGAACATCTGTAATCAACCAACCGAAACTGATAGCTAATGTCTACAGTCGTTTGTTTTTTCTTAGAAAGAGTATGGCGCAACAAATACGGCGATTAATGGCTGGCCGGTGGCAAATAAATAAAGCCCGATTCCCCAACAACTCCAACAGTTCCCAACATGCCGCTATATCGCCCGGAATTCTCCACATCGGAGCAGTCGAAAATCGACGCGGAATTCTCTAGACTGGCCAGTAAGTGGAATATCATGGTGAAATACCCATACCCATAGCCCACAGATAACGAAACTAACTGCATATCTATCGCACAGAGAACCAGAGTGTTTACCTGGATCATGCGGGCACCACTCTGTATGCCGAGAACCAGGTGAAAGCCGCCGCGGAGCAACTGCAGCGGAATGTCATCTGCAATCCGCACACCTGCCGCCTCACCGGCGACTTCGTGGACCAGGTGCGCTTCAAGTGAGTTCAACCGTGTCCAGAGATCATGGAACAATACCATTTGCTTAATAATATTCTGTCATTGGGTTGCCCTTGCGGGGGGCTTGTAGAAGATATGGAATGTGGTTCAAGGGAAATCCTTATATCATAAAAAAAAACTTATATTCAGTAACTTTTCATAAAAACATTCTATACAAATGAATTATTTATAGACTTGTAAACTGTTATAACTGAAATTTTCGATAATGAGAAGTGTTTTTCTGTATAACTATTCATACTTCTTATCCCTTTATCTGCTAAACATGAATTCTGAGCTAATATTTAGTATTCAGTGTCATAAAAACATTATGTAAAAATATATTTACTTTTTAACTCTTAACTTAAAAAAGTCATACTTTTTATTCCTTTAACTTCTACAGAAAATAATAAACAATCTGGTTTAAAGATCGCCGAAAAAAAATCACCTAGCCAAAACCAGTTTTCTGTTCTATTTATAAAATTATTTAATTTTTTCATGTCAAAGCAATACAAATGTGTAACAATTGACTAAGTCTTAATAATTATAGACATAATAATATTGATGATATTAGAAAATCCTAAGTAATTGAGATTCTTAAATATTTTGATCTTATAGCTACCACGAAGATATTAACATATGAGGTTCCTAAAACTATGACCAAATAATAATCAACTAAAACTAATCGTTTCAGGGTTCTGGAATTTTTCAACACCACCGCCGAGGATTACCATGTGATCTTCACGGCGAATGCCACTGCTGCTTTGTCTTTGGTGGCGGATAACTTTGACTTTGGATCATCTGGAGACTTTCACTTCTGCCAGGAGAATCACACCTCGGTGTTGGGGATGCGAGAAAGGGTCCAGGCAAATCGCATATACATGCTGAAGGAAACTGAGATCTCTGCCGGATTGGCCAACGGAAACGGGAAAGTAGTTCAGGAGGGATCGAGGAGAACGGGTAACTCCCTGGTGACCTTTTCCGCCCAATGCAACTTCAGTGGCTACAAAATCCCACTGGATGCCATAGGAAAGATCCAACGCGATGGTCTTGCCCAGGCGGGCAAACGAATTTGGGGTTCTGGGGACGAGAAAAAGGATAACACGCACAACGATTACTATGTGTGTCTGGATGCAGCCTCCTTTGTGGCCACCAGTCCCTTGGATCTGCGTGGATACCAGCCGGATTATGTGTGCCTCAGTTTCTACAAGATCTTCGGCTATCCCACGGGCGTGGGAGCTCTCCTGGTGAGTCGTCGCGGAGCCGAGGCCTTCGGGAAGCGTCGCTTCTTCGGCGGCGGCACAATCAACTATGCCTATCCCCATGCCATGGACCATCAGCTGAGAGAGTCCTTCCAGCAGCGCTACGAGGATGGCACCCTGCCCTTTCTCTCCATTGTCGAACTGCTCGAGGGATTTCGCACGCTGGAGAGATTGGTGCCCAAAACGGAGGGACTCGGCACCATGGAGCGGATCTCCAGGTGGGTAACTAAGAGAATATATATTATATTATACGATATATACAGAAAAACCCCTTTTCAGGCATGTTTTCGGCCTGGCCCAGTACCTGGAGGAGCAGCTGCTGCAGCTCAAGCATCCCAATGGCGAGCCCCTCGTCCAGCTCTACAACAAAGTGGGCTACCAGGACAAGGCCCGCCAGGGCGGCATCGTGGCCTTCAATGTGCGCACGGAAACGGGATCCTTTGTGGGTTTCGGTGAGATCGCCTGCGTGGCCGCCCTGCATGGCATCCTCCTGCGAACCGGCTGTTTCTGCAATATTGGAGCCTGTCAATATTACCTCGGTCTCGATGAAGAGGCCATGGATGCGATCTACAAGCGAGCTGGTCGCATCTGCGGTGACTACTTCGACCTGATCGACGGACAGCCGACGGGAGCGGTGCGTGTGTCCTTTGGCTACATGACCACCTTGCAGGATGTGGAGGAGCTGCTCAAGATGCTGCGCTCCAGTTATTTGGCCACCAAGCCGCAGCAACGGATTCAGTTCATCGAGGAGCAGGCGGACCAACTGCCACCGGTGCTGAAGAAGCGAGTCCAGCAGCTGAGGCCGAAACTCCTGCAGTTGGCCATATTTCCGGTGAAGTCCTGTGCCGCTTTCAAGGTCGAATCGCCGGGCTCGTGGCCGCTAACGGATCAGGGTCTGAAATATGATCGGGAGTGGATGATTGTGGACATGAATGGCATGGCTTTGACCCAGAAGCGCTGCACGGAACTGTGCCTGATAAGGCCAGTGATTCGGGTGGACATTGGCCAGTTGGAGCTGCAATTTGGACGTGATTCCTCTACCATAGCAGTGCCCCTTTCGCTGGAGGATCAGGCGACCGACTCGGCGAAATGCGTCAGCAAGGTGTGTCGCCAGCCCGTGGAGGGTTTGGATTGCGGCGACGAGGTGGCCCAGTGGCTGTGCCAAAATCTCGGCTTGGAGGGCCTTCGCTTGCTCCGGCAATCGGGCCAGCGGAACGCTTCCAAGGATCAGCAGAAGCAGAAACTGAGTCTGGTCAATCAGGCCCAGTTCCTGCTGCTGAACAAGTCATCGGTGCGATCTCTTCAATTCGAGGAGCCCCTCGACGAGACTGTGGACCGTTTTCGAGCCAACATCATCATCGATACGGGCTGTGCCTTCGAGGAGCTCGCCTACAAGGCCCTGACCATCGGGGGCATCCACTTCCAGGTGGAGGGTCCCTGCCAGCGCTGTGATATGATATGCATTAATCAAAGGACCGGCGAACGATCGCCGGAAACGCTGACCACAATATCGCGCCTGCAAAAGGGTCGCATGCGTTTTGGCATCTATGTCACTAGGATCCCCGACGACCTGGAGGATTTGGAGGCCAAGGAGCAGCACCTGACCTGCGGTGATATTGTCCTGGTGGAATAGGCCCTTTCCCAGCACGTTTACTTCAGTTTTCTTGCCAAAAAGTTACCATATATGTTTTTTAAAGTAACTAGAGTTTTTAAAATTTCGGAATATCCTATTATCCTTATTTCCTAACTATAATATCACAACCCTCCCCATTTGATAATATTCCATGGCTTCGCATTTAGTTTACTTTTCCAGTAATTCGTTATTTTCTCAAGAATACGCAAACATTCACGCTTAGTTTAAGCCCAAAGTAACCGGATACCTCTTGCCAGTGTCTTAAGCCTTTGAAAGGCGTTAATTGCAAAATAAACACAATCAAATAACTTTGTATATACTAGAGTTTTTGGGGAGGGAAATTGGATTTCAAAAGCGGTGCTGCTACTTTGAATCGGGCGCCTATCATTCATCACAGTTAGGGTTGCCAACGACACATGGGATGCATGCTAAAAATTAATTATAATTGAAATTTTGGTTTTTAAAGACATAAATAGTTAATAAAATTATACAAAATAAATATATTTCAAGCTTATAAGACAATGTTCAGTGACCTACTCCTGCTCGTTTTAAAATTGTGAAGTATATTCATAAGATGATTGAAGGTGCCGACCGCTGTTTTAAACTGTAGATTCTCGAAAAAAGTCCTTTTTAACCGTGGGCTGGCAACCCTAGACTGGGAATGTCCGCCTATCGATAGATGGACAATCGCGCTGTTGCGTTCTGACGGCCAGAGCAGAGTCCAATCGCAGAGCGGAAAAGCTGCTGAGTGGCGGAAAAACAATAAATGACACAATAAGAAGTATAATCAAAAATAAACAAAGAAGGGAAGGAACAACAAGATATGCAAAGTAATAGTAACTAAAAGGAGCAGCACGCATACATACACACCAAACGCAAAGGATTAACAAAAAAAGCCGAGCAGCCGAAAAGTATGCAGCAAAAATGTGAATAACTACAGCCAAAGGGAAACGACAGCAACAACAAAGCAGCAGCATCATCACACACACACTCTGTTGTTGTTATATAAGTGTGTGTGCGTGTGCGGGTGTGTGTGCGTGCGTAGTAGTAAAAATGTAGCAAAACAACAACTGCGACTCGAAGAAATCCAACCAAAAATATGAGACAACGAATCTAAGAAAATTTTTGATACCACGATTTTTGTTAACAAAAAAAGGGAGAACAAGAAGAAACAAAGCAGCTGGCGAAGGCAGAGAGAGAAGCAATTTGCCCCAAGAAATATACCACAAAAAGAAACAAGAGCGAGCGAGCGAAAGAGAGGGCGGCCATCATCCACCAATACAAATGAACATGCTACACAGTTTCAGCGGCGGCAGCGCTGCCAACGCCACAGGCGACGCCAGCAGCGGTGAGTGAGAAACAGTTATTGTCTTTACACGGAGAGAAAATGGAGTTGATTCAGGGATATGTTTATTATTATATCCGTTTCCGGTATTTATTTTTGGTACTTTCAGATTTATAATATGTCACTAGGGTTTTTCAAAAAAAACATTTAAATCATTAGAGATACAAAATACTCAAATTTTTTTCTGTGCACATTTTGGCAACAACAACAGTGGCAAATTCCAATTACATATCATGCATACACACAAATACATACAAATGCCAGGACTTTTGTCAGTGTGTGTGTGTGTGTGCTTTGTTGTTGTTCTCAGCGTTGATGCGTAGAAGGTGCGAAAGTGAAATGATTTGGCGTCGTTTCTGCAAGAAAGGAAAGGAAAAAAGAAAAGAAAAAATACGAATACAGTGGGCACACATTCAAAGGTACACTACAAATACTTAACCATATTATGTTTTAAAGAGCACTTAAAATGTGTTAAAAAAATCATTTTTAAAATAAAAAAATTAAATAATTTTATTATTTATCTAAGGACTTTTGAATATGTTTCCTAACATATTCACAAATCACAAATGATGATATAATTTTCCAAGAAATCACTTGAGCATTACTTCACTGTATATTGAAAGTTAAGGCAAGCGAAACTTTTTGTAATTGCTTCAATGAACTCGACAGGGAGTATGGAGTCCAGAATATGGGTAAACTTCCGAAAAGACATGTACCCACCTACACACACACATATTGATATTAAGTCCAGCTCCTTGGACTCGAACTTTTTGAATAATACTTTGCGATTGAGTTAACTTCGATATGCCATCGAAGTTTGTCCTGAGTTCCAATTGGAATTATTTGCTTTATTTATTAATAGTGCTATCAGTTAAATCAAAATGCTGGCCATAAAGTATATCAAGTATACAGTGCAGCTGCTTTTAATCGACTTATGTCCAATTAATGTCCCCTTTTTCATTGCCATAAAAAGGAGAAAGCCAGCATTTGTCATTTTCCTCCGGTAATTACTTTCTGCATTATTTATGCCATTATAAATTGCGGATATTGGGAAAATCTCTGGCCAACTGCAACTGCACGGGCTATTAATTAAACAGGCAAAAAGGAAATCATCGCTGAATACCGTATTGCTCTCAGGTTCAGAATCACAGGTAAAGCTTCCCTAATTGGAATCGATTGAATGGCATTTTTACCAAGCCGCAGACCACCCGAGCGTACTACCGCCCACTGCCTTCATCAGCGAGCATCAACCACTGCCAATTAAGTGGTATTACCCTGACCATGCGAAATGCAAAGTTCACGGCCAATAGGTCAATTTGGCATTAATCTGCTGTTTGTCTTCGCCTGCCAACCGTCCAACCGTCCAACCGTCCAGCCATCCAGCCTGCCCTTGCCATTACATTATCCTTACCTTCTGGCCCAACTAATTGGCCCCATATAGCGTGTACATATCGTATATATATCGTATATAGGGCCGGACGGAACCGGTAATTGCATTACGTCGTTCGATGCGATTACGCTCGGTTAGTTCTAGCAACCACGCCCCCTCTTACAGGCTGCCCTCTCATTTGAAAGTCATCAAATTGCCCGGCAATTAATGTAATCAGAGAAGCGCGCACAATGTCCGGGTTTCTTTTCTCACGTTTACCATCCAGTGCTGCTCAGAAAGTCCCCTCCTGTTACACACACTGTTCAAAAATGCATTTCCTAAGTCGATTTTAATTGTTTGAGAAATATTGCACACTTGATGATTGATGGGAAATATTAATATAAAGCTGCAGGGATTCCCAAACGAATATTTAAGAGTTTCACATCATTTGCTAATTATCTATATTAAAATCGATAGAGCGATTTGTGCATTAATAATGTGTCTTTGCCAATTATTTTTAGTTGTTTTTAGAATATTAAATATATTTTCTAAGGAGTTAAGGAGTTAAATAACTTTTTTGGAAAACCTATGTATTGCTATTGATAACATTATTAAAGAGTCCAAAATCACAGCATACTTTTATGGGCTACGTAAGACAACCGTGCGTATGAGTAATATTTTATCACGTATACGCACTGTTGCATAGGTCATAAATACTTGCATATTGTAAATATTAACAGAGTTTAAATTAATTTAAAAAGTATGTAACTAATAACAACATTTTGGCTTGCACATGAAATAGGTTTTAGTATTTTATTATTTTTAACTAATTTTTTTGTTTACATTCGATTAGTTTTCCTATTCGAAATGTCAAAGTCCCCAAGAAAGCCCCTTGCAATCCCCTTATTAAATCCCCGTTTTATTTGCTTATTTTTCCCCCTGTGCACACACACACATGCTGGCAAACGTGTGTGTTGCGTCTTTTGTTGGGTAACGGTAACAAACATATGTTTGAGCAATATGGCTGCCCTGGCATGGGATTTAATGATGTGTGTGTGCGTGTGTGTGTGAGGGACCCTCCCATGTCGTCGTTTTTGTTATTGTGTTACTGGCAAATTAAAGAGGAAGCACTCGCACACTCGCACACTCACACACGCTCATTTGCCATCCCTCTCGGAAAAGGGAGAGCAGGGAGAGAGAGAGCGAGAGGCAGTGAGAGCGAAAGCGAGGTATCGCCTTGCAGCGTCTCATTTGCCATCTCTTTCTGCCCTTCGTCCTGTCATCAGCTGTTTTATGTTGTTCAGGGTCAAGTGTGTGCGTGTGCCTGCGCGTGTATTTGTATTGGTAGCGTCGCAGGTGTTGCCCTCTCCCTCTCTCTTTCCCTCTCTTGCGTCTCGCTCTGTTGTTGTAGGTTACAATTCAAGGAAGTTTTTTAGCATCAAGTCACAAACACACACACACATCTGCGCCGTGCACTCTGCTCCTCCGCACACACACACACACACACACACAGAGCCCTGTTTATCGCAATGTTTCACTCAAATTGCAGCGGGAATTGAAAATAAACAACTTAGTGCATGTGTCGATGTGCCCGAATGCACTTCGCATTTTCCTGCCGCCCTCTCGCGTTTTCCCAATGTGGTTTCTACAGGCAAAGTGCGGTATGTTGAAGTGTTTGAGGAACTAACATTTTTCTAAAATATTATAACTATTTTTAAAAATGTGGGATTTAATTTTTAAGGTTAAAACACTTCTATAAACACAAACAATTATTGAACCTTGAGAAATTCAAAAGTGATACTATTTTCAACAAAATATTTCGACTGCTCGTTAAATAAAAAAAAATTGTTTTTTAGATAGTCTAAATCCTAAATTCTAAATATTTTAAAAAGTAAAGTGCCTACTCTTTAACTTTATTTTAAACAAGTTAAATGTCATGAAAATGTTACATTTTCTTCGGAATTCCACGTTCTAATCTTTATTTAAGAATTTAAATATTTAAACTACGTAATTTTTTTAACAATGAATTTTAAATAGTTGTAATTTTGAAGCACACAATATTTTTAATGAATTAAAATTTGTGGACATTTTTTAATTTAATTTGGAATAGTATAATTTCTGTGCAGGACTTGTTTAATTGTTTACTGAGGCTGCACAGTTGCCGCTTTTCACTGTTTACAAAACTGTTGCAATTTCTTGAAAAGTTTCCCTTATCGATTTTGGTCCTGCTTGTTTCCCCAAGTGCCGATGTCCCGATGTCCCGATGTCTCGATGTCTCGGGTTCCGGCTCTCAAGTCCTGGGTCCAGAGTCCTGGGTCCTGGACATTGCCGGGCCATGTCACGTAGCGGCGTAAATCCTTTATTTCCATTCTAATTAGAAGCGCCCTGCCCTGCCCTTCGTCTTCCACTCTCGCCCTCTTCCTCTCTCTCTCTACTTTTTCTTCTTGGGCTTCTCCACTTCGTGGTCGTTTTATCCTATTAGCATATTTGTATATGGAACAATGCCGGGACATTTACATACGTGTACAGTGCTTGCTAGAGTTCTAGATCTTCAATAGAGAGTCTTAGATTTAAGTTTTTTTTACATTTTTACCCCACTAAAAACCTACGATTTTCATTTCCTCAACGCAACATGCTAGAAAGTATTTAAATTTGGATTTTTTAAATAAAAATATATTCATTTATTATTATATTAATAAAATTACCATTTTTCTTTACAAAAAAATAGTCCAAAAATAGTATATTTAAATTTGCTACATTTTTAAGGATATTCTGATGAATAATTATAATATTATACTATTATATTAATAAAATTACCATTTTTCTTTACAAAAAAATAATCCAAAAATATTACATTTAAATTTGCTACATTTTTAGGGATATTCTGATGAATAATTATAATATTATATTATTATATTAATAAAATTGCCATTTTTCTTTACAAAAAAATAATCCAAAAATATTATATTTAAATTTGCTAAATTTTTAGGGATATTCTGATGAAAGTTCACTCATTACGCATACGCACTGTGTTCGTCCATACATTTATGTACCAATAAATGTTGGTATTTGGGGGCAGTGAAGCATAGGGACGACTTTGTGCACAGAAGCAAACGAAACAAAAATTGACAGCGATGACAAAATGATTGACGTCGGTCGGTGGACTCCGACTCTGAAAGCAAACGCAATCCCAGACATTGGGTACTAATACTGAGGACTCAGGATTGGAAAGGTCCTGTTCGGTTCCAGGGGGTGGCCCTTCATGGCATGTGCAATCAATCAAAGCATATTTATCGGGGTTTCGTTACGAGTGCTCTCTGTGGGGAAATACAAAATGGGCGTGGAAGTGTCATGTCGGTCGTTAGGAGAGGTCCAGGGATTATCAATAACCGCACGAAGGCAAATAACTTCGAAGCCACTTCCAATTACGGGGACAAGATGGACTTTCCCTTTTGTCAATGCTCTGCCTTGACTTTGTTTTATGGTAGTGAAAAAAAAGAAAGTTTTATTCTGTTGTCCTAAAAGATTCTACTAATGGTTGCTGGTAGAACTTAGCTATTTCTTTATAGGAAGAATATTTGTTAAGTATTGATTCTAATCATTGAAAAAGATAGTTTTATATATATAGATAGATAAAGGTTTCTTTTATTTGACTATTTTATATACTTAGATAGTGAATACCAAGGATATTTATTATTCTCCAGTTTTCATAATATGATATAATGGTTTCGCCAACTATGCTGCTTTCAGCGGAGACCGAACTGAAGGAGCGGCTGATAGCCAGCGTGAAGAAGGAGGTCAAGCAGCTGATGGAGGAGGCGGTGACCAAGAAGTACGTCCACGAGAAGAGCAGCTCGGTTACCTCGCTGTGCGGCGCTGTGGAGGCCTGTCTGAGTCACGGGCTGCGTCGAAGGGCTCTCGGCTTGTTCAAGACCTCCTCGACGACGGCGCTGATCCAGAAGATAGCCAAGATCTGCCCGGAGGCGGACTACGTCAGTCGGCGGCTCCTCGAACTGGAACTGGCCCAGGAGTCGCATGCGGTGAGCGGCAAGCGCTCCTCCTCCAGCAGCGACAGCATCATCAAGCCGAAGCTCTTGAGCAAGGGCAGTGGTAGCAGCAACTCGGTGACCACCATCAACACGGTGGTCTCCAATGGCGGGGGAACGGGCTCCTCCTCCTCCGGTGGCGGCGCTGCGATAGCCCCGCTGGGCAAGTACCTGTGGATACGACTGGCCTTGCACGAGAAACGGCTGGCCAAGATCATCGAGCATCTGGTCAGCAATGCCAGCAGCTATTATGATCGCGAGGCGCTGGTCGCCGATCCGGACTATGGCTCCATCCTCAGCTCCCTGCTGGTGGGTCCCTGTGCCCTCGAGTTCACCCGGGCCAAGACTGCCGACCACTACTGGTCCGATCCCTGTGCCGATGAGCTGGTGAGTGTTCACGTGCCGAGAAGAAGATAGCACCTTCCCCTTTCGAACCAAATATTTGTGATTATTTTTTTTTTAAATAAATAGCAAATTAAATTCCCTTATAAATAATTCATCTCCAAAAAATTTCAAATCATGTTTTTTTTTAATATTATTTTACCCTTTTTCTTTATTCATTAGATTTATAAAATATTCTTAACTAAAGTAATATTGGAAGATAGTGTGTTTTATTATCAGCATTTGAATTCATTGTAGTTTTACAAGCAAAACAAAATCAGTATGTTAAAAATAAGAATAGGTTACTGAAATTATAAAATCCTTTTAGAAGAAGTAATTTTTAATTTTAAGTTTTTTTCAAATATTTTTTTTAAACCTTTGGATTTTCGTATAGATTTTTAAAGCAATAGATAAACAGTGTATTGAACAATAACATTAACTGTAAAGTACACCGTTTTATTACAAGAAAGCCCTTCTATTTACACCCCTTCCTTGTGGCATCCCTTCCTTTAGCACCCCTTCCTTTGGCACCCCTTCTTTTGGCACCCCTTTTTTTGGAACTCCTACTTCTAGTACTTCTTAGAAATCCCCCATTTACCTTATCATCCGTTAATATATATACCTTCCCGTTCATCCACCAGGTGCAGCGTCACAGGATCAGCTCGGGCAACCGGACGCCGCCCACCACCCACCGGCCCATCATCAACTTCAAGCGCAGCCTGCACACCAGCTCGGAGGACACGAGCAGCGGCTCCTTCAAGGCCTGCTCGCCGGCGAGTGTGGCCAAGGACTACGTAGAGTCGCTGCACCAGAACTCCCGCACCACGCTGCTCTACGGCAAGAACAACGTGCTGGTGCTGCCCAAGGACGTCTCGGAGCCGATGCCCGGCTACCTGAGCCTGCACCAGAGCATCCAGTCGCTGACGATCAAGTGGACGCCGAACCAGCTGATGAACGGCTACAACGACGGCGATGGCGGCGACAAGAGCTTCTACTGGAGCTACGCCCTGAATATCAACGTGGACGAGATCGTCTATGTGCACTGTCATCAGAATCGCGGCGGTGACACTGGCGGCACCATCATCCTGGTGGGCCAGGATGGCGTCCAGCGGCCGCCCATCCATTTCCCCGAGGGCGGACACCTGCAGGCGTTCCTGAGCTGCCTGGAAACGGGTCTCCTGCCCCACGGCATGTTGGATCCACCGCTGTGGTCGCAGCGTGGGATTGGCAAGCTGTTCCCGTGGCCGAAGAGCGTGCGGCGACACCTGCTGCCGTCGGTGAGTGAGGCAGGAGCACCGGCACCGGCTTCCGTCGACGAGACGCCCATCGACTATGTGTTCCGAGTGGTCAGCAAGTGCCAGCACGAGGAGTTCTGTAAGGGATGATAGAGGATTTTCCATAGCAAAGTTACTTAACCTGATGTCTCTCTCTCTCTGTTCCAGTGGCCAGCCATCCCATTTTGGAGCTGGGGCGTTCGAGTCCGCGGCGAAAGCACCTGGGCAGCTGCTCCACCACCGGCAGCAGCGACTGCTCCAGCAAGAGCCTCTCCATCGACCAGAGCAGCTGCGAAACGCCACTTATCCAGGCCAGCCAGAGCACCAGCATCGAGCTGGTCTGCTCCACGATGCGCCGGCAGATCATCTCGCGGGCCTTCTACGGCTGGCTGGCCTACTGTCGCCACCTCTCCACGGTGCGCACCCACCTGTCCGGACTGGTCAACGCTCGCATCATGCCCGATCGTGAGTTCAAGTGCAATCCTTGCTCCTGGGCTAAGTAATTCTTATAGCAGAAATATCTAAATTTAGGAGTTGACTTGTCCTTAGAGCTATAAGAATAACCGAACCTCATTAATAGAAAGTATTCTTTTATTTCATTATGGGATCTTCATATATAGAAAAACTTACTATATCTTACTATATCTATTACTATTACTATACCTTCTGAAATTACCTTACATTTTGGAGCTAAGTAATTCTTATACCTTAGAGCAGCGGTCGGCACACACATACAATAACGTTTTGTTTAATATTTGTATGAGTAAATTGCACTGGGCAGATCATCAGAGTGTGTGTGCAGACCGCTGTTCTACAGTATACGTGAGCGAGCAGCGGCTGGGCAGAACAAAACCCTATGCTCACTTAATAGGGCGCTGCCGACCGCTGCCTTAGAGCTATAAGAATAGCCGAACCTCATTAATAGAAAGTATTCTTAATTTTCATTTCTATATCCATATTCAAGTAATACAAATTCCATGAATCCCATCTTATATGTAGTATCTAAGGAATTAAGGCTATTATATTTTGTCCTTAAAATTTGTTAAATATTTTATAATCCTAATAATATTAAAAGTAACGAATGGGGTTTGAATTGCCTCTTTATATTATACTATATTACATTTTTTACCCATTTTATATATTTAATACTTTGAACTTAAACTAATACCCCCATTTCCCCCACCAGTGCCCGAGGAGGAGGGTCCTCTGAGCCGCGAGAAGTGGCTGGAGATGCAGGAGGACGGCGTGGTCACCGGCGAAATGGAGCTCTACCGCCTGGTCTACTTCCGCGGCGTGGAGCCCGATCTGCGCAAGGATGTGTGGCCCTACCTGCTGGGACACTACGCCTTCGGCTCCACGCCGGAGGAGCGGAAGAAGCAGGACGAGACCTGCAAGCACTACTACGAGACGACGATGAGCGAGTGGCTGGCGGTGGAGGCCATCGTGCGTCAGCGGGAGAAGGAGAAGACGGCTCTGGCCGTGGCCAAGTTGAGTGCCGAACAGGCTCGCCTGGCGGCCAATGCCTCCAGCTCCTCCTCTTCGAATCCCCACCAGAAACTCACCAACGGAAGTCGCCAATTGGAATTGGAGCAACAAGATGGTGGCGAAGAGGAGGACCGCGAACAGCTAATCTTGGAAGAGGGCGAGAATGATGTATTCGATGACAATGACTTTTCGGATATATCCGATCCGGGGGATCTGTTCGATGAGCCAGAAATGGGCCAGGAGGCTGAGGAGCAGGAGCAAAGTAATCCAGAGGAGGAGGAGGGAGAGGAGGAGGTCTTGGCAAAGCAAGAGGATCGCGAGATGCCGCGTCTCAGCGAGCAACTGGTGCTGGAGTTTCAGAACATGGAGGACAACATGGAGCCACTGCGTCTGCAGGAGAACTGTTTCGCCGATTCCGAGAACGAAAACGATCTGGGATTGGGTCTGGACGGCAGCGGGAATATCCTGATGCTGAGCATCAAGAGTTCCCCCTCGACGAGCAGCTATGAGACGGTGGGCAATGAGTTCGTGGACATGGTGGAGGCCAAGCTGGACGAGGAGGAGGAGGACGATGTGGCTCCCCCAGGAGAGCTGAGTAAGTTCCACAGTGCCGACGACGTCAGGCTGGACAACCAGGAGCAGGAGCAGCCGGCCACGGCGGTGATAATAACCGAAGCAGCCTCGCTGGACGCCCTGGACGACGATCCCACCGAGGAGTTCACCTCGCGCAAGACCAGCCTGATGTCGCCCCTCAACGAGGACATCACGGTGGTGGCCTCCCTGGACGCCCTGCAGGAGCCCAAGTCGGCCTGCGTCTCGCCGGCCAGCTCAAACGGCGGCGTCTACAGTGTGGAGCTCCTCGAGCAGTTCGGCCTGAATCTGCATCGGATCGAGAAGGATGTGCAGCGGTGCGACAGGAACTACTGGTACTTCGCCAACGAGAACCTGGACAAGCTGCGCAACGTGATCTCCACGTACGTGTGGGAGCACCTGGACGTGGGCTACATGCAGGGCATGTGCGACCTGGTGGCGCCCCTCCTGGTCATCTTCGACGACGAGTCGCTCAGCTACAGCTGCTTCTGCAAGCTCATGGAGCGCATGATCGAGAACTTCCCCAGCGGCGGGGCCATGGACATGCACTTTGCCAACATGAGGTGGGTTTTCGGTAGGTCATTATAGATCAGTTTGATTAATCCCCATCCTCGATAGATCCCTCATACAGATCCTCGACTCGGAGATGTACGAACTGATGGACTCGAATGGCGACTACACGCACTTCTACTTCTGCTACCGGTGGTTCCTGCTCGACTTCAAGCGGGAGCTCATCTACGACGATGTCTTCGCCGTTTGGGAGGTGATCTGGGCGGCCAAGCACGTCGCCTCGAGTCACTTTGTCTTGTTTTTGGCCCTGGCCCTGCTGGAGACCTATCGCGACATCATCCTCTCGAACAGCATGGACTTCACCGATGTCATCAAGTTCTTTAATGGTCAGTCTCTATATCAGGGGTGCTCAAAAGCGCCACAAAGAAGAATCGCCGTGTGCCCAAGGCAAGATAGGCGTGCTTTGTGACTTTACAAAAACAATTGTGACACGCGTGCTTATGGGTTGAGCATCCCTGCTTTGTGTAATATATTTTATAATCGTACTAAAATCTTTGTTAATTATCTTTCCAGAAATGGCCGAACGCCACAATGCCCCTTCGATTCTGCAGCTATCCAGGAATCTGGTCCTCCAGTTGCAGACCATCATCGAGAACAAGTAGACAGAGTCGTCAGAAGAAGAGCCATCCATCAGTCATCCATCGTCAGTTCCTGGAGACCTCAGTTCCCGATCAGTATTGAGCATACGATGTACTAAGTAGCTAGCACCTAGAGCATAGAATCGTAGAATCGGAGTTAGAAAGCGCTTGGGGATACATAACCGAAAGGCATATAGCATATACCCTATACCATATACCATATATATCCCGTATAACATATAACATACCTGCACCCTAGAGATTGCAATTAGCTGAGGCTCTTGCTGAGGTTTTTTGGGAGGAGGCTTCCCGTAATCCGCAATGGTTTTTTTTTTGGAAACGGCTGGGAATCGCTTAAAGAAATTTAACAAAATTAAGGAAATTGTAGTGACCTGAAAAAACAAAAAAAAAGAAGAGAGAAAATCAAGTGGAAATCGAACAACGTAAAAGATAAACTATTTATACTTATACAATATACATGCATATACAGGCAGTTGCATATTTATACGTTTTGTATATTCGAGAGACCCGTGGGGTGGATCACGTACATATATGGATATTGTATTAGATATCGTCTATATATGGCAATGCTGTGCGGCTGCGACTGCGGCCAACTGTTGTTAGTGTTATGTTATCGATTTGGCCAGTTATCACATAT
Source organism: Drosophila lutescens (assembly GCA_037075285.1). Taxonomy (NCBI): domain Eukaryota; kingdom Metazoa; phylum Arthropoda; class Insecta; order Diptera; family Drosophilidae; genus Drosophila; species Drosophila lutescens. Next base: position 194,025 of record JBAMCF010000314.1, read on the forward strand.
ATTATATTATATACATATTGAAAGAATTTCGGGGGGAGAAGCCATAGAAAGCTCTAAAATTCAGTAAAACTGTGGTTCATTTATAAGAAATACTTTAAGAACTGTTTAAAGATTTCAAAAGATAACAATTTAAGGACAGTTCAAATCTTTAGGGATAATGCTAACTATTTCAGGGAACTTCAAATCTATAGAGATTTAATATCCCCGATTTCCGATTTGAAAGTCAATTTTAAAAATGTGTGGAGTTTTTCAAGGCCCAACCCCGAATCAAATTGCAATTGTTCGCTTGGTCTGCTTAAGTTTTCTCCCATTTTTCCTTTGTAGCTGCAAGCGTTGAGAAAACATTTTGTACTCGAGTTGCCCGACAGGTGGATCCTGGGGTTATATCTCTGAAGGTAAATCGAACAATTGCCCCAATAAACCCACAAAAATATGTTATGAAATTACGAATTGTTGACGGCTGCGAAACGTTGAGTTTGTTTGTATTAGCAGAATTAATATGCAACCCATTATATATATATATATAGATATATATATTATATACTAATATTTATACAAATATTAACCCAAAGTATAGATATAGAGAAAAACGGAATGTGTTAGCCGTGTATTGTTATAATCGAACCCGATACGTTGCTATTCTCAGGCAAACTACATACATAGTTTCTATCCGGTTTTTCGTTGTTTTTTGGTAAGTGCAGGCGCACCAAAAATCCCTCCACTGGGCTTATATACAACTTATATTATATAGAACTATATAGAGCAAACACTTTGTGTGGAATCTAAGTTAATGCGAGTAGCACGCTTTTTGTGTATGGAAAAATAACGTCGAAAACGAAAAACCAAAAAAATACTTAATGTGATTTCTTGTTGCTTCTTTGAATATTGATATTTTTGTAAGCGCTAAAAACGTATACATATATATATATATATACACATAACGAAAGAGGAGGAGATGGCAGGCAACAGAAAGAGACGGCTAGCGCGGAGGAGAAAGAGAGAGGAGATATATTTTACACTTGGCTGGGGAAACAAAAAGGCGGGGGATAACGAAAGTCAGTCGAGTCCAACCAAAATTTTGGCCACACTTTTGATACACATATTCGACAGAAGATCAACTGATCCACCAAGACAAAAAAAATATTGAACTAAATGAACTAAAAACCCGAAGAGCAAGGCAGGAACTCTCGCTATATTATATTGTATCGTAATCAAGCTAAGCTACCATATATATATATATATATATATACCTATATATATATGTATTTATACCCGTCTGTGTAGAGACGCCACCTATAGAGCCCCCGAGCATATATAATATTACGTTACCCACGATTGTAACCACAACATATAGCATACGCATGAATATTACGAATATCCTATGTTTCAAGCGAAAGAAACCACATGAAAGCCCAAAAAACAAAGAAAACAAAACAGATCAATGTATAATTTACCGAAACCATGTCGATGAAAACAAAATAAAAGGAATTATGTAAAATGTTTACAAGAAAGCAATTGGCTGATTTTTTTAAAGGTTTTAGGGTTTAAATATAATATTTTTTTATCTCTTTTTCAAATTTTTGATTCAATTTATTTCAACAGTATGTATAAATCTGGAGAAAAGTCTTTGGAATGTGTTTTATCGTATTGTAATTTCAAGAAATTATAAAGGTGTCTAAAAGTATGCAGTAAAAGAATAACGACGCATTTCAAAGTGAATTCATAGGACTTTTTAATTTAAAGCAACAACATTGCATACGTGACATAAAAATCTTAATCATCATAAGGTAAATATTAAATATTATAAAGGTGTCCAAAAGTAGGCAGTAAAAAAAGAAGGTCATTTTGTGTAGCAGACTTTTAGACACCTCTACAAAAGATTTCCAAGCCGCAATCATTTCTGTGGCAATCTTGATTTCAACCTCCAGTACAGTTTGCCCTTCGATGTTAAATATTTTTCTGAGGCCATTTGGAAGTGGGCGAAAATGCTGCTGCATTCCATTTACTTGGCAAATCCCCCCTGCAATGCAGCTCCCTTATCCGGCATCCTGTTGCTTTTATAACGAAAATATTTCTGCTGCACAGCTTGATGCCAGTGCCCCCGCAAAAAGTAGAAAATATGCTGCGCCAGGATTCCAGCTTAGCCAACACTGAAACTCGCTTTGCCTGCACCTGAGACCATAATTGAGGAATATTTCGGTACACACGAGTCCGCAGTGAGCAGGTTATGTTAAGCACTCTAATGGCTCCAGCGGGGGATGGGATGGTAGGGATTGGCTGAGGGTGGCTTAGGGGGGTCTAGGGTGGCCTAGGGTGGTAGGTTGCGGGTTACATGGCCAGGGCGCAAACTCAATGCGAAGCAACAGCGGGCCACGAATTACACCGAAATGTTTTCATCCAAATTTGGGGCAGACTTGTGTGCATAGATGGGGGCTTTCCTTTATGGAGTGGTGAGGTTGGAAGGGGGGAGGGGGGAAAGGGGGACTGTGCGGCGCTCAGCAGGGCATTTCGGCATGCTGTCCTGTTGCTTGTGGCTGGATTGTGCGCCACACAGCCTGCGACTTCGACGTCAGCAAACCGCCAGCTCTCATACTTACAAAGGCACACAGCAGCGGTAATAATAATAGGGATTTGAGAAAATTTTGAAATAATACTAACCACCATCTTCCGAAATTATATGGGGGCGCCTAAAAGTAGGGAGAGAAAAAAATGTAATGGTTTTTGAAATGAATCCTTTTGACTTTCGGTTATGAAAAATATCGTTGCATACTTTTAGACATCTTTAAAATAAATATTCATTCAAAATACGAAAAACTTTAAAATTGTAAAGTACAAATGTTATTTATACAGAATATTATAATTTTTACCTCCACTGTACTCCCGTGTAAGTGTGTGTGTGACGCCTTCAAGTGAAAGCGAGACGGGTGGAGTGCGAAAAGCTCCCAAAACCGAAATGTAACGGGAAAGGTGCGATGGAGAGAGGGAGAGTTGTGCAAAGGGTGCGGGGATATAAGCTTCGTTGTGTTACTGTTGATGTTGCTGTTGTACATGTTGCTGCTGTTGTTGTTGTTGGTGGTGGTGCTGCTGTTGAGGCCACTGTTACATCAGTGTTGCCAGGATTTTGGCGCAAAATCAGCTATTTTTTTTAGCGGGAATCGCCGATAATTTTGTTAAGAATGCAAATATTAAAAAAAATATTTCCCTTTTTTTTTAAATATTTACTATAATCAAAGGAAAAGGTAATTTGGTTTTCAGTGTTCTTAAATTTAGTTTTATATTTGTATATTAAGCCGTTTAATTTTAAGAAACAATTACTTGGACAAATGATACTGCAGTTTTTACTAATTATGGAGTTTTTGAAATCACTTTAGAACAGGTGTCTAAAAGTATGCAACAATATATTTTAAATGCAAAAGTGATATGAATTCGTACAGGATTTATTTACTGCCTGCTGTAAATTTAGTTTTATATTTGTATATTAGATGGTTTAAATTAAGATGCTCGTACTTTGGAAAATATTCCTGCAGTTTTCTGTAAAATTCTACATTTTGTTTATTATTTTACTATCTTTTTTTAGCTTCCTTTTAGCGGTCCTGCTGTAATTGTTGCTCCTGCTGTCTGCACTGATGTTGCTCGCGTTTCCCAGGCTCATGTTGCCACCGCCGATGTTGCTGGCCGCCTTGCCCGTCTTCCATTTCGGCTTTCATTTCGATTTCAGTTTCAGTTTCCGCTTCAGTTTCGCTGCGGAGTTGGTCGCGTGCACACTGGGCGCTCTTCCTGGGGAAAAAGAGCCTGGAAAAGCATCCGATTTGCCTGTTCTTTTTTTTCTGTTCTGTTGTCGTTGGCTTTCTAGCTTCTAAGTTTAGCAGCCCAGTTGGTTCAGTTGGTCAGTGAGCTAGTGAGGCAGTGAGGCAGCAGTGAGCCAGTGAGTAAGTGAGTCACTGTGTGCGCTAGTTGAGGCCCAGTTCGTCCTCCAAATGGGCGAGCGGGAGGCGAAAGTCTGTGCCCCACCCCCTGCCCCTTACTGCGGCGGCAGCCAAATTATTTATAAGGGACAACACAACAGCAACTAGTTGGAAAACAAAAAAAAAAGGAGAGGACAGGAAAGGAAAGGAAAGAAAGGAAAGTAAAGGAAGGAAAGGAAAAGTAAAAGTAAAGGAAAATCGCGGAGGAAAACGCACGCTGCCACGGGCGACACTTTGCTCTCGTCGGCATACGCAAAACAAATACAAATTTTCGAAATACATTTTACGCGCGCGTGAAGAGGAACGGAATTACGGCGAAAAGCTTTGGGCAATCCCCGCAAGCCCCAAACACACGCCCACGCGCATCCAGAAAAACCGAGCGCTACGAACGCTACGAAATGGTGCAAACCAGTGCAGGTAATAAAAAAGTGATCGGCAACTAAAAAAGAATCAAGCAAAACCCTTTATTCATCAGGGTGTCTAGGGTTTTACTTGATTTTGTACATATCCTAACAAAAATCGCACTTTAAAGGGTAATAAAATCCTCTAGATTATAACATTGTCTCATTTCTCAACCTTATTTACTGTTTTTTCAAAACATTAAGTGCCCTAAAACATTATGAAATTTTTTATACCAATTCCAAGGGGGTTTTACTTCATTTTTGTATATATTTTAACAATATTCGCACTTTAAAGGGTAATAAAATCCTCTAGATTATAACATTGTCTTATTTCACAACCTTAAGTACTGTTTTTTCACAAAACAAAGTGCCCTAAAATATTATGAAATTTAAATTACCATTTCTAGAGTCCAAGAATATGTAAAATAACCTTTCTTAATAATATTTTTAATTTTTTTGTACATAGCTAAACAGAAGTGTAACAAAGGCAAACGGGGCGTATGAGTGATGCGCATTAAAATCCCATGAATGCCTTTTGTTTTTGCTTTGTAACACAAAGACGCAGTTTTAATTTATGGCGAATGGTAAACAATGTCTGCGAAGTACAGAAAGTACAGCTGAATTGAAGGAGAACAAACTATGATGTTAATTAATGAATATTATATTTATTATAAATATTAATGAGTAAAAATAATATTAGGAGATGGTATCTATATTATTTTAGATACAATAATTATAATATTATTTTCGAAAAATAATAATATTAAATGAGTTGTATAGGACACCCTAGTGAAATATGTGAGCACGTGTGGTGGCCAGATAATTCCTGCATTCCTGCATCGCTATTCATATTTTATAATTTCGCAAGAGTTTCGTGACTCCGCCCGCTCGCAGCGGCTAAAGCGATGAAAGCGATGAAAGCTCCATATGCAAATATATGTACCATAAACCATATACCATATCATATAACATATATATATGATATTATTCATTCAGGTGTGCAGGACTTGTGCAGGCTTTTGACAGGTGGGTGGTGGATGGTGGGTTTATGGCTGCATGGGCGCTGCATTTCCCGGTAATCCTAATCCCTGGCCATCAATGCAACTGCTTTAACTTCCCAGTCACACACAGCCAAGGACACAAATATATATGCTGCTACTCGGCTGCTCGGCCAGGCAATTCACTCTGGCCCGCCTTTCTTTGCACAATTTATCTGTGTGCCGTTGGGATGAGGATAAGCCCCTCTTTTTCCCCTCAATTTCAGTGGATGGAGTGCAAGTGGCGGCCACTCGTGTTCCAGCCACTGAAAGTGCTTTTAATTTGATTAAAGCAACAGGTAAACTGGCTTAATTGCTTCTATAATTTAATTTATTATTTTAATTCGATTTATTCACCTGCTCTTTGGCCCCGACTTTTGGCCTTTTGGGCAAAGCTTCCGTTTTTTATGAAAGCAATTGCTTAAAATAAATCAAATACATTTTTGGATTTCATTTTAAAGTATTATTTTCTTTTAAGATGAAAGATCTTTTTATTTAACAAGTATTTTTATCGTGATAACTGGTATTTTAATGGTTGATTGAAAATATTTTAAAATATGGAAAAGTTGGAAATATAAAGAATATAATTATTTAAAACTTTAATTACTATGTCAATATATATTGTAAATATGTTTGTCAATTAAACAATTAAATTAAGAATTTTACAAAAATATTTATATATTTATTGACATAATAATTAAGGCTTGGAAATTCCAAAGAAAAGATTTAAATATTTAATAAAAGAAAACTATTTTTTTAATGTCGGCTGTTTTAAGCCATGTCTGTTTATTTTCCTGCCCGATCCCCATCGGTATCTCCATGGCCAGACGGGACGGACATCCCGTGGTCATTCTACTCCCGGGATACGCCGGACTGTAGTCCAATGTCCGGCGTTCGGGGACCTTAGTGCAGCGGGGTTCCAACTGGGAGACTGAGAAAGCGGGGAAGCTGCCTGATGAGCACGAGCGTAAAACTTTTATGAATGAACCTCGATTGGCTTTGGTGGCATCGAAAGGCGGCAATTCGAAGTGCCGTATGCCGTAGTCAAGGCGGGGGCGTTTGTTTATGTTTCAGCTGCTCGGCCTTGCCATTCGCCCAGCCCACAACCGCCCACTTCGCGATATTCCCGATGACGTGGCCATCGCCTGGCAATGTTGATGATGATGGTGTGGCCATCGTCAATTGCTCAATTATGGCATTAGCTAAAAGCCAAGAGCCGTGAGCTGAGAATGGTGTGGTGGTGAATGGTGAGCGGTGGTCTCAAGTCGGCCTCGATGAGATTGACTTGGCTGAGTTCTGGCTCAATGTCGCCCAGTGCCGCATGTGAGTGAGCCGGAGTCATAAAAACTAGGGAAATATCAAAAGGTGTTTCAAAAAAAATATATTAAACAAGAGAGAACGCTATAGTCGGGTTGGTGTCCCGACTATCTAATACCCGTCACTCAGCTAAAGGGAGTGCGAACGCTGTACTCGGGTTGGTGTCCCGACTATCTATTGGGGCTAAAGGGAGTGCGAGGGAGATAGATATATAAACAATTTTGATTGCGTATAACTTTTTAATGAATGGTCCGATTTGAAAAATGTCTTCTACATTTCGATAGGTATTAATAAACACTATAAAATGGCGTTTATATATTTTTAAAATCTTAAAAGATGTGGCCTCCAGACACATTTGAAAATCGTTTATGGCGATTGTGGGCGTTAGGGGGGGCGTGGCACCTCGATGAAACAAACTTGCGCTGCGTAGGAAGCCCAAGAATATGTGTGTGAAATCTCAACCTTCTAGCTTTTATAGTTTCCGAGATCTCAGCGTTCATACAGACAGACAGACGGACAGACGGACAGACAGACAGACGGACAGACAGACGGACAGACGGACATGGCTAGATCGACTCGGCTAGTGATCCTGATCAAGAATATATATACTTTATGGGGTCGGAAACGCTTCCTTCTCCCTGTTACATACTTTTGCACGAATACAATATACCCTTTTACTCTACGAGTAACGGGTATAAAAATTTATATTTTTATTTTAATAAGAAATTAAATAAAAGTATAAATTTTTAAACCAGAAAAATATTTATTTATTTTATTTTATACAAAATTTTAATTAAAAAAAGTGTCTAAAAGTATGCTGTAAAAATATGGCAATGTATTTTGGCACTCTTTCCAACTAAAAATAAATCAAAGCATACTTTTAGACACCCAATAAAGAGATTTCAAATGGCAGAAATAAAAATGTAACAGCAAAAATATGCAATTGTCAGTTAGAATTGGGTTTTGAAGCTTCTCGTCCAACAAGTGCCAATATCGAGTAGTGAGTGACATATGGGTTATTAAAAACGGCTGTACAGTTGGCTGATGGTCCACCCCAATGTACATACGACCGTGCACTTAACGCCCCGTTGACAGTAAAAGTAACAGAGGTCAAATGGAAAGCCCTGCGCGTGCGAGTGTGTGAGTGCCAGTGCTCGGGCGTCTGTGTGAGGCGCACGTGTGTATAAAAGCACTGGTCACAAAGTATTGCATACTTCTCGTCGATTTTCAGAGTATGCTGGCACTAAAGGACATTTAATTTCTGAATATTAATTGCTGATTATTGATTGGGACTAACAGTAGAAACTAATCCATCAGACTTTCGGAGAGAAAATAAATCGTGGCATACTTTTAGACACCTTTAAAAATGATTTTAAATTATTTACGATTTTCGTTTTTTTTTTTATGGCAGTCGGTCTTTCATTTAATAATATCTATTATTTATGTTATGTTATTTATTGTTTGGCCTTAACAAACCAAATTAGATTTCATTTTGTTAAAATTTCCATAATTCCTCGTAAGTGTAGAGGGTATATTTGCTGCCTCAATTTAAAGACCATATGTTCCCGGCACGTCCTTCTGTCTTTCATGACAAAGCCATCAAAGTGTGGGCTTACTGTCAGCGACAGAGTCGTTATCCTGACGTGCGTGTGTCCTGAGTCCTGCGTCCTGTCAGTGCCATTAATATTAAAGCCCAAGCTAGGCTGCTTCAAAATTAAAAATCCACTGTCTGGTCATCATTAATTTCATGTCAGCCCGTTTGCTCTACTCCCCTTTTTTTGGGGCCGACACCAGACCCACTCGATACACCAGTTGTGTCCCGAAAGTTGGTCCTTTGCCAAGGACATCAAAGACTCATGGGGGAGGGGGTGGGGGGGCAATCAAATAGCACAAGTTCTTCAAAGGGGAGCATTCCTAAATGTCAATCAAATGCCTTGAAAAGAAATCGCATTGTTTGGCAATTCTTTTTGGAACTGATAGTTGAATGGACAGATGAATGGCAGCACATCGAAATTCGTTGGAAAAAATGCCAAAGCTTATAAAACAGTCCGAAATTATTAAAGGAATTTACTGAAATAAAATAAGCAATTTTTAGTAAATATAAAATAAATATGAAAAATCACAAAAATGTTGCGTGCTTTTTGGCGCATTTCCTGCTATTTAAACCGCGTTTAATAGATATAGAAGTCGAAAATTTGCAGAAACCTTTAAAAAACATTAAAAGAAGGAATACATTTTTAGTAAATATTTTTATAAAAATAAATAAAATTCAAAATGAAATATCACTTGCGATTTAATCAAGCGTCAAAAGCCGTGGGTCGTGTTTAAGGTCAGTGCATCCATCATGCGTCACCCAATCATATATGTCTGTGCTCCACCCACGCCCTCTGACCTTTGCTGGCCCTGCACTTGACGCATTCGAAATGGCAAATGGAAAATGGGAAATGCAACTGTTTCGCTTTCTGTTTCTGTTGCTGTTTCTCCTCGGCCTAATTAATTCCGGTGGGCGGTTGCTTTCCAGCTTGTTCGAGCCAGCTTGTTCGAGCACAAATTGCTCAGATTCAGATTGCTGCTTCCTCGTCCATCGTAAGCTGCTTAAATGCCCCGTGCAATGTTTGCTTTGCATAGACTTGACTGCAAAACGCCCACGGCGAAGGAAGAACTGCAAGTTTTTGCCCGGTTCTCTCCGGCGAACAGAAGGAGAATTAGCGCAAAGTTCAGAGGTCAATTGAGCGGGGGGGCGCGTAGAGAACCCAGCGTATATAATTTTAATTGCAAAGACCAACAAATTGCATTTGCCCCGGGCGTGGGCGAGCCAAACTGCAGGCTCCGTCGCCTCGATCCTCGAGAAGCCCCGCCAACTTAACTGCGAAAAATTGCGTCTCTGGTATTTCATTTAACGGGAAAACTGCACAGATTTCCCAGCTTATCCCTATTTTTTTTGCAATTTTCACAGCATTGAAAAGCACTTTTGTAGGTGGAAAATGGCACGTTTAACTCTTAAATGGGATTATCTTTTATGTATACTTAAATTTTTCCCAGAATTAAAAGATGCTTTCAAAATTTACCGCAGAAAGTTCTATCATCTGTGGCATTTTATTTAGCATTAAAAAAGTTGATGACTCACGCAATAGTTTTTTTCGTAATCCATTTACAAAGACCTTTTTAAATATAAAATAATCAGGATCTGGGGTTTGGATAAAAATCAAATTATATGGATTTTTGGTAAACATTTGTTTTTTCTCTATTAGTGATTTTTTTGCCATAATTTGGTCAAAAATGGTCTCAAATCAAAAATAGTTACTGTTTTGAACAGCTTACAACCTTATAAATAAATACTTATAATTTACCAACTGATTTTGAAAAAATAAAATTTTCGCCAATTTTCACATTTTTTATAAGGGGTGACATCATGATTTTTTGCGAAAAATGGCCAAAAAATAAAATATCCAGATTTAAATGCCAATCGATTGGAAATTTAATAACGAGTTCAGAAAGGTATGACAATCCATATTTGGATCAATATTTTTATTGTTTCGGCCAAAAAACTAATTATTTTTCCGTCGAAAATTCGGGATCTGGGTTTTTGGTAAAATCAGAATTTTCCTTTTTGGTTTTTTGGCTGTTACTTGGCCAAAAATGGTCCTACAGCAAAAACACTTACTGTTTTGAACAGGTTACAAAATAATAAATAAATCCATGGCACTTTCCGTGTGATTTTGAAAAAATAAAATTTTCGCAAATTTTCACATTTTTTATAAGGGGTAACATCATGATTTTTTGCGAAAAATTGCCAAAAAATAAAATATTTAGATTTAAATGCCAATCGATTGGAAATTTAATACCGAGTTCAGAAAGGTATGACAATCCATATTTGGATCAATATTTCCTTTGTTTCGGCCAAAAACCGAATTATTTTTTCGTCGAAAATTCGAAATCTGGGTTTTTTGTAAAAATATAAATTTTTCTTTTTGTTTTTTGGCTGTAGTTTGGCCAGGTCATGATTTTTTGCGAAAATTGGCCAAAGAATTCCCACATTTAACTGCAAATCGATGGGGAATTAAATTACGAGCTCAAAAAGGTATGATATTCCATATTTAAACTTCATTTTGCACCATTTCGGCTAAAAAAACAGCTATTTTAGGGTTTTTTTTTATTTTGGACAACAATTTTACCTTATTTTGCAGTATCTCTAATGCTATTATCTTATATTTAGATATTTAAGTAATTTTCATTTTTAATTTGAACTAGCTGATTGGAACAGAAACATGGCGGAGCAAAAGACCTCAGTAATGAAGCTACTAACTTTCCTTGTGATTGCGGATTCGAGGCTATTTAAGCGCACTCAGACATTAATTTTGCCCGCCGATTCCGTTCAATTAAGGGTCCTTCGGTCGGGCCTCCCCCCAAGCTTCGATTGCCCTCTCCTGGGATTTTCCCGGGAAAATCGAGTCAAAGCTCTCCTCCGGTCTGGCTGCGGTCTACTCGAATGCGAACAAGCCGCACTTAATGCAGTTTGCGTGTTGGGGCCCAAAACACACACAATATGTACAACATTAGAGCGTAATTAATGTCGCAGTTTCTGGCCATGTATATACTTATTTAGTTATCTGCTTATGCGGGTGTTTCTACATTTTCTGCGAGATAGCAGGTCCCAAAAAAGGAACAGACACACACAGAAATGAATGGAAAGCAAACCCAAAACAGAAACAACAGATGTCTATCTCCGATACAATGTCGTTTAATGAGTTATATACTCGGAGAAAATTATCATAATAAAAAGGATTTTATTTAAAACAGAGAGAAAATTAAATGAATATAGCGAAAGTATGTGGAAAGCTTCACAAATAGTTAGTAACTATTAAACTATTTTAATTGCACTCACAAAACTTTCTCTGCCTTTCTCTTAATTCTATAAAAATAGTTGTCAGTTTGATAAACTCACAGCCATGTGCTTAGATTTTGATTTTAGATAGAAGCTTTTCAACAAATTAATGGCCATTCAAACGGAAATTAATTGTTGTGAAAGTTGCCAGACGGAAAAGTCATTAGGAAAGAATCAAATATACGTTTTTGGATAAAAATATACACTTATATAGATGTTACTTTAAAGGATTTTTAAGAAAACCAAAAACCCCTTGAAGAAAATTCAAGTAAAATCCATTTTAAAAGCCATTACTCTTTGTTACAGCCACAAAAGCGGTTCAGGGTCATAAAACCGAAATTAAACGAAAGCCCCAAAAACATCTATAACCGTGTCCAGGTCGAAAAATACAAAAATATCGGGTGGCAGGACGAGCAAAATGCGGACCAGCGAACAGCAAAACGGATTTTGGGGGCGATGAAAATAGAAACATTTTATTTAAAATGCTGCTGCTGGCCAGGAATAGCTTACCCCCCCCTCCCCCGATTTTCCCACCGATTTTCCCCATTTTCCGCACTCCCCTTAATTAAGGTTCGACCTTGGGTGCGTGTGTGTGTGGCCCAAAATGGTTATTAAGCCTGTTTAAGCCATCAATTGCCATTTGGTGGGGCAAATGAATTTACGATTACAGGAAGAGGACTCCGCTCTTCTAGGACGAAGGACGAATGGCGAAGGACCCTCCCTGAACTTGGCACAAACTGAAATTGATTTTCACTGCGGCAAATTTCGCTCTTGATTGTTCCTGGGGATAATTGATAAAGTTTCTTGCCGGGCTTCTGGATTCTGTTGCTCGAGAGTTTCCTTTTCCACTTGCCACGGGGATTCTAAAACGAATTTTGTGGGTTTGGCTTCCTCTCGGATTTTCATTTTCATTTTGATTTTGATTTTCACTTGCCCTCCTGATTGATTGCCCATACGCCAGGTGGGCAAGTGAAATTTAAAGCTGGCATGTGGACTTTTAAAAGGCGCTTTTAATTGGCTTTTCAATTGGCGGAGAAATTTTCAGATACTCGACCTAAAAGTATGCATTGAATAATGTGTAGTCGTCTTTTTGTATGACTTCATATCACTTTTGGGTTAAAAATATATTGTTGCATACTTTTAGACACCTATTTAAAAAAAAGTGATTTTAAAAACCCAGTGATTACTGTGAAAATTATAATTTGCCATTTAAATGTAGTCTTTTAATTAAAGGGTGACTTAAAATGTTTAAATTACTTTTTTATAATTTTAATAATTAGTTTGAAAACTATTTAGGACATTTAGTTAATTTATTTTAATCTAAACAACTTATTGGTTATATTTTAATTATACATAAATATTTACATGTATAATATTTGTTATAAAATGTTTAAATAAATTTAATGGGCATTGTGTAAAAAATTTTAATTTACTCTTTAATTCTAAGTGTGTATTCAAATGTTTTAATTATTTTGTACACTTTAATAATGAGTTTAAAAATAATTTAGGACACTTAGTTAATTTATTTTAATCTAAAAAACTTTATTAATACAATATTTATTATAAAATATTTAAATAAATTTAATGGGCAGTGTGAAGAATGTGTAATCATCGTCGGGAACTTTAAGGATGGCTTCTATGGCTTGCTCTGCCACCTATTAGTGTGTGTGTGCTGACCTACAGCCTCTCTCGGAGGGATAATCGCTGGCCAAGACCAAGACCATCAAGGTCATTGTGGAGGTGACCCCCCTACACATCCCTCTTCCCATTGATGATGTTGCTCCGGCTGTTGAGTCCCAAAGGGTTTCCAACTTACTTTCGTGGCCAGCGCAAACATGTCGATAACACACTTAAAACAAAACTGTGCACAGTATACATTTTACAAATACAATTTATAATGTTTCAGCTAACCTAATTTATTTAAAGCTACATTCGGTTCACTCAATTTACTTATGCACAAGTACTGTGCAATTATCTGAGTATCTCCCTGTATTTACTTTCATTTGGCCGCGTCAACAGAGGCCAGGCAAACAAATAGATAAACAAATCAGCAAAAAGCAAATAGCAAATGGCAGATGGCAAATGTACAGAATAGAACTTTCTCTTCACTTTCTCTGCCTTCTCGCCAACATATTTCCATTTCCCCGGCACTGCTGGGGAAAATGGAGTTATTAAAACTTGTTGCCAAGGCTGCATTTAAATGCTAATTACATGGAGAAGTGGAGGGGAGGACTAGAAAACTGGGAGAAAGAGAGAAAGGGAAACTAACAACAAGTGTCAAATGCAAAACTAAAATGGTGCAACAAAAGAGCAGCAATTAAAATGCGGGGGCCAGCCACCCATCCGTTTTCCCACACATAGCCACCCACTGCCACCCATCTCCTCCCACCGCCAAGGACACGGAATGGCGACAACGCGGTCGGCGTTCCAGACAGCGAGCACTTTGTTGTCGCCACAGAGCCACAGAACCACTGCCCCATCCACCATCCACCATCCACATCCACTATGCACATCCACATCCACATCCCCCATCCACCATCCACATCCAGCATAATGAACCCAGCTCAGTGGGCGACGGCCATCAAGTTGCCAGTGGGAAGTGCATCCGGGAAACCCCAAAACCAATATCCATTCCGCCATCGATTTGGTAGAAAATAGATGAAGCTTTTTTACGATCCCTAATGAGGATTTGGATAGGATATTGACCTACTTCTAGTATCGCAATCAAGTTGCCTTTTTTTATTGCTTATTGTTTTACGTATTATTTCCTTCCCTTCTATAAGAAATAGATTTCAACTTTGACTTATAAATAAAATACTTTTTAAAAATGAAAAATTAAAGTTTTACCACCATAATTAATTATATTTTGTATGTATTTTGTTTTTAGGGCCTATTTCTTTAAAACTTAAAAAAATATATTTACTTTTTTTTTAAGATTACAGAAAATACAGTGTCTCAAACTGCAGTTCTTTTGAATGAATTTGTGATAAAATAATGATAAATTCCTTTAAGGTTAAATAATATACCAAAATAATAAAATATAAATAATGATATATTGCGCTCAGGTTAAAGAATAAAAATAAAAAAATATTTATAATAAATATCATAATATCAATTCATAAATATTTTGATAAAGAAATATTGAATAATAATCCAAAATAATAAAATAATGATATATTAAGCAGAGATTGGGTAAAATGAAAAATCCTTGGTCACAAGACCACCGTTTAACCATTAGAATTTCGAATTAGAGAGATTCCATCTGGGGATCATAATTTCCGTTTATTTATGGCCTGTCCATTGGATTTGCACACATGCCGATCTGCATATATTTGCATTTTGCAACAGAGTCACTCGCATTATTCATCATCCATCATCTCGGTGGATTTGTGAGTGTATCTGCATTTGTACTTATATCTGTATCTGTATCTGTATCTGTATCCACCGGTCAGCCACGGACACCCCTAGATGTCCTTTCCTTTCCTTTCCTGCGCTGTCCTGTCCGTCGCTCCAAATGGAAAACAATTAATGAAAATGAAAATGAAATTATACGTGGCCGGAGGCCATCATGAGTTTTGAGTGCAAATGCCATTAGCATTTTAGCCGGGGGATTGGATGGCGATGGGGATGGTGAATGGCGTTTGAGGGGCGGCAGTCAACACATGTTGGACATATTGAGTTTCGCAGACTGCAGGACGAACATTCAGGACATTCAGGACATTCAGGACATACGGACCTTATATATATACAGGATATAGCGCAGGGGGGTCAATGTTTACTGGGCGTTGGCGCTGTGATTTCGTTTTAAGACCCGGCGGGGTTTACTTTTCATCCGACGTGTAATGTGTAATGTAATTATGTAATAGCAGGGGTTTGTCAAACATTACTATTATTTTGTATTCATTAAAATTACCTACTCATGTTGCGCAGCGATCGAATTGCCGCGACAGGGAAATCCGTTTCAGGATTCTAAATATAAAATAGTTTAATTTTCAGGGGTTTATCGGTTACAAAATAGGGGAAATAAAAATAATCACATACCATTTGGCATCTAATCGGTTTGCCTTGATTGACTATCAGTCACCGGTGACCTTTATGAATATAGATAAGATCATTTTATCACTGCGATTGTCTATATGTACTTACGTTTTTATGATGGAAACGATTACCTTTTTTTGCGACACATTTTTTACGTTTTTATTGCTCATCATTTGATTTTTAAAGTGGGTTTGAAGCAAAAATTACTGAAAAAAAATTAATTTAGTTCATAGGATAAGCAAATTTGTTAAATCTGAAAATAAATGAAATAAAAAAAGATCTAAAATTTAAAGAAAAATAATATAATTTTAGGATATTTCTTGTGATTTTTAAGTTTTATATACCTATTTATTTTACAATATTATCAAAATGGGATATTTAAGTTCAAAGACAAAGAAAATCTTTTAAATCTAAAAATAAATAAAATAAAGAAATATGAGGGATTACTTACTCTTTTGTTATTATAGACAGAAAAGTTTATTTTAATTTAGTTTATTTAATAAATATTTATTTTACAATACTATTAAAACGCTATCTTTTGGTCCATAGAAATAGCAAGTGTATTAAATATAGTAATAAATAAAATAAAGAAATATATGGGATTAATTATTTTAGTTAATTATTACAGACAATAATACAGTTTTTACCTTACTTTCCAGATGGCTCCGACTTCAAGGAGCGGCTGATAGCCACCGTAAAGAAGGAGGTCAAGCAGCTGATGGAGGAGGCGGTGACCAAGAAGTACGTCCACGAGGAGAGCAGCTCGGTGACCTCGCTGTGCGGCGCTGTGGAGGCCTGCCTGAGCCAGGGACTCCGTCGCAGGGCCCTCGGGCTGTTCAAGACCTCCTCGACGACGGCGCTGCTGCACAAGATCGCCAAGAGCTGTCCGGAGGCGGAGCACATCAGCAAGATGGTGCAGGAGATCGAGGCCAACGACCCGAGCAAGAGGTCCTCCAGCAGCAGCGACAGCTTCCAGCGACCGCCGATGCTCAAGAAGAGCAGCAGCAACTCGATGTCCACTGGCAACAATGCGGTGGCCAGCACCTCCTCCGCCTCCGCCTCCATCAGCGTCAGTGCCAGCACCTCCAGCATGTCCCTGGCCAGCATGAAGTGAGTTCTTGAGTTTAATTTAACTTCGGAATTAAATAATTGGATTTTTTCGATTTTTTACTGCTTCAAATAACTCAGATTGAAACTTATTTCTACATTTTTAATTTTATTATAAAACTTAAAAGCAGTTATAGGGATATGAGGGATTGTTGATTGTTTTTAGTTTTATTAATTAATTTATTTTATTATTAATTCTCCACCCCAGATACTTGTGGATTCGGTTGGCGCTCTACGAGAAGCGACTCACCAAAATCATCGAGTATCTGGTTTGCAATGCCAGCAGCTTCTACGATCGCGACTCCCTGGTGGCCGATTCGGATTACGGATCCATTCTCAGCTCCTTGTTGGTGGGTCCTTGTGCCCTGGAATTTACGCGGGCCAAGACGGCAGATCACTACTGGACCGATCCGCATGCAGATGAACTGGTGAGAAAAGTCCTTCATCTAATTACAATTAAATATATAATTTAGACTTTAATTGAAAGATTTCTAAATAAATATTATTTTATATTATTATTTAGACTTTAATTCAAGAATTTATAAATAATTAATAATAATGTAATCTATATAAAAAAGAATATTTCATTTAAATTGATGTCCAAATTAAATGTTTTTTTATTAATCAGCACTTTATTTATACAAAAAAAATTGTTCAAATATTTTATTTGAGCTGAGATTTACTTTAATTAAGATAACATATAAATATTAAATACCTGAATTTAAACATAATTAAATTAAAATGATAAATGTAACTTTCATTTGAACTTGAATATGTGATATATGATTTCTATTAATATAAGTGCATATTAAATAAGTAAATGTAAAATTGATTTATTTTATTTATTTTTAATCCAAATAACCTATAAATCGCAGGTGCAACGCCACCGGATCAGCTCGTGCCGCCGCTCCTCGTCGACCTGTTCCCGGCCGGCGATCATCAACTTCAAGCGCAGCCTGAACACGAGCTCCGACGACGCGAGCAGCGGCTCCTTCAAGTCGATCGCCTCGGCCAGTGTGGCCAAGGACTACGTGGAGTCGCTGCACCAGAACGCCAAGGCCACACTGCTCTACGGCAAGAACAATGTGCACGTGCTGCCCAACGGGGTGGCCAATCCGATGCCCGGCTACCTGAGTCTCCACCAGCACATCCAGACGCTGACGATCAAGTGGACGCCCAATCAGCTGATGAACGGCGGCTACGCGGAGGAGGAGGAGGAGGACATCGACAAGGACCTCTTCTGGGCCTACGCCCTCAATATCAACGTGGACGAGATCGTCTACGTGCACTGTCACCAGAGTCGCCGCGAGGACAGCGGCGGCATCGTGATCCTCGTGGGCCACGACGGCGTCCAGCGGCCGCCCATCCACTTTCCCGAGGGCGGGCACCTGCAGCAGTTCCTCACCTGCCTGGAGACGGGCCTCCTGCCCCACGGCCAGTTGGATCCGCCGCTGTGGTCGCATCGCGGCATCGGCAAGATGCTCCTCTGGCAGAGGAACATGCGCAGGCGCATGCTGCCCGCCGTCAGGGAGACGGCTGCCGCCGAGGATCCGGGCATCGACTTCGTCTTCCGCATCGTCAGCAAAAGCCGCCACGAGGAGTTTGGTGAGTGAATAAATTCAATTAGTTTACAATGGGATGGGAAAAAATGGGATAGTACCAATAAATATCTGCATATTGAAGGCAATGATTCGTAGTTCACTTCTTAATTAAATACGAAATGTTAATATGAAATATTAAACATATTTGAATATATTTGATTCAAGGTCGAAAATATAAAATATAAAATTTCCTTAAAATTTATAGTTTAACTTTTGAATTTTGCATTACATACATATTTGAACATAATACATAATTGAATTTAAATACCCATGACTTTTTTTTTGCAGACTTATGATTTTATCTTCTAAATTAAGATTTAAAACAAAAAGTCCTATTAGATGTAATAATTTTTTTTGAACAGTTCTTTAATCAATTTTGTAAAAAAATATTTAAATATTTGGTGGGACTAAAAAGGATTGTTTTCCAAGTTTTTTATTATATTGTAATTATAATTATAATATATTTACATATTGTTTCTGAAGCTGCCGCCCACTCGATCCTGGACTTTGTGCGCAGTGCTCCGCGCCGGGCGCAGCTGAGCAGCTGCTCCACCACCGGCAGCAGCGACTGCTCCAACAAGAGCCTCTCCATCGACCAGTGTCCGCTGGAGTCGCCGCTGACCCTCCAGCAGCAGCAGCAGCAACAGCAGCTGGTCCAGGCGCAGAACACCAGCATCGAGGCGGTCTGCTCCACGATGCGCCGGCAGATCATCTCGCGGGCCTTCTACGGCTGGAAGGCCTACTGTCGCCACCTCACCACGGTGCGCACCCACCTGTCCGGCCTGGTTCATGCCAGGATTATGCCGGAGGGAGAGGCAGAAGGTTGGTATTGCCTATTTAAACTTTACTTTTCTCAACGTCTATAAATACATTTTTTAATATCAAAAGCTGAAATACTTTTGAAACTTGCTTATATTGAAAAATATGAATTTTTCATTTTTGTTTTTTGGTCAAAACTGGCCAAAAATGGTCCTACAGCAAAAATACTTACTGTTTTGAACAGGTAACAAAACAATAAATAAATCCATGACACTTTCCGTGTGATTTTGGAAAAATAAAATTTTCGCCAATTTTCACATTTTTTATAAGGGGTAACATCCGATTTTTTGCGAAAAATGGCCAAAAAATAAAGTTTCCAGATTTAAATGCCGATCGATTGGAAAGTTAATAACGAGTTCAGAAAGGTATGACAATCCATATTTGGACCAATATTTCCTTTGTTTCAGCCAAAAAACGAATTATTTTTCCGTCGAAAATTCGGGATCTAGGTTTTTGAAAAATCCGAATTTTTCCTTTTTGTTTTTTGGCTGTAACTTGGCCAAAAATGGTCCTACAGCAAAAACACATACTGTTCTGAACAGGTAACAAAACAATAAATAAATCGATGACAGTTTCCGTGTGATTTTGGAAAAATAAAATTTTCGCCAATTTTCACATTTTTTATAAGGGGTAACATCCGATTTTTTGCGAAAAATGGCCAAAAAATAAAATGTCCAGACTTAAATGCCAATCGATTGGATATTTAATAACGAGTTCAGAAAGGTATGACAATCCATATTTGGATCAATATTTTTTTTGTTTCGGCCAAAAAACTAATTATTTTTGCTTGGAAAATTCGGGATCTGGGTTTTTGGTAAAAATCAGAATTTTTCCCATTTGTTTTTTGGCTGTAACTTGGCCAAAAATGGTCCTACAGCAAAAACACATACTGTTTTGAACAGGTAACAAAACAATAAATAAATCCATGACACTTTTCGAGGGATTTTGAATAAATAAAATTTTAGCCAATTTTCACATTTTTTATAAGGGGTAACATCATGATTTTTTGCGAAAAATGGCCAAAAAATAAAATGTCAAGATTTGAATGCCAATCGACTGGAAATTTAATAACGAGTTCGGAAAGGTATGACAATCCGTATTTGGATCAATATTTTTATTGTTTCGGGCAAAAAACTAGTTATTTTTCCGTCGAAAATTCGGGATCTGGGTTTTTGGTAAAAATCAGAATTTTTCTTTTTGTTTTTTGCCTGTAACTTGGCCAAAAATGGTCCTACAGCAAAAACACATACTGTTTTGAACAGGTAACAAACCAATAAATAAATCCATGACAGTTTCCGAGTGATTTTGGAAAAATAAAATTTTCGTCAATTTTCACATTTTTTATAAGGGGTAACAACATAATTTTTTGCGAAAATTGGCCAAAAAATAAAATTTCCAGGTTTAAATGCCAATCGATTGGAAATTTAATAACGAGTTCGGAAAGGTATGACAATCCATATTTGGACCAATATTTCTACTGTTTTTGTAAAAAATTCTGATTTTTTGGTGCAAAATCGGGAACTGACAATGTAATATTCTTTAATTTGAGTCCTCTAGATTATTATATCGTATATTATTTTATATCCTTTGAAGGGACAACAACTGAAGCAACTGAAGGAGCTGAAACAACGGAATCAACTGAATCCCTGTGCACATCCGTTCCAGAGAAGCCTGGTTTGACACGGGAGCGCTGGGAGGGGCTGCATGAGGACGGGGTGATGGAGGACGAGATGGAGTTCTACCGCATCATCTACTACGGGGGCGTCAGGCCGGAGATGCGGCAGGAGGCGTGGCCCTATCTGTTGGGACACTATGCCTTCGGCTCCACCAGGGAGGATCGGAGGAAGCAGGACGAGACGTGCAAGCACTACTACGAGACGACGATGAGCGAGTGGCTGGCGGTGGACGCCATTGTGCAGCAGCGGGAGAAGGAGAAGACAGCGCGGGCGGTGGCCAAGCTGAGTTCGGGCAGTAATTCCGGCAATGAGAAGACGGTCAGGGCGGCGGATCTGGAGGCCGGTGGCGAACTGGAGAACGAGGTGTTCGAGGACATCTCGGACATTTCCGATCCCGGGGATCTGGAGTTCGATGAGCAGCAGCAACAGCAGCAGGAGGCGACCGGTGGCCATCACCTGAGTGTGAAGCCCATTCCCAGGGCCATGAAGACCAGCACGGATTCGGGTCACGTGGACGAGGGTGATAACTTCAATGAGCTGGACGAGGATGAGGAGCAGGAGAGAGAGCAGCAGCAGCAGGATGAGGGCAACAAGGAGCCCCAACAAGAAGCCAACGACGGCCCCGAGGAGGAGCAAAGGCCGGAGGAACCGCTCAATCTGGAGCCCAGCTGCTCCTCCAACTCCACGGCCTCCTCCTACGAGACCGTGGGTCCCGGCGGCACTGGCCACCAGCCGCAGACCAGCGACACGCGCAGCGTCCTCAGCCCCGAGTACCTGAGTGCCGACGATCTGCAGCTGCCGGAGGATGAGGATGCAGTGAGGCCGTCGACATCGCAACAGGCCAAGGCGGCTGTCATCATTACCAAGGCCTCCGTGGACATAGCCAACTGGGAGCAGCGCAGTCCGCGAGCGGAGGAGGCTGACCGAATGCCGGCCGTGGAGGAGCAGGCCGCAGAAGCAGCCGGCGGAGGAGGAGGAGGAGGAGTCGTCAATCTGGATGCACTGCCGCAGCCAAACTCCGCCTGCCCCTCGCCAGCCAGCTCCAATGGAGGTGTCTACAGTGTGAGTAGATCTAGCTAATTTTTTAGAGAAATGGTTTCATGAGGCGTATACGTAACATGATTTTTTTAAAGCATTTTTAGAATTAAGAAATGACGAACGTAATTTACTTTAAAGCCTTTTTAAATTCTTTTTTTATAATACTAAAATACTTTAAGTTGTTAAATAAAAAGTGATTCAATTAGGCGTATACGTAATATTTACAAAAAAATTGTTTTAAAATTTTGTTAAAGCATTTTTCGTATTTTTTTATTTTAATTATTTATTAACAGATTTTTTTAAATAATTATATATTTTTCAGAGCGAACTCCTCGAGCAGTTCGGCCTGAATCTGCATCGGATCGAGAAGGATGTGCAGCGGTGCGACAGGAACTACTGGTACTTCGCCAACGAGAACCTGGACAAGCTGCGCAACGTGATCTCCACGTACGTGTGGGAGCACCTGGACGTGGGCTACATGCAGGGCATGTGCGACCTGGTGGCGCCCCTCCTGGTCATCTTCGACGACGAGTCGCTCAGCTACAGCTGCTTCTGCAAGCTCATGGAGCGCATGATCGAGAACTTCCCCAGCGGCGGGGCCATGGACATGCACTTTGCCAACATGAGGTGGGTTTTCGATAGGTCATTATAGATCAGTTTCATTAATCCCCATCCTCGATAGATCCCTCATACAGATCCTCGACTCGGAGATGTACGAACTGATGGACTCGAATGGCGACTACACGCACTTCTACTTCTGCTACCGGTGGTTCCTGCTCGACTTCAAGCGGGAGCTCATCTACGACGATGTCTTCGCCGTTTGGGAGGTGATCTGGGCGGCCAAGCACGTCGCCTCGAGTCACTTTGTCTTGTTTTTGGCCCTGGCCCTGCTGGAGACCTATCGCGACATCATCCTCTCGAACAGCATGGACTTCACCGATGTCATCAAGTTCTTCAATGGTAGGAACACTATATATTCTATTATATTGCAATAGTATATTATTAATCTGTTTGTTATTATTGCAGAAATGGCCGAGCGCCACAATACCAAGGCGTTGATCGAGTTGGCCCGGAGTCTGGTCCTCCAGCTGCAGATGATCATCGAGAACAAGTAGGGGAACGGCTGAGCCCAAGCAGAACCCAACTATATGGGACGTTATTCTAGAAACTAGATCGTAGTTCAGTCAAATTTCGTTTGCCAAAGATAACAATGCGACAAAACCCAATAGGTGTGTGTGGATCGATGTCTTCGCTATAAAGTATTCAAACCTAGGTTTGTATGCAATCCAAGAAAACCAAAGGTCTAACTGAAACTGTAAATGTAATCCTAATGGTTAATTGTACTCTTATGTCTACGTAAGTTCTTCCTTGCATATCCCCAGAAATAGAGGAAACCAGAAAACAGGGGCAGCAAATGCAAATGCAAAAGACTCTGAACAAAAGAATGAAATCTTATACTTATAGACGATACAAGATATAGTAAATCCTTATACGACTGTATAGACAACTGTTACTCACACATTGCACTCGAACCTTTTTGTTTTCAGTGCTGTGCTGGTTTTTTGTACAGAAAACAAATATCATATGGAAAGTGTAATTATCACGTTATATCAAAGGGCAAATACAAATTATCAATATATGTATACACGAAAGTGCGTTTTAGCAGTGACTTCAGATCAACCAGTGTCACTTATTTTAGCTAATTCAAATAAAATATGGACATTACTTGATGGTTTTCTCTCTCTATAATACTTTATTGTTTATAGATTTTTTCCAGCATCAATGTTCTTAAAGATTTCGATCTGAAGCGACTGTATTAGCAAATCGCACGTTAGGAATATAGATCAGAACATAAAGTACACACAATAAATAGCTAATCGTTCCGTTCCGAAGGGAAACCCGACTTGTAAGCAACTAAACTCTGTACCAGCGAAAAGTATCCAATTGTGTGTAACAATCAAGGCAACAATAAGTCAAGTACCCCATAATATCCCCATTTATACACGGCATATAGTCGGATCTTGTGTGTCTATTATCTACATATATGTACCTATACTTATACTTATAAGCTGCCAGGCCAAACCGAGTTCCATCTTTATTTAATTGTATCTTATTTTTATATAATATATACATTTATATATCTATTTCCCCCACTGTGTGATCTCTCTCTCTACACCGAGTATAAATGTTGTGGACTATCTTTATACCCTAATTATACTTGTACTCTTTGTAAATGTACCTTTCCCCGGACAAACAGGAGGTAGACGATGCGATACCTCGGCTCCACTTTATCTCAATTACAAATCCAACAATATATATATATACATATACACCCACACAAAATATGAATATGATTATATATGTATAGTATAAATGTATACAAGTACAAAGCAAATGACGTCGGTATGTTTGAAACGGAATTAATAAAATAACACATATACGATATATAGCTAATCAAAACCGAAGTTTTCCTGGCGGATGGGTAGATAAATCAATATCCATAACAGCGAACGTACGATTTATTCCGATCCATCAGCTGATCGCTGCGTAAACCTGTTGCCACTGAGTTTTGAGGTAAACAATCTTTGCTTATCGCGGCGATAAGACGGACCTTCCTTTAAGTTTCTATTCCCGGCCACTCGTAGTTGCCAATGGCCCAGAAATAAATTCATTATTGGCCAGATTGGCGAGAGGATGAATGAAACGCAGTTACACTCAGCCAACGTTTGGGGAACTCGGTTATAATGGATCATTAACTAATTAGCACGTTGTAACTTGGCTAAACTAAGTTGAATATTATACCTTTTGAGTCTAGTCATCATTAAAAACAGGTTGCAACATTTTAAGAAGGGTTACATCAATAAAACAGATCATTTTTGCATATTTTTAAGGGAAAAACATCAATAAAATGGCAAAAATTTAAAAAACTTTTAAGAAATATTATCTTAAAATAGGGTTTTAATTATACCATCTAATTTTCTGTATAACTTTTATTTATTTCTTTAAGTGTAGACGGTATACAAAAGGGAAATCCGCCTTATCTTGAGAGTTAATTTCGCCTTGCGTTTATTTTCTTTCATTTCTGTTTGCTTGACTCGCAGTCGCATTCGAATTTTCTGTCAGATCGGCGAGCATCCACAACCTGGGGATATATAAGTCGAACCGGCTGCATTCAACTCATTCGCTGGCTTAATTCAGAGGAACTCGGATCTCGCCATGTCGGTGTCGTTTTTGGCAAGTCTACTTGGTCTCAGCAATGACGAGGACCAGCTGCGATTGGCCTTTGAGGAGGTGGAAAGTCCCAGGGGTAAGAGGAAAAATTACAGAACCCTATTTTTAAAAGGTTACATTTCCGCATTTTACTTAAATGAATGGATATAAAATCTGTTAAAAGCTAAAACGAAAAAAAAATTGTTTAGACCAGGAAACTTGTATTTAAGATAAAAATTATATTAATATAAATATATATAAAAGTGCACAAGCAATAGTAAAAAATCCAATAACAATATTAAAATGAAATAATAGATATTTTAAAATTTACACTTAAACAATTCGGTTTAAATTATTAAATTTAAAATATTTTTCTACTTCTCAACAAATATTTACCGAAA
This sequence comes from Drosophila lutescens, assembly GCA_037075285.1. Classification (NCBI taxonomy): domain Eukaryota; kingdom Metazoa; phylum Arthropoda; class Insecta; order Diptera; family Drosophilidae; genus Drosophila; species Drosophila lutescens. The sequence continues at coordinate 219,520 of JBAMCF010000314.1, forward strand.
TTAAAATCAAGTTCTTTTATATTTTTATTTAAAAAAAAATTCTTCCAAAGCGTGATTTTTGCAAAAATAAAATGTCCATCTCTACGGAACGCAAAGCTTTTGGTGGATAAACATACGTAAAGCTCTCGCTCTCGACATAGCTCACTTGGTATATATTTCTTGCTCAGCCAGCTGATTCCGATTCCGATCTGAATCGAAACGGAGCTCAATGGCTTAGCCCCAGTCGCCCAGTGACCGTGTTTGTGGTGAGTTCGGTGGGATATTATACATACAGTTCAGGAGTTCTAGGCGTTTTTCGTTCGGTGATCTTTGGACCGGTGCCTTTTTGTTTACTAATGCAATGGGACGCTCCCAATCTCCATTGCAGTTCCCTTCAGACAGCCAACGAACCTGAGGATGTCGTCCCCGATCCGATACTACTATGACCTGATGTCGCAGCCCTCGAGGGCGTTGTTCATTATCTTCCGGCTGAGCAACATGCCCTTCGAAGACTGCGTGGTGGCGCTGCGGAATGGTAAGGGTATTCAGGGCGGGTCCACGTCTGGGGCAGTACTATTATGATGTGACATTTTTATAACATGTTCGTATTGTATTTTGACCTTTTAAAGGAGCAACGTTATAATACAATTGTAAAATATTATTTATTTCAATTTGGTTTCATTTTCATTTTAACAGAATTTTTGTTGTATCAAAATTTGAATTTTTTATAATTTTCATAAATTTTCCTTTTCAAAAACTACCGAAAAAAAATCAGTATTTTGGTCGAAACAATAAAAATATTTATCCAAATATGGAGTGTCATACCTTTTTGAGCTCGTAATTAAATTCCCTATCGATTGGCATTTAAATATAGAAATTTTAATTTTTAGCAATTTTTCGCAAAAAATCATGATGTTACCCCTTATAAAATATGCGAAAATTGGTTCGAAATATTAAAATTTTAGATTCGACGAATAGTGAATTAATTTTAATTATTAGGTTGTTAGCTGCTCAAAACAGTACGTCTTTTTGATTTGGGACCATTTTTTGCAAAGTTATAGCAAAAAAATCACTAAGAAAAATCAAATTTTTACCAAAAATCTAGATGACGATTTTTCAGCCAAAAAAACGCAGTATTTTTGCCAAAACAAACAAAATAATTATCCAATTATTATATTTATCCAAATATGGAGTCCCATACCTTTTGAAACTCGTAATTAAATTCACTATCGATTGGCATTTAAGCCTGAACATTTTATTTTTTGTAAATTTTTCGCAAAAAATCATGATGTTGGCCAAGTTACAGATAATAAACTCAAAGAAAAATTCATATTTTCATTGAAAATCTATATTTTATTGCCAATTTCACAATGATTTACTTTAATAACAAAATGACGTTGCATTTTTTTCATTTTAAAAAGTGTACACTAGTTTTGTCACCACATCTATGGTTATTTTTAAATGGCATGGACCCAACACTATCGTTTGTAGTTACAATCTTATCTTAACCACGGTCTTTGCCCCCTAGGCGAGCACTTGACCGACGACTTCAAGCAGCAGATTAACCGCTTCCAGCGCGTGCCCTGCATCCATGACAACGGCTACAAGCTGGCGGAGAGCGTGGCCATTCTGCGCTATTTGAGCGCCAAGGGCAAAATCCCGGAGCACCTGTACCCCAAGTACTTTGTGGACCAGAGCCGCGTCGATGAGTTCCTCGAGTGGCAGCACATGTCGCTGCGGCTCACGTGCGCCATGTACTTCCGCACCGTGTGGCTGGAGCCGCTGCTGACCGGACGCACTCCCTCCGAGGCCAAGATCGAGACCTTCCGCATGCACATGGAGCGCAATCTCGATGTGGTCGAGGAGGTGTGGCTTGAGGGTAAGGACTTCCTCACCGGATCCACTCTATCCGTGGCGGACATCTTTGCAGCCTGCGAAATTGAACAGACACGTGAGTATCAGATTATACATTGATATTTAATTGTATTTACCTTTATTATTACTTATGAATTCCAGGCATGGCCGACTATGATGTTAGGATCAAGTACCCCAAAATTCGGGCGTGGCTGAAGAGAGTACGCCAAAGCTGCAATCCGCACTACGATGTGGCCCACGAGTTCGTCTACAAGATCTCGGGAACGGGTCCGCAGGCCAAGCTCTAAGATCCCACCCACAGATCTTCACCGAGCCATTTTGTACATAAGATCATTATCATTTATGGGGACCTAGATATAGTTATGAAAACTGAAATACAAATATGTAGGTAAATAAAACCACTTGTTTCTGGTTTATACTTGTACAATTTATTCTTAATATTGGTTGTTTCTTTTTTATTGTGTCGTCGTTTATAGCATTATAGAAAATCCACATTCATTTTTGTTTGAAAAAAAATCATAATACAAATAAAATATATATAGATGTATACATGTATAATAGAAAATACAATTTTTAAAAAATAACTACCTAAAGTCTAACAAAAAATTGTTTTTAGTTAATCATAATATTTATATAGCAACGTTACGCGCTTGGGGTTCTTTCTATATACTCTTTCTTCTCCTGCCTTCTAGTTTTTGTTTCTGCCTTCGGGTAACAAAACAAAATGCGTACAAAATATATAATCCTTTATATATCCATTTTTTGGGGGGTTTGGGTGGTGTAAATCATAATTGTGAATGAAATGAAAAAAATTAAATCGTATATACAGCAAAAAAAATGGGAGGAATACTATACAACTATTACCTAATTGCTTAATATATATTTGCATGTACTTTTATGCGTTCTTGTTGTTGCCAAACTTAAATCATATACAAACTACACAAAAATATATAATATTATATATGTAAATGTAAATTTATGCCGTTTCTCATGCGTTATATGCCTAAGCATATGGTCACTTTATCAATCAAACCCCATTTCGAACATGGTATCCTTCTGACCCGGTCGCCTGTCTAGACATCAGCTTGTGTGCGGAATATATGTGTATATGTCCCTATTATATAGTTATATAGCTGCACCTATATCATGCATTGCCTACAGCACCGCCCAAGTTAAAAAAAAAAGATTTTGTTTATCAAAAAAATATAAAAAAAAACATGTTGTGGGTAGAAAAATAGGTTTTCCAGAATTTAAAGCAAATAATTTAAGGCACCAAAAATGGGATCTTCTTTTCCTCCACTTTTTTTTTACAGCAGGTACACAGGTACACAAATAAGAAAAAAAAACAAATGCACATTTAAACTAAACAAAAAGCGATCCTTATCAAGGACCTAGCACAACTTGGTTGTCAGGGGGACTCGTCCGAATTCCCGGACAGGCGACACTTTCGATTGTTCCTATACATAGGTGGATATTTATGCGATTTTTCTGTATTGTGTTGTATACGTTTTACAAAATAGTTCTCTCTCTCTCTCTGTATCTATCTCTATCTCTAGCCCTCCGTCTCCCTTCATATATCTCCTTCTCCGTCTCTCGCTATATATCTCTCTCTCTCTCTGTCTATATCCAGATCTTTGCTTGGTTCCCATTTAATTTGTGTGTTTTGTGTATTTTGTGTGTGCGAATAAATTACTTCCTGCCCTCGTAGAGTTTTCATCTTAGATTGTTTTTTCTGCGTTGCATTGTTAAGATTTCCTTTGCCCTGGGAGTTGTTTGTTTTGTATTACAGTGCATTTAGCGTTTCAATCTCGTTTCTTAGCCAACTGATTAACGCACTTTATTTCTGTTTCATTACTGTTGGTCTGCTTGGCTTTTGTAATTAATGTTCATTTATATTTCCAACACAACTCCCTGGGAGATCTGCACATGAATATATAATATATCGTGATAGAATATGTGATAATACGTATTTTAACTGCTCTGCTGATTTGTTTTGCAACCAAATCGTTTCCTACATTCCTTGTGGTTTACTTTTAAAACCCAATTCGGACACAACTTTGCAACTGTACGTTGATATAGATATATAATATAGATTATGGTGACTATTTTTTACAGAATCGAAGTAGTAGAAGTAGTATTTTTGCATCTTTTCAAGTAGCTTTGCCACAAAAACTTTTTATTTAAATCAAATTGAGTAATTAAACAATTATTTCTGAAACAAAGGCTACATAAAAATCTACAAATAACTCTTACCACAACGACTCCTGTTTTTTTTAGCAACTTTACTCAGGTTAACATTCATTTAAACTTTTGTTTTTAAAATGTGTGTTTAGCATTTGTGTGTTTAACAGACTATTGTTAAATATCTTCATCTTATGCCTTTGTTTCTCATATTAAACCCTGTTAATACTCTTGTAAACTGTGGTTGTTAAGCAACTGCTATTTTTTAGGTTGGTTTCACTGCAGCAATCTGCACTATGATATATAAACCGTGTGTTAGTCAGGATCTTTAAAACGTGAATTCAGCTGATTATTTGTTTTTTAGACCAATTTACTGCTTTAGGTTCTGTTTTCTTTTTTAACTGTGATTTATAGAGATCCCGTTCTTTAGAAACGACCTCGGTTGATGTTCTTGATGCGTATGCCCACTTCCAGGACCTGATCTCCATTCCCAGCTGGTGTGGTGCTGGTGCTGCTGCTGTTGCTACTGCTGCCGCTGCTGTTGGTGCCACCGACCACACCGGATGGTGGGGCACTCGAGGGTACTCCCGATACGCCACTGCCACCGCCGTTGCCATTGCTGCCATCGCTTTGCGGCGAGTTATTGTTATTGCTGCTCGATCCAGAACTAGAACCCGGCAGGGCCACACTCGCCTCGGCGCCAGCTTGACCCCCGGTTGTTGCTCCCAGACGCCGCAGCACCGTGGTGGTGGTCGTTGTGGTCGTCGTCGTCTCGGCGGCCGCTGCCACACTGCCTCCGCCGGCGGACGAGGCGCTGCCCAGCTTCAGCAGCTGCTGCTGGTGGTGGCGATTGTGGTGATTGTAGTTTATGGCCGCCAGATCGTGACCGTGCGCGTGATTCGAGCAGCTGCCATTGCTGGCCGAATAGTCGTGCGGACCGCCCACCGTGTGACGGCGCTTAATCGAACGATTCTGCTTGTTCTGAATCTGGCGCTTCTTGGTCAGGTTCATGTCAGTCTTCTCGTCCTTGGTCAGGCCGGTGGCACTCAGTGCCTGGCAGCAGGCAACGCCCACCGCCACCGCCGCTCCAGCTACTCCGCTGGCTACTCCCGCCGATCCTCCGCCGCCGCCGCCGCTGGTCGGCTGTGCCGTCATGTGCCGGGTGGAGTAGTTCCGGCAATTGAAGCTGGCACTCCGAAATAACCGATGATCGCGTCTCTTTTTGTTGTAGCGCTCGAGAAAAAACGACGGCGACGGTCGTTCGCCGAGCAGCAGCTTCTCCTTGGGATCGCTGGTGGTCGAGCCCTCGGAATCGTCTTCGGAGGCAGCTCCTCCTCCGCCTCCAGCGGATCCAGCCGAGGCTCCACCACCGCCACCAGTTGCCGCTGCATTGCTCCTCTCGTAGCTCAAGTAGTTACTGAATCTGGGATGTATGCTCTTGGTTAGTGTCGTCACGCTGCTCGATGAGCTGCGCGAGGGAATTGCGCCGACGCCACTGCTCCCTGTTGGTGTGCCAACGGGCGTGGCCGCTCCACTCGTGGGCGCCGTGGAGCTTCCCTGATGAATGGGCACCGTGGCCGAGTGCTGCAGCTTGTGGGCCGCCTTCAGCAGACTGGGCGGCAGGGGCGCAACACCGCCGCCTCCTGACTGCTTCGAGGGCTTCTCATCGCCACCGCCGCCAATCGTATTGGTGGCCGTGCAGGAGCGACTCAGGTGCAGCGACAGCGGGGGAGCGTCTAGGGGATTGCAAAACTGATGGAACAGCCGCTCGGGCGACTCGTCCGCATACGGAATGTTCTCGGAGTGCAGGTGCAGGGGCTGACCGAGGGTGTGCCGCCGGTTCTTGGGGAACTCGGGCGATCCGTTCTCATCGTTCGATTCGGAACCGCTGCGCAAATTGCGCAACTTGCTGTCCAGCGTGTCTGTGATGGTGGTCAGCGACATGGAACCTGGTTAGGGAATTATTTCATAAGTGGATAATCACTTCCAATCTTACATTCAATCATTTCTTACCCGTATCGCTGAGCCTGCTGCTGGAGTCGTCGTCCGTCAGCAATATCGATATGTCCACGCTGCTGCGCTGCTGCTCCTTGGCCAGATTGAGGCCCACTCCCAGACTGTGGCCCAGGCTGCCGGACGACTGTCCCGAGTCCTTTTCATCCAGGCTCGCCTTGCGCGTCGTCTGGTGCGACGATCTCGAACCCAAAAATCCTCCTGTGCTGCGCTTCTTGAAATTGGCACTCAACAACTTGGAGGATGTGGCCGAGATGGATGAGGAAACGGCCACCGCCGTGGTCGAGGAGGCCGACGATGACGAGGAGCTGAACTTGGTGGTGGAACTCGAAGAGGACGAGGCGGAGGCCGCCTTGCCGCCGCCGCCACCGCTGTGAAGCGTCGAGCTGCTCGAGGTACTGGCGGTACTGCTAGCCGAGGCCGAGGCGGAGGCCGACACCTTGGCGTAGTCCAGCGACTGAAAGGGAAGAGAGACGGAGGAAACGGGTGTGGGCAGGAGCAGGATTAGAGCCTGGTCGCAAATGCTCTGCACAGCCTTGCGCTGCGCCCGTCGCTGCTGGATGGTGGTGGTGCTGATGGTTGTGGTGATGGTGTTGCTACTACTTGTGCTACTACTGGTGGTGTGGGTGGTGGTGGTGGTGTTGGTGGTGTTGTTGGAGGAGGAGCTCCCGCTTACCAGAACACTCTCGCCGGAGTACGTGTCCGAGTTAACGGCGCTCCGCTTGCCATGGGTCTTGCGCCTCAGCTGCGGCATGAAGCGCGAGGTGCGCGTGGTCTCGCGCTCTGTGATCCGCTCGATCTTCGACAGGTTGTGCAGCAGCATGCTGGTCTGGTCCTCCTGCGTCTGCTGCTGCGGCTGGGCGGCATTCACGGCGGCCGTACCGCCGCTCACCTCCGCCAAATCCGGCAGACTGCCGCCCTCAAAGAAGTAGTCGTACTGGAAAAGCAAACAAATTTGGTCAATTAAATCGAATGAGTCCATAAATTCTAGTAACCCTACCTGTGTGACCAGCAGCTCAACGATGCGGCACTGATGCTTCATATCCTTGACCGCCGTCTCCAGCGTATCGTTCGGCGTCCGGATGATCGAGGGGCCAAAGATGATGGCCAGGTTCTTGGGCTCCATGCGGTTCACCTCACAGTTGCCGCTGACGCGGCACAGATGCCGTATCAAATGCTTCATTGTCTCGTATGGATGACGCGGCAGCGACTCCACAATCTCGCGCAGCAGAACAATCCTCTCCAGGCCGAACTTCTTGTCCGCCTCGATGAAATTGATGTAATAGCTGGCCGGCATCAGGGCATCCGGCAGACTGCGGATGAACAGCTTGAGCAGACTGCTCACCACATTCACATCCTCCCAGCGATCGTCGGTGGCGCAGCTCTCGAACTGGAAATCCTTGGTGTTGACCAGCTCGGACAGCTCCGATATGGCCGCCTTGTTGCCGGGTATGCGATAGATGCCTACCACACCCAGACCCTTGGTCTCCACAATGTTCGTGCACACCTCCACCAGATGCGGCACACAAGCATTGACCTTCGACATGGGACAGCTGCGCAGGGGAACGCCAATGGAGCCGATCTGCTTGGCGGCACAGGCGGATGGCGAGGCCAGGTCGTGATGCGAGACGCCGCCGCCTCCGCTGCCACTGCCGCCGCGGCGGAAGAGCAAATCCTTCCAGTTCTTCGATTTCGGCGAGCCCAAATCCTTGTCGGGTATATGCTTATGCGACGACGACTTCCTGGCCTTCATCACCGGCGATATGGAGTCACTGGTGGCCGCCACAATGGCCGCAGCCGCTGGCAGAGCGGAGACATGATGATGGCCGCCGCCTCCGCTGGCCTCTGCAATACCACCCGAATGCGAGCTCAGAGGAGAGCTGTCCGCTGCTGCTGCTCCGCCTGCTCCTCCACTTTGGACATCGTCCAGATAGCTGGCGCTGGCCGCTGTCTTCTGCGGCTCCGCCAGTTGTTTGCCCTGTTGCTGATGCTCCTGTTTGAGGGGGATATACATTAGTAGTTGTTTAGAGATTAGGTTCCCCCAGGCACACATACATTATCATCGTAGTTGAGGCTGTCCTTCCACTGCAGCAGGCCAAACAGGCGCTTCATCTCGTTGCTGCTCTTGGTCTTGAACAGGATCTCCGTGTAGGGACCGCCGCTGCTGCAGGTGGACGAGGAGGTGGATGCGGTCAGGGCTGATGATGAGTTCGTCGGCTGCTGCTGAGTGGGCTCGTTAGCACTGCTGCTGCCCGAGGAGGTCAGCAGCTTGTCGTGACCACCGCCACCAGCCTCGTCCAGGTTCAACTCGTTGCCCAGCGTGGCCAAATGGGCGCCACTGAGCGATGGCTTCGACTGCATGCGAATCAAGTACTTCTTCTTATCCAGCGACTCGTCGAAGAACTTAAAGTTTCTAATATCGAGTTCTATCACCTGAAGATGGGATTAGTTTAGCGTTAGTTCATCAGCCTTTAAATGTTCCTCTATGATACACTTACATTGTGCTCCGATTTGGCATGGCGGCCTGAGTAGATGCGCAGCAGATCGCCCTTGATCTCCAGCTTCACCTGACGCCACGATCGGTACTCGGACATGCGCTATAAAATTTGGAATAAATGTTATTAACTTTTGTATAATATATTTCACATTTTCAAGATGATTACGAACCTTTCCATTGATGCAAGAGGACTTGATCTCGATCTCCGTTTCGAAGGCCTCCAGTTCGTTGGGCACATACTTGCCATTCAACTCGGCATCAATGTGTATGCTATTTAGTGGGATAAATAAATTATATAAATATTTTTGCATTAACTCAAAAGATAATGGAACGAACCTGCTGCGCATATCGCTGCTCATGGAGGCCCTGCGACTCCCGTGGGCCGACAGGCGCACATCCTCCAGGCCGTTGGGCGTCTCGATGAACTCGTGCCCGCCGCCAGTGCCTCCGATCACATCGTAGGTGGGATCCGGATGCTCCTCCACCAGGGATTTCGTCTTCTGCGGCTCCACGACAGCAGCCACCGGAATGGGGATCGAAATGGGCAGGGGTGCGGGTGCGGGGGCGGGAGTGGGTGCTGGAGCGGATGAAGGAGCCGCTGCAGGAGCTGGAGTTGCTCCCGCGGTTGCTGCGGCATCTCCGCCACCTGCTCCTGCTGCTGCTACTGCTGCCGCCTCCGCCGCATTGAAGTCGGCCTCATTGTTGGTGGCCCGCAGATAGGAGATCCTACGCATCGGTTTGCCTTCGTCAAAGGAGCTGGATGAAAGAGGTTTATAGCGCCGCACAACGTTGCCGCTTCCCACAACAGCACAGTCCACGATGGCTGCCGCTGCAAATATGGCGAAAATCAAATGGATTACCAACTTATATCATCCGTCCACTAAGGGCTTAATAAAATATTTAATACCGCCCCAAGTGCGTTAAGCGTTAAACGCGAAAAGGGGAGAAGAGTCTACCCCTTCCCATATGTATGTGTGAAAAATATTCCCAATTTAAGCTGTTACGTTTTGCAGGACCTTGGCAATCATTTCTAATTACGTTCTGAAAAATTTGTGTGCGTGTCCATTTCGCTGGATATTTCTTATTTTCTTCTTATTAATAGCTTTTAATTTAGTTTTAAATATTAAAAACCAACCCGTTGGAAGTAATAACTTAAATTTCTCAAGCAAATTGCAGGGGTTATTAAGTATTATATGCAACAAATTGGAAATCTAATTGCTTTTAAGGCAGTTGTTGAAAATATGTACTTTTAAAGAAGTCAAAATACTAGAAATTTATAAAAATAAAAGTATAAAATCGAAATAAATTCATTTAAAAATATTAAATACAAAAATAAATAGTTTCAGAGGGTTAAGATTGTATAATACGCATCGATTTGGAAATCTAATTGCTTTTAAGGCTGTACTTGAAAAATATGTACTTTTAAGAATCGAGAAATCTGAGAAATTTATAAAATAATTGTATAAAATTGAAATTAAATTAAAATAAAATCATTTAAAAATATTAAATACAATATTCCCAGTTTCATAGGGGTTACAATGTATCATATAGGGGCTACCAAGGACCTACCACTGCTCTCGGCAATGTCCGCCAAGGTGGCAACGGAGGAACCCGCGGGCAGCTTATCCACAAACTCTGCGCCAAATACAAAAAAAAAAATAGCAAACATAACGATTCATATTAAGTAACTTAATTGCTGGGAATCGGTAAAGATGGTGGTGAAACCAAGGACTAGACTCACTGCTGCTGGGTCCCACCGGCGGCAACGAGGGCGGATCGATGGTGGCATTCGCCAGCGTCGCCTTGTGCAGCTCCATCCGACTGCTCGTCTGCCCATCCACCGTCGTCGTGGTCGTCTGCGTCTGCTGCTGATGCTGATGCTGCGTCTGATGGTACTTGGCCAGCGGATGCTGCTGCAGGGACTCGTACAGCACACTCTGCTTCTTCACCGTCGAGGTGACCGTTGAGCTGCTCGATGTGCTGGCCGAGGACTCCAGGGCGCTGGTGTTGATCGACAGCGGCTTGAAGGGATCAAAGCCCTTGGACATGTGCGACACCAGTTTGCGCTCGAAACTAGGGGATGAAGAAAAGGAATCTCTATAAAATACCGCTTCATCGTTTATAATCTTCGTTTCTGAAGTACTTACACCTTATTGGTGACTCCCGTCTCCTGCAACGTCTCAAAATAGTCCAGATCCTTGGCATACTTGGCATTGTTGTTCATCATCACCTGGCGATGTTGCTGCTGCTGCTGCTGCTGTTGGATCTGCTGGTGATGATGAAGTTGCTGCTGCTGTTGCTGGTGATGGTGGCTCACACTGCCAGGAGCCGTGGAAGATCGCTGCACTAGCTTGCCACCGGAATAGTACATATCATAGCCTAGGACATGATGTTGCTGCTGCTGCTGCTGTTTGAGCAGCACTTGATGGCGACTGCGTGGCGGTGGAACTACCACCTGGACACCACCACCACCACCGCCTGGCGGCGTGTGCGAGGGAAAGAAGTGCTGCTGGTGCTGCTGCAAATGCTGCTGCTGTGCCGGCGACGAGGAGGATTGCGGCGCCTGATTGCCATTGGTCGAGGAGGAGGCGGAGGATGAAAGGGAGGCGGGCACCGGCGACTTGAGGAACTCCTCCTTCTGCTTGATCGATTCGCGCAGTCGGATCATCAGGTCGCTGTTCTCGCTGCCCCCCGAAAGGGATCCCGATCCAGATCCGCCGGCTGAACTGGGACCCGCGCTGACCCCCGCATACAACGCCTGGCTGAGCGCCGTCGCGGATTTGGGCTGGCGGGCAGTGGGCGTGGGTGTGGGCGTGTTCGTTGCCGAGCTGGCCGATAATACTGTTAAATTTGGCGGCTGATTGGCACTGAAAAAATGTAATAGAAACAAATTAAAAACATTAAGATGTGTGGAAAAATATGTGAAAAAACGTATACAACTTAAATGTGATTTAAATTTGTCTTAATAACATTTAATTTAATATTTAAATTAACTATTTGGATTTTTTTAAAATTATTTTTATTTATTATTATTTTACTTCTTTGTTATTTATATTTATTATTATTTTAATAATTTATTATTTTTATTTATTAGTATTTTTATTTATTATTATTTTAATTCATCATTTTTTTTTTTTATTATAATTTTTATTTATTATTATTATTTTATTTTCCATTTTTAATACCTTATTTTCATTTCAGGCAATGTATAACAGCTGTTTTGCTCGAAACACTGCAGCATAGCTTTAAATATTATTAAGGCCACTAAAAAAAATGTAAATTAAGATTAACAATTAAAAAACACTTCAATTGTGTTCTTTAATATCAAAAATTAAGAGCTCGATTTACGCGGCTCTTTCGTGAAGAAAAATTCGAACTAAAATCGAATCATTTAAATAATGTAATTTTCACCATTTACACTGACATACAAAAACTTGAAGCAGCAAAATCAACCGTCTGCCTTTCTATTTGCCTGGCAATAATCAAGCAAAAGTGCTTCTGTTGGCGGATCTAGACACTTTTCGTATGGCGTCGGCCGCCTGTTAATTTTTTTGCAAAACAAAAATATTTGTCAATTGAATCAGCCGCAGCAGCAGGCAGACGCAGTAGCTCCAAATTGGCAATCGGCCAAAAGTAGTATGTGCCTCCCACTTTTTGATGGCACGTGCCGTCGTCAGTTCGTCACTTTGTCAGTCACTCAATGAATTTAAGTCGCCTTCGTCGCTGTCGTCACACGCTGCGCATGCGCAATATTCGCAATCGCGTACGCCGATCACGATCGCCGACCTATAGCCAAATTCCATTCCCTATTTTGCGGAAAACAAATCTATAGCTCACTATTCTTATTGCTTTTAAACAAACAAACAAACAACAAAAATAACACTCAATTCAATTTAATTGTGCTTCCGTTTGAATGTCTCAAGTGCAACTAATTAAAGCAAGTGGATTTTTAGATTTTCAACAGCACCACCAAGAAGTCAGTGATTCATGGCAGTGATTAATTTGAAGTCAGACAAAGAATGGAGACAACAGGTAAAAGAAAAAGGGTTTTTTAATTAATTGATTTATATTTATTTTTTTTATCAACCTTCTAGGTTTTGTTATATCTCAAGCTATAACATTTGTAAACGTTGATGTTAATACCCCTTACTCAGCTAAAGGAAGTGCGAGGGAGATGGAGATATGCATGCAGCAAAGCGACTGCTTGCACTGCTTGAATTTCATCATTATTTGCTCATAACTTTTGAATGTATGGACCGATTTTAAAAATTTCTTCTACATTTCGATAGGTATTAATAAACACAATAAAACTGCATTTAAACATTTAAAGATGTGCGCGCCAGACACATTTTAAGGTTGTTTAAGGCGGATGTGGGCGTTAGAGGGGCGTAACGGTTATAATAAAGGCACTTCCCTTAATTTAACTCATCCAATTTATAACTGTCATTGCTAGACGCAAAGTTCGGTGTGAACAACATGAATCTCTGTTATAATATCAACCAACCATGACTTACAGGAAGCCAAACAATGTGTTTTACATATTCATAGGGAAATTGCTGAACTTTTCCCAGTTTTCCCAGCACAACGACAAACTAATGACCGCAAAATTTGGAGCTTAACAAGCTTGATGAAAAACCTATAAAATATTTAGTAATGAACTTGAAATTGCAATCAAACCCACGCGTTTGTCAAAATTCTCAGCATTTTCCGCTGACATCCCTAATTGACATGAATGTCAAGTAGATAGAAGTTCATGGCTAAAAGCCTTTTGTGATATGTGAAAATGTGAAAATGTCAAATTGCGGACCGGTTTTTTTCGGTCATTTTTCTGTGTCGCTGGATTTGGTTGTTGTTCTACAACAGTGGCCACTCAATAAACCAACGGCAGCAGGCAAACAAAACAAATTAGATTTGGGCCATAGTTTAAGTGGCTGAGAGAGCAGCTCGAATAATTAAGTTCCATGTGGCGCAGCACAAAGAAGGAGCATTTGCGTACAGAGTTTTAGCCTCTCGGCTGCGGTGGGGCACTACAAATGGCAAATTAGTTTAACTATACCTATACATTTCCTACACTTCCCCCCAAATCCACCCCCGCATCCCTCTTACCATCTCTTACTGCCACCGAGATTGTCAAACGAAAGTTCAAAGCTAAAAATAGTATGTATGGCAAGTGACAGTGTGTGTGCGCCAGGATGGTTAATTCAATTCGCTTTTAAAAGCCTTTCCCACACTCAAAAGGCTCAAAACCCCGGCAGACTGTCAAGGTCAAAAGGTAATGAATAGATGGCCCTCCCACCTACCCCGCCACCTCTTCGCCACTCCATGTCCCTGGATCATATTTCACAGGTCGCAGAATAAAGGAAACGCACACACATATTTCCATTTCCTAGCTTTCAGCGCACAGTGGGTAAAAGTTTTATAACATGCAAATATTATATTTTACAGTTATAATAAAGATAAGTAAATAATAATTATAAATAAAACAAAAATTATAGAGAAGTTTTTTCTATTATAATTATAATAAAAGAAAACCAGTTAAGTCTAGAAACAAAATAAAATTCTACATATTCTTGATTATAAAGCAAAGAAGATATAATTATTATGAATTTTACATATTTTGAAGTTCTATGTGTGTTTGGATTATAACCACCTTTGACCCACTGTGCAGCGACAGAGCAGGTAGCAAAAAAAAAAAAAAAAATTCGGATCAGGAGCGCGTGTCCCCAGCAAATGAATGTGTGATTATTCGGTGGCATTATTATCTATGCATAAGCTCTATATATAATATTCAATATGTGGGTTCTACACTGGGCAAAAAACAGATGCCTGTTGTTCTTAATAATATTGAGCATTATTATTGATTACTTCAATTTCTTTTGGTGCATTGTATATATGATGCAGAGAAGCTTTGACACAAGTGACTCGCATACAATTCAATTCGTTTTGATTCCCCCCTTCCTCTTCCTCTTCCCAAAGTCCCCAAAAGCCCTTATCACCCCCGATGTGTACATATATCCCATATTGTTGGTGCATATCGATAAAAGGCGGCCAGCGAATTAGCCGTATCTATATCTATAGGGGGTACAAACATATATTATATATATGTATGTATAGATATAAGCTCTCTCCCTTTCTCTGTGCGGAATTTCGCGCTTTTATTGTCTGCTCGTTGTATGCACTGTGGGCATATTTTGTACTGTCTGATTTGCGTTTTGCCAACTCTTGCGACTCTTTGCAATTAACAAGTCGTAAATAAAAAATTGTTGACACATTTGATAAGCGGTAAAAAAAAAGCTGCCACTGGCAACAGAGGACCCACAAACACACCCACTCACGCACTCTCATTTTCTCCCGGTGTATTATATTTCCGATTGCCAATTCCATAAACAGAAGTTTGTTTAGAAATTCAAGCCCTTTCGAATATCGAATTTCCCAGCCAGATTTAAACAGTTTTTAGGAGGTTTTTATCATTTGTATAAAGAATATTTACTGCCTTTTTTTTATTAATAACAAATATGGATTTATAAATATTTTTCCCATCAGGAATTTAGTCAAATAATAAGTGCTAAATAGATCTTAAAAGTGTTTCCATAAGATTGACAGTCATTTTGAATTTTTCTG
The DNA here is from genome assembly GCA_037075285.1 of Drosophila lutescens. NCBI lineage: Eukaryota > Metazoa > Arthropoda > Insecta > Diptera > Drosophilidae > Drosophila > Drosophila lutescens. The sequence goes on from JBAMCF010000314.1 coordinate 234,686, forward strand.
CCTTCTCTTAAAAGAAACACTCTCTTTCTGTGATGATTGGGTTTCTATTCTTCCACTCCAAACTGATGGAACCCATTGATTGCAACCTTTTCAAGGGCGAGGGCAAACCTTTACACCAGTCACGTTCATTGTGGTCTTTGTTTCTAATAGTTTCTGGTGAGGGAGTCGCTTTTTTTCTCGACGCTTTGATCTTCGCCTCATTGAAAACACTTGAACTCTTGATCTAATGTACATTCTGTTGTTTTTTTCGGACAAGGTCTCGGCAAATTGTGGTTTCTTGTTTGGTTCTCAAATGGTTTGGCTTTTATTTCACACTTTATCACTAAAAAAATAACAAGACAAGACAGACGACACAACTTAATATTAGAGAAATGGATTAGAAAATTAACCTGTTTTCATTATTGGAATCGATCTCGAAACGTATCATTTTCATTTGTATAAGCATGGGCCTTTTCTCGCCATTCAAAGGTAGCGCATACATTTTTCTGGCAGTGTACGGTAGTCACTCCATCACAAAAAACACTCACTATTTTCAATGAAAAAAAAATCGAAATATGCTAATAAATAAATTAAAATTACAAGAAACTTCGTTGGCCCGCGTATCACAAAATCTGAAATCTGCGCGAACCGCTCGCCATCGTCAACTAAACTAAAGTACTACGCAAAGTCCATGCGACTAAACTAAAATAAATACAAAAAAAAAAGAAAATACAAATAAAAAAAAATAAAAAAAAAAAGGCACAACAAAACACAGCAAAAATTGGCTTTGTATGCATGCATGAAATTCGTATTAAAGAGCGGCAGAGGCTCAGCAATTGAAAGAGACCCATTGAGTGGGCAGCGACCGAATGGCGAACGACCCACCGACCGATGCTCTCCTCTCATGATTCCCTTTTTTATTATTATTATTTCAATACGGTGATCACACCGAAAGTGAACTCGAATTTTTCAGACACTTTAAAAGTCCTCTTTAAACTTGATTTGCAGTATCTATATTTTCCTATTTAAAAACAAAGCAATAAAAAAAAAAAATTTTAAACCTACAAAAAAATTTCTTTTTTTAAATACATAAAAAAATGTTGCTTTAAAACATAAAAAAATATTTTTTTTATAATTTGTTTTTAATCAACCATTAAAAAAGTGAAATAGCATTAAACATTAAACAAATAAAAATAAAGAAATAAAATATGAGTGATATGATATTATAAATTTTTTGATAATACCGCTTTGAACTTTCGTAACTACCCGTAATATCGCAATTCTAGTGCGCACTGTATTTTATAACCAATAAATAGATAAACAAATAAAAAAGAAGTGAGGGGCGGTCAGTGGGCGAAGGGAGCTGCCCACAGTTTGCACAGGATAGTCGAAAGGGAGAGAGAGAGTGGGAATCACTATATCACTATCAGTCACCGACTGACCAAATATATACCCCGCACTCCACCCTTTTCCCCCGTGCCCTGCGTCTAACCTTGCCTTGTTTATTTATTTACCCAGTGGGCGAAGGGAATGGGGGTAACCCACCCGACCACAGGGCGTATACGTAATTGTGAAAGCAAAGTAGTTAAATTTTTGTAATGCACAGTGGCAGCAATACAAATTGATGTTTCTTAAAAAAAAAATCAAAATAAATTAATAATATTAATGGGGGAAAAACAATTAAATAAATAAAAATTAAAGTAAATAAATTAATTATTTTTTAAAGTGATTCTTGTTAAATCTGCTCCACTGTGCACGCAATGCTACGCACCAAAAATTGAGTTTTGCATTTCCGATGACGTATTTTCGCCAGCCATCAATCAATCAATCAATCCATCAATCAAGTATGCAAAAGGGTGGGATAATGTGTAATATATAAATTAAAATATTTATTTTTTGAAACCCTTTACAAGGCACCACTCATTTTCTGCCAGTGCACATTACTTTGCTGGCACGTTCGGAATGCCTGGAGTAGTCAATAATTTACATAAAGCCTCCTGCCGAGTCGCCAGATCAGCTCAAACTCAATCTGAATCTGAATCTGTATCTGAATCTGAGTCGTCTCAATTTCCATCGCAATCTCGAAAAGATAAATCTCTCGTTCGCTTAAAGAGCGAGAAACGGAAAGACGAAGACGACGACGACGACTTGATGTCTGCGGGAATTGAAGGCATTATTTCCTCCCCATTCTTTCCTCTTTGCTGGCATACAAAATTCAATTAAATTTATCGTAATCATTTAACAATGGAGCAAATATTCGCCTTTTGCAGTTCAACAAATTTATTGTTACTGTTATTGTTGCGAGGTGTCCATTTACACTCGGTTGTGTGTTAAAGTTATGCGGTTATTTATTTGTTATTACTACCCCCCGATTGGTCAATGGGTTTTTGTTACTGCATAATAATTGATTTATTTATTCATATTTATGTGCAGCCAAGCTGCGTATACGCAATGCCACTGGTCCGATATTGCGTTTTGAATACTAAAATAATTCTTAATAATTTATGCACGCTTGCAGGTTTTTTTTGCAAGGTTTCACCTCTCGTAAAATCAGGTTTACTCAATATATATATAAGCAAAGAAACACAATTTTCCTACAATCGAAAACAGCGTGAAATCTGTAGGAGAAAAAAGTACCTTAATTAAACAATTAATTGCACTTTTCAGGGGTACAAATTATTGTGCTATTGTTAATTAAGTAACACATGAAAAGCAATCAATAATCAATCACTCCATGGGGCCACTGGTCCGTAACTTTTGTCCGTTTGTCCGTTTTCCGAAGTTATCCCACAATTAAGAGATTCGTCTGTGGGGAAATTGTCAGTTGGTCAATAGACGTCATGTATCTATGTATTTTCAACTGACAGAGTTCCTCTGCAACTGTTTTCACAAAAGTTTGCCCAATCCGACTCACGTAATTTGAAAATTGCACATGCAACTTGCAACTGGAAACGTGACAAACTTTCCAAAAAAGAATACGAGAAATTTTAAACAAAGAAGCGATGATAAAATGAGAGTCTGATGGTTGAATTGGGTTTAGTCACAAAATCTAATTAAACTAATGGTTTTTCTTTCCATTCAATGCACCTGCAATCCAAGTTTTAAGCATCCCTATTTTCGTTCAATCGACGTTTAGATTCCCCGCAGAATGGTAAACACTCACTTATATATTATGCATGTAATATCTCCGCTGACGTCACATGAACTTTTTATAGAATACGAAATAATAAATAATTTTTGCACATCCCCCCCAAACAGACAGCGGCAAATATATGGAAAATAATTTTCATTCAGAACAGACAGACGCAAAACAATGACAAATATGCATGGAAATATAAGCGAGAGAGACGGGCGATGAATGAAATGAGACTGAAATGAGGAATGTACGAAATGAGAACGCCAGCAGATGAAGGAGAAATGGAGTGGGGAGTGGGTTTCGAGGGGAAATGGGATGAAGTGGGATGAAATGAGGATGAAATCACCGAAAAGGCCCCATCGCAGCAGCCACAATGGCGACCAATATTCGTCTACCGATTCTGGTCTCTATATGTTTTATCGAGTCGAAGACGAAGGATGAGGGAAAATGTTGGCCGATGGTAAAGGCATTCAGTCATCATGATGATGATGATATATGATATATTATATATTTTCCACTAAATCCTTATCAATGGTTTCTAGACTCCAAATCATAATAAAATAAAAATGCCCTATAAAATAGAGTCTCTCTATAAAAAAATTTCCAAAATCTTTATTATAATGTGATATATGATATGATATATTCTCCAATAATTCTTTATCAATAGTTTCTAGACTGCAAATCTTAAAAAAATAAATCATTAATTCACTATAAAATAGACACATTCTCTAAAAATATCCAAAAATTTTGATTATAATGTCAGAGATCAGATGAAAATTCCAAAGTTCCAAAGAGGAAAATGCTTATAGAGGCTTAGCCTCGAGGGGCTGAAAAACCTTTCGCACAGAGTTCGTTTACAACTGTTTTTAATTATGCGCTCTGCTCGCCGCCAGTTGTTGTTCATTATGCGGTTAGTTAATGTCATTTAGTTCATCAGCTTAATTTTCATCTCTGCCCCTCTTTTTTTTATTGGCAGCTAGCTTTTCCTCCATTTCTCGTTTCCAATTTCGAATATTGGGTTTTCACTTATTTGTTTCGTTGATATTTTTTTTTTTTGCTTTTGCTGGCAATGAAAGTGAAATAATGTGCAATATGCATACACAGCCATACATAAATCTATATGTGCATATATGCTATTCAAGACAGGAGGAGAGAAGACTGACCGCCTCTCAACTTTTGCCACCATAAATCACAACAGATCGCCAGTGAGCAGTGGGGCAAAAGGCATTTAAAAGGGAATTTTTTTTAAATATAGCAATATTATAATTCAAGTAGCCCGAGATTTTAAAATCAAAGCCTGAATTTTCCTTTAAGCCTAGTTGCCCTGGGGAATTCAGTGTTTCCGTCTCGAGCCATTCGACCAGTTCTGTTTCATTTCGTTTTTAGAGAGCACACACATCTGAATTTTTGTTGGAAAAAAAATCTATATAGTTTTTATTCCCATCGATTCGAGGAATCTCGTGAGTGTTTTTAGAATCTACCCATCGTAATCCGCTATCAAATCCACAATTCTTCGGCAGTTTTCTGGCGCTATGGTGGAGAAAAAGAAATCGCTTCAGCTGCTGCGAATGGTGCGCTCTTCCCTGACGATCATCTACAACGATCACTTCTGTTGGACCTTCATCAAGAGCTATGGGCTCTTCTCCTTGGCCATCCCGCTGGCCAAGTACCTTGATGGCTTCCAAATATTGCCCAACGGTGGCATCTAATTCTTTGTTCTAATATGCGAAAATTACATGTTGATTGTACAAGGCAAACAGTCGAACTGTAAAACCAAGTCTACTCATTTATGGTTTTGGTGTTTTTTTGGTCACGATTAGATTCGAAACGCAAATCAGCTAATCTTGTTGGCTATATTTTCCCTCAAGTCTGGATTTCTTATCGCTAAGATTTTGCCAAATCGTTTTAATGTTTTATTAGTTCTTCAAAAGCATTTTGCCGGTCGGAATATTTGTTGTTTTGGAGTTTGACATTCATATCAATACAATGAGTAGTAATAAGATAATACAAAAATAAGAAAATAATACAAAAAAACAAAAGAAAGAAAAAAAATATTAATTCAAAAATACTTTAAAAATTGAGAACACAAATATAACAACTTTATAAAGTTAATAGTTGTATGAAAGTTTAAAGAAAACTTTTAAGATAATTTTTGTAAGTTACCAATATAATATATATAAATTTTTGTAATTAAAATTAATTAATTCCCATATACTTTTTAAATTTAATAATTATAAGGCAATATATTTCAATTTAGTTTAAAGACAACACTAGATTTTGTTTGTAGCTCTCAAAACGTTGTAAATTTGTGTGAGCTATTTTCTATTTTTCCGAAAGCCTAAAACCGAAAACCGAAATCCGAAAATCCGCTGTAATTGCTATCGTGTGTGACGTCAATTGCCGTCTGCCGTTTGCCGTTCGCCAAGGTGAGCTCATTTATTTTGTTGACTTACCGCATGAACTGATGATGATGCTGCTGCTGCTGCTGGTAGAGATGTTGCTGCTGCTGCTGTTGCTGCTGCTGATGTTGCCGCAGTCCATGTGCCATGTCCCCGAAATCGATGCTGCTGCTGCCGCCAGTCAGCGCTGGATGACGATGTTGTTGCTGCTGCTGTTGCTGTGGGTAGAACTGGTGACTCAGGATGGTGATGCCTCCGCTGGCCGTGCTAGTGATGCTGCCCGATCGACTGCCTCCGTGCAGGGAGGGCGCATGATGGGAGTTGGGATGCGATTGCGGCGATCCTGCCGGCGATGATGTGGTCACGGCTGCAACAGCGGGATATGAGATCAACTGTTGCTGCTGCTGCTGCGGTGGCGCTGCAACTGCTGCTGCTGCTGCTGTTGCTGCTGGAAATGTGGTCTTGTGGGAGCCGTTGGCCAGCAGCGAGGGCGAGTGCGTCGACATGGTCAGGCGATTCGACTCCGGCGTGTGGGCAATGCTCGTATAGTGCTGCAAAAAAAAAAAAAAAGTTAGAGATGTTAATATAATACAATTAATACCAGACAGTGGGTGTATTTCAATAGTCACATTCTCAACTACATTATATCTGCCTGAATCACAAAGCCAAGTGATCCTAATATCACTATTTGCTATTAAAATTTGCTTTCATTAACTTGTCGTGTCTTTCGAAAGCCTTACTATTGCCTTAAAATAGATCATCAATCACCTTTATTAATCACCGGTTAAGGCAAAATGTGTTGAATTCACAAAAAGCCAGCCGTTTGTTTATCGATTTTCGCCGAATTTGTTTAAAAATTTAACTGCTTAACAAAGAGCTCCGGTTGTTTTGTTTATCTTTTGCGAAATAACCATAACATTGGTCTCCATTCGGTGTGGGATAAATAAAATATCAATTTCCACTCAATTTACTATGACAAAAGATATCAACCATGTATATTTAAGATCAGTTTGATATTAAACACTGTTTACTCGAAGGAAATAAGTACAGCGCTCGGTTATATCATAAAGCTTTCTCAGAAATATTTGTACACTGAAATTTAAATATACATGAATCACATATCACGCAACTATGACATCCACTAAATTTTGTTTTTCAAAAGTGATTATAGTTATAGCCACTAAAACGAAAAAACACTGCCAATTCCTTTAGAGTAACTGGGTGCACTTCAAGAGATCTGTGATCTATCTTCCCTTGGGGCGCGGCTCTAGATCCTTACCATCTGCAGGACATCGCACTCCTTGGGCACCACGTGCAGCGTGAGGAGCGACGGCGTCTGCTTGATCATCGAGACGATGGTGCTGTAGGCGATGCCAGCGATCGGCTGGTTGTTGACCATCAGCACGCGGTCGCCCGTCTGCAGGTTGGCGTAGTGGGCCGGTCCGTTCGCCTGCACCTCTTTGATGAAAATGGTCTCCATCGCTTTCACTTGGTACGGCGGCAGCGACGTCGGTGACGTTGGCTCCAAACCGGTGATCCCGGCGACGGCGACGCTGCTGCTGCTGCCGCTGCTGCTGCCGGCCATACTGGAGGCTTCCTACACACCAAGCGAGACAGAAACAACAAAAAATAGTTAGTCAGATGTACGATTGTGGTGAGGCAACTAAGTAGTGGGTGCTATGAGGAATACATATAGATAAACTGCCAATTTAGATTACAATCCTCGGATGGATAAGCCTTGCCCCACTAGTAAATACTGCTATTTACTTTAAAAAGCCTATTTAAGAAATATAAACTAAGTTGTACCACTAAATATCTCAAATTCCTAAGCTGTGATTTATTTATCAGATAAAAGTTCACTCCATATTTTATAAATTATATAATATATTTAAATACAAATTTAAATTGAAAATATCAAAGACCTATTAGTATGAACGTGACTGTGGATCGTGAAACAGCATTTGGCGAGGAGAGTGTAGATTGGATTAAGGCGAAGTGCGAGCGACAAGGAGAGGACGAAGAGAGCGTGTCAGAGTGAATGAGAGCGGCGAGCGGAGGTTGTAATATCAACAAAAATAAAAATAAAACGGGCACAAAAAAGTGAAGTGAGCAAAACGCAAATTAGTGCAAAAATAAAAATAAAAGAGAAAGAGAAGGGAGGTTCTACAGACAATTGAATACCCTAAAACTAACTTTTCTTGTTTTATTCTGTACTAGAGAAGATTTCAGCTTTTTCGTATGCATTAAAAATACATTAAATAAAACACAAGTTTAAAATTGTGTTTTTTCGAATGATTTAATAACAAATTTTGATGTGATGTTATTTTTAAAATATTAATATTTTAAACATCATTTTTTTCCAATGTGTATATTTTTTGTAATGTTAATAGTTTCATATTTTTAAATTTTGGCATTTTTTTTTAGTTTCTGGTTATTTTGTTGACCTCGAACAAGTTATGCATACATTTAAAATACCCTTGATGAACTTTCTGTGCTGGGTATCACAAATGAAAAGCAAAAAGAAAGCAGAAAAAGCAAAAGCGGCAATTTGAATAAGTCGCGCGTGCGCAGCGCTCACGTAACGCCAAACGCCGACGCTGACGTCGACTGAGGCAGCAGCAGAGGCAGCGACTGAGCAGAGCGCCAGAGAGGGAAAGAGAAAAAAAGTCACTCTCGCTCTCTCATTTGCACTTCCCTTGCGAGCAATTAACTTCCATTTGCAAAATTTTTTTACTAATGAACATTTAATAGTTTTACAAATTGCAAACTAAATAATTATAAAAATAAAAAAGGTTAGAAAATAATTAGAACGTTCAAGTAATGAAAATGAATTGAGTTCGAACTTGGAAGGAAAATTTAAATCTAGAGAAAAAGTAGTGCCCTATTTCGTTTTTGCAAGTTTAAAAAATACATAGAAGTATATAATCGGAATAAAATTAATAAATTAAAATATTCTTCTTTTTCAATGCCTGTATCTATCCATACTTTATTTATAAAATCTTGTATTTTCTAATATGAATTTTCTATCATGTATGGATCCTATATATCCAATCCTATCCTATCCTATATATCCTATACTATATATCATATCCTTTACTATATATATTATATCCTATACCACCTACTTTAGTTTCTCTTATTCTATTATTTTTATGTTGTATACTCTATTATCCTAATTTTTGTATTCCCAAATCCTCTGCATCCTGTACCCACTATCCCTGAATCTACACATCATCATCCTAACTCACCTGTGGCCAGTTGCCCGATACCGATACCGATGCCGCCGTTGCTGCTGCCGCCGATGCCGAAGCCGAAGCCGATGCCTGGTCATCTTCCGGCGGATAGGCGATGAAGTGGCGCAGCGTGAAGCCGAATCCCTGGTTCGGTCGCCGGCGGATGACGATGAGCTTGGGCTGGATGGAGGAGGCCGCCAGTGCCGCATTGTTGGCCGCTGCTGCTGCCACCGCCGAAGCCGCTGAATGTGAGGCCGCCTGCGCAGCGGCAGAGGCGTTCGGGTTTTGTAACATTTTGTAGCGGGGGGTTTAGTGGTTTTCCAGGGGGGTTTTCCTACTTTTCGTAGTTTGTATTTTGTGTTTCGCCTCTTCTGTTTACACACTCTCTCGCTTTGTTTTAAGCGCTCTATCTCTTTCGGTGGCTGGCTTTGTGTTTGTGGCTTGGTGGTTTCTGTTGTTATTGCCTTTTCTATTTGTCGTGCGGTTGGCTTTTTTTTATTACTATGTTATTTTGTTTGTTATTTTTTATTTACTCTTTACTCTTTTTTTCTCTGTTTTTTTTTTGGTGGTCAACCTGTTGTTGGTGGCACCCTCATTTGAGTGACGGTGGGTGGGGGTGGTGCTTCACCCCTGGTTTTCCTCTTCTATCGGCTAAATATCTCTTATCCTCTATCTGCAATTTCGATTTGCAGTTTTTTCTCTGTGTGTGTGTGTGTTTGTGGAGGGGAGGGAATTTTCCTTTACAGCCTGCGATACGTTGCAAATTTTCGATGTGGCTGCGGCCCAACGAGGCCCATCGTACCGATCGATATTACCATAGTACCGATGCTACGGAATCTCCTTGCCGATCGATCGAGGGGTAAACGGAAATCATCTGTCGAAAAGAAAGAAATTTTAATTAGTACATAAAGTATTTTAAAAATTTAAGATGAAATGTTAAATTAATTTTTTATTTTTTTTATAATTAATTTAAGGACACAAATCCAATTATTTATCCAAAGATTAGAAACAAATCGTATTAAATTACCTTAGAACAAGTAAAATGTTTTAGTGACATAAAAACGCAATCTTGTTCCTCAGAATTCATTTAACTTAGCCCAAAACCATCAAATGTTCTTGTCATTGAGTCACTCTTAACCCTTTGGTATCAGCTTTTCGAGACGGACTGAGTAGGGTTAAATTGCGACCAAGCGTGTTACACTTTTCAGACTTCTCATTTGACGGTCAATGTCCAACACACACACAAATGCTATGCTTGAATCTGTTTTCGGGTCTTTACTGTATTTTTTATGCATTGTAATTAAAGCTGAAAAAGGTTTTTGTTTTGTTTTTCCGTGGCTTTTTGTGTCTTGAAGCCTTTGTTTTATTTGTTGGTATTTTTTTTCTCTGTCAGTTGGAGACTGGGCAGTAAAAAGCACTTAACTAACTGTACTTGGCCATATGCGATGACTTTGGGTCGATCATAATAATCAACAGATGATGATGATGATCATGATATAATGCTGTTTATGACCACTCTTTTTTGTGAAAAATAAAAACAAAACTAAAACACATTCCAACTCTCCGGGCAGACTGAAACTAAGAAAGGTATTAAAAATGAAAACCCCTTTTAAAGCGGGTAGGTGAACGCCCCCTTTTTATTTCGCCTTTCTTTACTTTGACATTTCTGTTTGCTCAAAAAGTTATCGCTTTGAGGGCGGGGACAATCGATAAAAGTTATTGTTCGTTTAAAACATTAACTGAAACCGAAATGTTCGGGCTTAGACTAACTAAAGACACTAAATAAGTAATTAGTGGGCAAGTAAACTGCGTTGGTAACTAAGAAAACGTTTTTATGACAAGTCTTTAAAGGAAATTCTATTGTAAAAATCTATTATATCTTAATCTCTCGAGTTCAACTTCTTAATTAGCTGCGGATTCAGAGAGTTCGAATGTGGCTGCCCCCTGTGATTTTTTGCTTATTGTTTTGTGAACAAAAAACAGCAAAAATACAATTGGAAACCCGTAGAGTTGCGTTTAATTGCCAAAGCGATAAGGTCAAAGATCAAAGACCCAAATGGAAAAATGTCCCTGAATAATCAAAGGATTTAATAGACTTTGTATGGTATATATTTTTATTGTGATTACTTTTTCTTAATTTTTTTTCATTTTTGTATTTGCCAACTTTATCACTTTGAAGGCAATTAAACAACATAAAGAAGGCAAAAACGACAGCCGCCATAATAATTTGAGCCAAAACACATGTAATTACCCGCAAACAGATAGACAGACAAAAGCAGATTGTTCAGATATACTGGTCGCTATAATTGCCCCATTGTAATTGCATTGTCAAAGTAGTTTCTTTTCGCAAACCGAAAAGTGGGGGCAACTCGAGTGTGTCAAGTCACTCAAGGCGATTGACATGGAGATAGATAAACCGATTCGACTGCAGATTACTGATACCGAAAATGTGTTAAACTTTTGATGGTAAATCGTAAAAAACAACAAACCGAAATGAATGATGATTGTAAAACACTCTGCTTAGCTACTGTTAGACCTTGGCCAGTCCGTCATTTATATTGAAAAACATCATATAACGACCTATATCAACTTATCAGCAGCAGTGGTACCCCGATAGTCTAACCGAAGGTTAGGCGATAGTTAAAAACATGAAGATATTTTCTTAGTATAAATAAAACTGAAGATTGCGGAATGGAAAATTTGTCTGACGTTCGGGAGGATTTTAATATTATATCTTATTATATTATTATATTTTATTTTATTATTATATTTTATTTTATTATTGTTATTTTTTATTATTATATTTGATTATTATACTTTATTTGTATATTTTATTATTATAATCTTTAGAGATTATATTTATTCAAGATATTTTAGCACATGTTTTTTTTTTGTTTTCGTTAATAACATTCCATTACCTATATTTTTCTCAATTTCCCATCAACTTGTTCTTGTTTTCGGAATGTTTTTTTTATTTTCTTTGTCGAAACGCCCCCAAAAAAATTAACTTTGATTGATGTAATTCTGTGGCTTGTTCTTTTTTTCTTGGCGTTGTTCGAACAGCGTTTTAATACTTTTACCGCTGCTTGGCTCATTACACGCATGTTCTGTCTTTAATCTTGATTTTTTTATTATCTCACTTGCCACGATACGAATTTGTTTCTTTTTATATCTTCTTCGTTTCACTGTATTTTACCCGTTTTTTTCAGTTATATTCGATTTCAATTCTCGGCCGCTTGTAGTGCAAAACAATCAAGTTAATTGTTATCACACGAAGCCCAAGTAAAAGGCAACAACAAAATTGTTAAGTATACGTAGTTAATAAAAAGCTGGCAACCGAATCGGTTTTTTTGTTTTCTTCGTGATATCATTGTTTTTATTCTGCTTGATATTTTATTTTCTTATTGTTATCGGTAAGCCTATAAGGTGGGCGAAAAATGTTCCTCATTAGCTTAAAAGAATTCCACTAGATTACATCTATTACTAGATCTTTGCTTTGGAGATATTATTGAATACTTTCAATAATATTTTTTTACTCACTAGAAATCTTAATTGATTTTTAATATTATTTAACTGTTTTTCTAGCAAACCCTTTCTCTTGGCTTCCTTCAATCAACTGAGGCAATAAACCGCGTTGCACTGGCTTAAGTTGTTCATTCATTAAAACAAACTTGAATGAATTCCCAGAAATCTAAGCCACTTTGGTGCTAGCCTTCGATTTATAAACCTTTTTTGCCACACAATATGGGTAATGTTTAAAGTATGATCGGTCACCACGTTCAGAGGTGTTTATGTTTATTAATCAATAAACAATACATATGAATGAATTTCCGCCGATTTATCATGAATTAGAAAATAATCCATGTAATAGATATTTATTTAATATTTATTTTATTTAATTTTTAGACTATGGTAAATTAATTAAGACATTATAAAATCGAAATTGATTTTCCCACCTACACTTTCTTTCGTTTCTTGCCTCTTTATCTCTATTTTTGTTTACAGTGTTCACCTGCCATTACAATATTTTTGGGCGATAGCCATTCCCGTTCCATATCTGTCGACAGATAGAGGCAGAGAAAAACTATATAGAGAGACATATGATATGATGTTTGTGCCTACATATATATATATATATATATATGATAACCGATAAATGGCTGGGTCGTATGCCCAACTTGGAATCGATAAACAAAAAACGAGGCAGAAACCGAGAAATACACACGCGGGGGCATCCAATTACGTGCAATTACATTTATAAAATTTCTTCGCTTTTTTTCTCGCTGTCACTGTCTCCCTCTCTTTCTCCACATTAAACAAAAAACAAAAAGAAATTATAGATAAATACGACTATACGTATTGACTCCATTTTTATTTCTTTGTCTATCAATTTCGCGGAATGGAAGTCGATAAAAAAGGCGATATATGTGTCTGTACATAAAGCTGACACGAAAGTGAAACAAAAGTACAATGCAAACAAACAGCGATATCAGCGATAAATCATTCATATGCTAGATCTATATACAGGCCACTTGCGTTGTATATATCTTGTGTACCTTTGTACATACATATATAGCTGGGAATCGGTCGATCAGATTGCTGGCGGCGATCGGGGCAGATGTTAACCATTTAGATTGCTAATGTAATGTCCTTATTATTATTTCAAAGATCTATTATATCAAAACTTTTAGATTACTAACAAAAAAGAACTAAAAGTTCTAGATAAACAGTTGTAAGACCTTTTCTAAACGATATTTCCGATAGTTAGGATCCTTTGATATCAAGAAGTTGTCTTGTTATGTCGGTTGATGCACCAAAGACATATATTGCACGATCTGTAACCTATTGAAGAGCCGACCTAACCCAATTGAATCACACACACACACTCTGTAGTAAACCGTATCAAAGGTTATCTCTGCGGCGTGTTCACACCTCTTGCCCCACAAATCCGATCGGAATCCATCAAAAAAAAAAATAGACGGGGTAACATGAGAAAGTCGAGTCGGAGAATATGAAAAATATTGTGGCAGACGCACATCAAAGACCGATTGCCGATGCGATCGGATTCGACAAACATCACGCCCGTGTTTTATGCACAACCATATAGCTATTATATATGGCGATATATTGTGCACATACCTATGTACCTACCCTACCTGTCCAAATACATATGGTATATACACATATATATATATATTGATCTGTCCCCTCGTTATCAGGGGGTTACAGCCCCTTTGAGGTGCTGATGAGCGAGAGCCATTCAACTTGTTGCCAAGTGTCGCTGCCGCCGATTCCGATTCGGAATCGGAATAGCCATACACTTATATGAAAAGAAGAAGAAGAAGAAAAAAGCCAGAAAAAAGGCGAAACAACCCACAAATACACACCGAAAAGGCAATGTACCCAGGCATTCATGTGTCTTGGCCTGGCGTCACTCACAATTTCAATTTCCATTTTATTTACCCTGGGAAATATCAAGATCCTGGCCATATTGGTACCACTCACTATTGGGGGATTTCTGGATCTATTAACTTCTTGTATTTCATACTATTTTATAGGAAGACCTATATTTTTTAATGCCTGGTAATTATTGATATCTTAAAATATCTGTTATAATACTGAGATATTAGAGCTTGAAAAAATATAAACAGTTTGCTATTTCTCGATAATTAATTGTTTTCCCGTCAAAAAATCTATATTATCGAATCAATATTGTCAAAATATCGAAAATATCGATAATTTTTAAGATCTATTATTTCTACAGGGTAATATTCTCGTCGAAAATCTCGACTATTTTCGATACTTAATTTTGTTGTTACGTTTATTTTCGAATTGTTTATTTAATGTTCTTGCAGCGTCGTTTGTTTGTTTGTGTTATGTGTTTTATGTCTTTCTTTTTCCCTGCCTTTCCTTCCGCCAGCGGGGGGTGGGGTGGGGGGTTCGACGATGGGCGGTAGGCGGTTGGAGGTGAAGAGCGGGGGGAGTGGCGGGAAAATTGTTGGTCCAGCTGAGCGGAGCGAACGCCTTAATAATCTAATTTCTGACAACTGACGGGCAAATCAATAAATGAAGTGGAAAATGGAAACATTTTCCTCATCTTCTTCTTCTTCTTCTTGTTCCTCCGAAAGAGATGGAAAATCCATAGAAGAAAGAGAGGCAAGACTACAGGTTGGGAGAGAGAGAGAGATAGAGGGAGCAAGTGCTACCTTGACCTCATTCAACGACCTTTTTCTTCTATTTTTTTTGGTGAGATGGGAAAAAAGAAGAACTTCTGGGGGAAAATGGGGAAAACACTGCTTGCGTGCTAAGCTTCTTCTTTGCAATTTCCCAGCAGCGTGCCTGTGTCTGCGTAGTATTTTTTTTGGGTGCCTTAGTTGGCTTGTATTATATCATCATTAAATGGTTTAGCGCCAAAAACGGGCCAAGAAGAAAAACACAAGTTGAATGAGAACATCGGGCTGGAAGCAAACACAACAACACCACAACAATCCTGCTGACTGGCTAGAGGAAAATACAAAGAGTTCAAGAACACTTCCACTTGTCAATTGGTGAAAGACAAATAGACGTGCTTGAAAAATAGCCCACAAAATAATCAAGCAGAAGAGTGAAGAAAAGCTAAACAAAAGAATTAGTTCAAGGCAATTCGCAAGATTAAATGGAATAAGTTGAAATTCTAACTCAGGGATTTATTGAAATAATTTTATTAGGATAGAATTTATTAAAAAACGTTGATATTTTATTTTCCTCAATTGATTTTTTTATATTAATTTGTATATTTTTTTTTTTGCAGTGTACCAAGTAGAAGCCCCGGAATGTTCATTACAGAATGTGCCAAGCAATTTGGGCAGCAGCATAAGTAAAATAACCAAATTTCGCGGAATGTTAGAGAGTAAAAAAAAAACAACAGAAAGACAAAGAATGAACTTGAACTGAATTTTTTCGAAAATGTGTTGTGGGCTTAGATTAAGGCAACAGAGGGTTAAAGCACCGACCTTGTATTAGATTATGATAATTAGAACCCACTAAATATGGTTTCCCAAAGCATTCCGCAAATATCATTGCAATATCATGAATTAAAGGCAGTCGAAAATAAGTTAATACACATTTTAATGATTAATTAAACCCAGAGAACCCACACAGATGTATGTGTTTATTTATTTAAGCCGCACGTAGCATACATATATATTCAACTTTTTTTCAATCATTATCCGAATTCTTCGAGTATGATTAATGATCGGTCGTGTAGATCTTTCTTTTCTGGCTCTTTGACAAATGTAATTTAAGCGAATAAATTCGTGTAAACATTGTCGTCTTCCCATGAGTATTCAATGACGTAAACATTTGAATAAACCCACAGATTTTGTCACGAGATTGTGTCATTGAAGAATACTATAGGTCTTCTAGTGCCCCAAGGGAAGTATTAGATGATCGCTTTATAAAACTAAATATTCAATTCCCTTTACAGCCGCCGAAAAAGAACTTTCTTTCGAATGGAAACCATATAGAAACCAGAATAAGAATCCAAAGCCAAAGAGTGAAATTATATATAAATATAAAAACAACAGAAACGCACACACCAAAGCGGCCCCAGAAAGAATAAACAAACCCAACAGTTTTGGAGTAAACAAAAAAATATAAAACGGCAATAGCAGAAAATGATATTGTACGCGCGCGTAGCTGATATAAGAACTAAAGTTGGGATCCGATGGTATGGGGGTTCGACCCTTGGCAACGACAGAAAAGAAAAGAGAGAGAGAAACGAGAAACGGGGAACATTTTTAAATTAAAGGGGAGAAACTATGCAAAATGACCTGCCCCACAATTGCAATTCCCCTCTCTCTTTGGCAGCATTTAATTTGCAATTATTCAGGCCTTTGACCAATTTAATAGAGAACTCGCCCAGCAAAACAGAGAAAAACAAGAGAGAACGCTATAGTCGGGTGCCCCGACTATCAGATACCCGTTACTCAGCTAAAGGGAGTGCGAGGGAGATGGATTTATTAAACTTTGATCGCGCATAACTTTTTAACGAATGGTCCGATTTGAAAATTTTCTTCTGCATTTCGATAGGTATTGATAAACACAGTAAAACTGCATTACTTTTCCAAAATCTTTAAAGTTGTGGGAGCCAGACACTTTTTAAAATCGTTTATGGCGATTGTGGGCGTTAGAGGGGGCGTGGCCCTCGGGTGAAACAAACTTGCGTAGGAAGCCCAAGAATATGTGTGGGTAATCCCAACTTTCTAGCTTTTGTAGATTCCGAGATCTCAGCGTTCATACAGACAGACAGACGGACAGACTCGGCTAGTGACCCTGATCAAGAATATATGTATATACTTTACTCTACGAGTAACGGGTATAAAAAGTTTATTTTAACATAAATCAATATGAATTTTCCAAATAATATTTTAAATTCTCCACTTTCTTGTTTCCGATAAGATAAAATCGTAAAAAAAACATACTTATAACAATACTTTCTTTTAGAGTATAAAAAAATGAACCAAAACGTGAGTGGAGAAAATACTTAACTCGATACTTGATATGGTTTTTTTTCTTTTTCGTGGATGGGTTTTCGTTTCTGTTGGCTCATTGACATGGATTCCTCAGGTTCAATTGGAAGTGAACTTAAATGTCGAATTATCGCAGAAACAAGATCTTTGCACTGACTTTGTTTATTGGAGAATATTCCCCCGTTGATTGTGGTATTATTACAATATCTGTCTTCTGTTTTCTCCTTTATTTTGTTGTTGTCGTCTCCCAAAGTTCATTGGTTTTGATTTGGGCTTTTAATTGGAAATAGTCTTGTTTTTTTCCTGTTACGTGACCATTTGCATGCTGCAATCGCAATGCCCCCCACTTTATGGACCACATTGTTCGGCCTCTTTTTCTTCGGTTTTTTCTTCTATAAAGTTTCAAATTCAAATTATGGAACAACCATACAAAACTAAATTACCGAAAGTTAGTTAGTAAATTGCAAAGTCATTTTTCGGTGCATCACAAAACTCAATTAAAGGGGAGGAGTTTCATTATTTTCCATTGTATCGTTGTTTTTTTTTTCAATTTTATTTGTGAGAAGTTTTAGGCCCTGAACCGAAACTGTGGAGAGGGGGTTAAAAGTTTGGTTGGGGGAGCTGGCTAAACTTGAGATTAAAGATTTCCACTTAATGGCTTACAGCATGACTTGACGTTTTGGCGGCCGCATAAAACCCTAAAGTGTGAAGGGTAAAAACAATTAAAATATATAGAACAGGCCTAGCAACTAAAATTTTAATTGGATCTGCAAGAAATTCTTAAAAATTCCCAATTAATTATTCCATATTCCACACTCTCTAGTAAATATTCCCCTATCTCGAAGCTCAGCTGGTGTTTTATAGTATTATTATCAGATCTCTTGCGAATCGCTTGCCCAAACCCTTAACTTATCCGCCCCACTTATCATATCAGTTTCGAATCCCGAAAGTAATCCCTTAACTGGCTTCCATTCATCTTCCGTCTGGTTTGACAACTTGATGGATGGTTTTCAGGGACTCTCCAAGGATTATTGCTGACCGATGTAGTAATCCGAAAAGTGTTCGATGATTCCAATGGGATCGTCGCAGGGGTTGTCTCGGGGTTGATTTTGCTAATCAGCCTGATTGAATTGGGTTCTCAGCTTATTAACTTAAGAATAGGAGTTTCAGGGAATTAAGGGAAGAAGTTCTAAATATATACAAATGGTGTTTTAACTTATTTTCTCAATAACTGCTTTTTTATTTCTTTGACTTAATGAAATTGATCTATTCATTTTCCCGGGAAAACTTTGCCTCAAAGTCCGTGTCTCGAGTGCGATGAAAATCTTTACGAAAACGTACACGTATTTCTTGGCAGGAAAACATACAAGTACATATGTTCTGAGTGCGGGGGTGGCGGTGGTGTATATATTTAATTTCATAATGAAGGCTCCAAGTGCATACTCATGTTAATAATAGCAACGGTCCCCGAACTCGCGCCCCCTCCCCCGGAACCACCCCCTGGAAGCGCCCAACCACCACCCACTTTCGGGCCCAGATTGCATCCACTTTAAAATCCATTTATGAATGAAAAGCAACAAAGGGTGGCGCACAAAGTTCGGATTGGACTTTTAGCTTTGAGTTCTGGGGGTTTTTCTTGCTTTTTTTTTGGATCGAGGGTTGTTGTTGGTGGGTTCACCACCACCCACCCGGGGATTTCCCTGCCCTGCTCATTTCACGCATGCAAAAGGGAATGGGAATGGGAGTGGGAATCCCCCGGAGCTGAAAACCTTCATAATGAGTATTCAAAATGCAATTCACAGATGTGGGGGGTAAAAGCATGGCTCAAGGGGGGTAAAATGCGGAAGATATTGGCGGTTGGGGGGTATAAACAGGAAGAGGGTTGCATATGTGTCGCTCGAGGGTTGCAACCATATGCATAATCCGAAGGATTTATGCAGAGCGACAAAAGTACAATACCAAAGACATTTATATCATTATTAAATGGATCTAAGGTTCGTGCCTTTTAGTTTTTAAGGGAAAAGTAATGGTATCTTGGAAGATATAATATTTGAAAGTAATCTTGTAGATATTATTTATATTTAGTAATATTATTTTTATTTTTATATTATTATTCTGTTATTTTTTATTATTATTTTTAAGTTCTTAAGGGAAAAGTAATGGTATCTAGGAAGATATAATATTTTTAAGTAGATATTATTTTAATTTGTTTGTAGTTTTTTTCTCAGTGCAATTACAGGTTAACCGAAAGCCCCTCTTTATTGTATTTATTTTATTTTTTTAATGTCTAATTTGGTACAGTTTCAGTTGTGAAGTAAAAAGCTGCGGGGCATTTAATAAATTGGATGCAACTCGCCGTCTTTTGCCCAACCTCACTCTCTCTTTCTTTCCTTCGTCTGCTGTCTCTTTCACTTGCAATCGCTTGGCTGCAGTTCAATGCAATTTGCAAATGCAGGATGAGAGAGAGAGAAATGAAAATGCAATACTAAAGATTTTGATTCTTTAAAAACCAGGTGTGCGCACTGTTCAAATATTTACTTTTTAAGCTTTTACATCTTATAAACAACGATATCTTGTAAATTTCCAGATAAGTGTCCATTGCGATATCAAAATAAACAGGTGCATTACTATGCATTCGTTGGAAAAGTGGTTTATCAAAACTTTTTGAGCGAATAGATAAACTTATAGGTTTTCATTTGCACTGAATAATTTGTGATAATGCTTTAAAGCGGGCTTTCACTGTCTTCTTGGCTTTTTAGCCCTGGCTTCCTCTCTTTTTTTTTTTATTATTTGTTATTACACAAGGGGAAGACCCAAAAAAAAAAAACAGAGAGAGAGAAAGAGAATCAAGGAGAAAACGAGGGACAGAGAGAGAGGGAGACAGTTCAAGGACCAGGCCACAAAACAGGCCGCAAAAAGCATCGCAAACCGGCTTCAGTTTCAGCTTTGAAATCAAGTCACTGCCAAGTCACAGCTACACCGAAAACAATTAGCATTAACAATTATTAATATATTTGTAATGAAGTGTAAAATGTTATATTAAAATAATAATAGATGCAGTAGTTTTTGAAAAAATTATACAATTATTATAAATGTAATTTTTGTTATTTAATTTTTTTTCAGTGCATACATAAAGATACATAAAGGCGAAGGCGACGAAGAAGAAGCAGGAGCTGCAACTTCAAGGCTCCTTGACTTGTCATTGTTGTTGTTGTTGTTATTGCTATCTGTCGCATCCTCCGCAAAAGTCGTTACATTGCGAAAATAGGGAAGAAAGAGGGAGAGGAAGAGAAAGACTGAGACAGAGACAGAGAGGGGAGAAGAGCAGGAGCAGAAAGCCCTGCAGAAGGAACGGAAATTGCACACATAAAGAGCTGTGTTCCCGTCTCTTTTCCACCCTCTCGCCATCTCGCTCCCACCAAGCCAAGTTCAAGTCTACGCTAGAAGAAAAAAAGTGCGAGTGTCATAAAGAATTCGCGTTCTGAGATTATTTCTAAGGCTATTAACACCGCGAATTCTTTATGCTATTTGTCAATCATATTTCCAACTATTAAAGTTTAGTATTTTAGATATACTTTGTTTATTGTTAAGCAGTGCCTACAATGCTGTTTGTGAGATATCCTACATTCTACTGACAATTGATAAGATTTTCCTTTGATTAGATTGCAACAAAGTGCAAGTGCTATGTGTTTAGCCCCATTTCTTTTTTTGCACTGTGCACAAAGGGAAATAGATGCGAATGCAATTGGCAAAAGCTTTTATCTATTGATTCATTTAAACGCAATTTCCTGCGCACTTCAAGGGGGCATCTGAGGAAAGGGGAAAGGGGAAAAAGGAAGGAAATCAAGTTATCTGCTAGATGCAATCCTTGCAGAATGAATGCAATCTACTTGGCTGCAATCGAATTGAGACTATTGAATGAGGTGGAAATGTCGGAAGGGGAGATTAAAATGACTCAATCGAAATTCCCCGAGTGTTAAAACTTTAGGGCTTAATCTTAATTTCCTAACGAATGATGCAATTATTCATTTCTATTTTTGAACTCACTTATTTTCAGTCACTTAAGCTGTATTAAATATTTTTGTAATATTCAGTAATAAATGTAGCTCTGCTCTCGAAAACTCATTCATAATTCCTTTCGCTTTTTCATTTTCATTCACTCGCTGGAATCGCTTGGCTTGGTTTCCTTGGGCGGAGCTTTTCCCCCTTTGGCCGCCCTCTAATTTGAATGTCAGCCGTACGAAGTAGCGCACCGCACCCTCCTTTCCCCCGGAACTTTCCCCGCTTTTCCCCGCTTTCCCCCGCATTTTCCGACGCCCAGCCTGCTGCTCTTGACAATGCCGATCGATATTTTACTGCCCTGCAGCTGTGCTTACCGCCTTTTGTTGTTGCTACTGTCGCTCGTTGTCACCGGTGAGCATTAACAGTTAACAGAGACGGCTACTGTCGCCGCTAAGCGTACACTGAGCGAAAATACGGGAGAACAATGTAATTGTATTACAGGGATTTAGAGGGAAATTTTGATATAAATTCAGGATTTTATCTGAAATATATCATTTAATTACTACATTTTATCCCTGCTTCTGGTTTCTAATATCATGTATTTAAAATATAATGAATTCTTAATATTTTGGTCAAATTTAATGTCATTATGTTTATGTTTATAACACCTTTAAAAGTTATAAGGAATAAATAAAAAAAAACTTTATGAATTTATCGGAAAAAAAATGTTTCACTAAACATTTTGTAGCATACTTTTGAACACCTTTTTTAGAGGTTTGAAATGTCTTTATTTAAAATGTGTAACCCTTTCTTTGCATACGATTTCTGTAATTTTAGGATCATAATTTAGTATTTTTTACACTGCACACCTGGGTTGTTCGTGTGACTTTAGTTGTTGTAGTCAAGTGCTGTCCTCCAACGCATTTACGTTTGCTTGTTCTCCGCTATCATCGCCCAATGCTACTTCACACTCCGTTCCCCTTCTCCTCCCCGGTTCACCTCGCTGTTTCCACGATATTCTGTTTGTTCAGTTTGTCTGAGTGTTGTACTTTTTTAGTTTTTTTTATATATACCCTAAAGTAGTTCGTTTTTATGGTTTTTATTATAAGGTTTGTTGTCACTTTTTAAAGAAAGTTTTTGTATTATTTTTTTTTTAATTTGAAATTATTATGCCAAAAACAGAATTTAAAAAAAGATTTTTAAAAATTTGTAATTTAACCTTAATATATTATTTTATTTATAGGGACATTTCTAAAAATTCTTTTGAACGCATAATCTTTCGGGTACAAAATGGTAGTGTATCCACCAAGTTCTTCTCGTGAAAACTTAGACACTGCTGTTGTTTTTCCCTATGCTCCCGCCTTTGTTTTATGATAAGAGGAAACGGCTGGCAGGCCGAAAGATAGCACATAGCCGCCCACTTAGCGCCCGTCGCACGTGTCGAAAGCACCCACCACCCACTATCCACGCCGCACAGAAGCCAGGCAACCAGCCACACCCGCCCCACACCACCCACCACCCGGCAACCCGAAGCAGCTAAAACAGAGGCCAGAGATAAAATGACAGCAGCAGCAGCAGGGCCACAATCATCAGGATAATCACAACGCTCGAGTTGATAATGGCGACGTTGATGAGTCTAAACCTGAGTTGAATCTGGATTCCGTCTGCACGTTGATAAATAGCAGGAGAAAAATATTTATAAGTCTACAATCTGTGGGAGCATCTTAAAAACAAACGCAGTAGAAGAAAATAATTGCTTAGATTTCAAATTGTGCATCATTTTTAAATACACAGTTTTAAATTAAAATTTTTATTTTTTTTATTTTTTATGTATTAATTTCTAAAATCAGCTTTATATTCATTTATAAACTCATTTCTGAATTCATTTCTAAATTCATTTCTCAATTCATTTGTAAATTCAATTGTATATTCAAATTAATTAAAATTAATTCATCCACTTAAACCACACTTATATTTTATAGTATTTAAGTAGAAACATGTTGGTCCTACCTCTGCCTTTGTTTCTTTCAGTGATTCAATCCCAGCAGTTGGCTGACGGACTGACTGCTTCCTGCTGCATTTCCTTTCCGACTCTTCCGGCCTTTGGCTTTTCGATTGGGGCGTGAAATGTAATCACAAGGTGGACAAAGCCCAATCACCAGACGCCCTTCTACCTTGGCACCTGAAAAATGCGAGGACACACGAAAGGTGTCCGATTCACTCGGCACTGGTAACTGGTAAACAACCAACAACCCAATCCCCAAATACCGAATACCAAATCCCAATCAGAGTCGCACCCCTTTCATTTCCATACCCATACCCATACCCATATACCCATTCGAATTCTCGTTTCCCCTGCAATTTGCTTGCTCAATTCATTTTTCAAGTGTCGTCCCGTCCGTCTGTTTTTGCAATTGGCTCTTGTTTGCTTTCGGCCAGGCGGCAATGATAAGGCAAGACAATTGCGCCAACGACGACGATTTCAATTTGTTTGCACTTCCCATTTGTCGGTCAATATTAAGATTAATATTAATATAAATATAAATATTAAGCGATTCGAGGGGCGACAAATAACGAGAGATCAACGCAATACTCCAATTGCCTTTTGTTTGGCCACTTCTCGGAAACCTTGTTCTAAAGCCCCCGAAGGTAATCTTACTAGGGAAAGGAAAACAATAACACTATACTTCTTTAGAACTTGGTATTTACTCGGAAATGTATAGTACTTCCAGGGTTTTTGTGTATGTTTAGGTTAGTTTGAAATATCAGAAAGAAAATATTATTATAAATATTATTATATAATTTATATCAATAATTCAATGATAATTCAGAACTAATATCTTAAGCACAGCTGTTGTTACTAATATATTTTTCTAGTTATAGAATGCAATGCGGTTTGGCAACCGATAAAATGCCTTCAGATACAGCACAAAAACAAGAGAGAACGCTATAGTCGGGTGCCCCGACAATCAGATACCCGTTACTCAGGTAAAGGGAGCGCGAGGGAGATCGAGATAGAAACTTTGAACACGCATAACTTTTTAACGAATGGTCCGATTTGAAAAATTTCTTCTACATTTCGATAGGTATTGATAAACACAATAAAACTGCATTTTTACTTTTCCGAAATATTGAAATTTTTAAAATCGTATATAAGCGATTGTGGGCGTTAGAGGGGGCGTGGCACCTTTTTGAAACAAACTTGCGCTGCGTAGGAACTCCTAGAATCTGTATGCAAAATGCCAATCTTCTAGCTTTTATAGTTTCCGAGATCTCAGCGTTCATACGGACAGACGGACAGACAGACAGACGGACAGACGGACAGACGGACATGGCTAGATCGACTCGGCTAGTGATCCTGATCAAGAATATATATACTTTATGGGGTCGGAAACGCTTCCTTCTAGCTGTTACATACTTTTGCACGAATACAATATACCCTTTTACTCTACGAGTAACGGGTATAATCAACATGAGCGAAATATGTTAAATATTTCTGTGTAACGCTTAGCGAGTTGTTCTTGCTGGCCCCATTTCCGGTTCTTAAAGAACAGAAAAAGAAGAAGAAAAAAAGCTGAGGGTGGTACTGGGCGGTAACTCGTTTACTATACCAAATTCGATTGCTTTCCGTCGCACTTGTTATTTTTCTTGTGTACTTTTTTTCCGCCTCACTTCCACGTTCCAAAGTTTTTGTCATTTCATTAGAAACTTACTTACTCTTCTGTTATCGCGAAACGAGAAGAACAAGAGCTCGCAGCCCGAAGACAGTGAATAATAATAAGCGACGACCTTGGCATTCTTTTTTTCTTTTTCTTTTTTGAATAATAACAAATCTGGAGTAGGGCGAAGAAAAATGTATTTAATGCAATGATATCGTTGAAAACCTTGAGTTAAAGATATAGGGGAATCAGATCCCGAGTAAAACTGATCTGAAGGCACTAAAAATTATATTAACCCTTGTGTAAACTTTCGCTCAGCGTCTCTATTATTCTGATCTCATCTGTATGATATTAGTATTATGCTTGTGGTTATGTCATCTCGACTGTTTTCCCGCCTTTCCCGCTTTCTCGTCATGCAACAACAAGCACGACGACAACAATAACAAGTGCTTAATTCTAGTATTTAAATTGTATAACGTTGTAATTTTCACGCGACTTGCAACAAAGCCAAACAAAGCAACAAAAAGAACAACGACAAGCTGTTGACAAATGTTTGAGCTTAATTAACCGACGAACCACCAACAACAAATGAGTAATAGATTGCAAAAAAATAACTCATGGGGTGTTGCAAAATAAAGAATACGTTGAATAACATTTGAATGAAAATGCATAATACGAAGAAATTTAATGATATGCACCCTCTCAAAGGGGATTATTCAGAAAAGGAAAAAAAAAGGATCATTGTATATTAAAAATCCTTATGATCAAAAGACAGGATCATTATATATTAAAAATCCTTATGATCAAAAGACAGGATTATCATATTTTAAAAAAATCCTTATGATCAAAAGAAAAGATCATCATATATTAAAGATCCTTATGATCAAAAGACAGGATCATCACATATTAAAAATCTTCATGATCATCTACGATACTAGCACTGATGGGTTTTATTTTTAATACCAGTATTCCACAATTAAAACCTGATTTTCCTTATGCCCACTGTGCTGAAAAAGTGAAGCCTATTCAGCTGTAACCACATCTCGACTCGACTCTCTTCCCTTGAACTCTGGTTCTCTTCGCTTTGGCCCCCGAGATCCTATCTAGGCCCCCGACATCCATTCTCTTTATTTTTTGTATTTTTTACTTAACTTTTTTTGGGTGCAGTAATTGCAGTGCATTTAATTTCCCATCCCGAACGTGGCCGCCTTGAAACCACGACCAAAACAAAACAAAAACAATAAGCACACGGGCAAAAGAGTCAACCAAAAATTATTGTAATAAAAAAGAAGGTTAATCAAGCGGCTTGGTTCGGATTCGGACTTGAGAGTCTGAGTTCGTTTGCCCCGCGTTGGGTTAAGGCGGCTCGTGCTCGGACCGCTTCCATCAGGCTTATAGTTGAGGCAGAAGGTGAAGACAGCGGTTCCCAGGCCCGCAACCCCGTCCTTACACTGAGCGAAAATTGCAGGTTGATGTCATAGTAGCAAATAATTGGAAATCATCTATCTTCCATACTTTTATGTCGATTTAGGATTCGAAAGACGTATAAAAATGGGATATAGATTTTTTTCCAGATTTTAAATGGGATTTAATAGTTCGCTGATCGTATTTTATCATTTAAAACAATTTATACAACATCTCCTATAATTTTTTTTTGAATATTTATCAGACTTTTTTAAGGAATTTTGAGAGAAATATATATCATACATACTAGTCCTAACTAATATGGTATTTCTTCGAGTGCAACTTCAAGGTTTTATGTAATTTCAGTTTGTTGGTGTTTTTATTTCTTTTCCCCTCTGGTTTTCTTGTGTTACTTTTGCTTCTTGCGTGTTGACCAAGACACAAAAAAAATAAAGAAAAACAAAATACAAAAAAACATTAACCCATGGAGTGGTAATAACAGTAACAGTAACCAAAGTCCGGCGAATAAAGTTGAATTTTCTTACAATTCGTGATTCGGTTCGAGTTCGAGTTCGAAATGCCCGTTATTATTGGCCAGTATAAAGCGGGGGGGAAAAAACACGTAATGGATTTAACTATTGTTGCAATAATTGCCAATTGGGCAACGTTATTCTTTGCTCATTATACGTAATTATCTATTGACTTTTACCGTTTGTTTCTTCTTTTGTTTATCTGTTTATTTGCCTATTGTCCTCAAGTTCAGGGCAATGTCAACGAAATCAAAAGGTAAAAAAGCTAAAAAGCCAAAGGTAAAAACTCGGTTAAAAGTACCCGATAATTTCACTGCAAAAATTGGAAAATTGCCGCGTATTTGAGTTGGGAAATTGCAACCTCTTGGGTATTGAATGAAAATTACACGGAAAGCTTCCTATAATTTGTTTCCAATCACTTTATTTCCCATCAAGATTATGGCCGTAATTTTGGAAAATTATTTAAAATAGTTATTAACTTTTTTCGGTATTACAGCAAAATTCATTTATATAAGTCTAAAATTTATGAATTGTATAATCGGAAAGTTGTTGAATATTTGTGAATGAAAGTGCTTATCAACTTTAAAGTTTTATGAATGGAAAACCTTATCCCTAGACCTCTTATGTTAAAAACATAGATTTATAACATTTATTATTATTATTTTTCAACAAATTCCCAAGAAGTTCTGAAGTTTTTGGGTTAACAACTTTTTCTTTTATCTACATATGATCTCTTCTCTCTGCGAATTCTCGCAGGTTCGGAAGAATTCTCTGTACACAGAGAAGAAAGAGACCCAATTAAAGAGAAAAGGGAGCCAGAAAAAAAAAACCAGGAAGGCAACTTTCGCTGCTGGCGTACAACGGGAAATGGAAGAAGTGGAAGTAGCGAGAACAGGAAGAAAGTGATAAAGAGAGTGCACAAAAAGTAGGGATTCTTCAACGGTTTTACAGTCTAAATTTATACATTTTTTTTTTTTTGTATATAAACAAAAATAGTATGATACTTACCAAAAACACAGGATGAATATTATTTTCTTGTTGCTTTCCTGGATTTTTTTACAAAATATTGTTGCTCGTTGATTTCCTCCTTTTGTATGTTTATGTTATCGTTTAAATTTTTGCAAACTAGAGAAAAACACAAATAAGATTTCATAGAGCTGATAAGGCGATTTATTGTTTGTTTGTTTTGGGACATTCCGCAATCCTTTTCCTATCCTATGTTCTTCTTCTAGCTTCTGTTCCCCTCTTTCCCCGTATTTCTTCGTCTTATCAATGAAACGTGAGTCAGTGGCAGGCAAAAAAAAATAACAGTTGCGGTCAAAGTATTAGCACTTGGATGATATTCTCACAATTGGAATATTAAAATATTAGATTTGCAAAAATAAATTACAATTTTACTAGCCACTTTATTTTATAGTGTTTATTTTAATGAACTATTTGTATTATTAATAATTATATTTTATGACTTTGAATAAAAACTACTTTCGTGACCTCCACTGTTTTTAATGTTTTCCTTGGGATTATTTTTTTGGGTTTATGTTTTTTGTTTTGTTTTTTTTGGTTGTACGTGCTGCCGACGTCGCAGTCGGCGTCGCTGCCGACAATTTCCTCATCCTCATGTGGCGCGCTCACACACACACACCCACACCTACACAGCTTCTTTTATTTTTCAATTCTTTTTTGTTCCTTTCTGCATTTCTGCTTCTTCTTTAAGGTTTGCAACGTGCGCGAAAGAGAGGCAGCGGAAAAAACAAAAACGCAACAATTTTTAAATGTTTAATACAATAAAAAACCTTAATTTCTTGCACGTTGCACGTTGCATTTCCTTTTGTTGTTGCTGCCGCCTCTGCTTCTTCTTCTCCTTTCGACTGTTGCTCTCTTTATTGTTGTTGTTGTTTTTGGCGTCATAGGCGGCAGCAAACAAATAAACTAAATTGTTATTATTTTAACCAGCAAAAATCGTGGAGTTTGCCGATTTTCATGTCGCCTTTCTTTCTTGCATTCTTTTTTTTTTGTTTTCCTGTTCCTGCTTTTCACTTTTTTTATTACACTTTTCGCCTTTTCATTTTCACAAGAAAAAAATTCACGTCACACGTTTGTTGTTGTTGTCGCCTGCACTTACGTTGTTAAGTTTCATTCAATTGATAACCCTGCGATCGCGCGCGCACACACTGTTTTGCATTTTCGGGCAATTTACAATTAATTAATTGTGTGTTTTACTCTACTTTCTTGTTTTTTGCTCCGCTTTCCACTCGATTTCGTTCCGATGTGATTTTCGAGTGGATAGTGATGGAAAAACTTTGGGAACATCGATAGTGTTTGGCGACTATCGATAAGAGACGACGAAACAGCAGTGTTTGGCGACTATCGATAGGCATCGACGTTTGCGAACATCAGTTTTTCGACGTTTTTGTATGAAAATGCATTGAAATGTTTGTTCAAATTTATTTTTTAATTTTTGTGTACATTATTACAGTTTTAAGTGGCTTGTTCTAGCGCTTTTCGCGTACTATCGCAAAAATATCGAGCATCGTATAAAAACATCGGTGGGACTGGCAGCACTAATTTTGAAGTCTGGCTACAAATAGCCAAATCTGGCTAGTAAGTGGCAATGACAGTGACAGCTCGGCTGCAATGCAACTCTGGCGTTTGACACTTTGACGTGGAACTGTCACTGGAATTCGGTCGACGCGGCATTAAGCGATTGCACTTCACTTGATTGGAAATTTTCAATTGAACCGGAGGTGTGTAGTGTGTGTGCTTGTTTTCCAGCTGCTCGGCTGCTATTTATCAATTAAAGTACCAAGTGAACAAACAAAGAGCCTTGTTTCAAACGCCCGCAGAGGTTTAATTTTCCCGCGGGGTTTGTGTTTTGTCGGTTCCGTCAGTTCTTAGCCAACTGCCCTTCACATCATCCAATTTGGCATTATTAAAGATATATAGAAAGATCATTCACCTTTGACCTGGGCTAAAGGCTTGAAACCTGGATAACTGGGCGGGGAAACTAGTAAATCGGTGATATTTCACCTGTGACGTCGACCTGCGAATGCCACGTCACAGCTGACGTTGCTGTGAAAGTGCCATACTCATCCCCACTTTCTCCACTCCCCCTTCTCCCTTTGCAGCACACGAAACACTACACTCTCGACATGGACAAAGTTGTTAAGTTCGCCGAGCCTGGACGCGCCTTCGCCAAGGACTCGATCCGCCTGGTCAAGCGATGCACCAAGCCCGACCGCAAGGAGTTCCAGAAGATCGCCATCGCCACCGCCGTTGGCTTCTGCATCATGGGCTTCATCGGCTTCTTCGTCAAGCTGATACACATCCCCATCAACAACATCATCGTGGGCTCCTAAATGGAGGAGGAGGAGAGGAACCACAACCACAACAAGGGATTATAACAAATTCAGATCATCCATTATAGCATACTGATAAAGTTTTTTTTCGTTTAGTTAACATGCATTAGATATTAGAGATTAGAGAAACTATGTGTGCATTCAGCGAATGTCTTTCTTACAGAATTTTCATATGCTTTTGTGAAAACGTATTGTAAATTTCTAAATTCCATTCATAACTCTATGTTGAAGTGCATGAACAAGTTATTTAATAAGAGATTGTAAAAAAGGTAAACGAACCGTTTTTGTAGCATTTGTTGGGGGATGTTCCCTCGTTAATAAATGTTGAACCGATTTTCCATATAAAAAATACATTCTTTTAACTGGGGGAAGGAGAATTTAAGATAATTTAATTCCAAGCACTTTAAAACATGTTGGCCTAGATACTTTCTATACTTTATACTTGCAGTCAACTTTAAACCTATATAATACATTACAATCATGAGTAAATTAGTATGTGCTGCAGCTTGCATCGCCCCTACTTCGGGGCCTTCTATAAAATCTACGATCCCGTCGGCCTATTGTCGCACAGGTTGCTCCAGTCGGGGACGTGCTCGCTCTTCAGATACGTCTCCTTGACCAGAGATCTCGTCTGGATGAGGTCCGTGGCACCGCACAAGGCGCCGCCCAGCCAGGCGGTGAAGTTCTGCTTGCCAATGGCATTGAAGAACTTGAACTGCAGCTCGCCATGGAAGCGTTCGGCATAGAACGGATCGTTGGCCAGCAGATGCTGCAGTTCCTGGCGCAGGCGGGCCAGCAAACCTTGGACCATGGCGCCACCGCCCACCAGGAACACACTCTCGACCAGCGCTCGTCTCACGTCCAGTGTGCAGTCGAGAATGGAGCGCAGGATGAGGTGCGGCAGGCTGTCCCGCTCGTTGCTGGGCTCGAACATGATCTCGTAGACGGTCTCGCGCAGTTCGCCTGGCACCTGGATGATGGCATCGTTGTCGCTGACTATGTAGTCCACGGCGGGCGCGGGAGTCGGCTGATCTTGGCCACCATTCGCACGGGCCTGGGCCCTTTCCATGGTTGTCACGAAGCACGTTCGCACCTTGATGTCCTCCAGCACGCTCTCCGTCAGCAGGCTCTCCTTAACGCCCGACTCCACCAGCTGACGCTTGATCTCCGCATGAATGGCCCGGCCGCCGTAGCTCTGGTCCTTGAAAGCGGCCATAATCTGCACCCCACTGAAGACGGGCATAATGCTGGTCTCGCTGTAGCCGATGTCCACCACCAGGGCGGTGGGCACGGCCAGCGTGGACAGAGCAATGAGATGGACGGGGACGAACAGCACGGAGGAGACGTCGAAGTGGACGAAGAGCACACGGGCCAGGGTCTCGCGCAGCACCGTGGGCCCGAACACGTTCTCCACCAGCACGAACTTGCGCTCCTTGGGGCTGACCAACAGGTGCCTGAAAGCAGCGGGATGTAGAAAAGAGCACTACCTTTGTAGAGAGCAACACCTACTTAAAGAAGATCGTCTGCAGGAAGTCCACCAGCTGGTCGTAGAGCTCCTCCGTTGTGTCGTAGTCGAAGAGACGCTTCCTGGTCCCCGTCGCGGTCATCACCACCTCCGTGGGCATTATCTTCCGCGGATACGCCTCCGCCGCGAATCCCAGCCTGAAAAGAAAAGGGGGCAAGTGATGACTTCACCTTGCTCATCAGTTGTTTGCTGCTCACTCACTTTGTGTAGGCGGTGCCAATGTCCAGGACAATGGGCGGCTTCTCCTGCATGACGCTCTCGTAGATGGGCATGTTGGCTGATGGGTGTTCCAGGAACCGAGGTACCAAACTATTTACTTGCTATTCTAATTTTATTTAATTTTGGACAAGCCAAACCGAAATGGTCGATGACGAGGCGGTCTATCGATAACCGCGAATTGAGCTTACAGCCTGTTTCCACTGAAGACTTTTCACATCGAAAGGTTTTTACACTGATAAAAAATATTGTTAACAATTTATACATTTTTAAGGATTGAAAAAAAATATTTGCGTGTTTAATTTAAAAAAATAAATTTAGATTCAATTATAATTTTAGAATTTCAATTATAGTTTTATTTTGGATTAATATTCCCCATTAAAAAAAGCACTTGATTGAATTCATTTCGAATTTGTAAATTTATTTCAAATTTATTAGCTTATTTCGATTTTGTGTTTTTGCGGGGTCTTCCCGCTTCGATTTCATTTAGTTATAAATAGTAGTACATAATTTTACTTTGAATATTACATACTCACGCAACTTTAATTCTTAGAATCCCGATGTGTTTTTTGGGAGGGGGGGTTTTTTGTTGGGTACATTGCAAATGCATTTGCATATGCGGTGCGGGATGTGTGTTCATATACAGATTGATGTATTATATAATAATAACTCGTTGCCTATCAACTAAGCCTAAGCGTAATTTCAGAAATGTTTCTTCAAAGGATAAATGTGTACATATATATGTATATAAATTACAGTATGCCAGCGCATAGGTAACTATACAAATCGGGGAAAAGCACAATTCATTAATTAATTAATTAACTATGTATAAAAAGGACTTCTGGCGCTGCTGCTGCTGGGGGCCAATGAACCAAGGGAAGGGTTAGGGTCAGGATCAGAGGTCGGAGTATTGGCAATTATCGATGGTTCTACTTTTCCTTTGTGCAAACAAGTTTAACAAATTCCGAATAATAAATAACAAAGCAGTAACAAGTCGCGAGTCACCACCTTCCTGCAGGGGAAACGGTTCGGTTTCGATCGGAACGGAGCGACCGGAAGACCAACTCAAAAAAATAATAAGAATCCTTACATGCGGGGTGTTAAATTTAGCTTTTAAAATAAATAAATTAATAATTTTACGATCTGATTCAAACTGGAAATTTGACTGGGACTGGGACTGGGGTCATGGGCCATGGTCGTCTGCACGGACGTGAGATGCGGTTCCTCCAACTGTAGGCTGTGGCTGTGGCTGTGGGCTACGGGCTCTCATCGTCTAAGCTAGTTTACAATTACTTTAAGTTCAGTCGTCGCTAGTTTGGCAGCTGAGGTGGCCGTGGTCTCGACTTCGCCCCCATCCTGGTCCTCGACCAAGACCGAGGTCGCGCTGTCACTGGTGGCGCCGCCTCCGCTGCGACGCCTCCTCCTGCTCCTCCTCTGTTTCTGTGTGTGTTTCTGCTTCGGCTTCGGCTTCTGCTTCTGCATCTGCTGCGGTCCCTGTCACTTCTCCGGTCCAAAGAGCCTGGCCAGACTGGCGTTCTGATTGCTATCCATGATGTCGGCGGTCGTGCCCATGGCTCCCTTGGCCTTGTGCGACTGCATCGGCGGCAGATTGGCGATCTGCACCTCGTGCCGGAACAATTGGTTCACGCTGCGCCCCACCAGCTGGGCGGTGAGCTTCTTGAAGATGTCCTTCTTGGCCCGGTCCACCTTGTTGCCCTTGACGGGCGCCACGGCGATCTTCTCGTCGAACTTCTGTATATCGGCCGCATTCACGCTCGGAATATGCTGAAGCACCTCGCTAAGGATGGGGAACTGTGGCCGCAGCAGCTCGTAGAACTGCACGCCCAGCGTCACCAGGCCCGACTGATTGGCCTCGTGCTGCCCGTGCACCTGCATGCCCTGCAGAACGGCGGTGAAGGCCGTCACGGCCTTGTTCTCGTCCATCAGCTTCTCGGCGGCCAGGAAGCGCATCACGGGCGCCGCTATATTCACCGCCTTCATGCTGCACATGCCGTCGTTCCAGGCGATGGCCTTCAGCAGGGTCATCAGCACATAGTTGCCGATGAGTCCGTTGCGCAGCAGCTTGCCGCCCAAGTCGCTGATGATGTCCGACAGCAGGGCCGACTGGCTGGCCCGCGACTGCGGTGCGCTGTCCATCGAGTGCTCCTCGTTCTCCATGGCCACCGAATTGCTGTTCGCATTGGCGCCGGCCGCCACATGATCGGCGCCAATCTGGCCGCCCACCAGCGCGATCTTCAGCACGTCCAGGTACTCACGCGTCAGCGTGCGATTCAGCTGATCCTCCAGCACCTCCTGCGTGTCGTTGACCTCGCCGTTCAGCTGCCCGCTCTCGTACAGCGAGGCGATGTAGATCCAGCGGCGCGTCAGCCGTTCACACATCAGCGGGGCCAGGTGGGCGAAGAGCGGCACCAGGACGCTGTCGTAGAAGCTGGGCGGGCACGAGTAGACAAAGGGCTTGAAGAAGACCCGGATGATCGGGCGCAGTCGGTAGTCGGGCACCAGGTCCATGCGGCTGAACACATTCGTTATGATGGCATCGGACAGGCCCAGCAGCTGGTACAGATCGCGTCCCAGCGACGGCCCTGCCGAGCCCATCAGATGGTAGCAGCCCTCGGTGACCATCATCATGAAGGTCTGCATCTTCTCGAAGGCCGTCGGCTCGCTGCGGATGGTGGTGTCCAGCGGATCGGTGGGCAGGGCGCAGATGCCCATCAGCAGCTTCTTCTCGTGCTCCAGCATGCCATGGATGCCGCGATAGCCCTCGGACAGGGCGAGCAGTGCCTCCGGTGCGAACAGCTCGTTGAGCACACGCATCAGGCTGAGGACGTGCGAGAGCAGCGGCACCACGTGCTTGGTGGCCGGATTGCGGCAGATGGGATTGCCCAGTTCCGTGCAGCCGATGACAAAGCCGCCGCGCTGGGCGCGATCCGGATCGTCGGGCCAGGTGCAGCGCTTAACAACCCCCAGCACCACATGCAGGGCGTCCAGGAGGCGCGATCGATTCTGCAGCGAGGGAGCGCCCTCCACGGCAAAGATCGGCGGCTTGTCCAGGCCGACGAAGCTCATGAAGTCCAGCGGCGACTTGAGCGCATCGCCGAAGGCCAGCCACTCGGTGCGCTTGTCCTGCACGATGTGCTCGATGAAAAGCGTCTGGCGCTCGAAGTCGCAGAAGTGGTTCGAGATGAGAATCAGCGCCTCCTGCAGCGTGGTGCGCATCAGGCGGCACAGCTGATGCTGGCCCGGCTCCTTGAGCAGCAGCTCCACGTGCCCGTTGATCTGCTCGAAGACGGGCAGCAGGAGCAGCGGGTACTTGTGGGCCAGCTTCACAAGCAGCGAGGCGGCGTGGCGCCGTAGATTTTTCGCCGACTTGGCCTGCACCTTCTCCAGCTCGTTGGGCGGCTTCAGCACAAGCGCTCGGAAGATCTTGTCGAGGACGCGAGGCAGCAGACTGACGCCACTCATGGCCACACAGTTGGTGGCCGTGATCTGGCACGCGGACATGCTGAGAAAGACGAACAGGGCCGAGATGCAGGAGAGCAGGATCGAGTAGATCAGCGGATTGATTGTCTCCAGCTTGAGGCACTCCTCCAAGAGACGCAGACCGGCCGGCACCGACGGACGCTCGGCGACAAGGAGAATGCGGCTCAGGACGCCGTCCAGCACACTAACCAGGGCGTCCCATTCGAGGTATATGGGGTCCAGCACGCTGCACGACACATTGCCGCTCTTGGCCTCGGCGTCTGCTTCGGCCACCGCGTTGCGCAGGCGCTGCTGCAGCCACTGCTCGCAGTAGCCGTAGGTGACCAGCGGCTGCACCAGCGTGGCCAGTCGGAAGATCTCGAGGAAGTCGGTGCGGCAGCGGAAGAAGTAGAGGGCGAACTCCTCCTCGCTGTCGTACTCCAGTCGAATGTAGGCCTCCGTGGAGAGGCTGGCAGGCGAGCTGGTGGAGGCAGGATATGGCAGCTTCACGATCCGCGGCGCAATCGTGTGTATGAGCTTGGGAATGTAGTTGACCGTGGCGAAGTCCTTCGAGCAGGGCTCGTGCTTGAGCAGCAGCTGCCAGATGAGCGCCGAGCCGTGCGAGACGGTCAGCGATGGATGCTGGACGAGGAGCAGCAGGCATTCGAGCAGCACCTCCAGATGCACCGGTCGCTGGGTGGCGTCGTCCTTGCCCCAGAGCGCCACCAGCTGCTGGGCCATGCCGTTCAGCACCTGCAGCAGCTTCTTGAGGAAGTTGTGGTGCTGCTCAATGGCCACCGACGAGCTGGAGTCGGGCGGTATCTGGCTGGCCTGGTAGATGTAGCGCAGCGGCTCCTCGTTGAACAGCTGCAGCAGCGGCTTGCGCTCCTTCGCCTGGCCCTTGCGATTCGTGATCTGGGCCAGGCACTCGGCCGCATTGCACTGGAATGCTTTGTCGTTGAGCAGAATGCAGAGGAAGTGCATCAGCTTGCCGTTGCTGGACATGATGTGCTGGATGCTGACCCACTCGACGAAGCCGCTCAGCGTGAGCAGCACCATTTCTACCACCCGGCTATGGGCATTGGCCTTGGTGAAGTTGCACAGACGCGTCGTCTCGCGGAAGGCGGTCACATGCTGCTCGACGAGCCGCAGGAAGAACTCGAAAATATCGTTCATATTGTTGTTCAGCGCCTGGTACATGTCCTTGCGCCGCTGATTCGACTCGATGGTCTGCAGCAGGGCCACGTCCTCCACCAGGCGCAGGAAGACCAGCAGCACCAGCTCCGTCTGGGCCTCGCCCTTGGTGCAGGCCTGGCTCAATTCCGGCAGCAGATCGGACCACTGCTGCGGCCACTCGCGCTTGATCATCTCGACGATGATGCGCGACAGCGCGTCCTTGGTGGGCAACAGCGTGCGGTCCTCCGCCGGGCCCACGCCCACGTTCAGCATCTTGATGGCATTGTCCTTGATGTACACCTTCTCCTCGTGCGTAATGCAGTTCCAGCGGAACTTGATTGTGTACTCGATCAGCTGCAGGCCGAAGTGGCGCACCTGCTGGTTGGACTGCGGCGAGCTGGCCAGGAAGAGGCCCACCTGGGCGCACAGCGGCGACTCCTCCTTGAACCGCTCGCAGGCCATGTAGGCCTCCAGGCGCGCCTGCTGCTGGGTGTGCGGATGCATGATCAGGTCGACGGCGGTGGCCAGTTCGGCGGC
The DNA here is from genome assembly GCA_037075285.1 of Drosophila lutescens. NCBI lineage: Eukaryota > Metazoa > Arthropoda > Insecta > Diptera > Drosophilidae > Drosophila > Drosophila lutescens. The sequence continues at coordinate 271,828 of JBAMCF010000314.1, forward strand.
CAGGGCCTCGGTGCCTCCGTGCTGGGCCATCGGGGCCTACTACCTGCCTGCCTGTAAGATGGGAAAGAGGATATTGATATATGTACGTGCAATGCAAGAAGAGCACATGGTGCTCCCCCTGCCCTCCTGACCTGCCACCCCTCTGCAATCACTCACCTCTACGCTCTGCCCAAAACCCGAATCTCGCCTAGCCTCTCGATCTCCTCCGCCTCGATCCCCGCGTGCCTCGTCTCTGGCCAATGCGCCTGTGGAGCCAGCCAGACACAAAACGTATCCAAAGATTAGGAGAGCTGCCTGCGTGTGCGTGTGTGTGTGTGTGTAGTATCGTGTGTGGTGTGTTGTGCTCCGTGTGCGAAATGCAAGAGAGTTCTGGTAGGGATTGCCTTCGCTGGGGATCGCGGTTGATCGGCCTGAGTAGCGCCTATTGCCTGGAGAACACAGCCTCGAGTCGGGGTGTCTCACATCTGAAGCGCATATAGAAATATAGCCCACTGCTGAAACGGCTTTTCCGGCTGGGTTGTTTTAGAACAATGTGCAGGCACAAATCGCACGGGACAGGGTTGACAGGCGGCGCGCGGATGTTGCCAGATCTGGAGCGCACGGCGCGGAATTAGGCTAGACGACTCTTATTTGGCTTAAGACTGAGTATTTAAGTTAAATTCAACGACTTCTTTCGGCTGCCTGCTGTTTTCACTGTTCGCTGTGGCGAACCGGCGGAATTTCTTACGAAACTCGCGCGATATTTTCGCAATCCTGCAGCGTTGCCGGACCGCGAGAGTTGTCAGGCTGTCATTGCCGGCACTTACTTTTGGTGCCGTTATTGGCTAAATAAACTTGATAAATAAATAAATCAAATATTTAAATAAAATTACAAATAATTTAAGGCAAACATCAAGTAAAACCTATAATTAAAGGACTTGCGAATCTCCCGCAGACGTTTTCCAACACTTGGCCGTAAGCGTGCAAACAAAACAACCGTTTTCAAATGTCAAATCAAATCGAAGCGGCAACGCCGGCCAGCACACACACACTCTCACACACTCAATCGAATAATCAGTGTTTTTTGCGCGAATCTTCACATTTCCTGATTCTTCGATTTCCCGGCCTCCTGGTCAACGGATGAACTAGACATGGAGTGGCACGAAGTGGAGCTGGACGGCAGCCGCTCGGCGGCCTTCCCCGAGCGCGCCGTACCCGGTTTTGGCCAGGAGCCGGCGGAAGTGGACTCCGGTAAGTGTGAATGCGGGGGCGTTTGCATCGCCGGCGGCGTGGGATTTTTCAAATTGACCGATAGAGATCCTTTCCAGCCGACTACCTGGGCGGCATCATACGCGGCGGTCAGCTGGGCTGGGTGACCCGGCGCTATGGCAGCGACGCCACCATCCTCGTCTGCAGCATGACCACCGGCGACTATGTGTCCTACCATCGCTTCTGGAGCAGCGACTCCTTGGATGAGGGGCAGGGCGGCGCACGTCAGCGCACCAGCATCCGCTGTGTGGAGGAGCTCTTCCCGGGCGAACCGGAACGCACCGCCCTGCTGGCCATCTGCCTGGAGTCGTGGGATAGCGGGGAGCGCCGCCCCGACCACAGCACACTGGCCAGGACGCAGGTGATCATATACTCGATACCGGGCAGCAAGGTGCTGCGCCGCTTCGACCTCGCGGATGGCCTCTACTGCAGCGCACTGACCTTTCTGGACCAGCGCATCTGCGGGGGCACGCGACTCGCCCAGTTCGACGGCTGCCTGGCCATTTCCACCCAGGAGGGCATTGTTCTGCTGGTCGATCTCAACACGGACAGCCTGCTGGAGAAGCACAAGGGCGGAGGAAGTAGCAGCCTCTGCCTACCCGGTTCCGAGGGCGATCCGGCATACGGGCAGCTCTACAGCTTTCCCAGCGAGGAGCTGGGACCTCAAATCGACTCGCTGCTGGGCGATTGTCGCGCCAAGGGCGCCCACTTGGCCGTGCGGGTGGATGGTGAGTAGAATGTCATGAATGGGAAAAGATGCATCCCTGCTAATCCTCTTCGTAATCCTAATCAGTGGCCACCAGCGGCATTCAGTGCCTGATGGGCATCAGCTTGGCGCCCGGCTTTGCCGCCGGCCTCGACGATGGCCGCGTGCTGATCTACGACCTGGTCCACTTCCACGTGACTACCTCGCTGCAGCCGCCGGGCAAAAAGGATCGTGTGCGCGGGGCCGTGCAGCGAATGTGCCTCATCATGCCGCCCGACGATCCCAAGCCCTGCTTCTACATTTGCGCCCTGTACCAGGCCGCCGACGGTCTCAATATGCTGCTGCACTCGGTCAGCTACAGGCGCTCCTATGTGGAGCAGGAGCAAGGCGAGATCCTTCGCTTCGAGCAGTTTCACTCCAGCTCGGTGCGCAACCACCAGATCTTCGACAGAGGCATCTGCTCGGTGAACGCCTGCTTCACGGCCTCCACTTTCAGCTTTGCCGGCGACAGCGGAACGCTGCTGGTCATCATATCCTGGCACTCGAACACGGATCGCAAAAACAAGCTCGTCCTGTTCGACATCAACCAGTGGTACAAGGAGGAGATGCCGCCCTGCGTGCGCCACTACGAAACGCCCCATTACCTCGCCGGCTACGTGCTCAGTGGCCTGCCCACGGGATTGGGACTGCAGCTGCGCGCCAACACCATCATGCACTTTGTCTCGTTGCAGCGCTACGATGAGCACTTCTATCCCGATTCGCTGACCTTCGATTGCACACTGCTCACGCCGACGGGCAGCCGCTATTACGCCCAGGACGGAGTGCAGCATCGTTTCCTGAACGCCCTGCGCTGGGAGCGCGCCACGCTCTTCCTGCGTCCACAGTCCTACCACGAGGATATCGTTCGCCTGCGACTTCTGCCGCAGTTCTGCGAGCTCAACCCGGATGCCACGTTCTCCAAGACAGCCATGTACGAAGTGATTCTGTCCGTGGCCCTGGAACACCAGTGCGGTGCCCTGCTGAACGACTGCGCCAGGAGCTGGCTGGATGGCAGCTTCCTGTGCAACATGCTCGACCCCACGGACCTCTCGCTCTCCACGCTGACCAGCTGGATCGTGAAGCGCGCCGGCCAGATCAAGACGCGCTGCTCGGAACTCTGCCAGGGCATCTTCGACTATGGGGGCTACTCACTGGACGAGCGGGAGCGTCGCGAGTTCCAGGTGCTCTCCGCCCAGCTGCGCGAGTTGGTGCGCCTGCAGTCCTACATTGTGGAGCTGGGTCGCCGCCGGCTGACGCCCTCCGTGCTGGCCGAGTGCCAGGCGAACGAACGAGCGCTGCAGACGGTGCATCAGTACCAGCGGGTGCTCTATTGGTTTATCGAGCATGGCCTCCTGCCGGAGGGTCAGAACGAGAATCATCATCGGGAGCCAAGGGAGCAGCCGTTGGTCCGCCTGCGGCACGTTTACGACGAGCGGCGGGCGCAGCGAACGAGCCTGTACATCGACCGGCTGGCCAAGCTCGCCTCCCTTTCGGCGGCCTATCCGCCGGACTCGCTGCATGCCCTGCTGCACGTGATGCTGGCCCCGGACACCGAGCTCTGCCACAAGCACGCCCTCATCCTGTACCTGCTGATGGATCTGGATGCCCAGCTCTTCCGGCGCTTTCAGACAGCCTTTCAGGTGAAGGAGGAGCTGGCCAAGTCGGTGCGCTCGTTTTGGTGCCTGGACAGCGGCGATTACGAGGTGGGTTCGGGGATTAAAGTACCTATTATGTATGCAAACTGAAGCACAACTCTATACTTACAGCAATGCGTCATCGAGCTGTACAAGGATCCCTTCCCCGCCAGCAACTTTGAGCCCTGGCAGATGCGCCTGCTGCTGGATACCCTGCTGGCCGGCGGCGCCGTCAAGGCGGCCATGCGAGTGGCCAGCCAACCGCCCGGTCCGCTCTCCTCGGAGCTGCACATGAGCGTGCTGCTGGCCAACGGCAGCATGCCGGAGGCCTTTCTGATGGCCCGCCTCTACGACGACGAGGACGGGCAGCCGCTGCTGGAGCGCTTCTTTCGCCACTGCATCGCGCGCGGACGCTTCAAGGTTCTGGCCGAGCTGTGCCTGAGCGAGGACGAGGAGCGGCTGCTCTATCGCCTGTTGCGCCAGAACCGCTCGCGCCAGACGGACTGCGTGCAGCTCATCCTGCTGCTGCAGAAGAGCAAGTTCATCGAGGCCGTCTCCTTTATGGACGAGGTGGCCGCCGAGCGGGAACGCGAGGACGACTCCTCCAGCACCATTATCTCGGCCTATCGATCGACCATGGCGCCGGTGGCCCAGAACATTGCCGGCACCTATCTGCGCATCCGCGACACCCTCGACGGCCTGGAGGATGGCGGTGGCCAGAAGGGCAGCGGTCCGCTGCAGCCCTTCAGCTGCCAGCTGGTCAAGCAGAACGCCAGCGGCCAGGTGGGTGGCATCTTCCAGAGCTCGGCGGTCAGCGCCCACTGGGCCACGCATTTCGAGGCGCCGCCGCCGGCAGCGATGCCCCCGAAAATGGGCTACACCAACATTCCCTTCCTGCGGCACGCACAATACGGACTCGCGGAGCTGCCGCACCGGCGGCGCAAGGTGCGTCCGGTGCCCCACCAGGCGGTGGAGAAGCGGCAGCGCGAGGAGGAGGAGCAGCGGCGCGAGGAGCGGGAACGCAGGCAGCAGTATACACTGCAGCCACGCAAACGACGTCGTCTGCTGGCCGAGCAGCTGGTGGAGGATGTAAAGGGTCACGTGCAGTCCCTGCTCGACCAACAGTCGGATCGATCGGTGCTGGAGGAGGCGGAGCGCAACCAGGCCAGCGATCTGCTGCAACCGCCAACTTTCCTGCAGACGCGTCACCAACCAACGACGACGCAAGCGGTGACACGAAAGAGGAGCAGTTCGCCCCAGGCGATACTCACGATCCTCAAGCGTCACTCGACCATGGATGCCGTGGGCAGAGGTGTTCCCCCGGTGGCCACGTCTACCACACTGGGGGGAACGAAGAGATTCCGCTTTATGCCGCCCATTCCCCTGCGATTGGATGGCTCGATGGAGGTGGACAGCAGCGAGGATGCGGTCGAGGAGGAGGAGGAGGGGGAGGAGGAGGAGGAAACCGACGAGATTATCGTGGAGATCGAGTCAAGGAGCGAGCCGAGGAGCGCCTGCAGCGTCGAGTCGGAGGAGGATGAGGAGGAGGAGTTCCTCTCCCCGTTGGCCTCGGCCAATGTGTCGCTGGTGGACCACCTGACAGTGCCGCCGCGTCCATCTCCGCTGTCCTTGGCCCCGCCAGCTGGGCCACAGCCACGTGGCTCGCTGCTCCATGGAAGAACGGGCGAAAGCGAGCTCAGAAGTGGAAGTGGAAGCGAGAGCAGCAGTGGATTCGGCAGCTTTGCCACCGCAGTCGGCCCGACTCAGACGACATCGCATTCCCAGTTCGTGCCCACCGTCTGCTCCTCAAAGATGGGCGAGTCCACCCAGATCTTCTCCAGCGGCAGCCGTGTGGTTAGGATATCCGAGCGCACCACCATCTGTGGCGAAATGGAGTCGACGGATCTGGGTTCGGAGCTAACGGCCGCACCCAGCTCGCAGTGGTCCCTGCCAGCAGCACGGCCAGCTGTCCAAAGTGGACACCGGATGATGGACACCACCTTGGGCATGTCCACCTATGATGTGGCTTCGCTAGAGCAGCCCGACAACCAGGATCAGGATCAGGAAGAGGAACTAAAGCTGGAGGATACCCAAGAGCAACAGAATCAACAGGATGAGCAGCAGCAGGAGCAAGAGCCTACGGATATTGGCGGAATGTTGGAATACCTGGAGGCCCCTATCCAGGAGCCCCTCTCCTCGCCCACCTACAGCCTAAGCAGCGAGGATTCGGACCTCTCCTCCTCGGCCGGCATCCGGAATCCCCTGGTGCCGCCGCTGCACAACGATGATCCCATGTACTCGATCGTCGTGGAGTCGACGGGCTCCATCACCACCTCGCGGTCGGTGACGCACACGCCCACCTCGTTCCTGCCCAGCGACACGAACGTCTCGCAGACCTCGAGTCCCAGGGCACCGCACGGCGGCGATGGAGACGGCGGCTCACCCATCTCGCTGTATCGCGCCAATAGCCTGGAGACGGTCGACGACCTGGACACCACCAAGGGTTCGCTGGAGGAGGAGGAGGAGTACGATGAGGATGACTGCGTCATTGCACTGGACGGCACCGAGGTGCGCGGCTATGTCGCCCGGCCCCAGCAATCGGCGGCCTGCAGCAGTGCGGAGCTGTTCGCCTTCAAGGAGCAGCAGGAGGAGGCGGCGGCCGGCGGTGTGCCGTGCCCCTCCCTTTCGATGGGCGCCACCGTGAACAGCGATTCCGAGGTGGCCGACACCATTGTGCTGGACAGCGATGAGGAGTCGCCCAAGGCAAGGGATCCTCAGCCTCATCCTCTGCATCAACAGCAGAAGGAGCCGGAGGAGTGGCCAATGGAAGAGGATGCAGCCAGCAATGATTCGGTGGCCACGGTGGCTTTTAGCGAGACCAAGCAGCCGCTGGTCGAGATCGATACGGATATGGAGATAGATGTGGTGGAGGAAAAGCAGCTGGAGGAGATTCCCGAAGAGGAGGAGGAGGTGGAGGCCGAAGAGGAGAAACCTGCAGAACCAGAGCCACTTGCTGTCCAAGAAGAGGATTCCAGGCAGAGTCTAACGCTGATATTATCCGATGATGACGATGAGGAGCCTGTGGAAGTTACTCCAGCTAAGGATGCGGAGCCAGCGGAAGCCACAGCGGCTAAGGATGAAGAGCCAGTGGAAGCCACAGCGTCGAAGGCTGAGGAGCCAGTGGAAGCAACCGCGGCACCAGCTCGTTCTATACGCCCGCGTCGCGGCTCCTCGGAGCATCGGGACAGTCCGCGGCCCCTGCGACCGCGGCGCTCGTCCATGGAGCACCAGGACAGTCCCGCTCCGTTGGTCGGGCGCCGGATGCGGCTGCGTAGTAGCGATGCTGTGGCCTCGTCATCGCCCGCCGTCTCCACGCCGCCCGTGTCGACGCCCAAGCGCCGCACGCTGCAGCACAAACACCTGCTGGAGGTGATCGACGAGCAGGGTTCCCTGGACGCTTCGCTGCCGCGTACCCGATCCCGGTCGCGTCTCAGCGTCGACTCGGAGGCGCCTAGCTCCCGACCGGCCACGCCGACCAATAAGGCGCGCAGCAAGCGAGCCACCTCGCTGGCACCAGCGACCGAGAGTCCGAGTGTCCGGCGATCCGTGCGAGGGACCAGTGAACCGCCAGCTGCTCCTGCTGTGGGTGTCCAGCCCGTGCGCAGAGGGCGACCGCGCAAAACGAGTGCCACTTCGGAGCGATCGCCGTTTGTTTCGGAGGATGCGCCATCGGTAGTTGCCGAGGAGGAGGAGCAGGAGCAGCAGGAGGAGGCGGTGGAGCGGCCACGTCTGCGTCGCACCGCCAGACGACGCATCTCCGATCTGAGCGATCAGTCTAGCAAGGCCACTGCCGCGGATGCCCCTGTCGCCGGAGAGGCCACCAGTTCCAGGAGCAGCTCCAGGAGCTCCACCACCAGCAGCAAGAATCGGGAACTGCGTCCGCGCACTCGTCGCACCTCCAAGTCGGAGGTTTAGTTCTCGTTTCACTCGTTACCGTAGTCAAAAAACCCATGAGGGATATGGGGATTGCATGGAAGTCGAACAATCCAAACGAAAAAACCATAATTGTACGTAAAAGAAATGCGAAATGGAACCAAGAAGCAAGCGACGGCCCAGAAGGCACCGTCAATCAATCGCAATCGCTGTAAACACTGAATTCACTCTAGATTTTGTTCATGTTACATACCAATTTTAATTGGCATAAGTTTAAAATTTTGCATATATCCGTTTGAGTTACAATAAAAAGTTGAAAAAAAATTCCCAACAGTACCAAAGGAGATTTTATGGATTAAACTTAGAACTCGGTTAAAAAACAGTTTTTTTTGTCAAAACAATGGAAATAATAATCCAAATATGGAGTGTCATACCTTTTTAAGCTCGTAATTAAATTACCTATCAATTGGCATTCAAAAATAGAAATTTATCATTTTTACCATTCTTCGAAAAAAATCATGATGTGACCCCTTATCAAATATGTGAAAATTGGCTAAAGTTTTATTTTTCCAAAATCACACGGAAACTGTCATAGATTTATTTATTGTTTTGTTACCTGTTCAAAACAGTATGTGTTTTTGCTGTAGGACCATTTTTGGCCAAGTTACAGCCAAAAAACAAAAAGGAAAAATTCTGATTTTTCAAAAACCCAGATCCCGAATTTTTGACGGAAAAATAATTCGTTTTTTGGCCGAAACAAAGGAAAAATTTATGCAAATATGGATTGTCATACCTTTCTGAACTCGTTGTTAAATTTCCAATCGATTGGCATTTAAACCTGGACATTTTATTTTTTGACCATTTTTCGCAAAAAATCATGATGTTACCCCTTATAAAAAATGTGAAAATTGACGAAAATTTTATTTTTCCAAAATCACACGGAAACTGTCATAGATTTATTTATTGTTTTGTTACCTGTTCAAAACAGTATTTATTTTTGCTGTAGGACCATTTTTGGCCAAGTGACAGCCAAAAAACAAAAAGGGAAAATTCGTATTTTTACCAAAAACCCAGAACCCTAATTTTCGACGCAAAAATAATTAGTTTTTTGACCGAAACATTAGAAATATAGATCCAAATATAGATTGTCATCCCTTTCTGAACTCGTTATTAAATTTCCTATCGATTGGCATTTAAACCTGGACATTTTATTTTTTGGCCATTTTTCGCAAAAAATCATGATGTTTCCCCTTATAAAAAATGTGAAAATTGACGAAAATTTTATTTTTCCAAAATCACACGGAAACTGTCATAGATTTATTTATTGTTTTGTTACCTGTTCAAAACAGTATGTGTTTTTGCTGTAGGACCATTTTTGGCCAAGTTACAGCCAAAAAACAAAAAGGAAAAATTCTGATTTTTCAAAAACCCAGATCCCGAATTTTTGACGGAAAAATAATTCGTTTTTTGGCCGAAACAAAGGAAAAATTTATGCAAATATGGATTGTCATACCTTTCTGAACTCGTTGTTAAATTTCCAATCGATTGGCATTTAAACCTGGACATTTTATTTTTTGACCATTTTTCGCAAAAAATCATGATGTTTCCCCTTATAAAAAATGTGAAAATTGACGAAAATTTTTTTTTTCCAAAATCACACGGAAACTGTCATAGATTTATTTATTGTTTTGTTACCTGTTCAAAACAGTATTTATTTTTGCTGTAGGACCATTTTTGGCCAAGTGACAGCCAAAAAACAAAAAGGGAAAATTCGTATTTTTACCAAAAACCCAGAACCCTAATTTTCGACGCAAAAATAATTAGTTTTTTGACCGAAACATTAGAAATATAGATCCAAATATAGATTGTCATACCTTTCTGAACTCGTTGTTAAATTTCCAATCGATTGACATTTAAACCTGGACATTTTATTTTTAGGCCATTTTTCGCAAAAAATCATGTGTTACCCCTTATAAAAAATGTGAAAATTGGCCAACCAATTTATTTTTAATAATCAGCCAGAAAATGATGAGGATTGTTTGCTGGGGAAGTCAGCTGTTGAAATCAGTCACTCTTTTCACTATGAGGAATTTTTTGGCAAAGTTGTGAAGAAAACCACCCAGAAAAATGCATATTTTAGTCCAAAATCCTAACCGTGCGTTTTTCCCAATACCGAGATGTTCTGATTGACTCTAAAGGCCCAATAAGAGATGCTTTTCCAGAAAAGTTTTGATTAAATTTTGCCGCCAACCGGTAAATTTAATTGAATTAAAATGGCAATGCGATCGCACATTACTTTAGCTTACAATGGATGTTATTCGTTCGATAGTTGGGAGGTTACATATGTACAGATATTTACAAGAGGCGTTCTTAAGGCTACAACTCGGCAAGATAAGGGCGATGGGCGGTGGATATCGTCTAACTAAAAGTCTATGCTAGGTCTGCTTAGTAGGTGTCTGGAATCTAGAGTCCAGGGTCTAGACGAGTGTGGAGAGCTCGTGCAGCAGGACGGTGATGTTGCTCATGTCCAGCGTTGGCGGTATCCCTGGACTGACCGATCCGCTGGCCTCGCGTCCCGTCGCCAAGCAGCTGCTGTTCGCCAGAGTCCTCGGTGTGGGCGTGGGGGGCGTGGCCGTGGCGGGGCGCACCAGAAAGGATGAGTTGACGGCCCCCACTCCGGCTCCTCCTCCTCCGCCGCAGCAACCGCCTCCACCGAGAAGCAGCGGGTTGAAGCTGCCGTGCGAATGATTGGGTGAGACCGCCGTCACGGAGGGCGGCACCAGGTGACCCCCCTGGTGGTAGCCATGGTACGGACCCGGTGGCAGCGGCAGTGGCAGAGGCAGGGGCATCGGCAGCGTCACCGGCAGCTGGGCGGCCGAGATCACCGACAGGCTGTGCGCTGCTCCACCGCGATAGCTGATGGTCTTCTCGCGCTGCCACACAAAGACGTTGTGCACCATGGCGCCGCCGCAAAAGACGATCCCGACGCCGATCAGCAGGCTGGTCACGATCGCCGGCGTCGAATGGAAGTGGCTGAAGGTGTACAGGATCAGGCCGGTGAGGAAGACCGGTATCGAGATGAAGAACCCACTGACGGCGCACGTCCGGCTGGCACTCGACTTGGCCAGGTACTGATTCTCCCGCCCCTCGAAGGCCGGTTCGCGCAGCTTCACGGCGAACAGGAACTGGATGGCGCAGACCAGCAGGCAGCACAGGTTCAGCGACAGCGAGAGGGCGCCCAGCGCCAAGGTGACGTCGTAGACGACAATGAAGTCCTCGCCACCGCCACCAGCGCCACGACCCACGGCGTCCTCGCGACCGTTCGGCGAGATCCTCAGCAGGAAGATCAGCGAGAGCAGCGCCAGGAGCAGGGAAACTGCAAGGAAGTACCAGAAACAATAGTTAGATGAGGCTTATTCCACGTGAAACGTGACAGGCCCGTTTGGGTCAAATCTCAGAATCAATCGAAACTTTTTTTTTCGATAGAGGAATGAAATATAAGGATGGGTTTTTGTTTTTTTTTTTTAACTCTTACCGTTTATTTAAAAAAATTTTTTTTTTTAATTAGCTCCGATTTTTCATTTGTGCATCACTTGAGACTCGTTTGAGTTATTTTAATATTTGGTATGCAACTTTGTGGGATATCTTAATATCTTTCAGAAAAATATTTTTAAAAATTTTTAAATTTAAAATTAAGTATTTTTTAAGGGAATTTTAAATTTAAAAAATTCTGTACGCCGGAATACACGCGATTTCCGAAAAAAATAATTATCCTTATTTTGCTTCAACAATTCTTCACGAAGTGGTAAAATAAAATTTTTGTAATTGCAAGGGATACTAGTAAAGACAACGATTTTAGTTTAGCAACTTTGCATCAAGCAACAACAGCGCAGCGTGTAAGAAGAGAACAGCAATACGAGCACGGGAGAGCAGGAATAGTGCTTTCCCTTTCTTACACGCTGCGCTGTTGTTGCTTGATGCAAAGTTGCTAAACTAAAATCGTTGTCTTTACTAGTAGGACTTGCAATTACAAAAATTTTATTTTACCACTTCGTGAAGAATTGTTGAAGCAAAATAAGGATAATTATTTTTTTCGGAAATCGCGTGTATTCCGGCGTACAGAATTTTTTAAATTTAAAATTCCCTTAAAAAATACTTAATTTTAAATTTAAAAATTTTTAAAAATATTTATCTGAAAGATATTAAGATATCCCACAAAGTTGCATACCAAATATTAAAATAACTCAAACGAGTCTCAAGTGATGCACAACTGAAAAATCAGAGCTAATTAAAAAAAAAAATTTTTTTAAATAAACGGTAAGAGTTAAAAAAAAAAAAACAAAAACCCATCCTTATATTTCATTCCTCTATCGAAAAAAAAAGTTTCGATTGATTCTGAGATTTGACCCAAACGGGCCTGTCACGTTTCACGTGGAATAAGCCATGATCCTATATATTTTATATATTTATGAGCAATATGTACATTATTGGAACACTTCCGATTACAAATATCTAAAGAACTTAACAATCCCTAAGATAATACATTAACTTTTCTTTCAGAACTTTTAAATACAAAATAAATCTAATAACTAAAATATAACTCATATTCAATGTTTTTTTTTTCTACAAATTTTAACGATTTTACATTTCAATTTTAAAACAAAATTTTTTTTCATGAAAATTAAACTTTTTATACCCGTTACTCGTAGAGTAAAAGGGTATATTGTATTCGTGCAAAAGTATGTAACAGCTAGAAGGAAGCGTTTCCGACCCCATAAAGTATATATATTCTTGATCAGGATCACTAGCCGAGTCGATCTAGCCATGTCCGTCTGTCCGTCTGTCTGTCCGTCTGTCTGTCCGTCTGTCTGTCCGTCTGTCTGTCTGTATGAACGCTGAGATCTCGGAAACTATAAAAGCTAGAAGATTGGCATTTCGCATGCAGATTCTAGGAGTTCCTACGCAGCGCAAGTTTGTTTCAAAAGGGTGCCACGCCCCCTCTAACGCCCACAATCGCTTATGTACGATTTTAAAAATTTGAATATTTTGGAAAAGTAAAAATGCAGTTTTGTTGTGCTTATCAATACCTATCGAAACGTAGAAGAAATTTTTTAAATCGGACCATTCGTTAAAAAGTTAGTGCTGATCAAAGTTTATATCTCCATCTCCCTCGCACTCCCTTTAGCTGAGTAACGGGTATCTGATAGTCGGGGCACCCGAATATAGCGTTCTCTCTTGTTTTACTTAAGAAATTGGTAAAATTCTTCTAGGTATTTTTTATCTTGAATTTAATTATTTTTAATTAAATTATGAAACTATTTTATTTAAATAAAAATGATTTAAAAAATCATAAAAAATGTATTCTTTATTAAAATTAAACTTTTTGTAGTAAACAAAATTGTTAAAATTTTAGTTAATATTTTCTATCTTGATTCAAATATTTTTAAATTTAGTTATGGAACTTTTTTATATCATAAAAAAAATTTATTTATCAATAAAACTATTTTTTTATTTAAAAAAAGTTGTTGAACTTTTAATAAATATTTTCTACCTTGATTCAACCATTTTTAAATTAAATCATGCAATTTAATATGAGTTTAATATTAAATATTGATTAAAATGTTATAAAAGGACTCATAAGCAATCCAGTATCTAGTCTAGTAGTTTTCCAGGATAGATAATTATAATATTATCATACAGAATAGAGAGCGATACTTACTCAGACATAGCAATCCCAGGCTGGTGAGGGCCTCGCGCGGCGAAGGACCCGACTTGGGCAGCTTGTGGCGCACAGGATTGGGCGTCAGGTGGCTGTAGCTCCTGTAGTTGGGCGCCACTTGGCTGAGATTGTGCGTTTGCGCCGGCGCATGTGGCAGCTGTTGCTGCTGCGGCTGCGTCTGCTGTTGCGGTTGCTGCTGCTGCTGCTGCTGGTGGCCACTGCTGGCCAGGATGTGCTGGTTGGTGTAGGTGTGATGGTGCACACTGCCGTTGCCCAGAAAGTGTCCATTGGGCGTCAGCTGGGTGAGCGGCGTGAGCGGGGTGAGCGGGGTGAGCGGCTTGAGCGGCGTGCTGGGCGTGGCGATATTCAGCAGCGTGGAGGAGTTGCCCAGGCAGCCCCTGTGTCCCCCACCTCCCGAGCCAGATCCTCCCTCGTTGAGCAGCGTGCTCGAGGCGGAGGCATTCAGGGCGGATATGTTCAGCGGCTGCGGCGGTCGCAGGTGGATGTTGCGCGCGGTACTTGCCACTGCAGCTGCTGCGGGTGTCGGTGAGCCTCCATTGGTGGCGGTGGTGTTGCTACTGGTGGTGGCAATTCCATTTCCATTTCCAATTCCCGCTTCCGCTTCCACCAGTGGAACTGGGGGTGTGTTGTGGCCACTGCCGCCGCTTCCAGTTTGGTTGTTGCTGCTGCTGCTGTTGCTGTTGGTGTTGCTGTTGGTGTTGCTATTGCAATTGCTGTTGCCATTGCAATTGATGTTGCTGCTGCTGTTGGCGGCGGTGCGCAGCAGCTGGCCGCCCAGTAAAGTGGACAGCGGGTTGATAGCCACCGCTGCCGTGGCGACGGCTGCAGCGGTACTGCTCGTCGTCGAGGCGTGCTTCAGCATTTCCGGTCCGGCACTCCGGTCACATTCTGAACTGGCTGGCCAGGACCAAGTGCTATTGCTGAAACAGGACTATTCGATCTGCGAATAACAAAAATAATGATATAAGTTGATGTTATGGGCTATTTCTATGGGTTATATAGAATTAAATGCTAGGGTGGGGTAAAATCGAGCTATAACTAAGAAATTTATACATTTAAAAAATATCAAAAAATCAATAAGGTAAAATAAAATTATATGGTTTTAGTTCTTTTTTCTAACATATATAAAAAGCACACATAAAAAATGTAAAATTAAATATCTATTGCTAGAACAGAACTAATCCACCAACGAATCAGAAAAATAATGATATATATGTATTTTATGGGTTATTCCTGTGGGTTATATAGAATTAAATGCTACAAATAGGAAATTTATACATTTAAAAAATATCAAAAGATCATATAGTTGAAATAAAATTAAATAGTTTTGGGTTTTCTAACAGATATAAAAAAAATCACACATAAAAAAATTTAAAATAAAATAGCTATTGATATACAATTATATTTGATTATTTTATGGGTTACTCTTAAGGGTTATATACAATTAAATGCTAGAGTGGGTTGAAATCGATCTCCAAATAGTAAAGTTAGATCAAAAACTCATAAAAAATATATATTTCTTGTCATTATTTAGAACTATAACAAGTAGTTTTCACGTTTTAGGTAATATTTGAAGGTTGATTTCTAACAGACATTAGGCAGAGAAAAACCGAAGATCAGATCATCAGTACTGTGTATTGGCTAACTGCTAAATGCAACGGTAGTTGACTACTAAAAAAAAACACCGCCTCATGGGCACTTTCATTTCGCCACTGGCTGCTGCGCATGCGCAAAACAAAGCTTTCCCATCAATTATGAGTATTTTTCCTCGCATGCATTGTGTAATTAGCGGATGGTGAAGAACTTTTCACCAGCACCAGAATATGCGGATAAAAGCAAAAGCAACTGGGGATCAGATCGCAAGTTCAGGCTCGAACCAGAAAGATTTGCATTTATGTAAAACATGTATTATTGCGAAATTAGAGCATCATTCCCACCAAAAACTTTCAGGATCGGTAGATAAATATTCTAAGGTTTAAAATAAACTTACATAAAGAGAGTTATGCTAAACATAATATTGTTTTTGGTTCATTTTCTTCTTGATGGAATGTTCTTCATACGAAAATTCTTCTTTATTCTATAGAATCGAGTTTGTTCATATCATCTACGTTTTCAAGGACCCAAAGTTCGATATCTAGGTTCCCATGGTCCCAGACAGATTCCGCGGAAATCTGTTGGTAGCTTGGAAACTCTCTTTTCGCTGAGCCAACGGTTTTTCACAGCACAAAAGAAAACAAAGTCAAAAGGTGTCGACAAATTAAAAATTAGTCTTAGCTGTTCCAGTATTTATGACACTTGACCTGGTTTGAAGCCACTTAAAGGGAACGGTATCTATATTTGTATAGACCACTACTTTTGCTGGGTTTTCAATGTATTCCCATGCAATCTTAATGTTTCTGATATACAAATATCCAAAAAAAACACCTGGCTTTGCCGCAGATTCCAACAAAAAGCTAATAAACCGAAACCGAACCGAAAAACAAAAAAAAAACGAAAGACAAATTGCAATTGGCAGGTTGTAAAACGGGTTTACCTCCGGATTCTTTTTTGGTACTTTAATTTCCGTTCTTGACCTGTGACCTTTACATGGTCGTCGTCGTGGTCGCCGGATAAAGATCGATAATTGGCGGATCACTTTGGCGCGGGCCGAAATGCCGCGGCAGCTCCTTCCTCCTCCTCCTCCCGCTGCCCTGCCTCATCCGCACTGGATGAGTCCAACTCCTAAGCCCAGTCCCAAACAATCCAATCCGATCTCGGCGAGAGAGCGGGCGACAAGTGGACGCGATGACCGATCGAGTGACAAAATACGACTAATATAATATCGGATCTCGAACCTCGGTACTGGCGGTTCGCTTGGTTCATTCGGTTCTGGTCGCCGGCAGCTATTCGCCCAACCAGTTAACAAGTGAAGGGATCCTCTCTCTCGCACTCTCCCTCTCTCTTTACCTATCTCTTTCTCCTTTTCCCGCTCTCACCCACTCAGGTGGGACAGGTGAGCAGAGCTGAGGAACGAGCCAATTCCCATTCCAAACGCCACTTGCCACAGTGGAACTGCAAAGGGCAAAGAGATCGAAAACGATAGATATACCTTGTTTGTAAGGCAATAGAAACTACTAAGCAACTATAGTCCTTTCATTTTTATGTTGAACGGATAGAAAAAATCATGAAAACATAAAAACGGAACATTTTCATTCAATTCTTTCTCAAATAAACAAAAAGTTTGCTTTCATAGAAAATATAATTTTAAAACGTAGGTATTCATGCAATATTTATGTTTATAACACCTTATACTATTTATTATGTTGCAAAATATATAAATATTTTTAAGATGTTCATAACTATTTTATAATTATAATCTACTAAAGAACCCTCTAAACTTTTTCACGCTTTCCTAGTAAACTGAAAGTAGGTTTTGAACTTAGAAATATTATGTTCATTAAAACTTTATAACCAGCTTTTAGTTTAGATACTACTTTAACTAATAATTTTATACTTTTAGCTACTCATTTTTAAGAGTTTTGAAACCTTGAAAGAGTAGAATTTTTTTGTAGGTTTAGTTTTGATCCTGCCACCGTTTTTGATATGAAAGCAAGCAATGCCAATATCAAAATATTATGCTCATTAAAACTTTATAACCAGCTTTTACTTTAGATTTTACTATAACTTTTAGCTACTCATTTTTAAGAGGTTTGAAACCTTGAAGGAGTAGAATTTTTTTGTAGGTTTAGTTTTGATCCTGTCACCGTTTTTGATATGAAAGCAAGCAATGCCACCCACTGTGCCGCAAACCTGCTCAACTCACAAGCACACGCAACACACGCGATGCGGCGGCTGCTGCTGCTGCTGCTGCTGCTCCTGCCTCACTCCACAAGATACAAAACCACAACAACACACAGGTAAAGAATGGAGGCAACGGCAACGGCTCCAACTTGCTGAGCCGCATTCCACGAGCTCCGAACTGGAAGGTTGTTGTCGATTGTCGACTGGCGGCTATTGCTATTTGCCTCGATGCTATTCGGCTGACGTTTTGACTCTGGGCCAGCGAAATTGGCCAGAGATTACGGTGGAGTTAACATGCCGCTTTTCACAAGTCGCGATTTAATTCAAACTTATTTAATTCAAATTGGCGCTTGTCGAACTGCAATTTCCTTCAGTTGGAATTCAAAAATAAGAATAGACGGCAAGTGCTGCCAGACTGCGTTAGCCAGTGTTGGTAAATTGTAGGTTTATGTGAATCACAAAATATCGATACAGCAAACTTCAATAATCGATAAAAGAAAACAAATTTAGCATACATATTAAAAGCTAGTAGATGTTTTAAATTTAATTACAAGTGTGATTTTTCTACTGAAAAACTGTTAAAACTGTTAAAATGATTTAAATAAATATATCGATATTTGCAAATCTGGTCATATGTTCGAAAAACTATCGATGAACATATTCAAAGATATAGTTTTGCCATCCCCACATCGGGCGAACATATTATATTATATTCTTTGCCGATCCCATCCGATCCGAACCGATTGCCGCGACTGCAACGCACTGCCAAAGAGAAAGAGACATGACTGATCCCAGCAAGCTTTCGGTGGCCGTGGTCTGCTCCTCGAACATGAACCGCTCGATGGAGGCGCACAACTTCCTGGCCAAGAAGGGCTTCAATGTGCGCTCCTACGGCACCGGCGAGCGCGTCAAGCTGCCCGGCATGGCGTTCGACAAGCCGAATGTCTACGAGTTCGGCACCAGCTACGAGGACATCTACCGCGACCTGGAGGCCAAGGACAAGGAGTTGTGAGTAGTGCTATCTAGCCGCCTTCCCTTCTGGGCTAATCCCCACCCTTCCTTCCCAGCTACACACAGAACGGCCTGCTGCACATGCTCGACCGCAATCGGCGCATCAAGAAGTGCCCGGAGCGATTCCAGGAGACCAAGGAGCAGTTCGACATCATTGTCACCGTGGAGGAGCGCGTCTACGACCTGGTCGTGCTGCACATGGAGTCCATGGACTCGGTGGACAATCGACCCGTGCACGTTCTCAACGTGGATGTGGTGGACAACGCAGAGGATGCCCTAATGGGCGCCTTTCTCATCACCGATATGATCAACTTGGTAGGCGGATCCTCGAGACAACCAATCAATGTCCACGCCATCAATTGCATATGCCCCTTTTGCAGATGGCCAAGTCCACCGATCTGGACAACGATATCGACGAAATGATCCAGGAGTTCGAGGAGCGGCGCAACCGGGTCATTCTGCACTCGGTGCTCTTCTACTGACGACCGACGTCCGCCAACCGTTCGTGTCCAGCTCCAGCAGCAGCACCAACAGCTCCAGTATCCGAGACCAAATCCCGTAGACTCCCTGCCGACTACAGTCGACTCCAGATTCGCTCTCGCCGCCGGGGATCGTTTGGGATCGCAGGGCGTAGGACGTGGCAGGTGGAAGGCAGGGCTGCGCAACCCGAATCACGGACTGGGAGCCTAGCATATAAGAAATTTGTAAATAGAGAGGGGCCATCGCTGCAGCGAAACCGACACCAAAACACCCAACACCCGAAAGCACACACACACAACGCACGCATCCGATTCAAAATCCACACTACACCTGCAGGCAACACTTGGCCCATGAATATGAAATCCAACCACACATCAAGTCCGGCTCCGAAAACCCCCCGTATTCGTATGTAGTATGTGTGCGTGTCCTCCGTATTCCTTGTAGTTCTGCTCGTCGTCGACTCTGGGTTTTATCACTGGCTTTTCGTGATCCGTAGACCGTAATCCGTTACCCCAGCTGACGATCCGTTCGCCCGCTCTCTTCGCCCGTTTCCGAGTCCAATTCATACGTGTATGTAAACAGAAAATGCGTGTGTGAATGAGCATATGCACGCCAGAGAGCCAGCCAGGGACGGTTCGGACTTGGGATCGGGTATCGTGCTATCGGATGGGCCCTCCGTGGGCAGGGGCCGTAGTTTTTAATCCTAAATATATACTTTTATGAATTGTTCGGACAGGGCTAGCCGCCTGCCATTCGCATCGCCCCTTTGGGCAACTAAAGACCACTGAGGCCTGTGCTGTGCGTTTCAAACAATAGCCAAAGGCCCGCTGCGGGCGCTAACACACAAAACTAAATAAAAACCAAGGCAGTTAACTACTTAGATTTTGTTCACTAATCGCGATTGGAATAAAAATTGGTTCACCCTTCACTAAGGGCCGATTTTCTGATGAGAAATCGGCCATTTAGTTGGTATAACCAAAGGTTAAACCTGTAAGTTGGACCTTTTAAAGTGTATATCTGAAAAAACTAGGTCGTTCTCCTTGGATTTTTCTAGTTTAACTAATTATTTTCCAAATTTTAGAAAAATTACCAATTTAAAAACTGTTTGTAATGATTTTAATATATTTTATTTCTCATAAAACTGTCGTACTTCATGTTTTTCGCTACCAATTTTAATATTTTTCTCTTATGTTAAAATATTTTATTATTATTCTTTTTATCTAGGTACTATAACATTATTTTTTCGTTCCTTTGTATAAAATAAGCTAGATCAAACTAAATAAAAAAAGTTTGACCTAAATATTCGTTATTAGTGACCCAAAATACATGGATTCTGAAAATGAAAAAATGATCAGAGGTCGGGACTTTTTAAAGGTTTATCCAAAATGGATTTAAAAATGTTTAAATCAGATATTCCCTATAAACGGATGTAATATAAAATTATATTGTGTATTTTTTTTTAAATCCAATATAAAAGCCTTCTTGAACCCGATCCCCTTGAATCCGCTCCTGGCTGCGATCGGCGGCGCAGTCGGGGTTACAAAGCGTCGGTTCCGTTGGTGTTGGTGTTGTTGTCTTGCCATTGGCAGTGCTTTTGCTTTGCCGTGCCGCTTCTTGCTTTGCTTTTGCTTTTTCCGTTCAGTTTCAGTCAGTCGGGGAATGATCGTGCTTAGCTCCATTACTATACTTGTATTACTGCGCCACCGAGGCTCCGCGACTCCGCACTCGCCGTGCTACTGAATAATACGATCTAAAGCCAAACAATAAGACCAACTCTTCGTAATTACCAGTTGCCTTCAGTGGGCCAAAGCCAAACAAAAAGCTGGTGAAATCGGAAATTGGAAATCTCAGTCGGAAGACCGAAAACCGAGCGAGATCTCCAAACCAAACAAAAAAGCCCCTGGGTTTAATTGTCAACGAAAGAGTCACATTTGCTGTGTGCTAATCCATTCGGGTTTCGGGTCAAGATGGCAACGCAAAAGGATGGTGAGTATCGTAACGTAATTGTGGGGAATTGATGTTTCAAAATGGGTTCTGTTTGATTTTGCCATAATATCTGTTGCCAATGGGATTTTCGGGCGCTCACTTTTCGCGATCACTGTCGCGTCAGGTGGGAAATTGAGATTGCGATTGCGCCCGCGCCCTTCAAATGTGCTCTTCGCCTGGGGTCACCTACAAAAAGCAACGGACGCCCGGTTGCCTGTCTTATCACAGGCCGCTCAGTTCGAATCCAATCTTGCTCTCACTCTCACTCCCCCGTCCGCAATTACCAACCGCCGACGACGATGACGTGTGGCTGACCCGCTCTTGGCCATCGAATGGGATCCCAGTCCCCAATAACAAACATTCCCAGTTCCCCAAGATTTCTAACCGGCAATAATCTTTCGACAAAGAGAGAGCTCCCCCGTTCTCCATTCGCCACTCTCCATTCTCCACTCTGTGGTAATGACATTGGAACATGCACGATTCTACCTACCTACATTCTACGCACAAATAATTAGCCCACCTGCGGGTAATACCTTTCCAAAACAACAACCCGCTTGGCATTAATAATATTCAAACACGTTACCTTGCGCGCTCTGTCGCCCTCTCTTTCTCTTTCTCCGCTCTCCAACTCTCCATTCTCCATTCTCCATTCTCCGTTCTCCTTGCCCCAATACCTTCGTCTGTGTCAATATCAAATGCGATGCGGTACGACCGAGATTACAGTCGAGCTTCGATAAGTGGAACCACTGAACAGGCATAAAATCAAATTGATAAGCCCAGTCCTTACCATCTGTTCAGAAAGCTAAAGTAATAAAAGTTAGAGTTGCAAATACCATAGAAGTTCGACTTACAGAAGTTCGACTGTAAGCTTGTGGGCTTCTGACTCACAATCTCGGCATTTGAAGGAGCTCGACAGCCAGTTAGTCACCATCCTCAAGGCCCCATCTGGCTTGCTCTCGCTCCCCCGGCTCGCAAATCTTCACCAGATCTTCGGCAGCCAAAAAGTATGCATTCCTGGATTCTCACAGATCTACCTGCAACTTTGGTCAAATCCCATCTTTAAAGAATCAACCGCCGAATCACGTGATTCAGCAAAAGCCACTCAAGCCGTCTGACTTTTAAACGACTCACGATGATTTTCCGGAGTAAACACTTCTACTTAAGTGATGTTTCCAGAAGCTCACATTATCCATAAACAAAATAAAATCTATTTCATTTCAGTCGTACATTGCCTCCATTAAAGTTTTATTGCCCTTTTATTAGCCACTTTTCAATTATTCCACCTTAAAACTTTACTGAGTTCTTGATAAAAACAAAACCTGCTGAGGAATTGGGATCTTAAGGGTTTATATCCCTAAGCTTAGTCCTTTAGCACTCCTTATTTCGAAGTTATCTGAGATGTAGGCTATGAGAAGCCTATTTCAACCTGTTGAAATATAATTATATTGCTACTGTGATGTCACCAAGGTCATAGTCAGGGAAGTTCTATAGATCCATGACCTTGGATTTTGATGGACAGTTTTCGAGAGTTTAAAACGATTAGAGATTAGAGTAAGTTAAGATCAAAGTAATTTTTCTTTCGGGATCGTCCGTTGACACGCGATCGACTGAGGCTGCTGTCGCACACTGCCGGGTTTTGTTCCGAAACCGAGTTTGGATGTAGCTATATCTATACAGCTAGACACCTATTACATGTCGCTTGCACTTTGTGCCGTCGCTTGCGTCGAAGCCGACGTCGCTGCCCAGTTCATCGCTTACACTTGCACCTTGTTAAAGGTGTAGACCGCAGTACGGCGATTTATTCGTTTTTTGCAAACCGCATCGAAAGATACGTTTGCGAGCGCACCTGGCCAAGCCCAAGCTTCCGCACCTGTCCCACCTGGTCTGCTCCGATCGATCTGGCCACCCATTAGCACCCATCCACCACCTACCTACACCCACCACGGAGGGTGACCTCTGGCAGTGCTCCCTCACGGATTACATGACTAGTCATCGGCATCGACGGGGCGGTGCGGTGATTAGACAACGGATCCCGTTCTTATCGAGTGCTTATCGCCCTTCCTCTCTTTTGGACGAACTGCCATAAAGTCTGCGCACACCAACCGTGGACATTCACTTTCCTCCAGGCCCTCGGTGAGTTCGCACGCACCTCACCGCCGTCCTCATCAGAACTTGCCACCCAAAAAGCCAAAAGGCACCGATCACCGGAAGTCCACAGCGTATCTATGCAGGTTAAACAAAGTCTAAGTGCAAGGTTATTGGAAAACCCTATATATTTCTATATAACCTTGTCCGAATGTCTGTCAGAATGAACACGGGGATCTGGGGAGTTGGATAATTGGGACCACAGGTCCCAATCAGGTCCCAAAAATAACAGTTTTTGGGGATTCATATTTTATAACGATTAAAAATAGAATATAAACTTTTATTTTCCATACTGGAAAAGGATATTTGCTTTGGTTAAAGGACCTTTTGGAAAAACAGACACTAGAGAAGGCCTATTAATCCTTTTTCTAATCCACCACACAGATCAGGATCACACCGCCCTGGATCTCATCATAAAGTCGCTCAAGTCCCCGACGATGGTCTGCGAGGGCACCCACTTCGACGGCAAGATCCCGCACACGTTCGTCATCTTCGGGGCGTCCGGTGATCTGGCCAAGAAGAAGATCTACCCCACGCTTTGGTGGCTATACCGCGATGACCTGCTGCCCAAGCCCACAAAGTTCTGCGGCTATGCGCGTTCCAAGCTGACGATCGCTAGCCTCAAGGAGCAGTGTCTGCCGTACATGAAGGTGGGTGAGGATTCAGGTTCGGGTTCTATAAGATCTAATCAATCCAAATTCCCACAGGTCCAGCCACACGAGCAGAAGAAGTACGAGGAGTTCTGGGCCCTCAATGAGTACGTTTCCGGCAGCTACGACGGACGCACTGGGTTCGAGCTGCTCAACCAACAGCTGGAGCTGATGGAGAACAAGAACAAGGCGAACCGCATCTTCTATCTGGCCTTACCACCCAGCGTTTTCGAGGAGGTGACGGTCAACATCAAGCAGATATGCATGTCGGTCTGGTGAGTATCCAATAATCTGTCATATAGTACCATTACCAGATATATATGATATGGTAGAAATGGATGAGGAAACTTTGGGTTTAAAATAGAGTGTTTGATAATACTATACTATATCAAAAATGTACGATCTTTAATATTATTCCATATTTTTACACAGATAATCCATCTGATATGCTAGAAATGCATGATATAATAATGGGATGTTAAAAAGATTATGATATACTACTATATTATATCTCAATATCTCATATAAAATACGATATATCAACCAATTTCAATATCATATCAATATCTCATAATACATTATTAAATCTCAATGATATGATCTCTTCTAACATTATACCCCACTGTTTTTTACAGCGGCTGGAACCGCGTGATCGTCGAGAAGCCCTTCGGACGGGACGACGCCTCCTCGCAGGCGCTGAGCGACCACCTGGCCAAGCTGTTCCACGAGGAGCAGCTGTACCGCATCGACCACTACCTGGGCAAGGAGATGGTCCAGAACCTGATGACCATACGCTTCGGCAACAAGATCCTCAGCTCGACGTGGAACCGCGAGAACATCGCCTCGGTGCTGATCACATTCAAGGAGCCCTTCGGCACCCAGGGCCGCGGCGGCTACTTCGATGAGTTCGGCATCATCCGCGACGTGATGCAGAACCATCTGCTGCAGATCCTGTCGCTGGTGGCCATGGAGAAGCCGGTCAGCTGCCATCCGGACGACATTCGCGATGAGAAGGTCAAGGTCCTGAAGAGCATCGAGGCACTGACCCTCGACGACATGGTGCTTGGCCAGTATCTGGGCAATCCGCAGGGCGCCAACGAGGATGCGCGAACGGGCTACCTGGAGGATCCGACCGTGAGCAATGACTCGACCACGCCCACCTACGCCCTCGGCGTCTTGAAGATCAACAACGAGCGCTGGCAGGGTGTGCCCTTCATCCTGCGATGCGGCAAGGCGCTCAACGAGCGCAAGGCCGAGGTGCGCATCCAGTACCAGGACGTGCCCGGCGACATCTTCGAGGGCAGCACCAAGCGCAACGAGCTGGTCATCCGCGTCCAGCCGGGCGAGGCCCTGTACTTCAAGATGATGACCAAGAGCCCCGGCATCACCTTCGACATCGAGGAGACGGAGCTGGATCTGACGTACGAGCATCGCTACAAGGACTCCTACCTGCCCGACGCCTACGAGCGGCTCATTCTCGACGTCTTCTGCGGCTCCCAGATGCACTTCGTCCGCTCCGACGAGCTGCGCGAGGCGTGGCGCATCTTCACGCCCATTCTGCACAAGATCGAGCGGGAGCGCGTCAAGCCGATCACCTACCAGTACGGCTCCCGGGGTCCCAAGCAGGCGGACCGCAAGTGCGAGGAGAACAACTTCAAGTACTCCGGCTCCTACAAATGGCACGGCGGCAAGGCGGCCTCGTCCAATCTGTGATCGGACCGACTTACTCCTCCAATCCACGGGCTGGGCTCACATACAGGATACTCTCCACCTCTCTGTCCTTACGTACATGTACATAATATATATGTATTCTTTGGTTATTTGTAATCTTCTTTGGTTTGTACAAGAATTTTTTTATTAAATATACGAACTAGCGTTAAACTGGAACAAAGCGCGCTTATGAGTTAACCATATACTAGATCAAGGTTCCCTAACTATGGGGGCACAAAAAAAAATAACAATGAGCTAAACAAGAGATGCTTTATCATAAACTAAACCAAATGGTATAGGGCTACCATATGGCCAGGGTCATTCATAGATAAAAATATAAACGATAGTGAGTGCGGCTCTTCCTGAAATGATTGTTACAGTAAGTATAGAATGAAAATAAATACACTTGAAAGTAGAGCTTGAAAATGATCGATATTTTCGATATTTTGACAATATTGATTCGATAATATCGATGTTTTGAAGGGAATACACGAATTAAATATTTTTCAAGCTCTACTTGAAAGGGGGCTTCAGACTACTACTGACTACAATTATAATACAATAGTACAAGGCGGCGGTTGAGATTCCTGTTCCCTGGGTTCCGTGTCAGAGGGATGACGACTGATGACTCCGGAGTACTTACAATATAGAGTGTAGAGTCACAAAACGAGGCGATTCGAGAGTTTGGATAGGGCTACCATACCCCTTATAGATATCATCGCACAGGAGGTGGCTTGATGTAGCCATCGCTGCTGGGAGAGGTCACGGTATTCATGGTCACGTACTGATTCGTTGGGGCTGCGGGTGGAGGTGGTTGATCCTTGGGCATAGCCTGCAGCTCGATGTCTGGCACCTCGAATGTTACGCTCTTCGGTGGTGGTTCATAGAACTTTTCGGCAGGTATTGAGCCCGGATATTTGGGCTCCTCGTGTGCTAATTCGACAAAGTTCACCATATCGTCGCTCATATTCGGCAATTCCACGCGTATGTCGGCCATTTTGCGCAGCTTGCGGACCACGAGGAAGATCACCAGGAGCACCAACAGGGCGATGCTGCCCTCCACATACCGCATGTACGTGGACTCCTCCTCGGGGCTGTTGTGGTTGCCCTGCAACCAGGCGATTCCGCCGCTTGGGCCGTCCGAGTAGTTGGCCGACACGCCCCTGCGGAAGTAACCGCCCGAAGTTCGGGTGGAGAAATTGAACATCGGCTCCCGGGTGAATTGGGACGCAATGGAGGCGTTGTCATTGCAATCGTTTTCAATATCCGAGGAGAACTGGCACCAATAGACCATGTAGCCATTCAGATTCTCCCCCTCCTTCGGCTCGTTCCAGGTGAAGATGTAGCTGGTTTCGTTGTAGCTATACTGGGCCACCTGTCGCTCCTGGCTGTCGCTCAGCCTGGGCACTTGCAGCCGGCTGCTGTTCCTCGATCTCCCTTCGACGTTCTGGCTCCACACATTCACCGTGCTTGCTTTTTCGTCGTCCCATTCCTTGATGATCGCAGAACTTTTGAAGATCTTATCCACTTTGCTGGAACAATGGAGAGGATGGTTAGGAGCGACTTCAGAATGACCTATTCCTTTTCTATATTATCTTATTTTGTGGATCTTAAACTTACAAGCATTGTGTATCCCATGTATTTTACATATAAATATCAAAGAAATTTCAGATATTCAAATAATTATAGTAATATATGGTATGATGCCTATGCAATTTCAGGAATATCTTAGAAAACTCATAACAATAAATGGTTTTAAGCCTATACAATATCAGGAATATCTTAGAAAACTCATAATAATATACAATATCAGGAATATCTTAGAAAACTCATAAGACGTTTGGAAAACGTCTTGAAAAACAAATTCCTAGGACTACATTTTCTTATAAAAACACCTAAAGTGTTTTCTCGAAGACCAAGTTTTAACTTTCGGTTAGAATTGCATTGAAAAATATACTGGCGCATCCTTAACAACGGATCTTTGGCCTTCGCTCACCCATTGTCGCTCGTCACTAGGTATTTTGGCTCGGGTCCGTTGAACTCCACGTCCTTCAGCTGCTCCCAGTGAACCCTCAGCTCCTTCTTCTTGGGCTCATGGGCGAAGCCATTGGCCAGAATGGTTGGCGGGCGAGCTGGCAAACTTATGTTCGTTTCTAGTACTTTTTCGAGGTTCCAAAGGATCGACCACTGGGCGTTTGGGATCTCAAAACGGCGCCTGAGACTCACATGAAACTTCTGATTGCCCTCGGGTGGGCTGGCAAAGCAAATCTCCTCCTGCATCGTGGCTATCCGCTCCTTGTGCACCGTGAGATTCTTGGATAGGCCGGGATCCTCGTGCCGCAATATCACATTCCATTCCACCATCTGACCTGTCCTATGGGAGACTGGACCGTTCCACCAATAGCAGGTTTCGTTAGTTGCTGCATTAGTTGATGAATTTAAGGTTCCATCTCTGCCCTCTGGCCAATCCAGTACTTCCACATCGGTGTCACTCAGCGGGAACTGCTGAGTCTGGTTGCCCAGCGTGTCGCTCATCAGCAGGTTGAAGGTCCCTCCAGGAAGGTCGCCTCGATTGGCAGGCACTTGGCACCGCACTTGGTACTTTTCGGACCTGGTGCAGTCGATTGGCCTACCCGAGTTCCTCGACAGCTGGTAGTGGGTCTCGTTCATGAAGAAATGCTCTTCCATCTGCTGGAACTGGCACTTGTACTCGTCATCCCAGTGGGTACACCTGAAGTCCTTCACATCCAGCAGGGGATATACGTTGACTTTGGCCAGAGCATAAGATCGGTCATCTACAAGGCACTCGAATGTTTGATTGGATTTCTGTATGGATTTGGGATTCCTGTATAGCGCGCTGCCGTTGTTTGATCTTCCAAAATGCCCTTCTTGTTCCACGAAGATCTCTAAGGATCTATTCTCAGCGTTGAGACATGTGCATGAGGCCTCTCCGACTCCACCGACCCTCATGTCGGAGACCTGAATGGAGCAGGTCACGTTCCGGTTATCCTGTTGCTCCTCCGCCCGTCCGCAGGCCATTAGCATCATCACCAGCAAGGTCAGCCGGCCTTTCCACCTCGTCCTCCGGCCCATGGGTTTTGTTGTGTTGCTCTCGATACAGCGAGTCGCCCTTATCACTTACAGCTTGGCTAAACGCTGGAAATACATAATGGGATAAAGCTTGATTACACAGAAAATTCTCGGAATTAGATTTAAAAAACACTAAAATAAAATAAAAGAAAAGAAATAAACTAGAAGGCGAAATATACAATGCTGATAAGCCTCCCAAAACCAAAGCCGAAATTAAAACCAGGCCTACCTTCTGAGCGAAGTGGGGGTTCCGATCGCTCCAAAGCTCTCTTTGCGACTGAAACGGCCGAGTGATTGCAGCCAGGGTCTATCGATAGGGAATACGGAATACCAACCAACTTATCGTCCAGCCAAAGCCCGCGAAAAACCCAAAGACTCGACTCGGTTAGGGATTTCATTTAAAATTAGCTTTTATGTTGACATACAGCGCCGCGATGTGCGTATGGTGTACATAGGGTATTAATATTAATATTATAAGCTCGATCTGCTCGACGCGCGGATGGTTAAGTTGGGTGTAAGTGTACAGTACGAATATATATAAAAAAAATACTATAGCGTTTTACAAATACTTTCTGCCTCACACGCATCGCAAAGAATATAAAATAAATTACAAACGAAAGAACTACATTCGTCCGAGGAGTTTCCACTAATTACTATAAACAGCTGCCCGACAGTGGTTCAAGTTTCTGGGTCCAGTGTCCTGGATTCTGGATATTCCGGGGGTGATCCGATGACATGGCCTTGGAAGGGGGTTGCGGTTGGAGATGAGAGAGTTGAATGATGGATGCGAACGCGAGGGTTTCCTTTTTGTTTTCTTGTTTTCTTAAAATGTCACACGTCTTGAGTGAGGTGCTCCGAACATCTTAGAGGACGTGCCGATTGTGGGCCAGGGCGTTCAGATCCTGGGGCGTCACATAGCCATTGATCTGCGGCTGGAGGCGAGAGTGCGCATTGCCGCCGGCTGACGCTCCTCCGGCGGCGGTGGCGTGCGTCGGTGATCCCACGGCGGCGGCCAGCGGAGGCTTTATCAGTCCGGTGCGCTGCAGTTGCTCCATGGTGGTGTAGCCGATGTCGGCCAGTTTGGGCGCAGGTGCAGCAGCAGCAGTCGGGACTGGCGGCAGCTGGCGCGTTGGTGGCGAGTTGGCTGCTCCTGCTGCTGGCGAAGCTCCGCCAAAGACTGCTCCTCCGTTTGGCGGCAACGGGGCGGCCACCAGGGGCTTCAGCTTATGCACATCCGAGGCCTGCACATAGTTGTCCATGTTGAGCAGATGGGCTGGCGGGAAGAAGGTGGAAGCAGCGGCCGCTGTGGCGGTGGGTGCCGGCGCAAAGGGGTGAACAGGCGGTGGATTGAGGCGCGACTGTGGAATGGGCACCGGTACGTAGCCGCTGATGGGAATCTGGGACAGTGGCTGGGACATCGGTGGAGCAGCAGGAGAAGGAGTCATGGTCGTTGCGGGAACTGAAAAGGCATGATCATTCTCCGACGGATCGCCGCCGCCGCCTATCCAGCTCTTCATCTGCGTGGGCTTGATGTAACCACTGGCGGCGCCTCTCTGCTCTCGCTCCCTCTCCAAGTCGCTATCTCGCTGCTGCTGTTGCTGCTCCCGTTCCCGGGCCAGGTCACGCTCCCTCTGCCGCTCCATGTCGTCCTGGACGAGCAGGCCGTGCCGCATGGCCAGGTAGCTGGTCGGTGGTCCCGGTGCTGCTCCCGTCGCATCCTGGTGGTCGTCGTAGCCATCGCGATCCATACAGCCGCCGCCACCGCCGCCCGAAGAGGAGGCTGTGCGCAGCAGCAGCTTGGAGCTCTCGCTGCCAAAGTTGCTGAAGTCGTGCGGCAGATCCTGGGGCGTGTACTGCGGCGAATCATTGACCCTGGTGCACACAATGCCCCCGCTGACGGACGAGTCGGGGCCGAGGCTCAGGCCCAGGCCACCCATGTCCATGGGCGGCTTCTTCAGGGTCTCGATAATTCCCTGCGGCAGCACAAGATCAATGTCGGACATCTTGCGGTACTTCTTGTACACCAAATAGAAGATGACGCCCAGCACCAGGATGGCCACGGTCACCTCGATCGTCTGGTACATGGCCTTCACGCTGTGCGTGTCCGGTGTGCAGATGAACCCGTAGACGTCCCAGTCGGATCTGTACAGCCGATAGGCGGTCATGTTGGCCGCATAGGCCTCGAACTGGGCCCGCTCCTCGTCGCCGAGTGCGTCTGTCCTGGCCTCGCATCCCTGGCCGGTGGCCGACATGAGTAGCAACGCACCACCACCGGCGGCATCCGCACCATCCAAGCCGTCGAACTGCGGATGCTGCTCCACATTGATGGCCCGCACGGCCAGCTGGAAGGGATTGTGGCTGGTGCAGCGCGGCGTGGCCATGACAAAGGAACGATTGTGTCCTGGCAGGATGGTGCTCATAAGGCAGCTGGCGTTGTTGTCGCGCAGCGAGATCTCGTAGAAATCGATGCGGCCAGCCGGCATCCGCGGCGGCTCCCAGTCAAGTCGCGAGCTCTGGTCCTTGTCGTTGGTCACCTGAAGCTTGGGCGCCGAGGGAACTGCGGAAAAGTTTTCGCTTTAGTGTCATAAACAAAGTGTAGGTATATAGCTTATTTAAATAAGTTAAAAATCAATTAAAAAGGGCTTTTTAAAAATATTAAGATATAATAACTTATTTATTCCGGCAATTAGAATTTAAAGGTTTCCCTTATGACTCACAAGTTATGAGGTATGTAGTTTTGTTTAAAAATTCTTGGATTTGGAATTTGTTTTTTAGTTTTTCAATTGTGTTTTAGTTAGGGGGTACCCTTATCAAATCGAAATAAATACGCAATGCTGTTTAGACCGGATGTGTAATAACAGTTTGAAAAGTAAGCTATATGGGTCTCTACAAAGTATTACAAACTATTCAAATGACTAGACGACATTCTCGAGAAGTTTGAAAATAATATATTTCCTGCGGATACTAATTAGTCGGAAAGGGTATAATAAACGAATTAATTGCTTCTCCTACAGAATTATTTTAGCTGATTTATATACAAAATAAAAACTTCTGAAAATATTACAAAATTGAATCATCGAAATATCCAAGCGCACTTACCTCCGATGGCCGTGCTGAAGAAGATCACATTGCTGGGCTCCGAGGAGAAGACCGTCTTCGCCCGCACGTTCACCTCGTATTGCGTGAAAGCCGTGAGATTGCCCAGCCGATAGTTGACGGGCTTCTCGATGTTCACCAGATGCTCGGCGTCGGCACTCACGCGGAATGTCTCGGTGATGTTGTCGCGCAGCGAGCGGAAGGTGCCCTCGTAGGAGCGGACAATGCCGTTGGCCAGCAGCGGTGGCTTCCAGGCGAGCTCCACACTGGCGCTGGTCACCCGGAGCAGCTGCAGCTCCCGCGGCTGGCTGGGCGCCGCCTCGCCGGTGCGGTTGACCAGCTCGTCGCTGTACTTGCTGGCCCGCGACTCCGAGTACATGAGCATCTTGACGCTGTAGTCCGTGTAGGGCACCAGATTCTGGATTTTGTACTTGGTGGTGTACCGATCCATCTTCAGAGTAGTGCAATTGTCCGGTCTGCCGGTGGATCGCTGGCAGTAGGTCAGATTGTAGCCCGCCAGGATCACGGGACAGACGTTCTTCGAGTCCCAATTGACCGTCAGCGTGGTGTCGGTGGCCACCGTGATCGAGGGCTCCATCTTGGCCAGATCGTCCTTCTTGTCGCTGCTGCAGCTCACCCACCGCAGTCCCGTGTTGTGCGTCCGATAGTTGGCCGACACGGCCATGTGCAGCGTTGGCAGTTGGTCGCGTGCCGTGGTGAACTGAAGCTGGCCGGTGGAGACCTCCGCGAAGCGGATCGATCCCTCGCACTCGGACAACAGACCTGGCTTCTGGACGCACCAGAACACCGTGTAGTTCTGCAGCTCCACCCGATCCTCCGGCGGCTGCCAGCTGAGCGTGTAGCTCTTGTTGTTCGAATGGTACTCGGCGCGGATGTTCCTGGGCACGCGCTGCCAATCGCGGTTGCTTATGGGGCCGATCGTCATGGTGGTGGCATTCACGGACGTACCCTGGCTATTGGAGCTGCGGATGAGGAAGGTGTGGACGGCGCTCATGTTCCAGTGATCGATTATCGCCGAGTTCGACTCCACCTTGATTAAGCCAGGATCGCTGAAGGGATTAGAAGCAAGGAAGATTCATTATCAGTTGGTGTCCACTATAATACTTATTATGGGAATTTAAAATAAATCTTTTGACAACAAGATCGATTCAAATTTTACATCTATGGTTCTAAGCTCAACAAATATAATATTCACCAAACTGAAACTTCCCAAAGAATGGTTCTTATTATACAATAGTATTATTATAGATAGTATTGTAACAATACGGTAAGGATATTTTAAATTCGTATCAATCAAACTAATGTTTATATTATTAATTTTGCATGCGAGAATTAAAAATGATAAGCTTCTTATCTATAATCTAAATTCTGATTGTTCCAGTATACTTAAGAAAATAGATTATACAATTTGAGAAAGCGCAATAAAGCTTCTGGGATTTTAGGAGTACGCAGTTTACAAAAAATACACCACTAACTCATTGTTTTTCATCGGAATTGTAATTTTTATTGGAATTTACTATCATCTGTGACCTGAATCAAAAACAAGAAATAAAAAACATCCGACCTTGATTCAAACCCCGTCTTGACAGAGAAAAAAAAAAACGAAATAAATCTAAGTAACAGTTCCAGGAAATTTACCAAATTAGCTGAGTTCTGAGAAGTGTTATCTTTAAAAAAACATTTTTTTTTATTTGTGAAAAAATAATATAAGTATTCAGTCAAATACATTCGTATGTACTGGTAGTTTTATGTACACATTCACACGTATACATGTTATTTTGCATTTGATAGATCTTTAGATTAATTAAGTTGCTTTAAGAAAATCATAATTAATAAATCAACTCAAATGAATCATTAAAAAATGTAGCCCCATATGATTAATGCTTATTGAATGCATCCGTTTAAGATCAAAAGTTATCACTTTTAATTGTGAATTATCTTTTTTCTGAGAAGAGTCCTTTCAATTCGATGGACATGGAATTCATGGAATCGGACATTAAATGGAAAAATAGCTAACATTCCATATAGCGAGATTCCGTTCAGTCGGGATTTCCACGCTGTAGAAAAATGTATTTATATACATATTTCTTTTAAGAAATTTTAGAATCGTCATTGCTTATTGGAAATATAAATTACATAGAAACTTGTTTTGGGTTTCAGTGAAATTGGGGTCTAATATATTTTCTAAAATGCTCGCGTAAACAAATGGTTTCCCAAAATCATTCATAGTTCATTCCAAATGACCTACCGCAAAGCTAAAATGTCAAGATTGCGATTTCTGATTAAATTAATTAAATACTTTGAAATGTTTTCTTTATGTGGCATACATTTTGGCGGAATCAGTAATTATACTTGACATGTAAACAAAGATTCTCCTATATTTCCATATTATGACGCTTTGTTATGTTATTTTGAGTTTTTACAATTAAAATTATCTAACAGAGAGTAAAAATGAAAATATTTGAAGGTTTTTGCACTGTTTTTAAAATCTGATATCAAAGAAATTGCTTTTGTCACCGGTTTCTTATCTCGCCAAGAGGTGTTATTGTTAGAAATATTTGAAGGTAGAGACCTAAGTCTGAGCTAGACGTATCTATGGGTTATTTTTGGCACAGGTAATATATTTTTGTTTTCTTTTTTTTTAGTTCTTGATAAAAAGTTTTCTTTAAAATATAAGGTTGTGTTCCCCAAGATATTTTCTTTATAATAACTTAATAACTTAGGAGACATTTTAGTCTCAAGACATAAGTCAGAGATTCCCCAGATGAGATGGCTAGCACATATGAGGCTATCTATCTGCTGGCGGACGGGTTTTACTCCTCAAGATTTCTGTGGAAGTGCATTAGCGTAAAACGCCGCCCATCTTCTTCCCATTAATGAACGTGTTTTTGCCCCCACTTGTGATTTTGATTCTGCTACTGGGTACTGGGTACTGAGCACAGAATACAGAGTACTGGTAGTGTGCATGTGTATCGTACATCGGCACATCGGCACTTCGGACGAATTGTTAAAAATAAACATTTTCAACGGAATGGAACCCCTACAATGGAAATGTGGCGCTCCTCCTCTCTGCTTTTCTGTGTGTGCTCGTGCAAATACTACGCCGTATGGCTTGTCTTACGTATTCGCAAGAAGTCGTCGTCGTTCCGGCGAATCTCTCTATCTCCGCCGTGGCACAACTATACACCATATACTACATATGGCATAGTACTGACTTGAGACAGGTTTGCCCATGACTAAGGTGCTAGGATCCCAAGTACTCACACTTCGGTCCCATTGATGCGATACTCGCTGATGATGTAGCGAAAGTCCGGGCCGTTCAGCTCGTGCGCCGCCAGGGCCTCCCAGTAGAAGCGCATGCCCGTCTCCGAGGAGTAGACATAGAAGCTGCCGTAGGTGACGCGCGGCGGACGACGTGGTGGCGCCGGGGCGGTGGCAAAGGCATAGATCAGCGGTTCGCTCCACAGCGTGTTGTTCTGGTTGGCGCGCACGCGCAGCCGCAGCGTGTAATTGTAGCCGGCGAAGGGCAGTTCCGTGAGGCAGAGCAGATCCTTGATGGTCGAGCTGTTGTTCAGCCAGCTGGGCCGGCTGATGGTATCGAAGTTCTGCGGATCGACGGCCACCTGCCAGGTGAGGCCGCGATTGTAGTTGGAGCGACGCGGCATCTCCCACGACAGGCACACCGAACTCTCGGTCCTGTTGACCATGGTCAGGTTTTGTCCCGGCCGCGCTGGAACCAAACGCTCGAAGTGATTGATCGTTATGGGCTGCGTCTCGTGACCCAGAGCATTGGCGATATACAGCCGGAAGTAGAAGGTCTCGCTGAAGCGCTTGTAGTTATCATCGGTGAGATTGCAGGTGACCAGGGGGGCCGAATCGAAGTTGCAATCCAGGGTGTTGCTGTAGCGCCAGTCGTTGTTGGTGTTGTAGCTGATGTTGTACTTGGTGATGACCTTGTTGGGCGGCTGGGTGAAGTTGCAGACCATGAACTGGAAGTCGTAGTCCAGGCAATTGAAGTCGCGCACCAGGAGCGGGCTGGTGCCCACGTAGACCATGGACTTGTTGATCACATACTCGCCGCACATGCACAGATACTCGTGCTCCTGCTCGGCGGCATTGGTGACGGTGAACAGGATGGTGGTGTTGTTCAGGATCCTGATGTACTGCGAACTGTTGTACGTCCTGTCGCCACCCCTCACGTACAGCTGGTCGACGCGGCAGTGGTCCTTGCTGATGCGGAAGTACTCCTCGTTGAGGGTGCAGCTGATGTTCAGATCGCCGCCAATGAGCTGCTCCACCTTGCCGGGAATCATCCAGCCGGGCTCAATGATGACCGTCTTGGCCTCGCCCCAGCCCACGGCCAGGGTGAGCATGAGCAGCAGGACGAGCTGCGCCTGGAGCAACATCTTGGGCCCAATCTTAATCCTAATCCTCTCCAGCTGCCGCTGCGCCGCTGTCAAGGTCCACTCTACGTCCCTCTCTCGCTCTCCTCCTCCTCTCTCACTCACACAAGCGGGCACACGCGCACACCGACACGCCGCTCTCTCGCACACACACAAAATCACCTTGCTGGCCGTGGCACTTGTTGGCTCTGTATTGGTGGACAGTTCTCGGAAACCGTTTATACGCTGCGTTCCTGGAAGTGGCTCTTAAACATTTCACTGCCCAGGTGTGGGCTGCCTTTTTCACTCACTACTGACTACTGACCGCCGTTAATGTGCGCTCCTGGCCAATAACTGTGCACCTCTGGCGTGTCTTATTTAGCGTTTATTTGCGCTTGCAGATTCGAATCCTCAGTTGGCTAAGGACGGCGATCGCTCTCCTCCCTGCCCCCGCTCGCGTTTTTTGCTTTTGGTTTGGTTATTTTCTGGTCCGCAGTGTGACCGCCCAGCTTATCGAAACTTATCGCAGTATCGGACGCGATATGACGAGGGCTGGACTGTCGCTTCGGTGTATCGGCTTCTTCTGTTTTGAGCTCCCTTTATATATAATTAAATTATAAATTTGTAGATAAGTGCGGTGGCGCAACGGTTTTCGCGCGAATGCATTTTTAAACAGTGCGCACTGCCAGGTAGCCGATAATAGTGCGCTTCACAGTCTATCGATATATCGATAGCCGCTGTGGCACAGTAGCCCTGGCAAAAATCGAACCCAGCGTATGTGTGCGAGCGAACGAGTGTGTGTGTGTGTGTGAGTGAGAAAGTGACGAATTACTTTTCATCAAATGGGAAATAATTTAGTTTGAAAACACGTATCTATCCAGAGCACCCAACAAAAATTACAGTTGTGACACAATTTAGATACCGAACACAAGCTAAATCGGCGCAGGCAAGACTACACGGCGAACGCGACAAATACACCAGCGAAATGGCGGAAGGCGGCAGCAAGCGCATCAACGTGGTTGTAAAAACGCCAAAGGACAAGAAGACGGTCGAGGTTGACGAAGATTCTGGAATAAAAGAGGTGTGTACGAGGCGCGTGACCTGTGGCCATGGGCTGACCCGAGTTCCAAGTCCCAGGCCCCAATTCCCATTGATTCCCCTTCCCTCTCCCCCCTCTTCCGTCATCGCGGGCAATTAATGCCTGTAATCGCGGTACAGTGCACTTTGCCTAAGCCGAAAACCGAAAAACAGCGACGGTGTGCAGGTACAGTGCACTTTGCCCGCACTAGGTACAGGTACGCCGCGCAACCACCCCTTTCCGTACCTTTCTGCTGTACCATTAACCCACATATGGAACCGAAAAAAAACCCTATAATATCACAATATCTCGTCATCTTCGCCCCACAGTTCAAAATTCTGGTGGCACAAAAGTTCGAGGCGGAGCCCGAGCAGCTGGTGCTCATCTTTGCCGGCAAAATAATGAAGGACACGGACACGCTCAAGATGCACAACATCAAGGACAACCTGACGGTGCATCTGGTGATCAAGGCGCCGACGCGCAACAACGAGGTGCCCGCCCGCCAGCCGGCGGATGTGCGCCAGACGCCCTTCGGCCTCAACCAGTTCGGTGGGTTGGCGGGCATGGAGGCCCTCGGAGCCGGGTCGAACACCTTCATGGATCTGCAGGCGCGCATGCAGAACGAGCTGCTGAACAATGGCGATATGCTGCGTTCCCTGATGGACAATCCGCTGGTGCAGCAGATGATGAACAATCCGGACACGATGCGACAGCTGATCACCTCGAATCCGCAGATGCAGGACCTGATGCAGCGCAACCCGGAGATCTCGCACATGCTCAACAATCCGGACCTGCTGCGCCAGACCATGGAGCTGGCCCGCAATCCCTCGATGCTCCAGGAGCTGATGCGCTCGCACGACCGGGCCATGTCCAACCTGGAGTCGGTGCCGGGCGGCTATAGTGCCCTGCAGCGGATCTACCGCGACATCCAGGAGCCGATGATGAACGCGGCCACCGAGTCCTTCGGCCGCAATCCCTTCGCCGGCCTGGTCGACGGCGGTCTGGGCGCGGGCATCAATCCGCAGCAGGGCCAAGAGAACCGCAACCCCTTGCCCAATCCGTGGGGCGGCGGCGGCGGTGCCAATTCGGGCACAAACGGCACTGGAGCCGGCACCGGCAACCGGACGGGGGATCTGCCGCCCAACAATGTCCTCAACACGCCGGCCATGCGCAGTCTGCTGCAGCAGATGGCCGACAATCCGGCCATGATGCAGAACCTGCTGAACGCCCCCTACACGCGTTCCATGATGGAGTCCATGTCCCAGGACCCGGACATGGCCTC
The DNA here is from genome assembly GCA_037075285.1 of Drosophila lutescens. Lineage (NCBI taxonomy): Eukaryota > Metazoa > Arthropoda > Insecta > Diptera > Drosophilidae > Drosophila > Drosophila lutescens. The sequence goes on from JBAMCF010000314.1 coordinate 309,839, forward strand.
GCGCCTGCTGAGCAGCAGCCCGCTACTGTCCAACAATCCCGCCCTGCAGGAGCAGGTGCGCAATATGATGCCGCAGTTCATGGCCCAGATGCAGAATCCCGAGGTGATGAATATGCTGACCAATCCGGACGCAATGAACGCCATCCTGCAGATCCAGCAGGGCATGGAGCAGCTGCGCAGCGCGGCCCCCGGTCTCGTTGGCACCCTTGGCATTCCGCCGCCGCCGCCGGGAGCTAGCTCGGCCACGGATCCGGCCAGCGGCGATGGCAGTGGTGGCACTGGTGCCACCACCACCACCAACAATGTTTCGCCGAGCAGCGGCCTGAACGCCGGCAATCCCCTTACCGGCGGCCCAAGTCTGGCTCCGGGCGGAGGTCCCAACGCGCAGCTCTTCAACGACTTCATGATGCGCATGCTCAACGGGATGTCCAACAATGCGGACAGCACACAGCCGCCCGAGGTGCGCTATCAGTCGCAGCTGGAACAGCTGGCAGCGATGGGCTTCGGCAACAGGGATGCCAATTTGCAGGGTAAGCTATTGATAAGCTCGCTAATCATCTACCGATTCTAATCGTCTGATTCACAGCTCTGATCGCCACCTTTGGGGACATCAATGCGGCAGTGGAGCGACTACTGTCCCTCAACCAGTTGTCCCTGAGTTAACAACGTTAAGCCATTTCCAAACTGTACACAACCTGTCTATATATCTACGAACTACATCTATATCTACCACTATAGCCCTGGAGAACGCGAATGAGAACACACACAAGATACGAGATACGAGATGATGATGATGATGAGGAAGGGGGATGGGACGGGGACCCCCCAAAAAACACACACAAATTCCACGGTCAGCGCTAGCTGATTGCTTATTCCCCCCAATAAGCCGGAAATATCTTGAATCCTTCATGACCATACAACACCATGCGACACCAACAACACACCACACCAAACACACACAGACAACAGCAACAACAACAAGAACAACAATTCCACACGAGCATAGGAGCCTAGAGAACGGAGAGATATTATGGATGGATATGATATGTCGCCGGTTAAGAGAGTATAGATAGAGATCGCATACCAAAGTGTCGGCACTTGCGTAGTTGATATCATTATTTTTTTTTAATTGTTTACTTTTTCGAGAGCTCTAACGAAAGAGAGAGAGACATGTGAAAGCTCTGTAAGACACCTGAGAACCCTTAAAGCGGAAATGTGTTAGACGAAACCCCATTTGAATATGCGCTATGAAGCATATATTATATATCTGCACACCCAGACAGACAAAACAAACACACACACACACAATTCCTGAACAGAAACACTTTGCGCATTCAACCTAGAATGAAAACTTGAATGATTTTCAATAAATTTCGAACAGGTTGGTGCTCTCCCTTGTCATTATTAATGTAACTATATATTGTCATAAACACTCGATGTAAATTCCAGTTGTGTGCTTGAGGAAGAAACAAACGCTGTGTGAATCCAATCGATCGGTGCAGAGGTTCTAAGGATACTGGGTTTTGGGTGCTCTTGGTCAACGCCCCTCCCCTCTTCTCGCTATCTGAAAATGTTCTGGAAACGACACAACATACAGTAGATATCGGCTATATGCAATAGTACGCGGAATAAGCTAGACTTGCTTAGAATATGCTAGAATATGTATACAAGCAATACAAGTAGTCAAAATGGTTATCGATTCGTTAATACACATAAGAGTAATCTCCCAGCGTTATCTAACTTTAACCCATCCGTTTAAGAGAATCAAAATGTATAAAGTTGCACACTAGCGATTTGCATGTCAACGATATCTACTGTAGGTTCATAAGTGTGTACATAGGGTATATAGTATATATATCAAAATATTCCATGGTGTTAACAAAAGACGTAAAACTATTTGAAAATTCCTTAGTAAAGGAGAGAGAGAATCCAAACCCTATACTAATTTGTAATTTACTCTAAGCATTCGTATGCGTATAACCGACTTTTTGGGATCTTCTGGGGGTCCGGTCCCTCGATCACGTCCCTCAATTCACACACACACACTTTCGAAACGACGTTTCCTTTCGGGCGCTCACTGTCTATATATATAAAAAAGTATGAATTCAATGTATACCCTGTAAGTACTATTACTATATGCGAAGAGTATGCAGGTGAGCCAACTTCGACGGGGGGATTGGGTGGGTGGGCAGGTACTGGAGCTGGACCGATGCGAAGGCGATCGGAACTACGTTTATTTGTTTAGTGAAGGAAGTGAAACTAAGTAATTAAATGTAAATGATCACATGTTTTAAAACAGTAATAAAGCTACTTTGGTTTTAGATTATACCCCACTTTCGTTTTATTCTCGTCGCCCGCTTATATAATGGCTCAGTGATCTGAAACTTAACTATGGGACTACCTCAACTAGATGTTGATCGAATAAACTCTGTTTCAGAGCCTGGTTTAGAGCAAGACAGAGCGATACTCTTTATATTAATGAGTCTTACCATCCATTAAGAGTTCTCTAGTCCCCAATGAATCACTCATACATATTGGATATATATCTTTCGGCCCGATTTAAGGCCTTGCAATTGGTTTATTACAGCAGCGGCTTGAGTAAACAATCGAAAAACATTTAGTATAGTATAAGTATGGTACAACTACGGTTAAGGCACTCTCACACACTCTAGAGTCTAGACTCAGGCACACACACCAAATATCGTACAGCTAGTCAATCGTGGGCAAACCCAGTGGTCAGAGCTCCTCGAAGAAGGCCACGCGCGCCTTCGTTGATCCCGACTTGAGCTTCTTGAGCGTGGAGTACTTGTTCTCGCCGGCCTTGATCTGCGCCTCGCTGAGTATGTCAAAGTTGCTCTGGTTCTCCTCGATCTTGTGCGGCGCGATCTCGGAGCGCAGCACCTGCAGCTGGTTCTGCACCTGCTTCTTGGAGTTGCGCAGATACTCGAGATGGTTGCGCTCCATCTCGTTGGTGATCTGCTCCATCTCGTTGTCGGTGAGTATGAACTCCTTGGGCTCGAAGTCGTCGGAGATGCCGCTGGAGTTGTCGCCCTGGGCCAGATAGTGCGATGAGTGGTTGGCGGTCAGCTCGGCGCCGCCGGCTGTCTCGATGTCATTGGTGGAACTGCTGGTGGTCAGCGAGGGCGTGCTGATGGCCGCCGTGTTGGCCACATGCGAGACACTGGAGGCGGTCAGCAGGCTGTCCGTGGAGGACTTGCGCCCGCTGTTCAGGAAGTTCAGCAGCCGGGCGGTGGCCTCGCGCTCCGCCATTTTGGCGCAGATCAGCTCCTTGCGCAGCTTCTCGGTCTCCGCCTCCCGCTTGTCGTTCTCCACCGTCAGCTGGTGGACATAGAAGTCGGCATCGCGGATCTTCTTCTCCAGGTCGTGCTTCTCCCGCTCGATCTTCATCTGGCGCTCGCGCAGACGGTCCATCTCCGTCTTGAAGTGGTTCGCCTTGCACTCGGTCAGCTGCATCTGCTCCTCGTTGACGCGGCTCTTCTCGAAATACAGCTCCTTGGTCTCCTCGGAACGGCGCTGCAAGGGGAGGGAACACTAAGTGCATCGGAAAATCAGGGGCATTCAAGGCAAGCGTTTACCAGCGCATCGCTGGCCATGCGCATCTCGTTCTGCAGATGCTCCATGCTCTTCTCCAGCTCGTAGCGCTCGTGCTCCGCCTTCTCGCGCAGCTTCTTCTCCCTGATGAACTTCTTGCGCTCGATCTGGCGCCGTTGCTTCTCCTCCTTGGCCTGGGCCTTCATCTGCTGGATCTCCATGGTGTCCGGCTTGCGTCGCCGCATGTACAGATCGTGGTTGCCCTTGCACAGGTCGAGAATCTACAGATTAGCACGGGGATTGAATACTAAAGTTCTTTCGTAGGGATTACTACCATTACCATCTTGTTAATGTGCAGGTCCTGCGAGTAGAAGATAAAATTCGAGACCTTGGCGTCCACCAGGCGAATGGTGAACTTCTTGTCGTCGAAGCTGACGTGCCGTATCTCGTTCCACTGGAACGTGGTCTTTGGCGTTAGCTTGTCGCGCTCATCGTAGATGTTCAGGCCCACGGAGGTGACGCCCAGCCACAATTTGGTTTTGTTCTTATTCTGGGGAGAGGAGTTTGGGTTGAGAATGATTCGCTAGGGTGTCCTTTACTCACTGTAATAGGAAAGTAGTTCACTCCGTACATGTCCAGGTCCTGGGCGATCTTCAGGTACTCCATCTCCACCTCGTCGCGCGTCATGGGCTCGTGGTCCATGTACCTGGGGGGAAGGGAAAGCGGGAAATCAGGAATTAAGCTATATAAACGTATGGGTACCAAACCGACCAAGTCTTGATGCGCTCCTCCCACATCTCGGGCGTCATTTGGTACTGATCGGTCACCCCTTTGGGCAGCAGCTCGCCACCGGCCAGCATGCCATCCTTGTAGGTCTCATAGTCATACGGGCCGTACTGCACATGCACCGCATAGGAGGCCAGGAGGACGGACGCCTCTGGCCGGCAGTAGATGTCCATCGAGAGGATGCTCTGCTTGACCTGCAGGAAGAACAGGTGCTGCGTGATCTCCTGGATCAGCTCCTCGCTGACGTTCTCGGGAAAGAATTTGGCATAGAAGCTGAACACATACACATTGTTGCTGGCATGCAGCTCGACGCGCTGGTCCCGCACCCTCTTCTCCATCTTCAGCCAGGAGACGTTGCTGCGCGTGTCGACGTACTGCAGCCCAAAGTACCAGGACTCGCGCAGCCCGATGGTGCGGCACACCAGGTCGAACAGATCCTGGCCGGAGGCGCGCGGCTCCAGTTTGAACTCCAGCTCCGAGTCGAAGGTGCTCACCCGCACGGACAGGGAGCGGTTCTTCTTGGAGCCGAAGGGGCTCATCTTGATTATGTGATTTATAACTGATGTGATGTGGATGGAAGGATGGATGATTGGAGTTGATTGTGTTCGGAGGCGATTCGTCTTCGCCTGTGATAACTTGTTGCGTGCCGAGGGACTTGTTGCTGCTCGCTAGTCCTGCTTATCCTGCTGCTGCTCCTGTGTCCAGCTAGTGGCCCGCTTCCTGGTTTCTGCTCCTGCGCTCCTCGCTGATCGCAGACTGCCTCATTTTGCAGCCAATTCGGTGCTCCGGGCAATGGCAATTCTGGGCTGAAAGAAAGAAAGAGTGAGTCGCCTCGCTCATGCGGGCGCCCGTAACGAGAACTGGGCGGGGATGGGATTCTGGCGACCAATCGCAGGTCCTTGCGGGTGGCCAACTCGGCGGGAGGGGGTTTCCTTCTGCGGGGGTACGAGGCGAAGGCAACTCACTCGATTGCTGGCTCGCAAAGTTCGTAGTTGTTCGGAAAGTTCGTGGCTGTTCGGGAAATTCGCGGCATGAATGCGTTTAGGGTGACCAGCCGTGGCTGTGGGAAAATGCCTCTTTGGCACAGCTCCTTGAATATTTATTTGGGGCATTCCCGGAAAGGATACATAAAAATGATTTGAATTTTTCGAATAAAGCTTTTTAAAAGCCGGGGTTGTGTGGATTTCCTACCTGAATCAATATAAATTGTAAACCAATTATAAATTTCGTCACAAAATCAAAATAAATTGGTGCTTTAAATTAAAAACATGTTTTTCATTTATTTTTAAAGATTATTTGACAAAAAATTATGAGAATCTAAGGAACACCTTTTTAATTACTTTCAATCTGTAATCTAGCCCAAAACAAAAAATTGGCCCACTAAATGCAATTAGAATTTAAGTCTGAGAATATATTACATATGTTTTTTATTTTATATAAATTTCATCCGAAAGCTATCCACTTTCTTGGATTGTCATTTTCAACGCATTGCCCAAGGATTGATCCTATATTTTGAAGGAAAGGAGCATTCTGCATAAGGTTAGTAAATACTTTTATAACAATATAAAAACTGTTCTAAGCAATTTTCCAATCTGCCGCCTATAAGTGTAAGTGCATCCGCTGAAACAGGAGGGTGTATCTGCTAGTTAGGAATGCGTATTCGCTAAATGCTACTGTTGAAAATATTAACATTTTCGATATCAACCAATCGATAATTGAAAAATCCTCCAAAAATGTTAGCTTAATGCTGTTAAAATGTGTCTTCGCTGATGTTAGCTTAACATTTCTGCTAGAAAACGTTGTATCTTAACATTTCGAGTGGTGGGCAACCCCCGATTGTAGCCAATCGATGTTTCTGACAAATATCGCGAGAATCGATGAGCACGGAAAATGTATCGCCCAATGTACACCCCAGGCCAAATTCCCATCCGTTTTCATTCAATTTTCAATTTCGACTCGCGCTGCTGGTGCTCCGTTGTGTATGTCCCATCAGTTTACCGTTCACCGACCACCGAGTCCAGAATCCGCGATACATATTCGAATGCGCCCGAATACATTTTGTTGTTTGGAGGCTACATTCTGATGCCTAAACATTTTTTTTTTGTATCCTAACAATTTGTTGCGCGCGTCCGTTATACCGCTGTGTGTGTGTGTGCTGCAGTGCGCCGGTGTTAGTGAGCGCCGGGAATTGAAAATAAATTAGTAAAACTGACTGACGCCGTGTGGAAAATTGTCTTATTTACTTGGCACACATTAATTAGTCTTAGCGCTGTCCACAGTTTTTTTTCGAGTGTGCGTTCGTGTGTGTGAGTGTGCGGGCGTGCTTGTCTGGGAATTGTTTAAAATTGGCAGCTGGCACACGGACACAAATCGCCAGGCGAAGAGCAAAAACCATAACAAAATTGTTTGTAAAGAGAGCGTTACTTCCACCTTTTTTTTTGTTGCCCTCCGCTGCCGCACCCCAAAAAAGTTAATAGTTTTTTCTGTTGCCGATTGCTGACCAATTCCAATGAATGGAAATAGCGAATGCAATTAAAGGGCAATGCGAAATCCACGCCAAGTGCGAAGCACACGATGACAACAAAAAAGGAGAAGGAGAGCATGTTGGAGGACGCCAGATAAAAGCCAAATAAACTAAAGACAACAACAACAAAGGGTGACATTAACTGTACACACGACCAAAAAGCGCTCAAAACTCAAAATTAAGCTGGATCTATGTATTTGTATTTACCACGAAGCCAAAACTTCGTAATCGAGTTTTGAGCTCGCTCTCTCTCTCTCTCCTCTCTCTCTTTGCCCTCTCTCTGTTTCACCTGAGTTTTGGGTTCTTGAGCGCTTTTTGGCCAAATCCTGACTTGTTGTGCTCCTGGCTTTTGGTGCATAGATTAGAGGTAAGCATTATATATCTTTTTTGTTTTAATTTTTCGTCCAAGGGCGCAATCTTAAGTCACACACGGTTTTTTTTTTTAGTGGCTTTAAAACAGGTTTTCTAGCAGCTAGCAAAGATGATGAAGAAGAAGAAGAGCGCAGACAATGAGCGCGAATTACGGCTACATTTATACGTGTGCGTATGTGTGTGTGTATAAGGTGGGGCAGCTTCAAGAGATCACTTTGAGCTCGAGCTCTTTTTTTTTTTGTTCGCTTCACCTCTCCCTCGGTTTTCGTCTCTTTGGCGCTCTTCTGCTGTTTTCACATGTATATTTCATATTCAAAGCGATTTCTCTCTAACTTCTATTGATCAGATACCTGGAAAATAGAGAGATAACGGGTTTTCCGATTGCCATCTGAAATATTCCAAAATACTACTTGGAAAACAAGGTTTTTGAAAAGAGTTGAATCGGAAGTTTTCATGCTAATCTCTAACAAATTCTTAAAAATCTTAAAAAATGCATTTGTAATTTCTAACCAAGTCAAGGTCGAAAAGTAAATTCCTTTTAAAATAAGAGAAATTTTGATATTTGAATATATTTGGTTTAATATTGGAAAATTGAAAGATTTGACTTAAAGTCAACTTGAACTCAGCAAGTTCGACTGTGGAAGTACTGTTTCTGCTTCTCGCCTCTATTTTGTTGCTGTTTTTGACCATGCGGTCATCGCGACGACGTCATCGTTGTGAATAGTGAATATACGGCAGTTCGTTCCGCCCCAGCAACGCCGTCGACAGCAATGCCCCCGCCCCGAATCGACCCAAAAACGAAAAAATAATAATAAATAAATAAAGGAATAACAGAAACTACGCCAACTGAAGCAGCATACAAAATTAGCTTGCCAGTTGGTTAATGAATGCGCTTGATGGCCTTAGAAAAGTGGATTTTGGGATTATTAAAAATATGCTTTGTTCCAAAAACTTAATTTTTTTAGATTCGAAAACTTATCTAAAACTTTTTTGGAACATTAGATTTAGAGCATAGAATTTTAGATTCCATTTTGATTAAAAATATTTGAAAACTTTCCCAAACATTTCAAATTTCTAAACAGATTCTTTAAACAGATTAAAAAATGTAAGACTTTTTATCAACTGTTTCTTTAGCTAACCGACTACCACAAAAGTAAATCCAGAAACGAATCGCTTATACATATATATTCCAAAGTCAAGTTGCTGATATGCAATCGCAATTTCATATACGTATTTCTTTCGAGACAGCGACAATTATATTTAAATTAATTTTGTTGGCTAATTTATAGCCCCCTTTGACTTCACACTTGAACTTCTTTTTATTACTGTTAAATATTTTTAACTCATAAAGTCTTAAAGTAAAAGTAAAGTCATAAAGTAATTTCCTGTGCAATGGATGATAACCTCCAATAACAGGGATCGCTTTCATTGAGAGCGATAAGCGAAGATCTTGAAACGGGACATTGAAAGTTTATCGATAGAGGACCATCCCCTATAATTTATGCCACGAACAATTGGAAAAGTCAAGCATAATTAAAGCAGTTCATTAATTGAGTAGGTACTGGAAATGGAGAATCACACTCAGGGCCACTTGAATATGTACAAAGCATCGTTTTATTGTTGTTGCTTTTTTTTTTTTTTTGGTCATGCTTCGCCTATTTGTTATTGTCACCTCTCTCTGGCGATTTTCCGATCTCTCTCTCTCTCTCTGCGGGAAAATAAATTTGCAATTTGTCGGCAATAAGAATTCAGGGTAAGGAATATTCAGAAGATTTGTGGATCAAATGATGGAACCTACAGAACTTTAGAGGCAGGGTTCCCCAGCTTTCTGATCAATTTTAACCGTAATCCCTAGAGGGTTTCTGCAAAAAGCACATGGCCAAAAATATTTTTTTATTTGTTCTAGATTTCTCATAAAATTTCTTATCGTCTCGCTGGCTCTTAAACCTCAAATATATCCCCCTAAGTTCTGATGACTACACTGATCTTGGGTGATTTCCTTCGTAATTGAATTGTTCTTGAGCACAACAACGAGGGAACTTTTCATTTATTTATCAATTCTCCAGGGGCTTTTGTAATTGGCGTTATCTCGCTTTGGGTCGATCAATTTTTGATTCACACTTAGGCGTTTTCTATTGGCTTTTGTCACTTCTGACGGCTGCTGAATATACATTATATGATATCATCGATATCTTCTTCGACCCCCTTCATACCGCGCGCCCAATTTATATGGGAGATTTATGTTGATATTTTCATTTTTGGCGTGCAATTGCCTGCCTGGCATTTGTTATAATTAAAATGGAACGCCCGAAAATGTGAGTGAATTTGGGAACACAAAAACACAAAAATTTGTGCGTTCCAAGTGGATAAATATATATGTATATACCATCTATATACCTATAAATTTATGCGCTCTAAAGCGAGGGAGAAAAAGTGTGTGCGTTGGGTGTCGGATATATACATATAGTATATTGATATCATCGCCGCCGCGATCTGTATGTTTTTCAGAGCTTTACCATGTGGACTTCTCCGGATCTCATTTTTAGTCTTGGTCTTTCATCTCTCGAACCCAAACAGCTGGCGATTGCGTCATTTTCATTCGACTGTCGACTGTCGACGTCTTTCTCTCTCTTCCCGACAAGTTTTTAATCCAATTTCGTTGTCCACGAGCGAAAATCCTTTTATGATGTCATTTTAGATGTTGCATGTCGCATGTCGCAGTCCGAAAAATCCTTTAGAATTTTTTTTTCTTTTTTTGCCGCCACAAAATCAATAGTAAGCCAGGAAATTCTGTTTTTTTTCCTGCCACTCTGCAAACAAACAAAAGCGGCGTGCTGATGTCATCATTCATTGCCTTCAATTTGGATTTGGGCCCGTTTCTTGGTTCGTTTTCTCACTCTTTTATTCGACGACGGAACACCACTCCACTTTATTTCCGCCAATTTGTCTTAAAAATAGGCTTTTTTGTTTACAAACCGAAATATACGTACGATTAGTGCATAAATAAAAAATATGAAGCCACAAAAAAAGGAAACGAAGTAATTTCTTGGGGTTATATTTTAATCTTTAATTTTAGGGAGTTGAATAATTTTAAATATTTAAACAAAAATAAAATCAATTTTTTCCTAAATAAAAAAATGAACAAAATTAATTGCCTTGTATTTAGTTTTAATTTGCCTACAACTTTCTTTTAGATTTCATTTTTTGTATGGCCTAGTCGAAAACACAAGGGTTAAGGAGGCGAAGGGTGCTGTGCTGTTGTGGGTTAAGGGGATTCGATGCGTTCGCGGTTTTCGCGGTTACCGCACTTAGATGTCTGTTGTTTTACTTTTATTTATTTCTGTTTGTTGTTGCCTAGCTTTTGCCTAAACAGAGGAAGAATATTTATGTACCAATTTATACAAAAATAAAAAAAAGTTATTTAAAATATTTTAATCGTGAAACTATACTTGTCGTTTTGAGCTTGTTCGATCATTTAAATATCATAATATCGAGTTGGAACCAAGCCTCCTTTTCATTAAAATAATTTAGAAAGGTAATTCCGAGTCATTATTATAAAATTAATTTCGAAACAGGCTGTGTTATACATCTTTTCGCGCTGTGCATTTGTTAGTTTCGCTTGTGTTATCATCCGTTTTTGCGGCTGCTCTAGGTGCGAGTACCGTTGCTCTGCCGGCGTCGAGTGCATTGCACTTTTAAGTGTTTTCGGGTTGGGAAATCGCGGAAAGCGGGAAAAGACGCCAGCCCAGTCGGCAGAGAGAAAAACCCCATGTGGCACAGTTGCACACAAAACCAAAAAAAAAATAAAGAAAAAAAATCCGAGACAGACAGGAGTGGCGACTGCAATTTGCATTAGCTTTTCGCTATGTTTTAGTTCTTGTGCAGTCACCTCCAACTTCTTTTTCCCATTTTCATCCATTTTCCGCTTTTCCATTTTCCATGCCCAATGGTGCTACTTGGGCCCTCTTGTCATTTGGGTTAAATGTGTGCAAACATAGAAAAAGGGGCATGGCTTTTTGGTTAATTAAACAGAGAAAAATGCAAAGTTTGTTTGAGAATTTAAAGGAAAAATCTAAAAAATATAAAAATATATATAAAAAAAATGTGACTAGTGCTACAAATATAAGTGTAAACTTGTTGCGTTAGGATAATAATAATATAAAAAAAATAATTAAATGTAATTATAATTATTTAATTATTTGCCAACTATCTTAAAATGGGTTAAACTGCCTAAAGCATTACTGTGTTTGCAGTTCGTAAATACAATTATCGAACGATTACAGATTATTGAACTCTTTTTGCAATCTCCGCCTTCCATTTAATTGATCAATCAACAAACTCCACTTAAAACACAGCACAATAAAACGGCTTTATCTTTATCTCTATATTTATTTTTATTTATATTTATTTATGTATGTTTGTTTGAGATCCCCAAGCGATCGAATTTCGCTATCCGCAGATGCAAACAATCCTTTTTATCGGCATTTATATTTGATCGAAGTTGTCATTTCATTGGTTTTCTGCCATAAACAATAACAAATAACAAATAAAGCTTTGCCGGGTCTGAGGAAGCTTTTTTCTCCCGAGTCTCCGAGTGACGTGACTCAAAGCCAATTCAAACTTATATACATATATCTTTCCCGATCTGTGTTTCTTTTTTCAGGTATTTGGGACACACCCAGTGAGAAAAAACGGGTGTATGACAAGCTTTGAGCCGCTCTTTTTAGTCTCTCCCTTTTTTTATTTATTTATTCTTCGGTTTTGGTGGGAAATTGGGTTGTACAATTGATGTTGGCAAGTTATTTCATTTTTGAATAATAGCCAAGGCGTGGCTAACGGCTAGCGTGTAAGATTTTCAAAGTAATAATAGTAGGTAGTAAACAATACGAGTGATTATTGGTCATTTTTTGGTGACCTACTAACTACATTTTAAAATAAACAGACAAATTATTATAAAAACTAAAAACATAAACATTATACTCCCAAAGAAAAGTTTGATCAAGTAATTAGTTTACTAAATAAAATAAATTTTTATAAAAACATTTATAAAAAAAAACACTTTTGACGCCAATTTTTTGAGTGCATAGAAAGGATTTTGTTGAAAAGTTTTTTTAAATTAAGTAAATTTTGTAAATAAAATACATTGTTTATAAAATTTCTATAAAAAATAGATTGCCATTGACGCCAATTTTTAAAATTGAGTGCGAATACTTTTTTGAGTGCATATAAAAATTAAGAAAGTTCTAGGAATATATCAATTTTTACTGAATTTTTAAAGGATTTTTTTTTTGTATTTTTGTTTTATATAAAATTGTTTCAATATTTTCTAAAATCAATATTATTTTCTAAATCATTAAAACTTTATGAAAATCAATAAGAAAACTTATTCACTGTGTGATATCATTGCACTTTATTGCTCTCCCTTTGACCTTGGGGAATTGCAAAGAAATCCATTAATTTGATGAATACTTTATAGGGATTAAAAAGTTAATTTCCAGCCTTGCTATGTAGTTGTGGGCCTAAAACTTCCGTTTAAATGTGGCTAAATTGTGGATATGGAGTGGTAAGTGGCAAGTAAGCCGAGCTCTCCCGTTTCATAAATTGCATTATGTTGCCGGCGAATGGCGAATGGCGAATGGAAAATGGAAAATGGCAAATGGGAAGTGGAAAGTGGGGGAATGGGAAATGGAGTGTAGTTGCCACCGCCAGAGGAGCATTGAACTTCTCGTCTGTGGTCCGGAAACCTGACAGCAACTCCCGGTGGAAAATGTGCCCCCTATTTTCCAACCAGCCAACCGCCAGCCTTCTGGTTAAAAGTTTTGCCCCAGCTTTGCTCACTTCCTTTGAAACTGTTTGTTTGATTGATTGATTGTGGAAAAGTTAATACTTTTTAGTGGGCTAAAAAGTGGTTTAATTAAGTGATCAAATCTAAAGGTTAATATATTATGTATGTTTTTAAAAAAAGAAGTTGGTACACGAGATAATAAATGAGATAAAGTTTGGTCAGTATATCATTCATTCATTCATGCATTCAAAGCATTTCTCATGAGCTGACCACACACAAAAAAAAATACAAAGACTAAAGCGGAATTCATTTCATTCCATTTCATTCACATTGATTGGGGTGGCTTTCGGATTTTTCGGTTGGGATCTCTTCAGGGGTTGTGTGTCCGTATCTTTGCAACTTTGTAGATACTTTCGGCTGCACATTGGTTGCTGTTTGGTCGCGTGTCAAATAACTGTGCTTGCAGCTGTTTTTCCGAAGGGTGGAAAGTACATATATGATGTGGACGGATTGCCCGATTCATTGTCCTTTTTTCCAGTGGGTTCCTGTTCCTGTGTTTGCCCGCTACCTAAATCAAGCAATTTTGCACTTATTTACTTTTGGGACCCCAAACTTCCACTTTCTTAATTGCCCACCGAAAGTCAACAGTTCTGTTAAATGAGAAATAGAAATGCTGGTAGCAATCGCCGTTCTTAATTTATAGAATTTATTGGCATTTAATGCGTTGGCATGAGGGCGAGAAGAACACTACTAAGACCGTCGTCTGTAATAAAAAATGCATTTTCCAGAGCGACGGGAAAATTAGTCACACAAGCAAAGTTTAATTAATCAAAAAAGAGGGAGGTGGGGCTTATTAATTTGCTCTGATTAAAGGCCCAAAATGACCCCGCAAGAGTCATTCAATCGCTCACTTTTCCTCTGATGAGGCAATGGAAACAAAAGCGAGAGGAAGGAGGAGCTTTCTAAGCCGCCTAATGAATCAGCCCCCGGAAAATGACTAAGCTGTGAAAATGAAAGGAAAGGAAAGCCGGGTGGGGTGGGGGAAAATGGGGGCATGTACGTATATGGGCACCGCATTGCAGTCGAATCCAAAGGGCCAAGGCCACTAAAAATCCAAGTCAAAAAGGCAAACAAAACATTAAATTGAAGGCAAAACTTTGGGGGAATTTACTTCGGATTTTTTTGGAATTTAAAAAAATGTGTAAAGAAAATTTAACAAAACTTGTTTTAAATCAAATACTTAAGATTTATTTACCCCTATCTCAAATTTCATCTTTAACTAATATTTTCTGAAGTCAAGATCATAATCAAAAGTTATATTGATATAACAAAACTGGTTTTAAATCAAATATTTAAGAATTATTTACCCCTATCTCAAATTTCATATTAAAATAATATTTTCTGAAGTCAAGATCCTAATAAAAAGTTATATTGATATAACAAGCATTAGGCTTATAACAGATGTTTCAAGTTCCAGCCTGATCCTTAGCATTTTACGGTTATCATGGCATTATCCTTATAGCCGCCATATGTTGCATACAACTAACGAAAACTAAAATGTATATTATGCCTGCCATCCATTTTCATTTCCATTCCATTTCCACCCTTGGCCTTGGCTTGGCTGCATTTCCAAATTAATTAATTAGCATAAATTATCAATTAAAATGCGCTCAGTCAGCGATTCGAGTCAGCCGCCGACAGCAGGGAAATAGGGGAAGTATTTTCAGGTTCTGTTTCCAGGATCGCTGCAACCACCACCCCGATATTCCGATATGGAATCTAAAAGTATATAAGTATGTCTGTATAATATGGTGGTGAATACGAGTGTCAGCTGGCACCTAAGTGTATCAGCCCTCCGTTTCCCGATGCATTTTAGCGCTATAAATCAACTTCCTTCCGAGAGAGCCCTCCTCCAACCCCCAATGAAAACCAACTCGTGCTGGATTTTGTATTCCCTAAATTAACTTTCAAAAGTGATAAAAAGCTACCATTATATATACGATACTTTATGTCGCTTGTTTATTATTGTATTTACTTTCAAGTTATACAAGTTGTACTTTATTTGTTAAATAAAAGCTTAAGCTAGAGAAAAAAAAAATGTTTAAGTTTGCCGATTTGGATTATAACATGGTTTTTTTCAGTTTTTTGGGAATTTAAAAAATATTTTGGGTACTGAAACTACTCTCGATTAAATCTTTTGATTTAAGTTTTCAATATATAATAATTGTATTTATATTAATACATTTTTTTTTTTCTTGGAATTAAGCTATATATAATCCTATTTTTTCGATCAGATCTCCACCACATAGCGACTGCTGCCCGAGGGACTTATAGAGTAATAGCTGTTCTCTGAAAAGGATATATTAAACTTTATTAGTAATCAAAAGAAAATCGAGGGATTATAATAAATGTTGGGGTATTTGTTAAGGTGATCTTGAAAATATGATATGATGTTATATAGGAATGATACATTAATTATTACCTTCGTCGCTATCGAAGCTATAGAAATTGTCATCATCGCGGGTCATGGATCGTCGGCTGCGTCGTTGGTGCTGCAGGATTTGGTTGGCATTGGGATTTGGATTCTGATTCTGGTTGGGATTGGAGCTGAGATTCGGAATGGAGATGTTGGTGGGCGTGGAGCTTCGCCGGCTGCTGGGAAAGGATAATGGTGAACCGTATTCGGATCGGCTGCAATTGGAGTTCTGGCGATCCAGAGCCAGTTCCATGGTTTTCTTTTTCCCACTCCTAACGATCTCATCATCATCTTGATCCTGATCCTGATTATTATTATTGTTATTGAGAGTTATTTGTGGTATGACCACAGCTCCTCGATTCGTTGGTGTCACCGAGTCCACGGCTCTTTTTTCGCTTATTTGAAGTTCGAGGATTTGCTCCATTTCCGGCAGATCCACCTCCTCCTCCTCCCCCTCGCTGTGCATTCGCCGGGGGCAAAGCCTCGGTCTTCCGCCCTCGAAACGGGATATCAGCTTGTTGACCTTGCCCACATCGCCGGGACGCACTTGCTCCCTGTAGGTGAGCCGCAGGGAACTGGTCTTTACCAGCGGTTTGGCCGGTCTCGACATGGAGGCGCTTCTCGGGGGGATGGCCCTGGTAATGGGAGTGGGAGAGTGTGAGGGCAGAGGAGGAGCAGGAGCAGCTTCTGCCGGAGGAGGAGGCACTGCCACTGCTGGTGGCTTGCTAAGGGGCAGCGGCGGAGGCACTGCATCGTAAATGGGCGGAGTGGCTGGTCGTTTGGGCGGCGGACGTCGCTGTGGGAGTGGCGGTGGAGGTGGCGACTCCGATGGCGGTCGTTCCGAGGCATCCCTCTCCTCCTCCCCCTCCTCTTCGTCGTCGTCCTCCTCCGAATAGCGATCCTCCTCTTCCTCCTCCTCCTCCTCCTCCTGGGCCATCAGGCTCTCCCTACTATTACCAATCTGTGGACTCTGCACTCGGATCCTGGTCACCCGGGAACTACTGTCGTCCGCCTCCTCGCCACTGGTATCGATGCTGCTCCCGGCACTGATCCTCAAAACGGGTGCATTGCGCAGTGCCTCATCGAAGTCGGCAAAGGCCGAGGAGGATCCTCCGGTGGAGGCCTCGAAGATATCGATGCTCTTGGGCTTGTACAAGGCGGGAGCTGGCCAGGCAGAGGATGAGCTAGTCTGCTCCTTGAAGCCAGCTATGATCCGTTCGTTGGGCAACCAAACGTTGTTGGAGTCGGATTTCTGATGACTTATAGCTGGGGTCTTGAATTCCGGTGAGGGAGATTTAGATTTCGATTCCTCAGGATAACTGCGATTAGCAGGAGGATTCTGGGGAGGAGGAGGAGAATAGGACAATCTCTGGGGTCCAGATTTTGAGATTTTAATCTCTGGATAGGGAGAAGTTTTCGTTCCACTTCTAAGAGCAGGTGAAATGGACTGATGATGACCCCCCTTCGAGGAGGCCACCGCTATGATCAGCGTGGATTCGTAGGCATCGCAGTGCTCCTGATGGATGAGCACCCGCGGATAGTCCTCGTCGGCGATCTCCTCCAGCGATTCGCTGCTCCAGGCGGCCGCTCCGCTCTTTGACGCCGCCTGAATCTCCGCCAGCTTTGCCATTTGGCGAGCAGCGTGGGTGGTCGCATTTCCCGATAGGGATGATGTCTGCTCCTGGTCCTCCTCCTCCTCCTCCTGCTCTGGTTGGATCTGGCCAAAGGCCTCCTCAGCGGATATATCCTCGCCGCTGTCATCGTTGTTCTCATCCTCGAGGCTATCGCTGCGATGGTAGGTGGCCGCCAGCTCCTCATCATCATCGATTTCCACGGGCTCGTGACCCACGGTATTCGGTTTGGGTTGATCCTTCGCTTGGGCTGCACTCTCATTGTTGGAGTGTCGCTGAAAAAACTTGAGCTGGTGCATCCGCTCGTTAAGTTTGGCCAGGGTCTTCTCCAGCTGGGAGCCCAGCAGCAGGCCACCGAGGACTCCACCAGTTGCTCCTGATGTCTTGCCTCTGGTTTGGTCTTCCTCTGTGGTTTCTTCCCTTTTAGGAGCTCTCTCCTTGAAGCTCTTTCGCCAGCGCTGCTGCAGTTGCTCCGTGGAGGCAAAACGACTGAGACGAGCTCGCAGATTCCCTGAGGAGCTGATCTTGCCAGGAGGCTCCTTGGCTGGCACTACCACCTCCGCCTCTCCTTCGTTTTCTTCCTCATCCGAATCTGGCGGATTAGCAGTGACCCTGCCTTTGATCTTGGCCGGTCGTTTGATGGACTTCCTAAGCCTCTTGATGTTTTGCCTAATGCCAAACTTTGAATTGGAATTGGTAGTGCTCTCCAAAGCTCCAGCTGCAGCTCCAGCTCCTTCATTCTCCGCCGACTTGGACGGATCCTCTTTGCTCCTGGAGAATTGTGAGAGATTCGGTAGACTGGGCAGATGATGTGGCAACTTGTTGAGCAATTGCTTATAGCTACTGGGACGTTGGACAGCAGCCTCTCGGTTTATTGGTGGTTCCTCCAGATCCACCGAATGCTCCTCCATTTCCAGCGGAGGCTTCCGCACCTTGGCGAACCTGGTGGCAGCTATGCCTGGCTTCCGGCGACTCGGTAGACTCGGTGGCGTGGCCTCCATACCGCTCTCGTCCGTCTCATGGCTCTGAGCCACTTTGCTCTTCTGCTCGAACTGTCGGTGCTCCACCTCCACGTCGTCGTCGAAGGTGTTCTGTCGGCTGCCCGCCAAGGTCTTGATCTTGATGTCATAGTTCTCGGCTATCTCCCGATCCCGGCGCTCCCTGGCCAACTTCTCCGTTTTGAGTTCCCGCTCGTACTGTTCCACATAGCGATCCACCTCGATTTGGTCCCTTCGCACCGTCGTCTGCTTGGCGAAGATGTGCTTGATCCGCAGTTCGCTGAGGCTCTTGTAGCCCCGCTGCAATCGTTGGGTTAGTGTGGTGGCCTTGGTGTTCCCATTGGGCGAGGAGCCATGATCATCGGCTGGTATTTTGATGGGACTAATGGGTCGCGATGCCCGTTCTCCGCTGCCGGGAGCATAGTAGTCATCATCGAGACTACCAGCACTTCGGTAAGTTCCCGGCTGCTGCTGCTGCGGCTGGTGGGATCTTCCCAGCTGCTCCTCCTGTTCACCCTCGTACATCAGCGAACTGATCGTGGAGATCCGCTGGGGCGTTCGGTTTATGAACTGCTGCGATTGGGGGGCCGCCACTTGGAGGTGGTGCTGCGATTGATGGGCTGCTCCTCCTCCTCCTCCTCCTGCATCTTTCGAGGATCTCCCTGCTGCTGAGCCTCCTTCTCCTGCTGCATCTACTCCACTACGGGAGCTGCGAAATATCTTGCGACCACGCAACTTGGGCAGGGATTTGGGCAACTTCAGTTGGGGCAATTTGGCTGCGAGGGGAAAAGTCCAGGAAAATAATTAACATAAACTAAAAATCGCTATACATTTTTTTTTAATATTAGAATTAGTCTAAAACAGTGGCGGATCTAGAATTTTTGTTTTGGGGGGTAGTATCAAAACAATTTGTTTGTTGCATACTTTTTAAATACCTAAATTCCTTTCATTTTTCTCCCAAATGGGGGGGGGATCTAAAAAGAAATATCTTCGACGTGGCACTACTTAATATGGATTTTCCCGAAAAGACCTTCAAGAGCAGGTCTTAAAATGCTCCCAAAAATCCTCCCCCACTTACCTCTCAAACTTTCCACATCGATACGCTGGCAAAGATTCCGAAAATCCATAGAGGAGCCAATGCGATCCGTATTCCTATTCCTATTTGGTTCCAAATCGGAGGAGCTACGTCGTTCCAACTGCGATTCCGATTGCACCTGATGGATGTGCTGATGGTAATGATGGAATTGTTGTTGCTGTTGATGCTGATGGCTCATCGCCTAAAGAATATGTTTATATATCCACTAGATTATAGTAATGCCAATAGGAAGCCAAAACCGAGATCGAAACCGAAATTGAAAACGGAAAACTTGGAACGTCCGTTGCAGTTCAGCATTTTAGCCAATTTGAAGAGGCTCCGGCGGAGAATAGCGCAGAAAAACACGGACTACGGCCGAGGCACCTGGCACCTGTCAATGGAAAATCGCTAATTCAATTAGCACACACGGGGGCTTTTCCAACCCTTTGTTTTGGTACCAAGTAAGGGGTATATCTAGGGTATGCTTTATGATGTCTCAAGAGAAGTGAAACCTCTTTAAAGAGGTGTCTAAAAGTATGTTGTGAAAAATATTGTAGAATTTTAGTTATATTTTTATTCGAACTAGAGAGGTTATAAAGTTTCGGATGGGATTAAAAAATGTTAAAAATATATCTGGAATATCATATTCGTTTTTTAACACCGAAACAATTTAGATCTTAACTTTTAAATCTCAATTTATATAAAAACCTTACAATATTCAAAAAATGTGTGGTATTTTCGATTTTACTTGTTTTTCCTCCTGCTCCTCTTCTTCTTCTTCATCTGCCAACTGCTAACTGCCCTGGCACATTTTCTAACCAGGTCTATGACGTTACCTCGTACTGCCCCCCTATATCTATGTATATCTAGTTCTATATTGATTCATTGACGGTTCTTCGTCTGGCTTTCGGTCTTCAGTTTTCGGATCTCTGTTGCATTTCGTTCACCCATTGTCTCAGTTCTCTTGGCCACTTCCTCCGCGTCTGTTTTCGCCATCCCAAGGCAAATATCGTCGCAAAAGTAATAAATTTACAATAATCGATTCTCTTTTCGTCTGCGTTTGTTTTGTTTTTTTGTACATTTTCCCTTGTTTTTGTGTGTTTACCTTTGTTGCGGTTAATGATTCGAAATGGCTAAAAGTATTTCGATATCGAATTTGTGGGGTCTCCCGCTGGTCAAGGCAAAAAGGTGGGAAATTGTGCATTTGTGGGGTCTTCTTATCTCTATCCAATTTCTTTTTCATAAGATGTGGTTCTTATTTTAAATGTACGAATTTCTTTTGCTATGTTTTTTACATTTTAGAACTATTAATCTCTATAAAAAAAAGACAAATATAATTTTAAAACGTTTGATAAAGTTTTTTTTATATTTTTTGTAAAATTACTTTAGCTTAACATGGCATTATCTTAAAATTGGGCGCTATATTATACTATGTTATAAATGGTATATTATCAAATTTGGGCCCTTTTTTCTTAAAACATTTTGTAAGGTTTCTTATCTTTACTGTACTACAAGTGTACTCAAATGTTGCTCTTATCTTTAATACATGCTTACAAGTTCTTTCAATGTTTAGTTTAAAACTTAATAAATAATTATAATTATACATTTAAGTTACCATTTTTATATAAATAAAGTCAAGGAAAAATTCTTTGAAGAGACATCTGGTAGTCATTAAGTGAACACTTTCCTCGTTGAAATCAAGTTAAAATAATCGCATTACTCACGGCTATTTTTCTTCTTCTTTTACCCATTTTCTTTGCAGACAAGAGACGTGATAAACTTTTACCGCCACCCACACGCCGCCCACCACCCACTTAATAACGCCATCCCGCTCGCACTCGCACTCACACGCGTCGCGTCGCGTTTTTCGCAATTTTCGCAATTGAAAAGTGTAAAGTTCTAGACACACCATTATTATCATCGTTGTCATAATCTCATTTTCGCAGTGCAACAGAACAGCAGAAAGTAATAAAAGCTCGGCTCGCATGCAATTTTCATTAGTGGGAAAATTGTTTGATATTTAAGAGGCAACCGAGGAATAAACCGAATCAACAGCAGCAGCAGGCAGGCAGACACCCACATTCCAAACTAAATTAATAATAGGGAAAAAATAAAAGTTAAAACCAAAACAAACCAAAACCAAACGAAACACACTCGAGGGCGCGAGAGGAGTGCCAAAAACGACGAAAATGTGGCGGCAGTCAACGATACTGGCCGCGTTATTAGTGGCTCTTATAACGGGCTGTGCAGCAGTCAAAAGTAAGTAGAAAAATCTGAAAAAAAAAGAAATTCGGTATCACAAATAGAATATAGATTTAGTTCAATGGCTTTTGAAGAAACTTAGATCATAGATCACATGAGATTTCCCTACCAAAACTTAAAACCCCAAGCGGCCCTTAAGTGTACTCCCCAGACTTTGTCTTGCTCTTAAAAATTAGTAAATGCTAAAAATACTCGGAGTTTTGTGAGGGAAATCCTCAATTTATGCGATCAATTAGTACGCTGGAACCCAAGGCTCATCGATCTTCCCCCCGTAATATCTTCTTAGGCAACTCCCCACCAAGAATCACCAAACAACCGGCACCCGGAGAACTGCTCTTCAAAGTAGCGCAACAGAATAAGGAAAGTGACAATCCATTCATTATCGAATGCGAAGCCGATGCACAACCCGAACCAGAGTAAGTTAACCATAGATCTATAATCTTTATACTATACAAGATGGTTCCGAAAAGAAGAAAAATTGTGGAAATATCTGGGAGGTTTAATGCTATGATCTGTAATCTATATACTATACAAGATGCTATTATATCTCTTTTATATCTCTTCGGTGTCTGAACATTTATGTACTCTGCCCTCTATTTTAATTCACATAAATCAAATTTAAGCAGTCGCGTCTACAAAACCATCCTATACCAAAATTCGTTTAGGAAATCGGATTTTTTTTGTTTATTTATTTCAGCCTTGTTGTTCCTAAAGACTTGTTGCTTTTTACGAAATATTTAGCGTCGTCACACGTATTTTTAATTCATTCGAGAACAGCAGGAAGCACATTTTAAGGCAACTTGATATAGTCTGGCCTAAAAAATAGTTTCTGTTGTTTAAAAGAGCGAAACTAATTGAAGGAACCTCGGATATAAATAGGCAGTAAAATAGATTTGATAGCTTTCCATATTATTACCTCGAACTTTTTAAATAACATGATTAATTAAAACTTTAAAGTGTATTGCACTTTTTTAGGGTATTTAATAAACCGAATTCCAAACATCTGGCCCCATGTTCTTGTGGTTCAGCTATCTTTGTCGTCGAACTGTCCAAAAATATACTTCTAAATGTATTTATAAGTTTGATTTGGCTCTGGCTCCCCCGCTTTATACTTGTTGTCTTATATTTGTTTTGTGATGATGCAAGTCTCGTTGAGGAAGTGAGTGATATTTGTTTCTCTGAGTAATCCATTTTGAACCTGTTCCCTAAACACGTTTCGTTTCGCTTGTTTTATTCATACATGTAGTTTTTGATCACTTTTTTAGTAGAGCGTGTACTTTGGGGCGTCATTGCAGGGGGATTGAGTCATTCGGTTGAAAAATGCGGAATTTGAAGTTAAAAACTTTGTGGACAGAGGGCAAACAGCAGCTGATGATGATGATGATGGTATGGTAATGGTGATGGTATGACCTCATTGCCAAAGAACAGGGAGTGAGGGTGTGGAACGGAAAATGTAGAAGAACATAAGAGCATCGTGCCAGAGAAAAAATTCCAAAGTGTCTGTGAAATATTTCTGTTTTGAAGAACAAAATATGAAAGAACAAGAGAGAACGCTATAGTCGGGTTGGTGTCCCGACTATCTAATACCCGTCACTCAGCTAAAGGGAGTGCGAACGCTGTACTCGGGTTGGTGTCCCGACTATCTATTGGGGCTAAAGGGAGTGCGAGGGAGATAGATATATGAACAATTTTGATTGCGTATAACTTTTTAATGAATGGTCCGATTTGAAAAATGTCTTCTACATTTCGATAGGTATTGATAAACACAATAAAACTGCATTTTTACTTTTCCGAAATATTGAAATTTTTAAAATCGTATATAAGCGATTGTGGGCGTTAGAGGGGGCGTGGCACCCTTTTGAAACAAACTTGCGCTGCGTAGGAACTCCTAGAATCTGCATGCAAAACGCCAATCTTCTAGCTTTTATAGTTTCCGAGATCTCAGCGTTCATACAGACAGACAGACGGACAGACGGACAGACGGACAGACAGACAGACGGACAGACAGACGGACAGACGGACATGGCTAGATCGACTCGGCTAGTGATCCTGATCAAGAATATATATACTTTATAGGGTCGGAAACGTTTCCTTCTAGCTGTTACATACTTTTGCACGAATACAATATACCCTTTTACTCTACGAGTAACGGGTATAAAAATAGTTTTCCTCTCATTTTCATTTCGAAAAGGAAAAATTTAAAGTAATAAATTGTAGACAAATTAAGTGGATGGGTTCTTTTATTTATTAGCTTGAATTTTTTATTACTATAAATACTGGAATGATATGAATAAAAAAGGCTCCTTTTAAAATAGTGCATATATTGCATGAAAAACAGAAGTTATCGCCTTTTGAAAGATAGAAAAAATTATATTTTCAAAAAAAAAATATATACATATATATTGGGGCAACAATATGTTTAATAAACATGGTTTATTCTTGTATTTAAGATTTAAATAGATACATTTAATGGAAAGAATATAAAATAAAAATTTTTTTCTTGTTAATGGGTGTTTACTGTATTCTAATAAGATATTGGCAACAACAACAACACAAGTGCAGTGGCAGCGCAGTAGCAGCGCTGCTGGCGTCGGCAGAATAGCAACAGATGGCCGAATGCCAGGCACACTCACACAAATATACACTCACTCACACATACAGAACGTGAGAAATGTGCAAGAATAATAATAAGAAAAGGAGGAAAAAAAAGCAGAAGCAATGGGAAAATCGTGTGTTGTTTATTTTTACACGTACAAAACTTAAATGGGTTAATAGTGGGAAATGTGTGCGCTTTTCTTTTGGCCCTCTCTATGGCCATCTCGCTTCCTCTCTAGCACAGCAAGTGGTTCAGGTACAGTGTTAGAAATTTAAAAAAAAAAACGTAAAAAAAGTATCAGAGTCAAAGCGGTAATATCACAAAAAACCAGTTTGACCGGATGGCCAAGCACGTTGAGAATATTAACCAAAGCGAAATGGAAACAAACTATGGGGAAAAAAGAGAAGAAATTAACTCACCTATGCCGGCTAGGCATTACGTAATTTTACGGGACAATTTTGACCAAATTTCTCAGAGAAATGAAAGAGAATTAGGTACTTAATGGGTTAGAATTTTTACTCTTAAGTACAAATTGACTTAACTAGAAGTTAAAACTAAAGTACCAACGTAAAATTTATGATTTCATTGTTTATATCTTAAAAAATCATATTATGCAGATATATTTGATTACACCATAATAAATTCACCAGCCAATTATTCATGTCAATTAAATAAATCGAAAGTCTATGGACATTTTGTGATTGCAACATAAGTTACGGACTTGTGAAAGATATATATTACAAAAAGCCAACAGCGTGGGGATAAAACGGAAATTGCTGGCCAATTTTCATATTTTATCTTAGGCATGTAATAAGCTAAATTACAGGCATTTTTTCATTTCATTTTTAATTCATAACTATTTGGTTATGCTCGTTGGTTTGCGTTGGTTTCAAATGCACAAAGAGAAAAAATATGGTAGTTACATAGATAGGGTTTGTTTTTATTTTCATTACTATTATATTTTAATGTAGAGAGATTTTCTAAGATTTTGTTGTATTTATTTTTACAATTCTTTGGGAGCAAGTTATTAATTTTTTAGTATTACCATATCTAAAGTTTTAGTTTTTAGTGTATGAAATCAGAATTTAGGCCGCATAAATTATCTTGATATTTGACTTTTTTTCTGTGTTTGCATTACATCAGTCGCGCGCCTAATTTTCTCTTTTTTATTTTTTTGTGTGGTGCATTCTATCTATATATCCACATCTATATCTATCTATACGCCTCCGTGATTCAGCCTGACATACTTTTATTGTTGTCATTGGCCGATGTCTGGTGTCGCATTTGTCTGCTCTTTCTGTTGCTACTTTGCTGTTGCTGTTGAATGTTGATGTTGCTGCTGCAAAATGCATAGCACATAACGCACAGTTATTTTTAGATTCCAACACAAAGTGATCCGTTGATAGTGATCAAACGATCCCAGTGATTACCATCCAATAATTACAATCGTTATAGTTATGCTGCTGTGTAGTTTCCTACTGGGATAAACACTTTCATGTGTTCTACTTATTAATATCCCGCTGTTTCATCAATATTTCGGTCTTTCGGCAATCAATGTTAATTTTCCAGAATTTTTTTTATATCTATACTATTTCAGCTGCCTTAAGACTTCATAGAAGTGAGTCAGAACTTAGCTATACATATTTCAATTGATTGCATTTTATATTAGGTGCAGACACATCTGGTCATCGAGTACAAAACAGAACCAACTGACGCATCGAAAGATGAATAATCCGAATGGCCAGCAGTTCAGAGAGAGAAAACCAGAAGAGAAAAAATACAAATGAAATGAAAAACGTGTTTTCTAATCATTTATCTTTACCTTAGTGTTACAAATTTTCCCCTTAGGGAAATATACGATTATATCCACGTACTACTTTCCCTTTTTCTTTGTCTGATTTTCTGTTTTCATTCAAACGAAAATATTTCCATATCATTTGTGCCAAGCCTTTTCTTTTCTTTTATTTATTTTCAAGTGGCTGTCGGGGGTTGAGCAGTTCAATTGAATCGGGTTAAAGCTCAGTTATTTAAACCGCTCAATTATCTTTTCTTAACACTTTGAAACATGTACAAAAGTAACATTAAATATTGTTTAAGATGCCCTTGAATTCTTAAGGTTTTTAGGCTCAGCTTTTGAAAGAAAAGAAGAAGAAGAAACGACTCACGCTGTTTGGTTTTGAAAAGTTGTTTGCTTGAACTTTGAAGAAAAACTTGTTTTGTGGGTTTTTGTTTATGTTTATGCATGTGTGGGAGCCATGACAATCGTATTAACTTTAAAACCGACAAATAGTTGGGTTTTCTTTTGTTTGAAGCTTGGAAGAGTGGTATAAAACTGAAGCAAAGCTTTAAGATGACGTTAACATGTTTAAAACTACATTCTTAGTGTAGTTTTAATATTAAGCAATTAAAAAAATATTTGGAATTTTATCATAGATTTTTTTCAAGGCAATGAGTGTGTTATCCTTGCGGCCCAGAATATTCCACATACGCAGTGTAGGACAACAACAGCTGCCAGCTGCTGCTGCTGCTGGAAGATAAATAGAGATAAAAATATGGAGAAAGGAGTGGAGTTGAAGGCTCATTGATTTTTCACACCACGTTACACAAAGTCCTTCAAAAGCTGGCGCTACTAGTTCATGTCCTTGAATGTTATTTTCCTCCATTTGGTTGGTGGCCCACCCTCCCTGGCCATTTCTCTATCTCCCCCTCGTTAATTTTGTTATTTTAGCTTCATGTTTCCCTAATGATTTTGTCTCGTCAGCTTGGCGCCAACTTTGCTTCTACCACCCCAAAAAATAAAATCAAGGAAAAAGAACCGACAAAAAAAAAAAGAATGAAAAAACTGCAACTGAACAATTCAGTTGTTAAGTAGTCCGATTAAAATCCGGAACTTGCAACCCCAAAAAGATGGAGTCATCAAATGTCTGAGTGAAAGACGGAAAATACAGTAGATCCTCTTTAAGGCAAACCAGAATCTGCACACCAAAAATAACTAAGATTATTCTAACTTTTATTATGGATTTATAACGAAAGGAATCCCAATTTTTGGCACGGTCACACTGGCCCAGTCTGAAATGCAACTCTGATCCGTGATTTTCAAATTAGCCTCGTTTGACTGTACTTCCCTTGTGGTATCTCGCCCCTTCGCAAGCATGATTCATGCGTATCAATCAAACTTTTTGGGCGCAGGACAAAAAGAGGTTGAGGGGTGAAAGGTTACGGAGGGGGTTGGGCGGTGGGAGTTAACTGATGACGACACGTTCCAGTGTTGCTGTCTCGACTTGCCATTTTGTCATTTATTCGGCTTCCATATAGCCGTCTCTCTTCCGCTTCCGCTTTTCCAGCTTATTTTGGCAATTGCGCATCTAAAGAATTAACAAAGTGGCAGAAATCGGACGGGGGTACTATCTTTTGCCATATTTAATGCAGCCAAATTGAAGAAAATCGATGAACTGAGACAGCGGAAAAAATAAGGCATAACGAGTAACAAGAGTAGGGCTTCCTTCCTATATCGTTTGTATATTTCTTGGGAGGGTGGAAAGTAAAGAGAAATATTACTTATTCATTAATCGAACCCAAAATGACTCATTGTACATGGGGTACTTAAAATGCAATTAGAAAAAATTAGTAATTCAGTAAAAAGCTCTTAGAAATACCTTAGAAATAACTACCATACTAAAAAAAATCCTGAAAATTTTAAAAAAGAAAAATAAATAAAAGGTAGCCGTTAAACAGCATGTCTTGTAAAACGTAAAGGCCCGAAACCGTGAAGAACATTATAAATTCCGCAATTAAACCTCAACATGAATCTGTCATGCGTTCAAAGGCTTATCTACCTAAGTAATTCGGAAGATCTCGAGATCTGCTCCATTTCGACATTATTCTGCAGTCGAAATTCCCCTCACGATGAAATAAATCATAAAAACTTGCACTCAGATCTCTGGCCAAAGATTAAAGTCAAGTAAAACCTGAGCTCAAAAAAAAAAAAATTAAAAAAGTTAAGAACTTTTTTCCCAAAGTTTTCTCACGTTGCGTATTGCATTCATGATCATCATGATTCCCCACTCCCTCTGCTTCATTCCCGCCTTCTTGTGTTCTTTCGCCGACGACAACTTCTAACGGTGGCTCTTTAACCCTTTTATGGTTTTATGAAGTGGACCGACCCAAAGAAGGTGGAACAAAAAAAAAGAAGAACAAAAAAACATTACGCACATAACAATTACGAACGGAATAAGTAGTTTCAGAGGGTTTCTTGTTCTTCTTTGGACTTCGTGGCTTTAATGACGTTGCACTGACGTTGGGAATTTAAATATATGGAAACCCAAAATGATATCAACATATTTTTAGACCTCGCCACTTCCGGTTCAGATGTTTTGGCCCTACCCACCGTGTCCACAGGTGTCTTCCTCAGTCGTCTATCCACCTTTTTTTCTTTTAGCACACGAATTTCTTCCGTTCAAGTAACAAAATGTTTTGGTTTATTGATTCCGCTGTCAAAAACAGAGGCATATCATCTAAAATGCTATCAAAACAAACAAACGATACAGAGAAAAAAATGTATGAAAATATTTTTTATATATTTACAATTTTGTAAATTTGTTTTGAGAGTTATTTTATTTATTTATACATTTTTGTATACTTAGTAAAATTTTATTTGAATATATATTTGTTTGTAATGTAAACTTAAGTTCTCAGTGCACATTTCCTTTGCCAACAAAAAGGTATCCATCGATTTGTGTGCAAAAGGGATGGCAAGTGTGTGTTTGGGGGATGCCCCTTGGGCGGAAAACGTTGTTGCTATCGAAATTTGGGGGCTAAAATGGTAGTTAACTGGCCAACATGCATATATTGTATGTACATTGTACATACGCTGGGCAGAGGGCCAAAAGTGCTTGAATATTAAGGCATCATTAGGGATATTTTAGTTGGAAATTAACCATAATACTACAAATACATTGGTTTGCTAATTACTAAAACATTAAAAGTGAATAAACCTAACTGTAATGGAATTCCTAAAGTATTTGTGTGCTGCATTTAGCATTTTGTCTAGAAAGCAAAACCAAAAACCTTTGCCTATTCAACTCCCCGCCTTAAACCGAAACTTTTAAGCCTTTTCCCAAATTCCCACACAATCTTTTATAGCTCGTAAAACCAAAAACGGCTTTTTAAATATGTACAACATACAGACAATATTTGCAAGTCGTTAGACATCTACTCAAACTCATTCCCTCACTAGATGCTGCGGCATCCTGTTGCAACATAAAAAAAGAGAACCCGACTTCAGGAGGAAGGAACTCCATTCAGTCGATTCAAGTATGTGTGTGTGCATTGGAATGCGGGTGCAACCCTTCAAGGGGATTCCCCTTTCCTCCTGCTGCACAGTGGAATCGATCATATTGGGATCATATTAAAATATTCAAAATTGAAATTGAAAAAAATCTTCAATCTTAAGTTTAATAAGTATGATAATAAGATCTTAATAATTATTTCCTGGTATTAAGAAATCATGTCTAAATTTTCTATAATTTTTCCACTGTACTTGGAGCTTTGAGTCTCGTGTTGTTTTTCATGTCAGATGTTAAGTACAAACTTTGGTGTGCCACCATTCCCCATATTCACTGTTTGCCCCCTTTGGTGGCTGCGCTTTCATTCAATTCAGTCAGTGGAGTTATGCCTGGCTGGATGAGTCATCGTCCTGCTCCGTTCCGTTCCGTTCCGATCCCCAACTCCTGGCCATCAAAGCCCCCTTTTAAACTGAGACCGACCGGCACGTGGCAACTCTTTTACTGTTTGTTTTAGCTAAAAGCGTTTGTTGCTCCCGCCTAATCCTTTTCTATCTGGTTTTGCCTCCCTTCGCTTTCCTCTTTCGCTTTGCGAATCAATAGAAAAGGAGTTTCTCTAGTCACTCAGAGAAAAATTAGTACCCATATGATATGATATAACCCCAAATATATTGCAAGTAAGAACTCTATAACTTGTTATTTTTGGTATGCAGGTTATATTTTGCCATTTCCTACTCACATACCAAAATTCACAACAATTGAAAGAGTTGTTATCCAGAAAAATATAATAGTTCCCTAGAGAAATTTCTCTCTGTATAACTATCCGCCCTTTAAGCTCTTAATGTGCTGTAATTGCAATTGAAAACGCATTGAAAGACACATAACTGACATTTGACATCGTTGATAT
This sequence comes from Drosophila lutescens, assembly GCA_037075285.1. Taxonomy (NCBI): domain Eukaryota; kingdom Metazoa; phylum Arthropoda; class Insecta; order Diptera; family Drosophilidae; genus Drosophila; species Drosophila lutescens. Next base: position 340,085 of record JBAMCF010000314.1, read on the forward strand.
GATGAGTAAAATCAGAAGTCAGTGGGAGACGCAATACATGGGAAAAGTACATACATCCCCCCTTAGGAGGGAGTCCACTTGAACTTGGGCAACCTCGACGAAAAATTGCTACCGATCGCCACAAGCTAATTTCGTCGGACTCTCTGACTCGATGATTATTGCCCCAATGTTCCGGTGATTCAGCTCAGTTCGGTCAGCCGGTTCCCCAATGTTCCAATCTTCATCTTCAATGCTACTGCTGCGTGTCTGTTGTAATTTTACTTTATTTCACTTGCTGTAATTTTCGGCGGATGGACAGAGCAGAACCGAACAGATTGGGCAATCCAACCAGAAGGGCACGACAATGTCAATTGTTTTTTATTTCGTTTTAATCTTATGCTTGATCAAAAAGCACAATGGGCACGAAAAGTTTGCAGTTACACGATATGAAAATGTTTTTCCTCTAGTTTAGTTTGTTTTTTAAGTAGTTTATGCAACTTGGGCTGTAAGGAAGTTTATATAACTGCATGATGCTTAAGAATTCGCGCTCTTTTTATAAAAGTTTTATGTTGGCTGGTTTAATTTCGCGCGTGGAACGTTCGTGGAGTTACCTAATTTGTTTCACAAAAGCGGAATGATTTAGTTAACATTATTAGAGTGGACAGTTTAGGGTGGGTGGGTGAGGGATTCCCAAGTTACAAGTTTTGCCTGTTCTTTTTTTTATGTTTCCTTTCCCTTGGGGTCGTTGTCACACCTAATTTTCGTACTCGCTCGCTCTTTTGGGCCCATCCATCAACTGTTGCCATGCCAGGGGTCACAGGTCACAGGTCGTGTGCCACCTAGAGCCCCCTTTTTTGCATTTCCCTGCTCTGCTGCTCCTTTTTCGGGAACTGCCATCGAATTGTTGTTGGGCTTGCATGTTTGTCGGCCATTAATGGGTGGTGTTTCCCCCGCCTCGGATTGTCCAATGTCCTATTTTCGTGTTTCGTATTGTTGTTATAGTATGTTGATACCTTGGAGACGCTTCCGCTTTGCCCACTTCCGCTCGATGTCCTGTTTTCCTTTTTTATTACGAAATGCAGGCATTATTCCAAGAGAATGACTACATAAAGCAAAAGAGATCTTGTTATTTATTTGGGTTACATAAAAGTTTTTTTATTTTTATGCCTGTTCAATTTAAAGAAGTTGCACTGTAGTGTTTTTCGGTGTCATTGCACGTTTGACATGCACAAAATGTCAACAAAAATGACGAAACACGCCCAGTTTCTTGCGAATTTCAATTCCTGCTCGGTTTTCACGATTTGGTATTAGCCGAAAAAGCTTTCTGCTGTTTTCTACAATGTGGACTCTGGTCCTTGGGCCAACCCTTGACGGCAACTCCTCTATTTCCTCTAACACCCCAAACCCCTGGAAAAAAACCCGCAGGCCATTTAAAGTTTTTTGCCATTTGGCCGCCGCCGCCGCCGACAAAATTCATGGAATTAATTCCGAAAGAAGTCCGAGCCAAAAGGCAATGTACCCTAAAGTCTCAGGGGAATGTGGAAAACGTGACTAATTTGGGTAATGAAATACAAGAAATGCCTAATTAATTTAAATGTTCTAAGCGCAAATGCCACGGAGAGCCATAAAGTAAAATAAATGCACCTAAGGGCTTGTAAGTAGGTGAGAGTTAATTATACTAACATATAACATTTATGGGATAATTCATTGAAATAATTTGGTATTATTCCAAAATTAATTATATAAATTAAGTAGCTTTTTTTAGCTAGCAGTCAATATATAAATTGATATCTCAATGGGATATTTCCGGAGTGTGTGCTCATTTAATTTTGTTTGATCAATATTTTCTGATGGCTAATAAAGCGCCGCCTTCAACCTGTTGCCTAGGGTATAATTATATGCGGCTAAGTGCAGGATGCGGCTTTCTTAGACCTAATACTCATTTTGGCCCCTCCCTTGGTCCTTTTGTTTAACTTTGGTCTGCTCCCCTCCTTCCAAACCCCCCTTTACCCCCCTTCTATCCGATACTCTGTCCACTGTCTCGCCGTATTCCCCACTTTTCCTCCCCAAACCCCTCTTTTGCCCACGTTTCGCCCCTCTTTGAGAGTTTTCCCTTTGGCTAAAAGCGGTTTTGGCTTGGCTCCTTTTCTTTACCTCGGAAAATCCACAATTGCGGTCACAATAATAGAGCTTGAGGTAAAAATCTCTAACTAATGTATATTAAATCGTATCAGATATGAGTATAATAAAAATTACAATATTAATCTATACTACTAAATAAAGTAAAAAAAAACAATTTTTAAGGGGAATAGAAATCCACAAATATTTCATAAACTTTAAAAATAAAATCTTCTTACCTATATTGTATAGTTATTTATATTTTTTAACTTTGCCAAGATCCTAGTTAAATGCTTTTAGGTGTATGTCTGCTGAGTATATGTATATAACTGGGTTATGGATACATATGTATGTGTATATATCTGCCCTCACTGTGTCCACTTTCTTTCGTGGAAGTGAGCGCGCAAAAAAGTATGCTACGGCATTTTGTTATTTTGCAACCCCAAAAAATAATGCAGAAATGGAGCTCAACACACACACACACACCCATCCCCATCCCCACCCACAAATATGCAAAGCAACGAGTGTGTGTGTGTGAGTGTTTGTGTGTTTTAGCCGGGTTGATGAGTCATCAGCAGCCATATCCTGGCACTTCTTGGCGCATTTTCCCTTCAGATTTCTATCGCTATGAAAGGCTGGCAAAGGCAACAGCAAAGGCAAAGTAAAGCTAAGGGAAAAACGAAAGGGGGTAGAGGGGGTGCTTGTGCACTGGCAAAGGGGGGGTGGCGAAGTTAAGTGAAGCCAAGTCAACCCTAAAACTATCAGTGCACTTTGGGGTTAAGTGGTGGCGAGCTGGAAAAAAATGAGTAAAGTGAAGGAGCTTTACCAGCAGCTGCTTAAAACAAAAAACCAAAGTCAAGTGAAAAGATAAAGAAGCTTAGAATACCCTGTGTTAAAATATAAAACTGGTTGATTACGTTATATTTCTGCACTATTTAGAATTCAAACAAATGATATGAAAGTCTGATCTTATGAGTAATAAGGTATAACCTATTTAAAAAGGAAAGATCAAGTGGCAAGAAAAACTGTTTGACGTAGTAATCTAAAAAAAAAGTAAGAGAAACTCGGAAATATTTTGGAAATCCGTGCTATGGGTTAAATTCACAATAGTCGAAACCAAAGTACTACAAAATTCTGATAGTTAGCCTTTTTAATTAGGTAAATATTATAAAACAATAGGTATATTACAAATATTATAATAAAAATCCCAAAATACCCCTTAAAGAATACAGATACCATGTAAAAAAGTCATAAGAATAAATGCACAAATCGTTCAACTTGCAAATGGGCGAATTCCTGCGGGCGTGACTGTAAGGGCGTCGAGAAGGGGCTGGTGGGCGTGGCCGAGCAGCTGTTGTCGTCTGGCTAGTTAGTTGTTGTCTTTGGCAACCGTTTCAGGTGACCGCTTCGCTGCTAAAAACTAAAATGGTATGTGGGTAGTTGGGTAGGTGGGAAGTTTTGATGGTGTCGAGCGATGGCGACAGACGTTGTGCTTAAACGCTTGACTGCATAAACACCCTATCCTGTATCCTTGTATCCTGCTATTCCTTTTAGCCATTTGGCCGGCAATTTATTGACCCGCCGACCAGTTTGTTTGGGTGCATAGTTTAGAACGTATAGAGTTCATGGGATCGGCGGGTGTGCTGCCGTGTCTTAATGTGTCACTGGTATCCCCCACCTTCGATATGGAAATCCTGGCATTTTTGCTGTCTCATTTCGTTGCCTTTTTGACCCCGGAAATGAGGGGTTGACACACTTTAACACTAAACACTAAATTCTTATTCATTAAATTTTTAGACTGAAAGCTTGAATGGCCAATTAAAAGAAGAGTTCTTAATCTGCATCCCATGAAATCAGTTGACTCACTCACTCACTCTGCACTCTGCGGTTCAACAAACCCACCGAATGCCACAGAGTTCTCTTCGCGGTTCAACTTACAACACTTAAAAACAATTCAAACGATTGACCTATTGCATGACCCGTCGTCAAGACCGAGCCCCAAAAGATCCGATGAAAAGAGCTAAGAGTGGGGGAAAAATACGGCTAAAGTACGGCAAACAAAAAAAATAAGTAAATAAAAAAAAGATGCTTAACAAGCTCAAGCAGCGCGGCTTGTCCGCATAATTGACTCGAGCTTTTGAGTTATATACTTATATATACAAATGTCTACAACTATTTACAATTGCGGTGAGATTAATAGTGGGATCTGGGAGAATTAAAATTAATTACAGTAAGCATGGCTTTTTTAATCAGAACTAAGTTAACTGAGCCCTACAATTCAAAAATACTTAAAAAATAATAATTATAAAGTTTAAATACAGATAAATTTTGTTTGATATTAGTATGATAATTACCATAAATATTATAAATCATAAAATATATATATTAATTAGGCTTTATAAATTTAAAGCATACATTTTTTGTAAACTTCCAACTGCTATTCGTTTACCCTCAACTGTACCCTCCTTGAAATCCATACATACTATATCTATAACTTCTGGCATAGTTACAGTTACAAGCAGAACCGCAGAAAAAAAAGCAAGATACAAGATAAGATACAAACTTGACTAATGTACCAGCAAAAAATGGGCTCAGCTCGTTGACTTCCTTTTTGCCGCTTAATTGCAATTACTTGAGACATGAAACCAGCTGAAATCTGCCACCCCCTCAATAATCCCCCCTCCCATCGCCCCATTCCGCACACACTTCAATCCACATTTTTCGCAATTGGAAATTAAACAAGTTGTCATAATTTGTGCATAAAAAATGTCTTAATTTTCCTCTTTGCTCTCAGCCGCCTCGAGAAATGTTGATTAAGCGAAATTAAATGTGGAAATTAAGTTGTTAGAGAGTCGCGATCTTAATGAGTCGAGTCTAGTCTCGATTGCCAGTGAGGAAATGCGGAAAACTGTGGGTTCGGTTCGGTTCGGTTCGGGAAATGGGGTTTATGTTCAAACAATTAATGGGATTAGATAGTCCTAAGAGCGATAATGGTGAATGTGCTGAGACAACAAAATGTACTCCGAATTAATTGAAATTATTTGAAAAGTATTTACTATTCATTACTAAAAAATGCAATTGATTGACTCATTATTTGTTGTGAGCTCTTTGTGGAGTTTTGTATGTCGGAATGACTTATTAGGCTTATCATATCGGTTTTCTAACATTTGTAGCTTTTTTCAAAGGGTTTTTACACTTACTATATTTTATAGTAGGTTTATGTTGTTTTTAATAAATTTGTTTTTTTTTATTATTTTTAATTTTTTTTTTATAATATTTAAATAGAAACAATAAGAACACAATAATAAATATTATATTAAATATTTCCACAATTTTTTTCTTTTTATTTATTTTTTTTTTTTATTATTATTATTATTTATTGTTTTGGCTTCCAAACGCTACAAGTTATATAACTTATAAATTACTTCGCTGATCACAACGTTTTTGTTTTATTGCTTTTTTTTCTTTCTTTTTTTTTATATAATATTTAAATAGGAAACAATAAGAACACAAGAATACAATAATAATAATTTGATATCCAAGTTAAATATTTCCACAACTTGGGGAACCGCTTATTGTCCAACAGTCGAAAACATTTGCTAACTACCTGCTTTATCTTCGATTTCCCCCCACCTACAGATATAGTTGGGTCAAGAATGGCAAGAAGTTCGACTGGCAGGCGTACGACAACCGGATGTTGCGACAGCCGGGCCGCGGAACCCTGGTGATCACCATTCCCAAGGACGAGGATCGCGGCCACTACCAGTGCTTCGCGTCCAACGAATTCGGAACGGCCACCTCGAACTCGGTGTATGTGCGCAAGGCGGAGCTGAATGCCTTCAAGGACGAGATGCCCAAGACTTTGGAGGCCGTGGAGGGAGAGCCCTTCATGCTGAAGTGTGCCGCCCCCGATGGCTTCCCCAGTCCCACGGTCAACTGGATGATCCAGGAGTCCATCGACGGCAGCATCAAGTCGATCAACAACTCGCGCATGACCCTCGATCCCGAGGGCAATCTCTGGTTCTCGAACGTTACCCGCGACGATGCCAGCTCGGACTTCTACTACGCCTGCTCGGCCACCTCGGTCTTCCGCAGCGAGTACAAGATCGGCAACAAGGTGCTCCTCGATGTCAAGCAGATGGGCGTTAGTGCCTCCCAGAACAAGCATCCGCCCGTCCGTCAGTATGTGTCGCGTCGCCAGTCGTTGGCCCTGCGCGGCAAGCGCATGGAACTGTTTTGCATCTACGGCGGCACCCCGCTGCCGCAGACCGTCTGGAGCAAGGATGGCCAGCGGATACAGTGGAGCGATCGCATCACCCAGGGCCACTACGGCAAGTCGCTGGTCATCAGGCAGACGAACTTCGACGATGCCGGCACCTACACCTGCGACGTCTCCAACGGCGTCGGCAATGCCCAGTCCTTCTCGATCATCCTGAACGTCAACTCGGTGCCGTACTTCACCAAGGAGCCCGAATTCCAGACCGCCGCCGAGGACGAGGAGGTCGTCTTCGAGTGTCGCGCCGCCGGTGTGCCCGAGCCGAAGATCAGCTGGATCCACAATGGCAAGCCCATTGAGCAGACGCCCCCGAATTCCCGTCGAACGGTCACCGACAACACGATTAGGATTATCAATCTGGTCAAGGGCGATACCGGTAACTACGGTTGCAACGCCACCAACTCGCTGGGCTATGTGTACAAGGATGTCTATCTGAATGTCCAGGCTGAGCCGCCAACCATCGAGGTTCCCCCAGCCGCCGTGTCCAGTGTGGATGGCCGGAACATCACCATCAAGTGCCGCGTCAAGGGCTCCCCCAAGCCGCTGGTCAAGTGGCTGAGGGCCAGCAATTGGCTGACCGGCGGTCGTTACAATGTCCAGGCGAACGGTGATCTGGAGATCCAGGATGTTACCTTCTCGGATGCCGGCAAATATACCTGCTATGCCCAGAATAAGTTCGGTGAGATCCAGGCGGATGGCTCGCTGGTGGTCAAGGAGCACACACGCATCACCCAGGAGCCGCAGAACTACGAGGTGGCCGCCGGACAGTCCGCCACCTTCCGCTGCAATGAGGCTCACGACGATACGCTGGAGATTGAGATCGATTGGTGGAAGGACGGGCAGTCGATTGACTTCGAGGCCCAGCCGCGGTTCGTGAAGACCAACGACAATTCGCTGACCATTGCCAAGACCATGGAGCTGGACTCGGGCGAGTATACGTGTGTGGCCAGGACGCGACTGGACGAGGCCACGGCCAGGGCGAATTTGATTGTCCAGGATGTGCCGAACGCACCGAAACTCATGGGCATCACCTGCCAGGCCGACAAGGCGGAGATCCAGTGGGAGCCCCAGGGAGACAACCGCTCGCCCATCCTGCACTACACCATCCAGTTCAATACCTCCTTCACGCCCGCCTCCTGGGATGCGGCCTACGAGAAGGTGCCCAATACGGACTCCTCCTTCGTCGTCCAAATGTCCCCGTGGGCCAACTACACGTTCCGTGTGATCGCCTTCAACAAGATCGGAGCCTCGCCGCCGTCGGCGCACAGCGAGAGTTGCACCACCCAGCCGGATGTGCCCTTCAAGAATCCCGACAACGTCGTCGGCCAGGGCACCGAGCCCAACAATCTGGTCATCTCGTGGACTCCCATGCCCGAGATCGAGCACAACGCCCCCAACTTCCACTACTATGTCAGCTGGAAGCGCGACATCCCGGCTGCCTCGTGGGAGAACAACAACATCTTCGACTGGCGACAGAACAACATTGTGATCGCCGATCAGCCGACGTTCGTCAAGTACCTGATCAAGGTGGTGGCCATCAACGACAAGGGCGAATCGAATGTGGCCGCCGAGGAGGTGGTCGGCTATTCCGGCGAAGATCGTCCGCTCGACGCCCCCACCAACTTTACGATGCGACAGATCACCTCGTCGACCAGTGGCTATATGGCCTGGACGCCGGTGAGCGAGGAATCGGTGCGGGGTCACTTCAAGGGCTACAAGATCCAGACCTGGACGGAGAACGAGGGCGAGGAGGGTCTGAGGGAGATCCATGTCAAGGGCGATACCCACAACGCACTGGTCACCCAGTTTAAGCCCGACTCGAAGAACTTTGCCCGCATCTTGGCCTACAACGGTCGCTTCAATGGGCCGCCAAGTGCCGTCATCGATTTCGATACCCCTGAGGGTGTGCCGTCGCCTGTTCAGGGATTGGATGCCTACCCGCTCGGCTCCTCGGCCTTCATGCTCCACTGGAAGAAGCCGCTGTATCCCAATGGCAAGCTCACCGGCTACAAGATCTACTACGAGGAGGTGAAGGAGAGCTATGTGGGCGAGCGACGTGAGTACGATCCCCATATCACCGATCCCCGGGTCACACGCATGAAGATGGCCGGCCTGAAGCCCAACTCCAAGTATCGCATCTCCATCACGGCCACCACGAAAATGGGCGAGGGATCTGAGTAAGTAAAACGACTGTAATACAATGGGGATTGAGGGGAAACTCTTCATTTACGTACCTATATTCATATTCATACCTCTCCTTTTCCACAGGCACTACATCGAGAAGACGACACTGAAGGACGCCATCAATGTGGCCCCGGCCACGCCCTCATTCTCCTGGGAACAACTGCCCTCCGACAATGGACTGGCCAAATTCCGCATCAACTGGCAACCAAGTCAGGAGGGTCATCCGGGCACTCACTTCTTCACCATGTACAGGTAAGACTTAAATAGATTTCTGCAATGCATTTAGTATATATTTAAACCTTTTTACCCAATCCCCAGGATCAAGGGCGAAACCCAGTGGGTGAGCCAGAACGAGGAGAAGAACAACGACTACCAAGAGGTTAGAGGCTTGGACCCAGACACCGTCTACGAGTTCCGCGTGGTCTCCGTGGATGGGCACTTCAATACGGAGAGTGCCACGCAGGAGATCGACACGAACACCGTCGACACACCGTTTATACAGCCCAGTGAGACGGTGGCGAATGCAGGTTGGTTCATCGGCATGATGCTGGCCCTGGCCTTCATCATCATCCTGTTCATCATCATCTGCATCATCCGGCGCAATCGGGGCGGCAAGTACGACGTTCACGATCGGGAGCTGGCCAACGGCCGGCGGGATTATCCCGAGGAGGGCGGCTTCCACGAGTACTCGCAACCGTAAGTTCCTACATACATATGTGCATGTTCAGAGGAATAATACCGAAATGATATTGGATATCGATTCGATCTCTCTTCAAATTGTTCAAAAACTCAAAAAAACAATTTCGGTATCATAACCAATTGGTCATTTATAATTGCGATTATTTTCGATAACAAATCGATTAATGTTTCTTCTGTATGCAATTGCAGGTTGGATAACAAGAGCGCTGGTCGCCAATCCGTGAGTTCAGCGAACAAACCCGGTGTGGAAAGCGACACCGATTCAATGGCCGAATACGGTGATGGCGACACAGGTTAGAATCCTTCCTATATCTACATATATACTACATATCAGGACTAGGCTATCTGTATATCATACGAGTGTGTCTAGTGCTCTTTCTCTCTAATATCTGGTTATCCCTAAAAACGGTAATGCTGCGTTTGTAATGTACTAAATAGTTTCCTCTTTAATTTTTGGTTATTGCATTGGTAGCAATACATAGATAGGATAGATAGATATGATTTGTTTAACTATTCTTTTTACCTTAAAGCTTACCTCTTAAAATATTTTTAGAAGCATGTTGAACCTTACAGTACAGAATGAAATTAGAGATACATATATAGTGTTCGATTTTGAAAGAAGCTGCATTACCGTTTTTCGGGGTTAGTCGGTGTACCAGTAACAGTTATACTTGTAGGGTTAAGTCTAGCACCCCCCCACCCATTATGTTTTTGTTGTCTCTCTTTGGTTGTTTTTCACTCTCTTGATTTCTTTTGCCGCATTTTGTTTTTGGTTTTATCGCCATTGATGACGATTGTGTGTGGGATGTGAAAATGAAAAATGGATAATTATGATGGAAAATGATCAGCTGTGGCCACAGCCGCTGCTCGCGTCGCAGCCGCAGCCCGCAACAAGTCGACGTCCACCCAACACCAACAACAACAGCAGCAACAACAACAGCAAATACCGTCGCTACCTCAGTCGCCGTCGACGTCGGCGTCAACCGTTCCATTGCTCCAACCGCTCTCCTCGGCCTCCCCCTCACCCTCACCCGCTTCCACCTCCAACCCCTCCCCCGCCCCGCCCTCCTACGAACTGTGCATGGCGGATGCTGAGCCCCGCAAGGCCTAAAAGAGAGTGTGGGGAAAAGAAAGAGAGAGCTCCGGCTCCTTTCTCCATTTCTCTCTCCCCAGTCCGCCGTTGTTGTTATCCAATCAGTCAGGTAGCTCTCTCCCTTTATTCGTTTTGCTGGCTGTCCTGTTTCCTTAGCGGCTCTTTCGTTACCTTGCGCTTCAAAGAGTCAAGCTCTCTTTGCCGATACAGTGTTGGTCATTAAAATAGCACTACAATATGATATCTTTTTATTATTTGCATTAACCACTCATTTGCTCAGTTACTATTCAATTAAAATCAAAATTAAAATTCATTTCTGTACACATTGTTTGCCAATCCTATATTTTTGACCGCAGCTGTAAGTGTCTCTCTCACTTTTCTGCCGCTTCCAAGATGCTGCATGAAGTTCAAGGCTCTGCCCAACTCCTTCCAGGCAACCGAAGAGAGCCTCTGCCGTTGTAAAGCCGCTCCTGCGCTTTTGCTTTCTCTTGATTGATTTGACTCATTGATCTCTGCACGACGTTGATTGTTCGTTCTCTTTTATTACTAACAACCCCATCTCTTAGAAAAGAGAGTCCTCACAACCACAAGTGGTGCAAAAATATCGGAAATAGCGATGGAAATCGTTATTCTGATCGCCGATAAAAACATTTTTGAGACAATTTACATATTTTGTGTTCCTTGTTATGTGTTCTTTGTTTATATGTTTCATATTACTTATTTTTTGTAACTGCACAATATTTTATTTATATTATATTTGTATTATTTTTTTCTTTTTCCTAAACACGTAAAATAAATAAACCCAAAACCATAATAAATCGACAACGACAACCAATATCCAGGCATGAACGAAGATGGATCCTTTATTGGCCAATATGGACGCAAAGGACTTTGATTAAATTAGTAAGCAGCGCGCCGCAACAGCAACTCAAAAAATATCGAAACCGAGCCCTTAACCCCAAAAATCAACAAGACCAAACACCATCACAGCAGAGAAAGAAAAACACGAATGGAACCATTCAAGGAATAATACTACCCAACCATAACATGGGTATCAACTAATTTTTATTCGATTAAGTGCAAGGAACCACGATTATTTTAAAGTATATATAAAATTAGAGGTTTTATATATAGCTATTAAAATTAAAAGTCTAAAAAAATGTAAAAAAAACAAACGCAAATCAATACTGCCAAACAACATGAACAACACAACAGCAACAACAACAACAACAACGAGGATGCAGCAAAAAGGCTATTAACACAATACAAGTCTTCATCGGAAGAAGTAGTAATCGAAAAAGAAAATGCATGCGAATCAATGATTAAAGTGAACCATATGTTTTTCCGGAAATAATCGGGCAGCAGCTGCGTGTAATTTTTTTTTGTTAAGAAATTTAAGAAACTATGAGGAAAATGAAGCTCGCTTTTTAAATCTCTATATTGCGCACACGTCTACCTGTCCCACTCTATCCCCCGGCACTCTGTATATCTCTGTCCCGCTCTCTCCCCTCTTCTACTTGTAATGCATATATATTTATAAATATAAAGCGTAAATAAGTTATAATTTAATATTTTTTTATAAAAACAACAACACTCGAATGTAAAATCTCCGTTTTAGATTGGCCGTAAATCGTAAATCGTAAATCGTAAATCGAAATGAAACCCCTTTAGCTTACATGTTTACTACTTTATTTAAGCCTATTGTGTGTATTTTGTTTTTATTTCTTTATTTTATTTTTTTAGTTCGTGTAATGACTTTTGAGTTTTTTGCTTTAATTTTGGACAGTGAAACAGTGTTTTGAAATGTATAAACCACATTCAGATGTATGTACAAGTTTCCCTGTTTGTTTTCCTTGTTTGTACCGGGAACAGCAACAAAAAGAAGTCTATTTTTTCAGTGTATTTAATATTAAAGAATGAATGAGGAGAACATCATGATTATATGAAAATATAATTTTTTTTACATATGTTTATGTACTTTCGCATATCAAATTAGAAAGAAAATCAAATGAAATAAAGAAAACCGAATAATAAACTTTGGAATTATTATTATCAAAATGCATGCCATAGTAAGCTTTTTATTGCAGTTACTTAGGTTTCTTTTTTGGCTAATCTTCATTTTGAGCTGAAATGTTTGCAAGGTAAAGTTGAGCAAATTCTCAAGTATTTTTTACTATATTTATTTGTATTTGTAGTTTGCTTGCCAAAGTAGTTTTAGTTTAACAAGCTCCCTTTAGTTTAAACCCCTCTAAAAAAAAACCGGGATAAAAACGATAACAAAACTAACTTATAATAATATTAAATCGCGATAAAAAATAATGCAAAATTCCACTGGTGTTGGTTGTGGTCTTACATGAATTATAAATATAATAACTAACCCAATGAAAACACAATATCATTTTGCACTCACACATATTGGATTTTAAACTTTAATATGATTTTTTAAGAGTGCCAAGAGAGATCTCTAAAAAAATTAAAGTAAATTGCCATAAATTTACCACATTTAAAATATTAAAAAATTATAATTATTAGAGATTTCTAAGGCAACCTTAATAATTCGAAACACCTTAGATAAGCTCAAGAACTGGACCCATTATATTTCTAAGAAAACTATACCTTTGGAAAAATAATAAAATTAAATGGAAACTAATATTGTAACTTACTCTATCCCACCAGGACAATTCACCGAGGACGGCTCCTTCATTGGCCAGTACGTTCCTGGAAAGCTTCAGCCGCCGGTCAGTCCACAGCCGCTGAACAACTCCGCTGCGGCGCATCAGCCGGCGCCAACTGCCGGAGGAGGAGGATCGGAGGCAGCCGGCCCATCGGGATCTTCGTCCGGAGGAGGGGCAGCAGTTGCAGGAGGAGCCTCGGCCAGCAATGGAGGAGCTGCAGCCGGAGCCGTGGCCACCTACGTCTAAGAGGCGTGGCTGGGACTCATCATTTGCCCCCCTGTTCTCCTGATTTTCTTCGAAACGATTCAAAAACCAAAAACAAAAAAACTTTGTGTAATTCTATGTGTAAAACGAAAACTGCTTTAAGTGTCTGCAAAAAATGAAACAACATTATAATTATATGAAAAACGAAAACAATTGTAAAGTGAAGAAAAAAACTCGCATGAATTTAAAGCATATAATTTTGCTTCTTTTGGCTTATAAAATTATTCTAGCAAACAGTTGAACGCCTTTTCAAGAAAAAACAAAACAAAAATCTTTTGTATAAGCTTAAAAAAAGAAAAACAAAAATGAATGTAAACGTTAAAAAATATGTATGGGGAAGGAGAAGAACAATTAATAATGAAGCCTGTTTGTGTAATAATTTTTTTTTACAAAAATACCCTTTAGTTGTTAGTGGCACAAGGATTATTATGTCTAAACGGAAAGTCGAGTCAACTGAGAGATCGAGAGGGAATGGAGGCAATAGCGACGGATGTTCAGGATATATCATCGATTGCAGTCTAATCTAAAATAAGATCTGTTCAACATGTACAAAAACCAAGGCTTAAACCAGAACCATCGGGCAGCTTCGATCAATGACTGACTGAATTGCGAAGATAATGCCTTGACTATTTTGCAATCAATTTACAGTACAGTACAGTACGGTACAGTAATGTATGACTAACCAAATACAAAATACAAATACAAATATCGATGTGTTCAATTAGCAGCAAGTCAAATGTTCAACTTGACCTCGATTACTTTTCGCCACAATCAAAGAGACTTTAAGGGCAGAGCAGATTTTCCAAGGCCAGTTCGTCGGCAATTCGTATATATTATATATCGTATAAGTTCCGATTTTCGTCCATAGTCTAATGCAATTTTTCGTATTCGCGTATAGTGTTTAAACTTTAAACCTTAAACAGAATCCCCTCATTTTGTCCATTAATTCTTTAAGTAAAGCAAATTAGTTAATTAACAAATTAGTTGACCCGAACGTAGCGGTCATTGTAACCTACCTATTATAATATGCAGCTAAAAACATATAACCTACGATTGTTCCACAAGTACTCCCTCATTTATTTGAATGAAAATGTTGAAACCACTTAATCCAGATATCTGTAATAATAACGATGTATTTCATAATTTTTTTTATAAACTAAAAACTAAAAAACACACAAAGTGGCATTAGAATCTAAACACAAACAAACACAATAAAATAAATGAAAAACAAAGACATAAAAACACACTTTTCGTTTTTTCAAAATCTTCTTTGCCGCTTTGAGAGAAGAAATGCTTTGAACTTTGTAAGAAACTCGATCCGAATATATCTACTAATATATATTTGTTAGAGTACACAATGCGCTTAGATCGACACCCTGAAAATGAACCCAATCCCCAGAACGGACTCAGTTTTAGAAACGTTAATTCGAATCGGTTCAGTTTTATTTGCGAATTAGGCAGTATATTAAGTACTTTAGGTGGATATGTAAGCTTATGATAATTTGGTCTTTAACGAACATACAGGGTTGCTTAGTCAAATTTTTGCATAGATTTAAACAAGTAAAGAAAAGAAGAAAAGAAAGATTTGATGACTAATATTTTGTGCGTTCTGTTTGTTGTTATTTCAATTAGCTACTTGTAATGAACTATAATCCCCGGCTTCAGCATAGCTTTCAATCGAATCGAATACCAATACCCAGCACCCAACACCCATACCTCCCCGAAAACCGAACCCACACAAAAATTGGGAGACAACCGAACGATCCACACACAATTCACCTGCACCACGCATATCCCAACGATTGATATAACAGATATACGAGGAGGTATATGATATAGAGCGGAGGGGAGTAGGAAACGGAAACTAGATCAGAAAGGACATGCAAGGACAACAAGACAAAATAACTACAAAAAACAATACAAACAAAACTTGCTATACAAACGTATATATATGGATATATGATATATATTTACAGTATAGAGGACAACGATCTAAATCTAATGTTCACGACAAAGCGATATATATATATATATATACATACACACAAAACATATAGAGAGATGTATAAGATTTTGCATAGATATTGTGATTTCCCTAAAATAAAAACTCAAAATAGTCAATAACAATGTGGAAAGCCGAAAAACCAAAAGTAAAACAATGAAACTAAACTAATATTTCCCCTTTTTGTCGTATACTAAAACTAAAGTGTTCATCAGTGGAATTATCGAAATAATCGTTCGTCTTCGATGAAAGAGACAGAGCCATACAAAGCGATATCGATAACGCTGTCAATAGCGAGAGAACCACAACAACAACAACTGCACTGCCTGTGTCGGGTTCTATTTACATAAACATTTACATTTACATTTACAGAATCATAAACATATACACACTTCAATAGGCGCCGCTTGAGGGATTCGGAATTCAGAAAACCGATAGCATACAAGCATCCCATGCAAAACATTTTCGAAATTTATAAAGGTAATTTGCACAATACTGTGATTCCTAGCCAGAAACAAAAAGACACGATGAACAATTAACGATATACGATTAATTATCGACTTGTGTGTGGTTTGAAAATTGATGTGTTTGTATTGTATGTATATTTTTCACAGCATATTGAAAATGTTTACAACAAGAACTACTTATCTAACCACTCAGTAATATCCAACTTGAACAATTTACTTGCATATGATTATTACGACTATTATTGCTAACCAATGGCCTAACAACAAATTAAATATTATGCAGAACGAAATCGAAAGCAAATGAATACAAAAACACAAGAAAACAAAGTACTTTTTTAAAATGAGTTTTTAGCGAATCAAATATAAACTTAAGATTAACAAATTCGTATACAATAAAAAAAAAGAAAGCCGAAAAGAAAGCAGCGTCTATAAAATCACATCCAGATCAGAGAAAAAGCAGGAGAAAACCCTCCTGATTTGCCGAGGAAAATCAAAATGAGCAAATGGAGAAATGCGATCAGAAACCGTGTAAGCTGTAAAACCTATAATGAGAAATAAACTATAGAAACTATATAAAAGGAGAAAAGCATTGGTGTTTTTATTAATGAAATAAATCTTATTTGTTTTAATTACAACCTAAACTACCGATCCCTATCACATTCTGCAAAAAATTTGTTTTTACCGATTTTCACTTTTTTGATAGGGGTAACATCATGATTTTTTGCGAAAATTGGCCAAAAAATAAAATGTCCAGGTTTAAATGACAATCGATTGGAAATTTAATAACGAGTCCAGAAAGGTATGACAATCCATATTTGGATCAATATTTTTATTGTTTCGGCGAAAAAAGCAATTATTTTTGCGTGGAAAATCCGGGAATTGGGTTTTTGGTAAAAACAGGAATTTTTCCTTTTTGTTTTTTGCTGTAACTTGGCCAAAAATGGTCCTACACCAAAAAGACATACTGTTTTGAACAGGTAACAAAACAATAAATAAATCCATGACAGTTTCCGTGTGATTTTGGATAAATAAAATTTTCGCCAATTTTCACATTTTTTTTAAGGGGTAACATCATGATTTTTTACGAAAAATGGCCAAAAAATAAAATGTCCAAATTTAAGTTCAGAAAGGTATGACACCTTCATATTTGGATCAATATTTCCATTGTTACGGCCAAAAAACGGATTTTTTTGGATGGTTTTCTTGGTTTTTAGTAAAAATATCAATATTCACGTTTCTTTTGTATAACTTGGCCAAAAAATAAACTAAATTAAACAACTTCAATTTCAATTTCTTTATTATCTTCCTGTTCACAAGACAAATAAATCAGAAGTTTCAAATTTCCGTTAGCATTCGCTAGCATTTTTCTCAGTCAAATGGTGGGATTCTTGATCTCTGATACCAGGCGAACAGAATCGTTTAGCAGGTGTAAATCAATCAGCTGATTAGTTTAATCCGCTCTTACTTAGTGGTGGGCTTTTTTCGGCACGCTCCATACAAACTCGTGCCTGTCGTGCCGAATTCGTGACACGAACACAAGAACAGCGTGGTTGCACATCCCTAATTTGCGCTCTGCCTTAAACTAACGGTTGTCTTCCAGTAAGCTCGACTCCTATTGGTCAGTGGGGGCGGGTAAACATGGCTTCCAGGCAGCCATCTTGAAAAAGCACCGTTATGTGAGCTAAGTCAGAATTACCAGCAGCGACCTACTGCTAATCTGCTGATTCTGTGCGCCTGGTGTCAAAAATCAAGAAATCCGTCTTGAAACGCACAAGTTGTAAATTACGGTAAATTTGGATCACTTTTGGGCCGAGTTTTGGTCCAATTTGTGGAATAAAGGGGGAATTTCCGGGTTTCTGGCATTAAAATGTAGCATACTTTTCAGCGTTACTGATTTTTTTAAATAATAAAGTAATACTTATTTTTCGAATTGAAGAAATATTTTGATTAATTACTTTCTTTATTTAAACTGGAAAGGAAAAAAAAACATACATATGATATATGCTACAGAACTGATGCCTTAAAGAATCAAAAATACATATGCTAGCCAACTGTTTTCTTAGACAACGATATACATATTCACTTAAACAGTTGCTCGGTCCCCCGATTCATCTGCTTCTCCAGCGGCTGTGTGGCCTTGTCAGCTTCTCAATCCGCTCCTGCGCCGCCGCCGCCGTCCACTCACAGTTCCATCGACCGACAAATCTAGCACCCCCGCCCCGAGATCATCCAGCCCATCCCCCAGGGAGTCAGGCTAAATGCCGCGCCTGACTGGCTTGGGGGCGAACAGCACCTTGGCCGGCTTGCAGAGCTCCAGTTCGCTGCCGGGTCGCACGGCCAGGCACAGCTGGATCTCCACCAGCGAGGACTCCGTCCAGACGCTGTGCGACAGCAGAATGGTGGTGCGCAGGCGCACATTCGTCTCGTGCTCGCCCTGCTCCGTCATGATGGGCTTGAAGTCGCTGCGCTTCGGCACCACCGTGTGCATGTGCTGGTCCGGATACTTGATCTTGATCCTCATGTCCGCCTTCTGGGACTCGAGCAGATTGTCGATCTCGGCCACAAAGGGTACGGCTGCAATCAAGCCGGCCGTAACCTTGATCACATTGTCCTGCGACTGCAGCGGACACGGCTCCAGGATGTTGGCCACACAGCGGCGTATCTTCTCGTTGGCCGGTGGCAGGGCCAGCGGCGGAGCCTGCTGGACGAGCGGCAGAATCTCGCGGAAGACGCGACCCGGCTTGGGATCCGAAATGGCATCCAGCTTGCCTAGCAACTGGCGGGTGAAGCTGTCCGGCTGGGCATCCCTACTGCTGGCCAGGCCATCCTTCTTGGACTTCTCGGGCTGCTCTATCAATGGCAACGCTCCCGCCGGCGGCTTATCATCCTCCTCCTTTGTATTCGCCTTGATGAACTCACTGATGTCAACGGCGGTTTGCAGCAGCATCTGGCAGGGACCCAGGGCACTCTGCGAGCGATCCCTGACCACAAGGACCAGGTGCAGGGCGCAGGCCCGCAAGCGCAGCTGCTTCACCTGCAGGATGTCGCCGTAATTGAGGCCCGAGAACGTGTGCTGCAGCTTGAGGCAGTTGCGGATGAGTGCCGCCAGGGATTCCTTGAGCGGCACCCGGCTCCTTTGCGTGCTGGCGCAGCGCTGCATCTGCTCGATCTGGATTTGGGCGGCCAGGAAGGTCTCCAGGAAGTTCGAGGTGCCGTACATGACCGCATCGATGGCTCCCAGGCGCTAAAACAGAAGAGAAGTGTAAGTTTGAGGATATTTTTAAGCAACAATGACCCCACCCACCTGCAGGTTGGACTGGGCCGTCTGGAGCAGCTCCACCCGCTCGTCGGCCATCGTGAAGATCTCCTCGATGTGGCTGAGGATCATCTGCAGATACTCCGCCGAGCTGCCCGCCTGCCGCATAGCCGAATCGATTCTGTGGGTGGCACTGGCCGAGGAGGCGCCCTCGATGGGCAGCTGGGGCACCAGATGCGGCATCGAGTCGCGCAGGTAGGCGTAGTGCCGATGGGTGGCCGTGGGCAGCAGACTGATGATGGGCACCAGGTGCTCGGCCGCATTGAAGACGAGTATGAGGACGCACAGATAGGACGGATCCTCGACATCCCGTTCGGGCGTCTCGAAGAAGGGATGCACGTAGAGCAGGTGAACGGCCACGGCCATCACGAGATGCGGATGCTTCTGGCCAATCTTGCGCATGCAGGCGTACGTGGAGTGGCGATCCTGCGGATACTTGGCCAGCACATCCAGCAGCTTCTGCACCACCATCAGCAGGCACGTTTGGGTGGACACGCGGCAGGCGCCGAGCATGAGATGCAGTCCCTCGCGCACTTCCACCGAGAAGTCCTCGAGCGAGCCGAGCATTATCTCCAGCTGATCCTCGCGCAGCACAATGTGCCTGGCAATGGCCGTCAGGCTGTAGATGGCCTTCAGCCGCACGTCCTCGATCTCGTCGTTGAACATGTCCACGAGGAAGTCCAGGCTGGTCACCGCGAAGTCCGGCCGCGAGAGGGCCAGCTTGCACATGGAGGCGACGGCCGCTGTGCGCACCTCCAAGAACTCGTCCTCCAGCCCGTGGATGAGGGCACCGCACGCTCCGCTGGCAATGATCGAGATGCTGCGGGCGTCCAGGTGCTCTTGCGGCGCATCGTCCGCCCATCGCTTGCCCGACGACCACTCGCCGCTGGTCACCAGCCGGGCACCGCGCTCGTGCGCCGTCCGCTTGCGGCGCAGATTGCTCATCAGCTTCTTGTCCAGCGTCTGGTGCAGGAACTCCCGGCTGACGGCCGTCATCCCGCCCAGCAGTTCCGCTGCCAGCACTCGAATCTGCAGCGAGAGATCGCACAGCGCCTCGCACACCTTGCTAAAGGCGGCGTCTATCATGCGCAGCTCCTCCTGCTGGCGGTCCGAGGGTATTATGTAGTCCGGATGCCGGTTGCCCAGCATGAAGACCAGGCGCAGCGCCTCCTTGCGCACGCACTCGTAGTCGTCCTTCATGGCCTCGACGGCCCGCTTGTAGAGCACCGCCGGCAGCTGGGATCCTCGCTCGCCGAGGGTCAGCAGGGCGTGCAGAGCTTGGGCGCGGACGCCCGAGTCCTGCGAGTCGATGTAGAAAGCTAGCTTCCACACGTAGTGCCGTTCGCCCTCCATTTTGGTGGCAAACCGGCCGATCACCAGCATGGCGTTCTTCTGCGTGTGCGTGGAGCCGGAGCGCAGCTGCTCCTTGGCCAGATGCGCCACCTGGGTGTTGTACGAGAGGGGCACCAGGTGCTTGCGGCGCTCGCCGATCCGGAACAGGCACATCATGCCCTGGGCGAGCACCTTCTGGGAGACCTCCTTGCGCAGCAGGAAGATGAAGTAGTCGATGATCAGGGTGACCGCCTGCTCGGTGGCGCACTCGCAGCCCAGGCCGGACAGCAGCTCGAGCAGCTTCACCCGGATGGAGGTGTCGCTGTCGCGCTCCTGCAGCTGGTACAGCTGGAAGATCTTGTTGGCCACCTCCTTCAGCTCGGCCAGTTCGACGTCCTCGTAGGATATCTCGTCGGTGATCTTGACCAGCAGCTCCAACAGTTCCCTGCTATTCCCGGCCGCCAGCTGGGGAGTCGGCGTCCCGACGATGGCGCCGGCGCCGACGGAGGAGGTCGTGGCGGGAGCAGTGGCAGCAGTCGGTGGCCCCGGGGGCAGACCCGACGGCAGA
This sequence comes from Drosophila lutescens, assembly GCA_037075285.1. NCBI lineage: Eukaryota > Metazoa > Arthropoda > Insecta > Diptera > Drosophilidae > Drosophila > Drosophila lutescens. The sequence goes on from JBAMCF010000314.1 coordinate 361,058, forward strand.
TTGCCCACATAGGCGTCCAGCTGGCTGAGCGCCGTCAACTTGCGCTCCGCATTTCCCGCTTTTCCGGCTTTCCCGGCCTTCGCATCGGCGGCCAGGGTTTGCAGGCGCAGCTTCTTCACCGCCGGCGCCCCGTCCACCGTTTCCACGTAGGAGCCGAAGCGCTTCTTGATGGCCAGCGCCATGGTTTCCTCTCGCGTTCCCACGCGTTCAGCCAATGGCGAATGGAGTCTCGTCTGCCACCTGTTGGCAGTTCCTCTCAAGAAATCAAAAATCCGCTGCCTGGAAGTAGTCCTCAAATTAGAGATGGCACTCTGTCGATAGTTTGATGCCAGCCGCCGCTAGCGATGGTCTCGTGACTATCGGTACTTAAACCATTATATGCATATTAATAAATAGAAAATAATATTTAACTCCCCAAGTATAATAAGTTATCTGTCCCCTCTGGCATGAATAATTCGAAATACATTTACTTTACATTTAATACGAATCACTTGTTGATTCATCAACAACTTATTTATCTACGTTTTTGATTCCGCAGTAATTCATCAAACAAAATTATTTATCCATTTCCACGTCCAAAAGGGACAAGGGATCCTCCTCACCGACCCTGCTCTTATTTTTGCAAGCGTAGTTCTTAACGCATCTCATTGCTTTGGACAATACTTTTTCGGAAGGCTCTTTGGTCTCAATTTGACCGATGGCATCTAAAATGGAAACAAGTGTTTAAAAATTATCATTAACTAGGCTTAAGAACCTACCCATCACGGCGCGAAACAGGTGTGGATAGTCTTTCAGTCTTTTCTTGTTCTTCGCTCCGTCAATATTATAGGCTAAAATGATTTCATCGCCGAAAATTAGTCTAATAGTGCGGCTTGTCCTACCCCGGCTCAACAGTTTCTTTATGGACCTGACCTACGAATATGAAAATAGAACGATATAAATATGTACTTTGGGGGGTGGGGGTTAGGTGAGAACCCACATAGATCGTGGAATCCTGGCCTATCTTCTCATCCACTTCCACTAGTTCCTCCTCCGATTTAATGGGGAAGTCGTCATCTGGATTGACCGCTAATTCTGGCTTGATCGTCCTAAGCGTCTTCTTCACGATGTCCGTAAGCGTAGTTACCGCCTTTGTCAACTGTCGGATTTCGGCGCGCTGGGCCAATACTTCTGTCTGGAGGTCTGAATTGATTTTGATATTACATTAGCTGTCAACTGTGCCTTGCTGCAAGCATACCACATATCTTTGCAATCAAGAGATCGTTTTCTGCGCCAAGGCTGCACACGCTTTCGATGCGAATCCGTTTCGAGTGTGGCTCTGATTCCGGATACATATTAAAACTGATAAATCAAGAACGATGTCGCCGGTTCGAGAACGTTTGATTAACTTTGCTGCACTGCAGTTTGAGAGCTGCAATTCCTCGATGCTTCATCATTCATTTCAGCAAGCAAACAGGGTTGGAGCGATGAAACAGTGATGACAAACTGGGGGCTAGGTAACTGCACAGTTTACTGGCGGTTCTTTTCAAATTGTATTCGCATGAATTCGGCAAGGTCTCCAGTTAAATGTAACTCAATGAATATTCCCTTTAAATTTGTTTTAGTTATATATATATACATAGTTATATTTTTACAAATAAAATTAAAATGGCAATACTATCGATATATGCTGTAGCGTTGCCACCTTTTCATTTAGCAAGTACTCCTGCGATAGGTGGGTGTACGAGCTAAGTCACATCGAAAATCGATATTTTAGAACACCTAATCATCAATAGTGTGAACGATAACTGTTCTGTCATTTTTTAGTACCTTTTTGAGTGCACTACACTATTAAATAAAAAAACATATGTTCCCAATTAATTCATCAAACCAACAATCGTGCGACAAGTTGTCTGCGGGCGGACGTGGTGCACATTTTGTTTTGTTTTTATTTAGGAAGTAACGTAAGCCTGCCACTCATAAATGTTAAACAAAAAGTTCATCAACTTTAGCCGATAAAGGGCAAATGATAAACAAAAACAAAACTAAGGAGTGCGAAAGGCGGCGCACACCCACACACATGTGCGATTGGATAACACAGTGAAATAGATCGGGTTTTACACTTGCAAAAACGATTCAAGCTATTATCGTGATTGTTTTTGTTGCTATTTTTTTATTGCAACGGAGATGCTGCAGCCGGCCGTCTCTCTCGCTCTCAAAGCTTAGCATATGTAGTGCGTGTGTGTGTGTGATGTGATTTAATGCAAAAAGCTACAGCAAAGCAATAAACAGAAACTGTGATTGTGGATAAAGAGTGGTGAAGGGAGCGGGAGCGGCAGGGGGGGTCAGAGGGAGCGGGACAGCTGCTGCAACCATTGTACAAAATGACAATCGTTGGTTTATTGGGATTAATTGTTGACTCTCTGTTTTTAGCCAGACATTCCGTTGAATTCGCCACTTAAACCGGCATTACAACATTGTTGCAACAAATCGCCCGCCCAACTGCAGTAAGTATGAACATACAACGAAAACATAAGCAAAGAATGAAAGAAATAGAAATACTACTAATTAAACTAAAAACAAAGCTTAACAATCCTTATCGATAATCAGCGATTGCATACCGATTGCGATTATCAGTGCCAATCGCTTATCAGCCAATTATACCGTTACAAATTAACCGACTATCTGTGTGTGTGTGTCGGTGTGCTTTGATTGATATATGTACGAATTTAGATCAACAAACTCTCCCTCTCTCTCTCTGTTACACTATGATATAACAGCTCCCCGCCCCCTTAAAAAAAACACGCACTAAAGGAAAATAATCACTCTCGCTCTCCTATTTGTTTTTGTAAAACACGACAATCACGATTTGACATTTCGTAAGCGTGCAAATGTGTGTGTGTGGAGCCATAGAAAAGGATGGAGCTCTCTTTGCTGAGATCAGCTGATGGACTGAAGCAACGGTTAATGCCATATGTCCATGCAAATATACAGAGAGAAAAAATTAATTGATTTCCTTTCCATTTATTTACAATTGGCATGAATCAGTAGTCTCTCAGCATGGTGAACTTAAAATTCCATTTAATTATTTATGAATATAAATAAATTAGGATGTAGATATTTTGCTGATCAATCACTCTCTGCTCAATAGAGCCAACAAAGAGTTTTTCAAATTATTGAAATAATCCCTGCTTTTTTTCTGTGTAGACATAATGCAGGCGACTAAAAGCGAGAGTGTCAGAGATAGAGGTTCAACCGGTTTGTTCGGTAGTGTTTGTTGTTGGGTTATCAGAGGCGCAGTCAAGGGGGTCTAAGTCACACCACCCCCAGAACTCCCAAAATATATTAAATAGGAGGAGGAGGGTTCCGAAGAAACCAAAGCAACCACAGCCTTTAAAATAATGTTATCTAATCCCCATATCTATATCCTCATATCTATCTACAATCCCCATATTTCATCAAAAACCCCCATTAACACTTTATCTGCCCCGCCGATGTTCAATAGGTATTGCAAAATCCAAAAACCATTGCTGCATCCAAGAGTAGCAATTATGTATTGTATGTTCTCTTTTAATGGGTTATTTTGAAAGTCTCTGCGGGCTTCCGTATCGATCTTTGACTGCCTAGAAATACCGCAACATAGCTAATTTTCCTTTCGTTTGGGCCAAATACGAAAAAAGAGGCAAACCAACCAACCAGTTAACCAGTTGTGCCAGTCCAGTTCAGTTGGATAATTATTGAGTCCATCGCTCCAAGGCTAAAGCATTCCATTCCTCACCAGATCTCCACATCAAAAGGTTTTAACTGTGCACTTGGCTATCTATTTTTATAAAGATTTCGCCGCTTAGAATACGAAGAATTCCAGCAAAACGGGTTTTCTATCGCGATTGTTTCTAAGCACTCGACTGCGGTTTTGGTTTTTATTTTTTACGGATGAGATTAATTACAATAAAAAAAGGGGAGGTGTACGTGTTTTAACTATTCAATGAAAGCTGCGCGTGTGTTTGTTGGCGTTTTTCCCCGCAGCCTCTATATATTACTAATTATCAGACAAAAATACAATGTTAATTCAATCTGGAAATGTTATGAAAAACAAGATTACGTTGTATTTTGAGGCTTTATATAGAGTGACAATCGGGTTTTTACCAAAATGCACACGAACAAGCCATTATACGGTTATAATACCCACACCCATTATATTTATTATCATCACTTAGGATCCTTTTGAGGTCTAACAGTGGTAACCCAAGCCCTTGACCCTCGACCGCACTGCCTGCGATATCAGCCAGCTTTCTGCACTTTGCATGCCACAAGTGGCTCGACTCGAACATGTTTTCCTGATTACTTTGTAATATGTGGTCTCGCACCACCACCTTATCACTCAACTACGATATGAACCGAATGCGGTGAACCACAGAGACAAACAAAAGTAAAAAAAAAAGAATATGAAAAAACCGAAGTTGCTAAAGTTCCCAGCTCGATTCGTCTGTTTTAATTCAGGTCCGCAGTGTTCCCATTTGCAGAAGTGGAACAACAGTTGGAGGAGTCGTAAGCGCCCCATTACAATCCAGGTTAATCCAAGGTCAGACGTGTGTGAGTGGGGGGAAAGTGGGCGGCGCAGTTTCCTCTTTATCCGGTGGGTGGGGCACGCGGAGCTATGCCTGGTATTTTCATTTCACATTCCCCACTTCACAGTCCGTATTTCGTATTTCGCATTTAGCATTCCCTTCGAAGATGTGAAAGGGAAAGGGCGGAGGTTGGGTTGTTCGGAGATTGACTTTCTAATTGAAATATCGCTGTAAATGGGAGTTTTGGGTTGGGCAGCTTGACCCGAAACACACGTTAAAAGTTGATCAATTGCAGTAGAGATTTTAATAGTTTAATGGAAAAAATATCCCATTTTAATGAGATTTTTAAAATCTACAGTGTGGAAATAATCTATCATTAATTTCATTCATTAGATCCATAACTATAATTCCACAATTATAGGTTAAAATTGAAGTACATCTCCCTTGAAACTATTATTTTGACCGCCATTGTAGCCTTTCATATCACTTACATATATACATATATTGTTTTTATAGTTCACTTACCAGTGGCAAAGATTTAATGCGACTTTCACTCGGTTCTCTCTCCTCCGCAGTCATTAATCCCAGATTCGCAGAAGAGTTGATCGCACTAGGAAGACATTACTCCAGCAGCTATGGATCACGCCCATCATCACGGTGGGTTTGGACTTCAGGAAACCCCTCTGATAATCTCTAATAGTCCTTTATAATCCACAGATCACATGCACCATGCTGCAGCGATGGAAACCACCTCGCCGAGCACGGCATTAAATGACATGATTCCCGACGACAGTGATTTGCAAGCAGCTCTTGCGGGCGGTCACGATCACATGGGTCACGGAATGGGTCACGAGCACATGGGTCATGGAATGGCTCACCACGGTGGCTCCGGCACGGGAATGGAGCACATGATGCCCATGGCGGTAAGATGGATAGTTGTGGGTGTCCCAAAAACTCCCCACTAACCAGCTTTCTTATAACCACCCGCAGTTCCACTTTGGCTACAACGAGACGATTCTCTTCTCCTGGTGGCACATCGAAACGGTGGCCGGCCTGGTGGGCTCCATGATCGCCATCTTCCTGCTGGCCCTGATGTACGAGGGCCTCAAGTACTATCGGGAGTATCTGTTCTGGAAGACGTACAATCTGCTGGAATATCGCCCGGTGACGGGGCCCCAGAGGAACCCGGAGGCGCCACGGATTCCCTCGCCGGCGGCAGCAGCTCCCTCGCCCGTGCAGTGAGTTGCGGAGATTTGTTTTAGAGATAACGCCCCCTAAAGAGTTACTGCATGCTTTTTGCCCTCACCAAACAACCCTGCCTCTAGCTTTGTATCTATCGTATCCCGTTCTGTATATATTAATCTTAATGCTTTCTTCTTTCTTCTCGTTTCGTTTTCGTTATGCCGTTACCCGTTAAATCGTACAAATCGTTACCGCTACCGCCCCATATCCTGCTCTCCATCAACTATCAAATATATATCTACATATCATCACAACGCGTCGCTCTTCATTTGTAAATTGATCCATCCAAAAACCAACTCATAACGCTACGCCGCTCTGCCTTTTTGTATAATTGATTTTGTGATTCACGCGATCGTAATTGAAACTCTATACATATATCTATACTGTAATTCAAATCTGATTCTGTATCTGCATCTGCATCCGCGAATCGCAATCGTGATACCTCCCCCGGCACGCTTCGATCGAACCTTTTTTTAGATACGTGGGCGAAGTTGTGCACAAGCAACCGTAAGTATCGCTCCATTTCCCCACCTCTTGACCACCTGATTACTTGACCACTTGCCCACCCAGTCTCTGTATAATTTTGTATGCCTCACTTAAGTTTGCGTTAATTTCCTACGACGTTTGGCTATCCGATATGTCCGTCCATCCGCCCAGTTAATGAGAACTTGCAACACCTGTGCTCCATTTGCGTATCGGTTGGCGAATTGCCCCGTAATTGTACAGATATCTGGACCAAAAGATATAGTATTACACTTGGTTACACACCTGTAAACAGTACACACAGTAGTTGAAATTGGTAGTCTAGAGTCTAACCCTAATTTATATTCAGTAGTTTAATCTAATAATTATTAAACCTTAGAGCAGGACAGCACCACACTCCGAAACCGAAGGATCAGCGCTATATCTTTATGTTCTATAACGTTTTGTTCTGTTCTGTTCTGATTTTTGTGACGTTCAGTTATGTACTTTCTGTTGTCCTGCTAATTTTGTCCAATTTACTTGATACTATGACATTATTATGTTGTATTCTATAACTAAATTAAACCCTTTCGATAAACAGACCTTCGATGCTGTCGGTTAACCACCTGCTCCAGACGCTGCTGCACGTGCTCCAGGTGACCCTATCCTTCCTGCTCATGCTGATCTTCATGACCTACAACGTGTGGCTCTGCCTGATGGTCGTCCTGGGCGCCGCCGTGGGTTACTTCCTCTTTTGTTGGAAGAAGTCGGTAATCGTGGACGTCACCGAGCACTGTCACTAACAGAGGACCACCGGAAGCCTCAGCCGGCGATGTCTCACGGATGCGGAGGCAGAGGCAGCGACGGAAGAGGCGGCGGAGCAGCTGTCCATCTGAACGAAAGGCGGAGGCGTTGGTGCTAGGCTGGAATTACCGGAAGCTCTCATCCCCACAGAAACCCCCACACACTTCAACACACAACACCCCCTGCTACTTGCTATTCTCTAGTACTAGTACTAGGTACTAGCCCATAACTAACTCCTAAGCTGGTTGTAAACGATGCAGCGGCAGCCGTTGCACTGTTTACACTCATCTTCAAGTCTCGACATAAAGATCAACAATGTAAACGGTACGAAAGTCGGTAGGATTTTTAAGTCGAAAGTGTAAAGTATACAAGAGATCAAATTGAGCGACTGGCGAGCGAATTGTATAAAGTTAAGCAATGCAAATATGTATAGCTTCTCCTGTTGTTAGTACTCAATCTATGTCGCAGGATTCCCCGAAAAGCAAATATTTTTTTTATCATTATTATTATACACCATTTTGTATCCTTATTATACGATTATGATTATTATTATTTGGTAAATAAAATCCATTCTTTTTTATAATTCACTCTTCTTTGTTAACCTAAAAAGACATGTTTGTTAAATTGGGCTTTCTTGTGAAATAATGTTGAACCAGCCGCGAATGTTGTAAGGTTTGAATATGTGCTTCAACAGTGCGTTTCATAAGTGTAATTTGGTTACGGAAAAGATTGTAAGAAAAACATCCATTTAACATGGTTGGCATTGATTTATGCTTGCATTTACGTGTTGTTTAAACAACTGATATTAATTTAGGCTCGAAAATTGTATCAGTCGAAGACTTTATCACTTAATTCATTTTAACTGACGTTTAATTGTTGTAAGTTCTTCAAACTGACTGTTTGGCTCACTTATTTTTTGCTCAACTTAAAAATGGCCTTTGTAAATGTATTCCCTAAATGGGTGTCCACCCAAAACTATAGAAACTGACTTCCAAAGCGGCCACCTATACTGCCTTATTGTCCCGAAACGCACTGTATCTAGCATATGTTCACTCACTCGATCAGCATGCATGAATAGATGTTGTAGATATTAAAATTAAAGCAAATACATACAGTAAAACGGCAACAAATTTATAAATATTATTAATATTAAATCTATCTATACATTAATAAATATACAAACAGAATATTGTTATAACTGAAACGGAAAATGACTTTAAAGCGGGAAGTGTTGGGAAATTAAGCAAGGTTTTTGAATAAAATAAACTTATTTAAAGAGATCTACAAAAATTAGATAGTAAAAAAGTCTTACAAAATCACACTTCCAGAATTCAACACATTTTTCATTAATTTACCCAAGCTAGAGTAAAGAAAACCACACTTTCGATTTCGTTTTCGGAATTTACTTTGATCTTTATTAGAAAATTATTGCGAGTCTCTCAATAGAATGTTGTATCCTTACTCATATCGTAATTCATAATTAAAAACATCTTTACATGACTACAGGCGATCGATCAAATTTTATTGACTGGTTACACTATACTTAATTCTGCATTCGTAAACGTTTTCTTTTTTTTTTTTAACTTTTGCTTGCCCGATGGGAGTTCAATTCAATTGATTAATTTGCTAGGTGATCGTATTAAACAAAATAAGGGGGCGAGGGGGATTAGTGGATAGGAACTAGGGTTTACTAAGGGGGTATATGAAGTCCTCGCAGGCAAGGGGGATAAAAGGAGCTCATCCTGCGAGGACACAAAACTAAAGCGGCCCATACATTCATATATATGTACGGTTCGAATGGTTAAATATTATTAACTGACAACCCGCGCGTGTTCGCTCGATTACGATATCAAGACAGATCGAAGGATGGGTAATGGATATTGGAGTTATATAGTATATAGTTATAAGTAGATGAGAGAAATGGAAATTCACCTCGTCTGTATTGTATCATGCCTAATACAGTTCTACACGAGTGTCTCTCTCTGCCTTCTCTTTCACTCTTCTCTCTCTCATTCTCTGATCACTGATCACTGATCGTTCGTTGATCGCCGATTGCTGGTTGCTGATGATCGTTGATTTCTGGATATCGGATAATGGATTTCGCCTTGTCTGTCGTGAAGAAACATTTATGTGGGGAGGTGTGGCATAGAAGTTACCTGGTTGGTTCTTCTTTCTCAAAATTAATATCTCTCATTCTCTCTCTTTCCTTCTATATATATCCCTCTCTTTCATTTCTATATTTTTTCGGGTTCCGTTCTTCAGCTGGAGGCTCCTGCAATGTGTTTGCGGAAAGGAAAGAGTTAGTTAAGTGAGCCAGACCAAAAGTTCGAGGTGGTAGAAAAGTGAGTAGCGCTTCTTAGTCTAAATTTCGAGCTGATCGTGTAATAGATATAGGTTCAGAGTTCATCTGAGTGTGTGGTTTATTTATTTATTATTTTTTTTGTGGCACGAACAGTTGAGAACATACATCTACGAGGGGTTCTTTTAGCTCTGAACAGAGATTCAACCGCAAAAATAGGCTTAATCAATATCATTATTTAATTTTCGGGGTCGGAGGGTCAGTCACAATTTACCTGTTGGTGAAGAGGAGGGGGAACATGAACATACACTTGTGTATGGGTTTAGGAACTCTCGAACTCGAACTCGAACTCTCTCGCCCTCTCTGTCTGTGCTCTGTTTGCTGTCTCCCTCTGCTCTCTGCCTATGCTTGTTTTTTTATATTTTTATTGATTATAATTTAGTTTGATTTAGCAATTCAATTACCTCGTGGTTTTCGTGGGTGTCTTGGAATCTTGGCTTGAAGATTTCGCTGGGGTTAGTTTTTTGTTTTTTATCTTAAGAAATACCATAGTGCAGGGGGGATGGGAGGGGCAGAACACCACAACAATGAGAGAAGGATACAAAAAAAAGGAATATGTAGAGCTACGACGGCAAGCCGAAGCCTCGAGATCCTCTTCCAAGGTATTAGAATATTATAGTTTTCAAACTCATGAATTCCTTATCTAAAATGGAGGAATTTAATATGATTTTTTATTTTTCGATTGTTTTTTTTAAATCTTTTTTTAATTTAAAAATAAATTAAATTAATTAAAAATTTAATAAATTATTACAAATCGGAATTGAATCAGGGATAGTAATCTTTCAAAGCTTCATCCTTGGAAAGGGATTTTCGGTTGTTTGGTTTCATCGATTGATCAAATAATGTACCTGCAATCTGTCACTCATCAAAAGCTCCTCTCTCTTTCTTTTTCACGCCCACAGTCCGTCACTTTCTCTCTTTTTCGGGTTTACGGGTTTTCCGGTTACAAGGTACTACGACTACGTACCTCTTCTTTGGAACTTTGGAACTCGAAACCCATCCCATCGCACACAAATGACCCAGCAACCCAGTCGCCAAGCCAAGCCAAAAAGCACATGCAGTACGAGTCTCTCTCTCTAAGTCTCTATATATATTAATATATATACATTTATCATTTATGGTTCATGGGGTGTTTTCTTGTGTGTGTGGATAGGTGTGTGGGGTGGTGTGCGGATTGAGGATTGCATGAAATGCGTGGATCTGTTTCTGTTGGGTTAGTTAAGCGCATAGAGATAACAGTAAGGCTTGGTAAATACCTGTTTCAGTCACTGTCCCACTCCCAATTGCAAGGGTAGCGTCCAAAGAACGCTCCGTATCGCCCTAATCCTCTGCCTATCTCTTGGTGTTAGCGAGTATATATAGAAATCGTGTTTTTGAACACTTGAAAAAATAACATTGCGAATTTCATTGGTCTAATAACTATCTGATGTTAACTGATCTTCAAATGAAACCGCTCTAAAATATAATAGTATGATCTATAAACTATGGAACAACTCACCAACTCAATAAAGCTTGACTACATATTCAATTTGTACAACTCCTCTAATATTTATTAAAATGGTCGCTGTTATTTGCTTCTCTTTATATTTATTAAAAAAATACATGTAACCTGAGTAACACAGTATATAATATGCATGTTACTTAAAGTAAAAACTTCGCTTTTGCTTTAAAGGTATACCTTGTTTATAAACAAAAAATCGTATTGGCATAAGATAAGACCTATCTTCCTTTTGTTAATGAAATAGACTTGAAAAAACTGAAGCATAATAATACTAGTAATACCCATATATATCTTTCGTAGGTCCGTCTGTCCGCTTTGAAGGACCTGACCTTCGTGAAATTCTCGATGGATCTCAACCCAGCTGGGTACACACATTGAGGGGGGGCGTGTGTGTACACAGATAGAGATTGATATAATATATATAGAGTTATGGTACGAAAACGAGTATGTCTACGGAATGTGGAGTGGCACAATGGCGCCGGAGTGTTACTTTTTACGGGTTTATCAAGTGTGTTCGACTCACCTCAGCGCACTCGATCTGCCAGCTCAGATACTGTTTCTTTTTAACTGTTTATTGATACATATTATTTTGGAAATTGTGTTAATGATTTTTTTTTTTTTTGGGGGTACCTCGATGCTGCCTTTTCATGCCAAGGCAGCTGCTGCTTACTGAAGATTGAGGATTGCAGATGATGATGGTTCGTGTTGATCTTGATCATATATATATAGTTGTGTGTGTGGTTTCATTTTCGGGGCTTTGGAAATGGCTCCTGACTTTCTGCTTATGCTTCTATGCGTCATTTTCTTGTGGTGCTGTTTTTCACGTGGTTTTCTTATATTTTTGGTCTCTAGTAGCGGCTGCGACTCCGGCTGCGGCAATGTCGCTCGCGGCTGTCGTGGCGGTAGTGATTATGATTGTGATTGTGGTGGCTCCGCTGGCTTCGGTTGCCTCCACCGCCGCCTCCGCCTCCTCCGCCTCCGCCGCCACCGCCGCCACTCCGCGAGTACGAGTGATGGGAGCTGTGGTGCGACTTATGATGATCTGTAATACAAAAAGGCCGAGTTAAATCAAGTCTAGAGTGCCGTGTGCAATTGCAAAGCTCGAAAACGAAGCGGGGAAGGTGGGACTTACGGTGACGCCGATCCGAGGGCTGGCGATTCTGGACATAGTCGCGACTTCGCTCTCGATACTCGTTGCGTGGCTCGCTGAAAGGATAATAAGTAATTAGATACTTTTACATTAAATTATTCAATATCTTTAGGACCGAACGGAATATGGAACATTGTATGACATCATATTGTCTGGCAAAAGAATTTAGTCAATTTGATTTCAGTAGCCAAGTGATAAAATAGACGCAAGTAAACAAACTTAGCAGCATTACTCATAGTCACACTGAACGGCAGAATGCCAAATTTTGTTGTAATTAACTAGAAAAAGAAAACAAACGAACTCTTGTTTTCGATCATTTCCAAGGTGTCTATGGGATATAGCTGGATTAGCGCAAAAGGCAAAGTGCCAACAAGAAGAACTGGATTTCTTAGCTAATCTTTCATTTGGAGGTCTTTGAAACTTGGAGACTATGTAGCAAATAATTCGCAAAATATATCAGAAGTTAGGTTAAAGTCTCTAGTAATCTATTTTAAAGCTGGCTTCCTCACCGTCTGTTGTCGTAGGAGTGGAAGCGCTGAACCCGGCCCTCGCGCCGTCGTCGATCCTCCTGCTCGCGCTCCTTTTGTCGCGCATCGTTGATCTCGGCAACGGCGTTTCGCAGCTTGGAGTAGCCCAAGTGCTGTTTGCCCATCAAATGGTCCTCGATCCGCTGTTGGGCATCGCCGACGATCAGAAAGGCGCCGCAGATCTCGCACACCTTCATCTGTTTCTCGGGCAGTGAGTCGTGCGACCAGCCAGCCGCCGCCTTGCTGTCGGTCTTGTCCGTTTTATCCTCGGCGGTTGCTCCAGTTCCGGTGCCAGCTGCCTCGCCCTCTTCCGCCGGAGTAGTTTCCCCTGTAGCTGCTGCAGAACTTGGAGCAGCCTCCGGAGCTTCGTCACTGGTGGCGCTGGCGCTGGCGGGGGTGGTGGCAGGAAGTGGGGTGCTTGGTGTTTCCTCGCTGGGACTTGAGGCCCCCGGACTGCTGTGCAGCAGCTCGTCCTCTGGCGGCTTGGTCAAACTGATGCCACTGATGGCCTTGTGATTGGCCTCGTACTGCTGCACCAGCTGCTCCTTCTCCTCCTTCAGCTCCTCGCAGAGGGTCATCAGATCTTGGGCCTGGTCCACATCGCCCCGTATGCCAGCCTCCTCCGCCTCGGAGAGCAGCTTATTGATCCTGGCATTCAGGTTGGCCAGCTGCTCTTGGTGCCTGCTCAGCGGAGCCGGAGTATTGGGCTGATCCCGCTGCATCAGGAGCAAACGCTGCTTGCCCTTCTGGATCTTTCGGTCCACATCGTGCAGCATGACATTGCAGAAGCGCAGGAACTCATCCTCGTACTGGCGCTTCCGCTGCGAGGGGCGGGCATCCTCGTAAAGGTGACGGGCCTCCTCGTCGTGGATGCGGGCACAGGGACCCAGATCCGCGCGGGTATTGATGAACAGATCGTGCGGGCAGAACTTTACGTTGTAGAACTGACAGAACTGCGGGTACAATAGATAGATTACTAAGGGGGGGGCCTTTTTCCATGCGGTATCCCATCGCACTCACCTCGGGATCCTCCCAGTTGACCTTGGCGCCCGCCTCCGAGGGATGCAGGTTGCGATTCCTGCCCATCAGCTCGTCGAGCATTTGCCTGGCGGCGTCCACCATTTCCGGAACGGCGAACTGCCCCTCAACTTGCGGTGGAAAAACTCAACTCCAAAGGGGGGTGCACCCAGAGTGGTCCACAGAATCTGGGCTCCAGCGACTCCAGGGGTGCCGCACACCGGTTTTCCTGGCCTGCACACGGTGCCGGCGGACAGGTGCAGCCACTTAACGCACGTGCAGCGTTGCGAAACACGTGTTTCAGCTGTTTAACCGACAAATTCGCCAAAATTAGAATCAAATCAATAAAATTATTTCACAAAATTCGTGGGCTATCGATAGCTCTTCAGCGTTTTTTGACCTGACCGGCGTTTCACAACACTGGTGGGAGTAGTGTTGGTGCAGCTTTCTGCTGAGAGGGTGACGCATGTGACGTCACAAATTGCATTTTTTACTGGGAATGCATTTCATTTAATTTATTGATAATAATTTTAAAACATTTATCTGTCCCTGGAAAATCACTCTCGTTTTCCCGTTTATCCGCATTTTCCGGACCTCGCATCTTAACCATATTATATGTAATGTTCCTATAATTTTTGAGAGGAGTTCAATTTATTAATATCATTAAAGGTATTAAGATATACAAACATTTAACTTTAGATCTATCTGTAGATTTATTTTGAAATATAGTTCTTAAGCTTTTGTTACTTGGAGAAATGCTTGATTTTTATTAGAAAATGTCAAACCTTTGGATTTTTAAAAATACTTAAGCGACCAGAACCTTAAATTTTAGAGGCATATCCTTATAATCTCTTTAATTTAAACTTATTGTCAACGTATTGTCAAATGTATTGATGCCGAGCGTGATGAAATTAGAAGATTGAAAACATAGATGTGTATTTATGCTTGAAAAAAAAAGCTAATCTTTGGTTGAAAATAGAATTTAAAAAGTCGAACAAATAAATTAAATAGGTATATAATAAAGTAAATTAGGTAAATCAAATAAACAAAATCAGTTAATTTTAGGGTGACCAAAATGTGACATTAGCGAAGTGGCATCCCCTCCGTAAGGCGTTGCCACCCCCTCTCAACTGTCAGAAAAAGGCGCCAAAAATTGGCCAAGCACGCAGCTGTAAACATTCGCAAAAACCAAACCGAAACTACCGCGTTTCCCAGCGTTTATTCACCAGTTTAAATCAAACAGTGACCCAAAATGGATGTGGCAGATGCTCAGGTCGGCCAGCTGCGCGTCAAGGACGAGGTGGGCATTCGGGCGCAGAAGCTATTCCAGGATTTCCTCGAGGAGTTCAAGGAGGATGGCGAGATCAAGTACACGCGACCGGCCGCCAGCTTGGAATCGCCGGATCGCTGCACCCTGGAGGTCAGCTTCGAGGATGTGGAGAAGTACGACCAGAATCTGGCCACGGCCATCATCGAGGAGTACTACCACATCTATCCGTTCCTCTGCCAGTCCGTTTCGAACTACGTGAAGGACCGGATTGGGCTGAAGACCCAGAAAGACTGCTATGTGGCCTTCACGGAGGTGCCCACACGCCACAAGGTTCGCGATCTGACCACCTCCAAGATCGGCACCCTCATCCGCATCTCCGGCCAGGTGGTGCGCACCCATCCCGTCCATCCGGAGCTAGTTTCCGGCGTCTTCATGTGCCTGGACTGCCAGACGGAGATTAGGAACGTGGAGCAGCAGTTCAAGTTCACCAATCCGACGATTTGCCGCAATCCCGTGTGCTCCAATCGCCGGCGCTTCATGCTGGATGTGGAGAAGAGTCTGTTCTTGGATTTCCAGAAGATTCGCATCCAGGAAACCCAGGCGGAGCTGCCCCGCGGCTGTATTCCCCGCGCCGTGGAGATCATCTTGCGTTCGGAGCTGGTTGAGACGGTTCAGGCTGGCGATCGCTATGATTTCACCGGCACTCTGATCGTCGTGCCCGATGTCAGCGTCCTTGGAGGCGTGGGAACGCGAACGGAGACCAGTTCGCGGCACAAGCCAGGCGAGGGAATGGAGGGAGTGACCGGCCTCAAGGCTCTGGGCATGCGGGAACTCACCTACAGGATGGCATTCCTCGCCTGCAGCGTTCAGGCCACCACAGCCCGGTTTGGCGGCACCGATCTGCCCATGTCGGAGGTCACGGCGGAGGATATGAAGAAGCAGATGACCGATGGCGAGTGGCACAAGATCTACGAGATGTCCAAGGATCGCAATCTCTACCAGAACCTGATCAGCAGCCTGTTTCCCTCGATCTATGGCAACGATGAGGTCAAGCGAGGCATTCTGCTTCAGCAATTCGGCGGCGTTGCCAAGACCACAACCGAAAAGACTTCGCTGCGTGGCGATGTTAATGTGTGCATTGTGGGCGATCCCAGTACGGCCAAGTCGCAGTTCCTGAAACAGGTCTCGGACTTCTCGCCCAGAGCCATCTACACCTCGGGCAAGGCTTCCTCGGCGGCGGGCTTGACGGCAGCCGTCGTGCGCGATGAGGAATCCTTTGACTTTGTCATCGAGGCAGGAGCTCTCATGTTGGCCGACAACGGCATTTGCTGCATCGATGAGTTCGACAAGATGGATCAGCGCGATCAGGTGGCCATTCACGAGGCCATGGAGCAGCAGACCATCTCGATAGCTCGCGCCGGAGTTCGGGCCACTCTGAATGCCCGCACCTCCATTCTGGCCGCCGCTAATCCCATCAACGGACGCTACGATCGCTCCAAGAGTCTGCAGCAGAATATCCAGCTATCGGCACCGATTATGTCGCGTTTCGATCTGTTCTTCATACTCGTGGACGAATGCAACGAGGTGGTGGACTATGCCATTGCCCGCAAGATCGTTGATTTGCACTCGAACATCGAGGAGTCGGTGGAGCGGGCCTATACCCGCGAAGAGGTGCTGCGGTATGTGACTTTTGCGCGGCAATTTAAGCCGGTGATTAGCCAGGAGGCGGGCAAGATGCTGGTGGAGAACTACGGCCACCTAAGGCAGCGGGATACGGGCACATCGGGTCG
Organism: Drosophila lutescens; assembly: GCA_037075285.1. Classification (NCBI taxonomy): domain Eukaryota; kingdom Metazoa; phylum Arthropoda; class Insecta; order Diptera; family Drosophilidae; genus Drosophila; species Drosophila lutescens. The sequence goes on from JBAMCF010000314.1 coordinate 377,727, forward strand.
CAGCACCTGGAGGATCACGGTGCGTCAGCTGGAGTCCATGATCCGGCTGAGCGAGGCCATGGCCAAGCTGGAGTGCTCGAATCGTGTGGTCGAGAAGCACGTCAAGGAGGCCTTCCGCCTGCTAAACAAGTCGATCATACGCGTGGAGCAACCGGACATTCATCTAGACGACGACGAGGGTCTCGACATGGACGACGGCATACAGCCCGACATTGATATGGAGAACAATGGGGCAGCGGCCAACGTGGATGAGAACATGGACACCTCCGCCGCCGACAACGCTGCCGTGCAAAAGAAGAAGTTTACGCTTTCGTTCGAGGACTACAAGAACCTGTCCACCATGCTGGTGCTGCACATGCGCGGCGAGGAGGCGCGCTGCGAGGTGGAGGGCAGCGACACGGGCATCAAGCGCAGCGATGTCGTCACCTGGTATCTGGAGCAGGTGGCCGAGCAAATCGAGTCCGAGGATGAGCTGATCTCGCGCAAGAACCTCATCGAGAAGCTGATCGATCGCCTGATCTATCACGATCAGGTTATCATTCCGCTCAAGACCTCCACGCTGAAGCCGAGGATCAAGTTGCCGGGCCAGGACGATGAGCAGGCGGAGGACGATCCCCTGCTGGTCGTCCATCCCAACTACATTGTGGAGTAATGGTCGCCGGACAACAGTTTATTGCACCCTAAACTAAACTAGTTAAGTTTCTGTTTCCACATCTTTTTTTGGTCACCTAATCTTTGTATTTAGCTGTAAGTTTAGAGCCTAAAGCCATTACTCAAACCCATTAAGGATTTGTTGACCCCTCGGCGGTCAAGTTACGTTCCAAATCATTCATGTTTTCGCCAAAATAAACGTTCATCTCAAGTTTAGCTTGGTTTCTTATTAATTGACCCACCTGGGAGTCCAAATAATCCATTTTATTGAAGTTTAAGCTGGGCAGATGCAGTTGTTTCCTTTATGTTTTGGGACCATTAGCTAGTTAAGCAATATCCCAAGCCCACTTTGAATGTTAGGTTGTAAATAATCATGTTTTGGCCGAATCAAACGCTCATCCCGGGGTTAAGCTTGGTTTCTTTTCATTTTAATTGTACAGATGCGTTGATAAATTGCCTATGAAATAAAAACGAGGCCCGCAGTTCGCGATCGAGGGTGTTATTCTACTTCTCGAAGGTGTAGTGCTTGTTGCCATCGCCGGGATATTGCTTGGCGGCCACCGGGCGGTACATCTTCTTGTCCTCCAGCCAGTAGTAGAGGGCCAGGCAGCCGGACATGACGCCCAGGAAGCAAACAAAGTAGTACGAGTTCTTGTAGCGCGGCTGTTCCGCCTGCGAGTAGCGATCCTCGCTGTACAGATCGTGATTCGCCGAGATCTATGGAATGGGAATGCAAATTTAGTAGGTATCTTTGGAGCTAGGAGCCTGATGATCCTCTTACTGGCTCGTGCTGGTTGCGCTTGTGCTCAGGATAATCCCAGGGATAGTAGTTGTCCTTGGCCTCCACGCCCAGGCCGCCGCCCACTTTGGGATAGTCTCCGTAGCCCAGACCATCGTCCGCATACGGTTTGTACTCCTCCGGCAGAAGGTAATACTTCTTGGCCGCCGCCAGGCGCTCCTTCTCCGTTTGTGGATAGGGTGCCGGCTTGTAGTCCTTGTTCCAGCCAGCCACTGAAGGAGAAAAACGGGTTTTTAGCTGGCTACATGCAAAAGTTACGTAAACAAAACAGGGGAGCAGGTTCTCCGGATTGATGGATTCCTGGTTTTCCCCACCCACTTACTGCTCCTGACCGCCTGGCGAGCCACGGCGGGATTGGCGGCGCACAGCTTTTGGGCCAGGGCCACGGTTTTCACAAACGCCGACATTGCTGGCTCGCTTCAAAAAAAAGTTCCAAATTTATTTCCGATTTCAGCAGAAACAGCTGTTTGCCTGCGGATGCAAATCAATCGATTGGTGCTTGGCCGCGTGAGCCAGCCTATCGAAAGTTGGCGTGTGCAGAAAATATTTGCAAGAGTTCCAATATTCAAGTTTAGAAATTTTGAATACAGTAAAATCTTCGAGTTCTCAGTTATTTTACACAAAAATACATGTGAATTTAAAGTTTTCCCTTGATTTATGACAAAGATTTATGTACACTTCTTGATATGATTCAGAATGCTGCTTTACTTGTCTATAAAATTTAAATAAACTTTATTTATAAATTAGAATTTTAAAAAATATGGTATTCAACTTAACAACTATCGATCACACCTATCGATAGGCGATAGTGTGCACCCGCGCATCGAACTTTTGTTGTTGTTTTTGTTGTTGGTGTTGTTGTGGTGGGCTCGTCCGTGAAAGATCACTTGGCAAACTTAATTTATTTATTAATTACCGATTAAGAAATAAGCGTAAAGATGGTGCTACCGTTATTGCAGCGTTCCAGCCTTCGCGGCGTCCAGCAAATAACGAAGCCATGGGCTGCCATTGGAAGTTTGCGTCTGGTAAGGAATATAAAATATATATTGGATATATATTTCCCTTGGATATGCCAGATAATGTGCCTTATGTAACTCTTGTTTCGCTTGTAAACCGCCTAAAAAGTGCAAAAAATGCAATTATTTATAAACAAAACAAGCGGCAAAAGGAAGTGCAAAGGAAAATGCACAAAACCGAAAACCGGCGTTTCGTAATCGTCGTTATACAATGGAAAGTGGAAGTGACCGACCGCCTTCCAGCCACTGGAATGTCAATTCCACCCAACTTCGACCACTTGTGGGCAAACTCCAATTGGAAGCCGCTTCATTGATTTTCCCACTCAATTTTTCTCACTATTCTTTTTTCATTCTTTTAACTCGCACTCAAATCACATGATAGAAAAAAGAACCAAAACAAACTCACACCGCGAAAAAAAACTCACGAAACGAGTTGTAATTCAAGAAATTGTGCTGCTCAGCAAATTCTTGTTTTCGGCAATTCAATTAAAACCGGTTAATTTTCATATATTCGTAGGCTTGGTAATATCCATTTGACGACCACTGTAATACACTGCCCTGGTACTTTTGATTATTCAGATAACTATATGGTAGAACCAGATAGTGGGCATAGTCGGTCATAAATTACACCCATAAACCCAAAGAGTATCACACTGGTGGTCGAAGAAATACCATCTTATAATAAAAAATTCAAAAAATCTTATCAATAAACTTGGTGTTATAATTCCAGATTGTAGAAATGTAGGATTTCAATTTGAATAGCATCTTTAAATCTGCATACTGCTTAATTAAGGGGATTTCTTTACAAAGATATATATAGGGTCTCGAGTCCTAAAAGTTTTCAAGTTCTTTAACCTTTTAAAATATTTTACTAACTTGATGTATAATTTTTTAAAAGAATTCTATAACTTTGTAAGGATGGCTACCAGAAAGTTTTAGTTTCTATTGCTATTTGTGTGCTCTGCGCTGTTTTTCGTGTGCCAAAGCGCAGCTGATTAGCAAAGCACCCCATGCTAAGTAGGGTCTTCAGAATTCCGTATTCCGTCCTCGGTCCCCTCGAGAACCGCCCTCTTTTTACACCTCCACAATTCCATACACTTTTCGTTGAGAGCGCTCTTTCGAGAATCTCACACTCGGGTTTTAGTTTGGTTTTATAGAGTAGAGCCGTCGCCCGGTCTTATCGCCGCCTCAGTTAACTTTGAGCAGCAGCCGTCGTCGAGTGTCGAGTCCTCTGATTTCGGATTTCTCAATTGCGATTGCTCCGTTCTGATTTCACCCAAGCAACTTATCTGCCATCTATCTCACTTGAAATGGTCAGATGGCCGCCGCTACATATTCGCTATATGCCCCTCTTTTCTAATCTGGTATTTTCCCCTGCAGGCCTCCCAGGAATTTCGCGTGGAGAGCGACACCTTCGGCGAACTGAAGGTGCCCGCGGATAAATACTATGGCGCCCAGACGATGCGATCCCAGATCAATTTCCCCATCGGCGGAGCCACCGAACGGATGCCCGTAAGTATTTCCCATCGTAACTCTCAAAAAGTAATTAACTCCCGTCGTTGAGACAATTAAAAGTTGTTTACTTAACATGATAAAAGATTTGCAAAACAAATGGGTTCTACAATTACTTATTAGAATCTCTAATTCGTTGCTAGACTTTTTTTAAGACCCCAAATGGAAAATCACAAGTATCAATCATTTTAATTACATTTTCAATGACTATATATCTTTTTAATAAGTACCTTCTTCATTAAATATTTTATGTAGGCTGTCTTTTTACTTAATAATGTTATGAAAGCACTATATTTAAAAACAATCCTTCGATTGATAGTTTTAATGGGTATATTTTTACTTCTTTAACTTCAATTTAATATATTCAAGGCTGCTAAAGTAGCGAGGTTAAGCTAATTACAAAGTATAATATTGTTGAGCCTTGGCTTTGTTTACAAAAGAAAAATCACCTTACTACATACGTATTTAATATGTTTATTTAAGGTTTAAAAAACTTGCAATTCATTGTAATTTATGTTAAATAGTTGAAAAAGAGCTTGAGAGCTCGAAATATAAATATTTTATTTAAGACCAATGCTAGAAAGAAATACGTTATAAGATATTGATTGAACCACTTGAAATTCCAGAAACCCGTCGTACAGGCGATGGGCATCCTGAAGAAGGCCGCCGCCGAGGTGAACAAGGAGTTCGGACTGGACAGCAAGGTGAGCGAGGCGATCTCGAAGGCGGCCGACGATGTGATCTCCGGCAAGCTGTACGCCGACCACTTCCCTCTGGTCATCTGGCAGACGGGTTCCGGCACCCAGAGCAACATGAATGTGAATGAGGTGAGTTCTTATAGACTACAAATAGCAATTCCCTGATAAAACCGATCTTGCATCCAACCAGGTGATCAGCAATCGCGCCATCGAGCTGCTGGGCGGCAAGCTGGGCTCCAAGACGCCCGTGCATCCCAACGACCATGTGAACAAGTCGCAGAGCTCCAACGACACCTTCCCCACGGCCATCCACATCTCGGTGGCCCTGCAGCTGAACAACAACCTCAAGCCGGCGATCAAGACGCTGCACGATGCCCTGCGGGCCAAGTCGGAGGAGTTCAAGGACATCATCAAGATCGGACGCACCCACACAATGGACGCGGTGCCCCTGACGCTGGGCCAGGAGTTCAGCGGCTATGCCCAGCAGCTGGCCTACGCCCAGGAGCGTATCGATGCCTGTCTGCCGAGGGTCTACGAGCTGGCCCTGGGCGGCACTGCCGTGGGAACTGGCCTGAATACCCGCAAGGGATTCGCCGAGAAGTGCGCGGCCAAGATTGCCGACCTGACCAACCTGCCCTTCGTAACGGCCCCGAACAAGTTCGAGGCTCTGGCCGCCAGGGACGCGATGGTAGAGGTCCATGGAGTGCTCAACACGATCGCTGTCAGCCTGATGAAGATTGCCAACGATATCCGCTTCCTGGGCTCCGGTCCGCGTTGCGGTCTGGGTGAGCTGTCGCTGCCGGAGAACGAGCCCGGTAGCTCCATCATGCCCGGCAAGGTCAATCCCACGCAGTGCGAGTCGCTGACGATGCTCTCCGCCCAGGTGATGGGCAACCAGGTGGCCGTGACCATCGGCGGCTCCAATGGACACTTTGAGCTGAACGTCTTCAAGCCCCTGATCGTGTCCAATGTGCTGCGCTCCATTCGGCTGTTGTGTAAGCTTGTGTTTACCCTGTTTGTTGTCCTCTATCTAAGTTATATGTCCCTTCCTTTTCCAGCTGATGGCAGCAGGACCTTCACTGCCAACTGCGTGAACGGCATCCAGGCCAATCGCGAGAACATTGCCAAGATCATGAACGAATCCCTGATGCTGGTCACCGCCCTGAATCCCCATATTGGCTACGACAAGGCGGCCAAGATCGCCAAGACGGCGCACAAGAACGGAACGACCCTCAAGGAGGAGGCCATCAACCTGGGCTACCTTACGGAGGAGCAGTTCAACGACTGGGTGCGACCCGAACAGATGCTGGGACCCAAGTGAGGTGTAGTAGGCCATCCATCACCCATCGCTGTCAACCTGTCGCCGGGAATTCCAGTGGGATTTCGTCTAGCCTGTCGCGTTTAAGTTCGCTCGTTTGTATATGAATTCGCTCGGAATCAGAGATCAATCAATAATAACCGAAAATGCTGAAGCAAATCCAGGGCATAAGCCTGGTTAGGCGCCATCTCTGGGTGGCTTGCGGTGGCCTGCGGACCAAGGAAGTAAGTACTAGTCCGGCAGGAGGATCGTTTGTGTAGTTCGAAGGCTTTTCCAGGGCGACAAGGGCAAGGGCAAGGATAAGGAGAAGTTCCGCACGGAGAAGGACACCTTTGGGGAGCTGAAAGTGCCCGCCGATAAGCTTTATGGCGCGCAAACGATGCGATCCAAGTTGAATTTCCCCATTGGCGATATAGCCGAGCGCATGCCGGTAGGAATTGCAATTGAAATTGAAATTGGACGGGGACTAAGAGCTCGCTCTCCTAAATCTAAACTCCCCCACTTCCACTCACGTAGATGCCAGTGATCCAGGCCATGGGCATTCTGAAGAAGGCCTGCGCCGAGGTCAACAAGGATTTCGGGCTGGACAGCAAGATCTCGGACGCCGTCTCCTGCGCCTGCGACGATGTCATCTCCGGCAAGCTGTACAAGCAGGGTCACTTCCCGCTGGTCATCTGGCAGACCGGCTCCGGCACCCAGTCCAATATGAACACCAACGAGGTGAAAACACATTTAAAAGATATTTTCGGGCTAAGTATTTGGGTTTATCTCTATTTTACGCCTAAAAATACTCAAATGTTTGGTCTAAACTATACAAATAGTGGCCAGAATATGGAATATACCTTCCCGAGTTCGTAATCAAATTTCCTATCGATTGGCATTTAAACCTGGAAATTCGAAATTTTGTCAATGTTTGGCCAAAAATTGATGTAACCCCCTGTCTAAAACGTGAAAAATTGCTAAATTTATGTTTTTTCTAAATCATCCGAAAAGGTATAGGGATCAATTAATTAGATAAGTTACCTACTCAAAACAGTACGAAACTTAAAACGAAAAAACGTATATTTTTCCAATAAATTGAAAATTGATTTTCCGCCTAAAATCTTCAATTTTTTGGCCCAAACAATAAAAATAGTGGCCAGAATATGGAATGTCATACCTTCCCGAGTTCGTAATTAAATTTCCGATCGATTGACATTTAAGACTAGAAATTTAAATTTTTGTAAATTTTTCGCAAAAAATCATGATGGGACCCCTTATCAAAAATGTGAAAATTGGCTAAAATTTTATTTTTCCGAAATCACCTCTTCAAAACAGTATGTATTTTTGCTGTAGGACCATTTTTGGCCAAGTTACAGCAAAAAAACAAAAAGGGAAAATTCGTATTTTTACCAAAAACCCACAACCCTAATTTTTGACGTAAAAATAATTAGTTTTTTGACCAAAACATTAGAAATATAGATCCAAATATAGATTGTCATACCTTTCTGAACTCGTTATTAAATTTCCAATCGATTGGCATTTAAACCTGGACATTTTATTTTTTGGCCACTTTTCGCAAAAAATCATGATGTCACCCCTTATAAAAAATGTGAAAATTGGCGAAAATTTTATTTTTTCAAAATCACTCGAAAAGTGTCATGGGTTTATTTATTATTTTGTTACCTGTTCAAAACAGTATGTGTTTTTGCTGTAGGACCATTTTTGGCCAAGTTACAGCAAAAAACAAAAATGGAAAATTCATATTTTACCAAAAACCCAAATTCCGAATTTTACACGCAAAAATAGTTCGTTTTTTTGGCGAAACAATGGAAATATTGATCCAAATATGGATTGTCATACCTTTCTGAACTCTTTATTAAATTTCCAATCGATTGGCATTTAAACCTGGACATTTTATTTTTTGGCCATTTTTAGCAAAAAAATGTGATGTTACCCCTTATAAAAAATATGAAAATTGGCGAAAATTTAATTTATTAAAAATCACTTGAAAAGTGTTATAAACTTATTTATTACTTTTATTTATTTATTTTTTTTAGGTTTTTCTTAACATAATTATTTTAAATTACTAATATCTTAGGTAATCAGTAATGCGGCCATCAAGATGATGGGTGGCGAACTGGGCAGCAAGAAGCCGGTGCATCCGAACGACCATGTGAACAAGTCGCAGAGCTCCAACGACACCTTTCCCACGGCCATTCACATCTCGGTGGGCATGGAGCTGAACGAGCGGCTGCTTCCGGCGGTGACCCACCTGAGGGATGCCCTCAAATCGAAGTCGGATGAGTTCAAGGACATCATCAAGATCGGACGCACCCATCTGATGGACGCAGTGCCTCTGACTTTGGGCCAGGAGTTCAGTGGCTATACGCAGCAGTTGACCTATGGCCTGGACAGGATTAAGGGCTGTTTGCCGAGGGTCTACGAGCTGGCCTTGGGCGGCACTGCGGTGGGAACGGGCCTGAATACCCACAAGGGATTCGCCGAGAAGGTGGCCAAGCGGATTGCCGAGCTCACCTGTCTGCCCTTCGTGACGGCTCCGAACAAGTTCGAGGCTCTGGCCGCCAGGGATTGCATGGTGGAGGTCCATGGAGTGCTTAATACCATCGCTGTTAGCCTGATGAAGATTGCCAACGATATCCGACTCCTGGGATCGGGTCCACGTTGCGGATTGGGTGAGCTGATGCTGCCGGAGAACGAGCCTGGTAGCTCCATAATGCCCGGCAAGGTGAATCCCACGCAGTGCGAGTCAATGACCATGCTGTGTGCCCAGGTGATGGGCAACCAGGTGGCCGTCACCATTGGTGGCTCCAACGGGCACTTCGAGCTGAATGTGTTTAAACCTCTCATAATATCGAATGTTCTTCGCTCCATAAGGCTATTAGGTGCATATATCTCTTTATATCTCCCTCTTAATCCTCATAAATCCATTTTTTTAGCCGATGGCAGCATGACCTTCAGCAAGAACTGCGTGGAGGGACTGCAGGCGAACAAGGAGACGATCGACAAGATCATGAACGATTCCCTCATGCTGGTTACCGCCCTGAATCCCCACATTGGCTACGACAAGGCCGCCCAGATCGCGAAGACGGCCCACAAGAATAAGACGACCTTGAAGGAGGAGGCCTTGAAAACGGGCATCACCGAGGAGCAGTTTAAGGAGTGGGTCAATCCCAAGGAGATGCTGGGGCCCAAGTGATCCTAGTCTTATTTCAATATATGTAGTTACAATCAACGTTGTCAGTTAAAAGGAATAAATTCGCCATGTATAGTGTTTATCAAAGCAAAATCTTAAAAAGTAACGATTATTAGTTCCCAAACTTGAAAAGTGGGTTGAGTCTCAGCTAACAGCTCTTCCGGTTTGGACCACCGCTATCGATTTTTAAACCTTAATATATCGTAATCGTAACGGTCACACTGGCGCCTTTCTGTTTTTAGCCATTTCTTTGTTTTTATCGTAAATTCCAGCGTAATTGGCCGCAATATTGTAGCGGAATATAAGCATAAAAAACAGTCAAACAAGTGTTAACTTTGGTGGCCTTTTTAGTGGTCCAAAAAAATTCGAGCTGGCAGCGATTATCTAACGACAAAATCGAAACGAAACGAGCGGTGTAGTAGTAGGCGGAGATAATAAAAATAAGGCAGCCAGGCAAGTTGGCTTCTTCGTAAATTATCCGTTCCGTCCAGTTAACAAAAAGAGCAAAATCTAGACCAGCCCACACAGGAATCGAAAAGGCGATATAACTTTCGAGTCAGAGGAAAACAACCATTTCGATTTGCGGATTTTGCCTTGTAGTTGCACCCTGACACCCCCACTCCGCCCCCTGCAACACCCACTTGCACCACCACCCACAAGCAAAAAATAAAATATATTTACGACGCAAAAACAAAACAATCGAATCGGGGCACCAGCTGTTTTGCTATCGAACCGCACTATCGGCGCTATCGATCTCACACATGAGCAACGTTGGCGAAGAAGAAGAAGCAGCAGTAGCAAGAAACCTAAAAAAATAACGTAATTTAATATTTAAACACAAAATTATGGCTATGAGCGCATTTTAGCCCATTTTTCAGTTACAGGCACTGGTAGCCGAGGTCTTTGTGGGCCGAAAGATGTCTGTGAGACTGCTGACCGTGCGACTGATCAAACATGGTCGCTACATTTTGCGCAGCTACTGTAAACGTGATATACACGCCAACATTTTGGACCAGAATCAATTGAAGACAAGAAGCAAGCGAGGCTTTCCCCTACCCTCCTCCGCCGCCCATGTGCTGCGGGTAACTATCAGTAAACCCTTTTGTTATCAGTAATCCCACTTAACCCGCTCCGATCCCCGCCAGACAACGCCCCAGCAGGCGGCCAAATCGGTGGTCAATGTAGTGCCCCGCACAGGCACCACCTCCCCGGCGGGAACCCCGTTGAGCGGCAGCACCAGCTCCTCCAGCAGCGGCCTCTTCCGCGTGGGCCAACATGCCCGCAAACTCTTCATCGACAACATCCTTAGCCGGGTGACCACCACCTACTCGGAGGATCTGCGCCAGCGGGCCACCCGCAAACTCTTCTTCGGCGACTCGGCTCCATTCTTCGCCCTAATCGGCGTTAGCCTGGCCTCCGGCGCCGGCGTTCTCAGCAAGGAGGATGAACTGGAGGGCGTGTGCTGGGAGATTCGCGAGGCCGCCGGCCGACTGCAGAGAGCCTGGAACCAGGACGACATCTCCGAGACGCTGGACAGCAAGTTCAGCATCGATGACCTGGAAATCGGGGCACCCATTGCCAAAGGTTGTGCCGCTGTCGTCTATGCAGCGGGCTTTAAGAAGGATGGCGCTGGTGCTGCAGACATACCCATCCCTCCGTCTGGTATGGAGACGCCACAGGCCTCGCCAGCCTTTGCTCCGAATAGCTGGAGTGCCCACGAGATGATGTCGCCGCTGCAGAACATGTCGCGGTTTGTCCACAACTTTGGCGGCTCCGTCGACAATATCTTTCACTACAGCCAGCCCTCGGCGGCCAGTGACTTCGTGGGCGCCCAGGAGAGGGAGCAGGAGCAGCAGCAGCAGCAGCTGGACCAGGATCCCAAAAGCAGTGCCTTCAATGTGGTAAATAAAACACCCATACATAGCCCTAGCCTTTGATATTAATCTTCTTGCCTTGCAGATTTCCCCGGGGATTTCAAACAGCTCGGTGGACAGCTATCCGCTGGCTCTGAAGATGATGTTCAACTACGACATCCAGAGCAACGCCCTGTCCATCCTGCGCGCCATGTACAAGGAGACGGTGCCGGCCCGTCAGCGGGGCATGAACGAGGCCTCCGACGAGTGGGAGCGCCTGCTGCAGAACCAAACGGTCGCCCTGCCACCGCATCCCAATATCGTTTGCATGTTCGGCTTCTTTTGCGACGAGGTGCGCAACTTTCCCGACGGCCATCTCTTGTATCCGGTGGCCCAGCCGCAAAGGATCAATCCGCAGGGCTATGGCCGCAATATGTCGCTGTATCTCCTGATGAAGCGCTATGATCACAGTCTGCGCGGACTGTTGGACAACCAGGAGCTGGACACGCGCACTCGCATCCTGTTGCTGGCGCAAATGCTTGAGGCTGTCAACCATTTGAGTCGTCATGGGGTGGCCCATCGGGATCTGAAGTCGGACAATGTGCTTATCGAGCTGCAGGACGATGCCTCGCCGGTGCTGGTGCTCTCGGACTTTGGCTGCTGCCTGGCGGACAAGGTGCACGGCCTGCGGCTGCCTTACGTCTCGCATGACGTCGACAAGGGCGGCAATGCGGCGCTGATGGCGCCCGAGATCTTCAATACGATGCCCGGTCCCTTTGCCGTCCTCAATTACGGCAAAGCGGATCTGTGGGCCTGCGGTGCGCTGGCCTACGAGATCTTCGGCAGCCGCAATCCCTTCTATTCGAGCAGCGGCGGCCTGGCACGCGAGCGCGGAGAGATGACGCTGTCGCTGAGGAACTGCGATTACCGGCAGGAGCAGCTGCCGCCGATGAGCGATGCCTGCCCGCCGCTGCTGCAGCAGCTGGTCCACAACATCCTCAATCCCAACCCGTCGAAGCGGGTCAGTCCGGATATTGCGGCGAATGTGGTGCAGCTGTTTCTGTGGGCTCCCTCGAATTGGCTCAAGGCGGGCGGCATGCCCAACAGCTCCGAGGTGGGTGGAGATAAACCAGTTACCTGGGCTATAGTTTACTTATCGAACTATCTCATTTGCAGATCCTCCAGTGGCTGCTCTCGCTGACCACCAAGATAATGTGCGAGGGTCGTCCGCAGCTGGGCGCCGGCCTGATGCCAGTGGCTACCACGGGCAGACGCGCCTACGTGGAGTACCTGCTCATCTGCAGCTTCCTGGCACGCGCCCGCCTGCGTCGCATTCGCGGTGCCCTCAACTGGATCCAGAATGCGGTGGCGTAGGCGATGTATATCTACTTGTTACTCTGAGAAAATCAAATGGAAAAGCGTGTGATACCTATATTTTACATATGTATTTATAAAACAAATCAAAATTAACCGCATGCTCTCCGCCACACTTGACTATTGATCCTGGAATCGCAGTAGTTGCTGGCTGAGCATCTGCTTCTCGGACAGTGCCTCCTCGTAGTCGCTGAGCAGCTGCAGGATGACCTCGTTCATGGCCAGAGGCACATCCTGGGCGCCTTCATCGGTGTCGTCCTTCAAGTCGGTCATCAGGATCTCGACAATTTGGCCCATCTCCTCGATGCTCTTCCGGGCATGCTCTATTCGTTCATCACGATCCATGTCCAGCTTGGGGGTTTGGTTCAGTTGAGGATGCTGGAGAGGATTAGAGGAGCGATTTATGGAAAAACTTGGCTAAACATTCTAGATTGCCAATTACCATAATTAAAATTCCAGTCTTTTAAATTTCGCAAATTCGAATGTTTTGTTTACTGTACGCGCATAGCGATAACGATTGTTCTGCCAGGGCTTCAGTAATCGATTGCCTGCCAGGGATGGTGAAATTTCAAAAGTAGTTTTAGATTATTTAAAAAAGTTAAAATATTTGTTTGCTACTTTTTACATAATTAGATTAACTCCTTAAAAAAACTTCCAGACTATTTATTAATATCTAAAGTAGTAGATTTAGTGAAATAGAACAATTTTCCGTTAATATTACTAACATTCATATTTATTTATACATTTTTTTTGTACATATTTGTTAATTTATTTAAACAAATCCGTTTCAAAAACAATTCTTTCTAAAACTAAACTTAAATCAATTTAATGTACGAAAAATGCCAACTTATTTGCTAATCTCCACGCGACTAACGCACAACTTGTGATCGTAAAAGGAACAGGTGGCCATGGTCAAGGAACCGTCGTCCTTGTTCCGAAACGGAGACCAATCGGCGCCGTAGCAGATGCTCTTGTGCTCCTCATAGGCGCCCAGCAGACGCAGCCCGGGTGCACTGGCATCCAACTGGATCACACTGAAGTTGGTGTACATGCAGGCAGCCAGGAGGAGATCGGTATCCAGGGGATGCGGTTTCAGCCGCCAGATGCCTCCGCCCAAGTCCAATTCGGCCAGAGTTCGCTTCATCGAGCGGGTGTCAAACAGACGCAGCTGCTCATCATAGCTACCCGTGAGCAGATGGTGCTCGTGCCTCGGATGACTTAGCAGGCAGGTCACGCCGGCCATGTGCGCCCGGTTTGTCCAGGCGCGCTGCTCCGTGCGCAAGTCGTGGGCCATCAGGAGCATATCGTCACCACCGCTGTACAGAAGATGCGGTGACCAGCGATCGAAGGCGCAGGTCCAGGCTTCGAAGCCATGCGATGACCACGAACGCTCCCGGATAACCTCACCCCTCGGGGAGTACTTAAGTAGATGCAGGCCACCCTTGGAATCCGAGATGGCCAGTTGAATCGCCTGGTCCTGCCCCGCATTCTGCCGCCAATCCAGAGCCAGAGCCAAGGGGGATTCCTGCTCCGGCTGCGTCTCCTCCTTCTCCTCCGCCAGGCAAAAGCACGTGCGCTTCTCCAGCTTCTGCTCATCCGGTAGGAATTCATAGATTTCCAGCTGACCCAGCGAGTTAACTGTGGCCAAGCTGGGAGGTCCATCCTCGCTCCAGGCTGGCAGCCACTTCATGTCCAGGATGGCCGACGTTTCGATGCACTGCAGCCGCTCCAGGCTGGAATATGAGTCCACGAAATGGTACAAGTAAACGCGACCCTTGCGTGGACACTTGGGTGACGCCTTCTGCGCCGCCTCCTCCTCCTGGACCAGCTGGTAGGTGCCGCAGGCAAAGAAGCCCTCCTCCGGATCATCCCGCGGCAGGAACTCCACGGAATCCGCCGAGTATTCCGTGTCCTCGCTGTGGAGCGTTGTAAACATGATGGCAGTCGGCTATCGATAATTATCGACCACAATCGATAGGTTGCTTCTTCTTCCCCGCCAATCGACCGTTGCGTTTTGATCTCTTATTAGATTTATTTGTTATTTTCGCTTTTTTTTGCTAATTTAAAAAATTAATAGTTAATACATACAACTACTTAGTGCTCTGTTTACGCGCTACATATTCTTGATTAGGTTTAGTTGATCTCGTCCCTCGTTCGTAGTTGTTAGCTGCATATTTCCTCGACTTTTCAGTGTTTCAGTTTTTAGGGGCGTCACAGTGTTTCGTTATCTTAGGAGGCTTAGGGGGCTTGGGCTTCTCGGAGGGCTGCCAGGCATCCTTCTTATTGCACTTGATCCTTGATCTCCGCTCACTCTCCTACCACTTTTTACAAAATCTATCTTTCAAGTACCTCGCGTCACATATTAAAAAACATATTTAAAAAAAAACTCTTATTGATAACTATAGACATTCCCTACACTCTTGCTCTTTGCAGATCTCATCTCTCAATCGTGTGTGCGTCCAACGCCTGACGATGTTCTTGGTTTCTCGGCGGGATTCGAAATGGCCTGGCTACCACACTCATCCACTAATCCCCTCTAGCGATTGGTGCTGCGACTGTGACGCCTCCGCGATCCTCATTTGGTCTTCATCACAATGATTGGCTCGAGTATCTTCAGCATGTCATTGTTCTCGGGTGCTCCGGTTCCATTGCCGCCGCCAGAGCCAGGAGCTCCTCCTCCTCCTCCGCCGCCGGCCACCTGCAGTTTGCTGAAGCCGGGATGTGACTGTTGCTGCTGTTGCTGTTGCTGCTGCTGGTGGAGCTGCTGCTGCTGGTGCTGACTGATGGTGACCAGGCGGTGCTGCTGGTTAAGCACAATCGCCTCGTGGTGCGGATGCTGCACCAACTGCTGCTGCTGCAGGCTGCCGGCAATCTGTTGCAGCTCGTGGTGCTGCAGCTGCAACGGCGGCAGCTCGTGCTCGTGGTCATTGGAGCCATCGCCGACGCCGCCGGGCGAGTCGTCGTCATCCGCCTTGACCACCGTCACGAAGCCGCCATCACTGCCCGTGCCTGTGACCGAAACGGCCTCGCTTTCGTACAACTGCTGCTCGGCGCTGGTGTCCTCGTCTTCGTCCTCGTCCTCCTCCTCGGTCTTGGCCCGGAATTCGGTGCTGGTGGCACTGCTGCTGCGCGGCGTATGGCTGCGCATGCGTCGCATTCGCGCATACTCGGCCTGCTTGGACAGACGCTCCTTGCGCTCATCCGTATTCTCGGTGGCCCGGATTTGCGCCCGCTTCAGACGCGCCCGTTCGCTGAGCTTCTGGAGACGCGTGGCCCGCTGCTCGGGCGTTTCATTCGCCCGCACGGCCCGCTGATGGGCGGCCATCTTGTCCAGCCGCAGACGCTTCTCCTCCTCGGTCTCGTATTTGTTCGCCCCGCTGCGTCGCGGCGTCGTCATCGTCACTGGCGTTCGACTGTCGCCATCGGCCGTGGAATGTACATGAATCTGGCTGAGCTCCTGATGCGACGATGTCGTCTGCGATGAGAGCGGCCTGCCGCGACGCGGAGTGCTGGTGGCCAGCTGTGGAGCCGACAGCATCTGATTGAGCTCCTGCTCCAGCAGGCTGTTCACCTTCAGCTGATCCTCGCTGGCCAGCGGATTCTTTCTCGGCCTGCCCCTGCCCACAGTGGTGGTAGTGACAATCTGCGGCGAAGGCGCCACCGTTGGCTGCTCCTGTTGACCCAGTCCTGTGACCGTTAGCGTTGGATTCGCCGCCAGGATGTTGTACTGGCCGCCGGAGGGACTATTGGCGCCGCCACTGGCGTTGGCAAAGTTGACTGGCGTAAAGGGCGGCGGCACCGGGTTCGGTCCGATGCCAATCTGGAAGCCATTGTGATACATCGGATAGTAGGCGGTGGTGGTGGTGCCGCCGGCTCCCGTCGTCGTGCCGGCCGTCACGACGCCCACGTGGCCACCGGTGGTGCTGTTGCCGCCGCCGCCGCTGCTGGTGGTGTTCGGGAAGGTGGCCAGGTAGGGGAATTGGTTGTACAGCTGCTGGGCCTGCCCGGGCGTCGCCTTGAGGAGCTTCTGCTCGCCGCTGGCCGTGGTCACGATCACCTTGGTCTCGTTGTGGCCCAGACTAACAGACCCGCTGTTATCGTTGCCGCCCGCCGATCCCGGAGCATCGCTGTCCGACTGCAAGAAGGGTAGAGGAGATTGGAAAGCCAACGGGTGAGTCGGTTTGGTTTGGGCGGGTCATGGGTTATGGGTTAAAGGTTGTTTTTTTTAAATTTTGTTTCCATTTTCTTAAATATTGATTAACTTACTGGATTTATTTTGAAACAAAGTATTTAAATTCACAAAAAGTGGTTAAATTATTTTTAATTTTGTTATAATAATTCTCATACTTTTTTTAAAAAATCCAGTTAGTTAGTCTACATTTCCAGAAATCTCTAGTAAATTATAGAAAATATCTGCTTGATTTTGTTCAAAAATAATTTAACATGGAATAGCTATTTATGGGATTCAAAATGGGTTTATAGATCGGTTTTTGAAAAGAAGCGAGTGCGTGCGATAGAGTGAAAGAGATAGAGAGAGGTCACACACACACCGGCACTGATTTTTTTTGCGAATTAAAACCACTTTTTTGTTTGTTTCTTGTTGGTAAAATTTTCTTAATTTGTTCTCTTCGCTTTCAACATTTACATGACTACATATGGCATATCTACACTCTAATATGGTTAGCTCATTAAATTATTTTCAAAATAACCGAAACAATAACAAAAACATAAATAAAAACAAATGTTCTTCTAGGGAATGGAGGTGGTAAAAAACTTGTTTCAGTTAAGGAACAACAAAAAAATGTCCTTCAGCCGTTTTCTCATCCCATTTCCATTGAATGTGAATTCTAAATTTTCAAAAATCCTACTTTCCAGTTTCAATCATTTTCCTTTCGAGGCAGTTGATTTCTTTAACTGCAAGGAAAATATTTGAAGTTTATGCGTATTTGCAAAAGTTAAACATTTTACCAGTGCTACGAATTTGCTTTCGATTCCGAATTTCTCTGCAATTGCAAAAATCATTTAGGGTTATTATTATTAAATAACATTAAAAACCATTTCTTTTAATTTTTCAAACATTTTCAATATTTACATATTTTGAAAAAAAGCCAAAATCGATTAATCGAAATGCATTTTTTAAAGTATATATATCAAACTAAGTTGAAAAATTACGAAATATTAATTACGATAGGATTCTCAATCAGTAAAGTTGTGGAAATGTGAAAATAACTGACTGCTGGTTGTTTCAAAGTTGCTAAACGATGCAGCGGCCTATAAAATATTTTGAGATTTCACATATTTAGCCGCTGCATCGTTTACAAACAGAATTCATACGATAGAATGGGTACAGAGGATGCCCTGGGGAATTTGGAAATTGGAGTGGGAAGTGGTTGGACAACCTCTGCTGCGCAACGGTGTGTGTGTTGATACCACTGATCTGATTCAGTGACCATTACCCCCTATCCTCGCTACGGCTGCTGCATACGCACCTGAAGTTCCTGCTTCTTGGCGGCATATTTGTGCGGGTACAGCTCTAATTGACCGCCGGCGATGCTAAAGTGGGGCACATGCGCCTGGAGCAGCTTGGTGGTGCCCTTGCCACCGTCATCGCCGTAGATCTGCTGCACAAAGATGCTGCCCGGCTCGGTGCCCTCGAGCAGGGCGGCCGTGACCTGTTGCTGCTGCTGCCCGGTGATGGTGTATCGCTGATGCTGCTGCTGCTGCTGGAGCTGCTGCTGGGTGATCTGCTGCTGCGGCGTCTGGGGCTCCTGCTTCAGCTGCATGGGCGGGCGCAAGGAGCCGGGCGTCAGGAACATGCCCGAGCCCATGTACTCCACCCCGGCCAAAGCCTGGTGCTGCTGATAGGCGGCTGCCGTCACCAGATGCTGCTGCTGATCATCCGTCGGCTGCGGGGTCCCGGCCTCGTCCGTTGTCGTCGTCGTCGTCGTCGTCGCTGCGTTGTTGGCCGCCTGGTTTAGATTGATAGTGTGTTCGTTAGTACAATTGGCTGCCGCCGCTGCTGCGGCCGCTGCTGCAACAGCGAGCACCTGCTGCTGCTGCTGTTGTTGCTGCTGCTGCTGCTGATGTTGCTGCTGTTGCTGCTGCTGCTGTTGCTGGTGGTGGTGCTGCTGGTCCGTTGACGACGAGGAGGATGTCGGCGTTGAGACGACCACCGACGACGAACCACCGTGCACCACAACATGCTTCAGTATCTTCTTCTTTTCTCTGACCTTTTTGGCATAGTCGTTCAGCTTTCTCAGTCTTTCCTTGCGCTCCTCCGGTGACTCGTTCGCGATCCTCTGGCGCGCCCTCGCAGCCATTTCGGCCAGTCGCAGCTTCCGCTGATCGTTCGTCTCGCTGGCCCGGTACATGCGCATCCTCTCGGCCAGCTTGGCCAGCCGCTTGGCCCTCTGGTCGGGCGACTCCATGGCGCGGCGCAGCCTCTGCCTGGCCGCATTCCTCACCAGCCGCATGGCCCGCTCTATGTCGGATTCATTCTGCCGCCGCTGTCGATTGGCCTCCGCATTCCGGAGTAGTCGCTTCCGGTACTCGTCCTCGCTCTCGCGCTGCCGTCGCTCCCGCATCCTTTCAGCATTTCTCGCCAGTCGGCGCTGGCGTGCCTCGGGACTCTCGTTCCACCGCTGCTGGTGGCCAGTGGTGGAGGCACCTGTGATCGAGGCGGAGCTGGCACTGCTCGTCGGTCCCAAGGGGGTGGGCGGCTGTTGTTGCTGTTGCGATTGCTGTTGCTGCTGCTGCTGCTGCTGCTGCAACTGTTGCTGCTTCAGTGGGGTGTGGGCATAAAGCTGGAGATGCTGTTGCTGGAACTGCAGCTGATCCTGCTGCTGCTGGTGGAGATGCTGCTGCTGCTGTTGGAACTGTTGCTGCTGCTGTTGATGCTGCTGCTGCTGGTGTTGCTGCTGCACGTGCTGCTGCTGCTGCTGTTGCTGTTGCAACTGCAACTGGTGATGCGAGAGGGGTACCAACAATGCTGAGGGATGCTCGATGAGGAGGCGGGCATTGGAGCCATTGATGGCCAGCACATGGGTGGCGTACTGCTGCTGATCGAGTGAGGGCTCTATTTTTATCCCATTGGGATCTGGTTCCATATTCTTGGTCAAAAGCCGGGGGCAACAACAATCGAAATTGTCGTCTATCGGTGGCTTCGGAAGGAGTGGTGTGTGTTGTACTTCTGGTTATCGAAAGGATGAGCGCAGTCCTTCCGATTGTTTCGATAACATCTAGGGGCCGCGCTCCTGCTCTCTCCCTCGCACTCTCCCGCTCTTTTGCTGCTCCTTGGCGTTGTGTTTGTTTTGTTTCGTTTCGAATATGCCCACAAGTTATATAAATATGTGCTGCTGAATATGTGTGTGCTGCTGCTGCTGCTGGCGCCGTTATTCCTCTCTCGCTCTCTCTCTCTCAGGGGGATTTGGCGGTGATCCGATCGCTGACTTTTATTAAATCGATCATTTCTTTCCTGCTCTTTTGATATGATATGCGTTCTTCTGGGTGCTTTTTTCGCCAATTCGAGCGTTTTTTGAAAAAAGCGTGCTTCTTCTTTCGAGTAAGTGACAATTGGCGCCGCCGCCGCGCTGCTGCTGCGCTGCCAATCGATTTTTCACATGATTATACACACACACCCATGCGGCACGCACACACACGCACTGCCGAGCACACACACTCACACATACGCTGCCGCTGCGTGTACGTGTGTGCGAGTTTTTTTCCGCTCCTTATTTTGCCTTTCGCACAAACCTTAACCCTCTGTTATTTAGTTCCATTTAAGCGCTGTTTTTGCAGCCTTTGGTGGGTTAAGAGGTGGAGTGGCGGCGCATCTATCGCTCGTAGCCACCGAGTTTGCCTGCAAATAGCGGGGATTTACCACACAGCTGGCTTATATCTTCCGCCTCCGACCGGATCGTATTGTCTTTGATTTGCACTTTATTTTGTGGGTTTTTCGCAAGTCGTGGCACTGTTCTTTTAATTGAATTTACTTAGTTTCATTTCAGTTGTTTTCATTTTCTTTTTTTTTTGTATTAATTCATCGCGTGGATGAACGGTCACACTGCCGCATTGGCCAGATGCTAGTGGTTTGAGCGCATGTGCGAGACAATGCACTCGTCGATAAATTGGTTCCGGTCCTGGGTAAGAAAAGCTGTAGCATAGTTTTTCTCTTGTAAACAATTTGTTTTTCTCGAAATCTTAATAATTTTTGAGGTGTATTCTTACGATGTGTAGAAATGGCGATTCTACTTCACCTATCTTTCGTTCAAAATCACAACCGATTTTGTACTACTTGTTTTAAATTGCCTAAATGCCTATCGATAACTGATAACAGTTGACTGTTAAGTTAACAGAAAGTTTACTGGAAAGTTTAAAATCTAAACTTTTTGAAATCAAAAAACTTAAAATCATGGCTTTAATTAAATGAAAATGTAGTTTTATTATTATATTGTATGCTTTAAATAGTTTTGAAACCACCTGTGCGATCAAAAAAGTAAGTGTATTTAAGATCACTTCCAAACAGGATCTGAAGATCATTGGAGTCCTGCAGGTGGTTTCATTTATTTGTTAGCGGGAAATCAGGGGAGTGAGCTGAGCTTTCGGTTGGTTGATAAGAAGTTCCCCATTCCATTCGTGATTTTTTTACATCTATGCCCCTACCACCCCACACAACTTTATTTCCCGCCCATTTTCAAAGCGCAACATTTAAAAATTGTGAATGCAACTTTATTCAAGTATATTCATTTTGTTATTCTCGTTTTTTTCGCTTGTTATGTTTCCTATTTTTGTTTCGCTTTGTTGGTGTTGTGTGTTTTTTGTTGTTGTGTGTTGTTATTGTTAGTGTACACGAATATTACAATACACAAAAATGTATCTCAATCTTAAGTCTTAAGGCAAAAACAATTGATAAACGTATTTAGACAGGAAAAAAACAATTTCAAATTTCGACTAGAACTTAATGGTTACTCTTTATTAATAATAATTAGCATAATATATATATATATAGGTATAAATATATATCATGTGGGCCCGAGCGGAAGTGTCTTGAATCCGTCTAAGGACATGGGCGTGGGATAAGGATAATGGTCTAGGGAAAGTGGGTGGTGGGGGGTGGAAGGATTGCGTGCTATAACAAATATTGCGTTATGTGCCTGGCAACGGATCATGTGTGTATGCTCCAAATACATATATATATATAATATATACACACATATGTGGGGGCTGTCGAGTGTGTGTGTGTGTGTGTGTGTATCCTTATGTGAGTGGCGTTGTCCGTTTTGGGTTACATGCTTTTACCAACTACACACACATATGGGGGTTGATTGTCGCCAGGGTGCCTCAGTTGTTTTTGGAAAAATACTAATAGATTTTCGGCTATTACTTCGCCCGAGGATTTGCTGGAAAGGCACTTGTTGCCTCGTCCATCTGCGAATTTAATTGGGCTTTGGGTTTTCTGGGTTTGGGAGGTGTTCCTCAGTCGTTTTGCGATTTTTATTTACAGTGAGGCACCCTGGCGGTGTAAGCTTCCTTTTTCCTGGGGAGGCGGATGGGGGAGGGGGTGAGGGCTGCCCTTTTTTGGGGGGCTCTATATATGTGTGTGTGCTATGACTATGCTAGTACATGTGTGTGTGTTTTTGTGTGCCGTGTGTGTATACATACATATCGTACGAATATAATGCATGCACTATAAAAATACTTTACTTTATGATTACGTTTACGTTTCATCTCCTCATTTCCTCATCTCTTCATCTTGTTAAAGTTAAACTTAAAAAAAAAATTGCCTGGCTTTAATCCTAGAGTGCCTGCTGCCCATTATTCATCTGCTAATCCTGGTCATCTGACTGGTTCTCATCTTCCTCTTCGTATCCTTACGATTTCTTTGTTATATCCTGTATACAATATATATTATTTATGGGGATGTGTGTGTCTCTCTGTTCCTCGGCCGATCTCGCGATCCTGGCCAGCTTTTGCAGAAGGAAGTTCGGTTTCGGATACGGATACGGATCCCAAACCAACCTGACCAGCTTTTTCGCCGGAGAGCCAGCTCCAAAAGGTTTCGGGGACAAAGGATCCTCTGCTTCTTTTTCCGTTTCCTGTTCCGCATCCGCATTTCGCTTAGTAACCCTTGAGCCTGTCGGCCAGCGGCGGCTTGATGACCTTGGGCGCACTGGCCCTGGCCACCCGCATCCTCTCGGCGGCCTTCGCCAGCCGCTTCTTCCGCTCATCGCTGGTCTCCGAGGCGCGTCGCAGTCGCTGTCGCGCCGCATTCTTCATCAGTCTTAGGGTTCTTTGTACTTCCGTTTCGTTCTGCCGCCGCACTCGATTCGCCTCCGCATTCTTGGCCAAACGCACCCGATACTCGGCCTCCGACTCCTTGGACCGCTTGTCCCGCATCCGGGCGGCGTTCCTCTCCAGCCGCCGTTCCCTGGCCTCGATGGACTCGTTGCTTCTCCTCCTGGCCGCCTTCTGCGCTCGCGAGGATTGGCTGCTGCCCCCCGGCTGTGTGTTGGCGGATTGCTGCTGGCTGCTGCTACTAAGATGCGGCACTCCAAGATTGGCCAGGCCGGGTATGCCCCCCAGTTGACTCGATTCGACCACCACGCCAGCGGACAAATGATGATGCAGGGGATGCTGCTGCTGCTGCTGCTGCTGTTGGAGGACCTCCTGGTGGGGATTGCCGCCCTGCTGCTGCTGCTGCTGCTGCTGTTGCTGCTGGTGGGGATTGCCTGGCTGCTGCTGGGGGAAGCTGTTCTCAGAGGCACTGGCTGCGGGCGTTCCAGATCCTGAACCCGCTCCTCCAGCTGCTCCTGCACCCGCTACGGCTACCGAGGAGGAGGAGGTGACCACCGAGGAGGCAACGGCTGCCGCCGCCGCCGCCGAACTGGTGTAGTTGTTGTACTCTAGGAGCCCCCGGTTGCCCGGATAGAGGGCATGGTGCATGGGACTCTCATAGCTGAGATACTCCGGCTTGATGAAGAACGGATCGCGGGCGGTGAGCGGGGCCGTCGGCGAGTTGAGGAAGTAGAGGCGACTGTGGTGCTCGGTGGTAATGCTCCCTCCGCCACCCACACCCGCGGACATCGGGGGATATTTGTGCGCTCGCTAAGCGACTCGACTTCGGGATCCGTTTCTGGGTTGCTCTGTGGTTATCCTTCAATCCTTCGGTGATTCGACTTGGCTCTTTTTCCCGCGCACCGGGTATTAACACAATTAACTGGCCTGGGCAAAAAAAATGTGGCGAGTAAACAACAAAAGCGACATAACTAATCAATATGAAAAAAGCTGCAAATGGTCTGGTCCGCAAAAGCTCCAATTGGGTTTTTGCGGAAAAGCTCTGAGCAACACTGGCGAGGAATGTTATGGTCCGGCGAATTGGCGTCGAAAGTGGAACGGTGGAATGTGGAACAATGGGGCGCCAACCGCGAAACTGTAAGTACCGTGTAGCCAGGACGTGAACCGCAATCTAAAATGACCACCCTGGACATAAACCTTCGTAATTTTTTAATTTATTCCTCCAAAATAGTGAAGAACTTGGAAAAAACAAAAACAGCCCCACGCTCCAAATTCCACTATTCCAGTTTCGTTGCCAACTCATCGCCGCTAATTTGACGGACTTGAAGAGCTTACAGTGAAGCTCTAAGCGTTTCACAACACTCCCAGAATTTGAATATTTTGTTTAAAACTTTTAAGATTTGAAAAATTATAAATATTTAAAACATAAGTTCTTTAGTTCTTAAACCATAAGTTTGATTACTACTGTATTTTTAATGTTGCCAGATCAAAAGATTTTTATTCCAGTTTTAAATGCTTAATTTCAACAATACGTGTTTGTAAATTAATATTTCACAATTATGTAAATAAATTATTAAAAAGCTCTCAACAGTGAACCAATTAACAAATTTTTTACATACTGCTGTTTGTATACTTTTTATTTCTGTTAATTTCCTTTATTGCAAGCATTTTGTTATTTGTTTTATATAGCATGAATAGTTTTTGACTCGCCAACTAACTTGTTCTATAGTTTTAACAATTTTTAAGCCCCTTCGAACAACATGACGTCACATCCAACGTGCTGCCTTCAGTTGCGGTTGCAAGTAGAAATGCGCGCGTGAGCTGACTTTAATTTGCTTTGATTTCAGAAAAACAAATATTATCAAATAAAAAAAAAAAACCGAATAAAATAAATGTTTTGTCATAATTAAGGAAAGTAATGCCTGGTCACTAACTTTTAATAACACTTCAACAAGTATTGCATTAAATGTCCTTATGAACCAATCGATGAATCGTGACACGAGCAGCGATGTTGTTTCACGGGCGCATCTGCAATACAGTCTTCATTCCATAACTGGAATACCTTTAAAGTGTTTGCCCCGCGAGTTCTTGAAAATATGACCATTATCTCGGTGCCGTTATAAAAGGGCTACTTAATTAATAAAACATTAATAACAAAAACTTAAAACTAAATTTAACAACTAACTCAAACGCGTCCGTGCCATCGGAGCTCCACTGCAGCCGAGTGAATGGCGGTACAAGTGGGAATGCCATGTTGTACCGCATTTTTGTTTTGGTTCTCGACGTGAACGGACGTGTGTGCTCGTGTGATGCGGCGCCAGTTGGCAGGTACGGTACAGGTAGCGTAGTTACCTCTGCCGCTCTACAAAAGTCAAATAACAATAACAATAACAACAACAGCGACGGCGATAATCGCAGCAACAACAACGACAATTGCAACAATAGGCGCATTCTTAATTGTGTTTACCTTTGATTGTCATTCGCCAGCGTTACATACACAGACTCACAGAGATAAACATACATTTTATAACTGCGATTTGACTGCGTGCGTGTGTCGTCGCGTCTCCTCTCTACCCCCCGCCCTCCCCCCTCTATTTTGTTTGTTTGTTTTTGGTTCTTGTTCTCTCGGGTTTTCCTTCAATTGGAATGTGCAGCGAAAAGAAGAAAAGCCAGGCGCAAAGAAAAGAAAAGTAAAGCAAAGCTAAGGCAAAGAACAAATCAACGGTATTAAAGTTTATATAAGCACTAACATAATTTACTATTCTCACAAACACACACACACATCGACGACCACAGACATTCAAGGCAACTACTTAAAAAAAAAGCAGTAATAAATACAATTTTACACATTCACATTCCATTTTGATTCTGTTGTGTGTGAAAAACTTATAAGAGAAAAACAACAAAAACAACACAAACCAACGGCAAATAACAAAAAGTATCAACAATAACAACAACAACGGCGAGCAGCATAGCAAAGCAGCGAAGTCAACGTCAAAACCGAAGAAGAAGAAGCAAGATAAATACATAGCAATTTCGACTAAATAAAGGTATGTGCGACGACGATTTACTTGACTTTATTATTACTATACTATTCGCTAGAGCAAGAGAGAGAGGGAGAGGGAGAGCATACATTCATACACTACATACAATCGGAGGCAAACACACATGCACACACATTTTCATTATTAGTTTAACTCTTCAATTTATTATTGTTATTATTGCTATTGCCTGGTATCCCTGTCCCGCTCGCACGCTCCTTGTGCTCCCCTTTTTCGCTCTCCTTTGCGCCGCTCTCTCTATCGCTCTCTCGCTCTGCGTCTCCCCGTCATTTTCTCTCATTTTTCTTGGCCCTCTCTTTCTCTGCTAGTTCTTATTAAAATAGTTACGTTAAATCAGTGCGTTAACTTGTATTTGTGTGTATGTCTGCTGGTGTCCGTATGTACATATGTCGGTATCTGAGTATCTGTATGTCTAAAGATTACGTTTTTTTCTTACTTTTTGAATATGCCTACGAAAATGTTTAAGAAACCGAGAATGTGTGTGTTTATTGTTCTTTCGTATTTGATCACCGCTTGATAAAATAGAGAAAAACAACAAGTCAGGTTAAAACGTCCGAAGTCTGTATGTTTTGTATCTGTAAGTGCCCTCGCATATGCACGTGTATGTGTGTGCGTTTGCATTGTACATAAATTGAATTAAGTGAAATTTTTGTTGTTGTTTTCGCCAGCGGAAATTTCTACACCGCATGTTCGTCGATCACTAAAAAATCGAACTAAAAATCAAACACGCACACGCATGCATAACGGTTATTCCGATAAGTTTGTACTTTGATGTTCGACAAATTCTGATTGGAATCTCGGCTGTTATGCAACATTTGTAGATGTAGAGCTCTCGAAAAGATCCCAAGTCTCGAAAATTAATTACTCCCCACATCGAGATTGCCGCATTCATGTTTTAACCATTAGTTTCGTTATATTTTTAGCACGTTTTTGTTTTATTCGGATTGAAGATCGAGAAAACGTTAAAATATGAATAAAAGAATAGAATCATTTTTCTAATATTGTAACCTAATAATATTTATTACAAGACTTGAATGTTTTAGGTGGTTTTAGATTCAATTTCGAATCTAAAGCTTAGTATTTAGTTACATCGCCCCAGATTCCATGCTACATGACACTTGTTTAGGTCAAATTAAATTGTTCTCTGTACCATGTGAAAAGTGGCTAATTGCTGTAGAAATATTATTCCATTTTATCTATTTGATTGTAAAATAATTAAATGCCGGAACAAAGAACTTGGAATTGTACATATTTATGTATCTTCATAAGTTTGCAATTAAGTTTTCAGTCTAATATTTTATTCTTTCTCAAAAGCCGCAGAAAAATGCGATAATTTGATATTCTGCCATTAAAAAGATAACAGATTCCTGTTTTATGCGAATGATGATCACCTACCTACCCCTTTTTTTTGTGATCCTTTGCCATGGTTTTGGCCCTTCCCTTTTTTTTCATAGCCGCCTAGCTGGCATTTGCAGAAAAAGAAGACAAAAACCCACTAGACGAGTGGAGCTGCACATATTTGTTAACATTACCATTACCATATCCCATTTCCAATTTCCAAGCTTGCTTCTCTGTGACTCAGAAACAACAACAAAGACAACAAGCGGAGCTTAAATAAAAACTGCAACAACAATAAGAAGAAACACACACCTATTTACAGCTGTGTTCAAGGGAATAGTAGTTCTTTTAAAGCACTATATATAATGATGTTTATACAGTTTGTAAAAAAAAAAAAAAAAAAAAAAAAAAAATTCTCATCAGGACTATTTTTGTAAAAATTTAATTGATTAATATTAAAATTGGTATTAAATTGCATTTTGAAGAATATGAAAATAATACTATTATTGCGGACATAGCTGTAAGGTGGTGTCACACACACAGGTACACTCAAAGAAACAGAAAAAAAAAAACAAAGAGTTGCCGATATGCATATGTAACTACTCGAGTATCATTAAATGCAGATCTCTATAAAAGCATAAAAAACGAAGTCGAAGCGGAGAAGTGACTTTTGAGTGCGGTTTTTTTTTATTTATTTCTTTTTTAACCGTATCGTTTCGTTTCGTTACCAAGACACAGGCAGACAAGACACACAAGACATACGGCCAACAACAATCCATAATAATCTTCCCGTAATTTATAGTCCAAGACAATTTATGTAATTTACAAATACCAAAAACGAAGGAGACGGCAAAAAAAGAAACAAAAGACGATGAGAGCGAATGCAACTGCTGCAGCCAACTAACGATAATAACAATAACGAAAAAAAAAATAATAAAAAGAGAGAAAAACACACGGTGGAAAAACAACAACAAGGCAACACACACGGCAATAGCAATAAACAGCTACAGAAACAGCAACAACAACAATAGAGCAGCGCACTAAATAAACAATTCAACAAATTTGATCCGAGGCAGGCACACACACATAAAACTATACAAACACTCACACACACACACACACTCGACAATCATAGACAACTCACACGCACATAAAAATGCATATGAAGAAAAAATATGTAGGTATGTTTGAATAAAAAAAAATATACGACAAATGTAAGTGCAGTAACAGAAATCAAAAGCAAAGGCAAAGAAAACGCAAAGACAGAGTGCAAAGTCAAATGTCGTTCAAGTTCCAAGTTTTTTCTTTCTTTATTTGTTTTTGCTCCTCAAGTTTGGTGAACGCATAAAATACATAAGTAGTGTTGGACAATGTCCTGGAATTCGACTAAGGGATACCCAATACTACTACAAACTTTGAAAGGATAGTCCAGATATAGCGGTTTTAGCTTAAATCGCAAATCACGTTCTTTTTTTCGAGTATACTTTATCATGGCATATCATTTGGGTTGTACAATAATAACTTATACTAACGTGTGCTAAAAACTGGTTTTATAGTTACAGCTTACAGAAAACTAAATATGTATCGATTTAGAACCTTTCATTTTTGCAAATGCAAGATAGTTAGAGAGACTTGCGGTCTTTCAAGGAATACTATCTTAAGATCTACTGTTTTTGTAAAGCTAAAATTTCCAAGATTCCATGCTGAATAAGTGTAATAACCAATCTACCCTTGGTACCCGTTATATCAGAATCGTCTATAAAAGTCTGTGGAAAATGTACAACTTGAACCCATAAACTCGCACACTCACACACACACACACACACATGGAGACAGATGCTAGCTTGAATGTGGTAATTGCATTTATTGCACGTGCTCTTGCTATCTCCTTTGCACTCACCGCACCCCCGTCTCCCCCTCCCCCTTCCCCTCCCTGTATCGCACTCAAGAGTCAAGCACAAAATGTAAGGCCATAAAAATATTTTTCAAGCTGTAAACTTTTCTATGCTGCACAGTTTCTTTTTCTTTTAGTTCTTTTTTCTTTCTCTTTCTGTGGTTTTCCCGACTACGGACCAAACGCCAAACCGCACCAAACGATCTCCCTCCTCCCGAACCACCCAAAACCGCCCCTCCTCTGACCAACTACAGGGTATCAATCAAGCGAGCTCTTGTGGTTGGAGGATTTGCACTGCAATTCCCCTTGGGACTTATGTACGACTTACAAATGAGGTCAAAATAATAGCAACCCTGTTCTCATTGTCGATCCAATTTGCTGAATTTATATATTTAAATTCTTCCAGAAGAGTGTCAAAGTAATTCTTCTGAAAATATTATTCAATTGCTAACCACATTTGGGGGCTACACTCATAGAAATTAGAGGTCAAAAGATCTTCTTTAGTTCTCCTGAGATTCTACAGATGCTAGAGCCCTTAATTTTTTGAAATGGATTTTTCTGGATATATAGCCTATCTCTTGGGCTCCTATTATTTTGAGCACATCTGTTTTTGTTTTTTGCAACGCTGATATGGAGATGTGAAGAGAGAGAGGGCGCTGCATCTTTAATGCTTTTATGGGCAAGTTGTCTATTGAGCGCGGCTGGTTCTTTCTTCTGGCTGGTTTCTTCTCGTTTCTGGGTTCGTGGTTCTTTCTCAGTTCTCTAGATTCCCAGTTCTCGGTTCTCTTTGGCTTATCTCTGGCCATTGCCAAGTTTTTCATCTAGTTTTTGGCCTGGCTTTTCCCCCGTCGCTCCCAGTTTTGATATTCCTGTTCTTCTCCGGTCCTCTGGTCTTCTCGAGCAGTTCCTTTTCTTCTCTCGGCACTCCCACCCGCCCACACGCATCTCCTTTTGTGGAAGCGGTCGGTTGACTTGGTTTAGGTTTTTGTTTTTGTGTTTGTTTTATTGTTGACTTAATATCCTCGCCGCTCTCCATCATCATCATCATTGCCGCAATCTTCATTATCAGGGCGAGCATTTATTTGTTTTATTTGAGCTTTTCTTTGTACGCATTCTTCTGGTCTTCTCAGCTCTTCTGTTTCTTCAATTTCTTTTCTTTTTTCTTTCGAATTCTGTAGAAATTTTAGTTGCAATATTTACTCGGGTATTTCGGCGAAACGAAAACCTCAGCGTTTATCTAGGTTTTATTTCTGAGTATGTGAGCACTTAATATCGGGGCATATAAAGTAGTTGGGCAAATTGTTTACATAATCAGATAAACCTGATACCACCGGGTACCGGGTTTAGCTATCGATATCGAGCGACTATCGAAATTAATATCTCGTCAACTGACGGCAAAGAAACAACAAACAAACCAAGCTTACAAACACATTCCAATCTTCTCTTATTTTGTTTTATTATTATGGCTGAACTTACAGATGTTTGTAAGTGTACATTTCCTCACACAGACTAAGAGGCGACTGTAATCACTCGTGTGAGTGTGTGTGAGCTGGTGTGTCTTCTTCCGGAGCTATTGTTATTGCAAGTACACGTAAAATTATTGTTCACGTCGCACATTGTCGTGAGTTTGTAATTACCAACCTCACCTCACCTCGATCTCCCACCTCTTTTCTTTTCCACCGACCACCGTTCATATGAGGTCTTAATATGCAGCACAGTGGTCGCTAGTCAAGTGAAATAATATCTTTCAAATAGTATTTTAAGATCTCTGATATGTGATCTCTAAATGTGATGTAGATGGAACTTAAAACAGATCTTCAGATGGTAATTTGTAATATCAAATAGTATTTCTAGATCTCCAGCATAATCGAAAGCAGGCATATTCCCATTCTTCCAGTTAATATATACAATATAAAATATAATACCCCCTCTCTGGAAGTACCTGCTATAAAAATAATAAACACATCTGGAAATCGGGCCTTGCGATCAGTATATCATTATTTATTAATAGTGTGAGTTTCATCAACAAATTTCCACTTGTAAAGTCAGAAAACGAGTTAGTGTAAACAAGCACTTCGTACTTATAGGAATGTTTTTGCTAATTTATAATAAGCATAGTCGATTGCAATTGCTCGGGTTTTATAACTCGAATCGAATATCTTCGGTATGGGAGTATTTTGGAGCGATCACTGTGGCTGCTGCCCGTATGCATGTTCATACATATGTCTGTGAGAGTTGTAGATACGAATAATGATATTCTTTTGGGGCCATTGCATAATCAGTGTAATCTCTTTAGCTTGCGCCCCTCTTTTTTCCGCTTTCTTCTCGAACTCAACTCTCTTCCCCTTTTTTGCGCTCTATCTTTCTTTTTGCCCCCCTTTCCCCAAACTGTTGCATGCAGGAGGCTCAAATCAATTATGAACACAGCAATTTGTTATGCAAGGCCATGGAAGGTTTTCTTGCACATTTTCTCCACCGCTCGGGGTTCTTGATCTGTGATCTTAAGAATGAGAAAATAGAATGCTGTTAAGCTGACAGAAAAATTGCCCGCTTCTTGTGTGCTTCTTTTGTTATTTGGAATACTTTCTAAGTCAACGACAGCATTTAGAATTTATCTAGTACTTGCGCACACACGGTACACGAATACCGATACATAAAAGTTTACTTTGTCATCGCGCGTTGTGTCTTCAATTCTTCTAGATGTGCTCCATCGTATTCTTCAGCGTTCTTCGGCTTCTATTCTATTCTATACCATTCCATAGCCGTCCGCAAATATGCTCACAAATATTAAATTCTGTATGGTATGGTATGGTATGTCTGTATGTATAGTAAAAACCCACCATCCACCATACACCACCCACCTCCCACCGCCCCCTTGTAAGTTGGGTCGTTCGTGTGCGGTGTATAAATTTTCTGTGGAACTGTACAATAGCTAAAATAATCATAAAAAAGAAATAACAAAGTTTTAAGTCTCACAGTGTGAGTGGAGGTAAACCAACAAGCAAAGCCAAAGGCAACCAAAACCAACACACATGTCTCTTTTCTCTGGGATATTATATGGGATAGTAAGTGTAAGTATAAGCAGTGTGTATTTGCTTTTCCCGACGCGACTTCTTGAATAGTTGTAGAGTAGAGTCGTTCAGTTCAGTTCAGTTGAGTTGAGTTCGGTTCGGTTTCGAGTTCGGGTTCGTTGGGGTTCGTTTTAAGGTTCGTGTTGGGGCTCGCCTCGGTTCGTTTGGAGCTTCGACTTCTTCGGCTCGGCCTGCTCTACGAAATCTTCTCTCTCTCCTAGTCTCCTAGTCTTGTCTTGTGTGCAGAAACAGAAATCTCGAGTTTCTTGACTTTTCTGCCTGCTTTTCCGCTCGACTCTTACGCACTACCCACCTCCCCACCACCATCCTTCTCTCATAAGTAATAAGCATTTCGTTTGTTATAAAGTTTTTTCTTTTTTTTTTTTCTTGCTCCGTATTCCGAACATTTCCTCATACACATGTGTGTAAAACCGCGACGTTTCCCACCACCACTCCAACATCACGCGCCTTTATATGGGTTCCATTTTATTTAATTTTTATTTTAAACTTTAAACAATGTCTGGCTCTGACTTGAAATGGTAATTGATAGATCGAGGTGGTGGCAAGAGGGGTAGCTCCATATGCGGGCCTCTTACAGACATGGAAACTATTCATATACAGTCGAACTTCCATAATTCCAACCACCATCACCAGCTGTCTCATAAAAATTCAAGTTTCTTTTAAAGATTATTTATGGAACGCAAACAAGTTTTGTTTCTCGAATTATTTGTAATAAAAAAAGTGGTTCCAGTTTTAATGGTATACAAACGCTTTGACTTTGACATTTTTGTACTTTGAATTCGTTATAAAGTTACAGAATTAAATAGATATTTCAATTGAGGTTAAGCGAAGACTTTCAAGTATTACTTTAAGAAGAGATATATTAGTTTTCTTACATAGAATCAGGTAGTACGTCAAACAGTATGCAATGAATTTTACAAACTGAGGTTTAGATGTTGTTAGATGGTATTAGATGGTATATTTAATAAAGTCTTAAAAACTTTTATAACTCTATAGTCTATTAGTCATAGGTCTATAAAGGATATAAATCCTACAAATTTCGTATTCCCCATATTTAAGATACTTTGGTTGGAGTTATTGAAGTTCGACTGTGTTCATACCTAGCTATGCATTATGTTTCTTCAAGGAGTGGGAGGGGGAGGGGGTTTAGTACTCGTTGTACAAATATGTATTGCAAATTGCTTTGGTCTTTTTACCAGTTCCAGTTTCCAGGTGCTACTCCCCTCTCTTTCGCGCTCTCGCTCTCTGTGCATCATTATGCGAGAGCTTATTCTTGTTCTCTTTCCATGCAGATGGGGGGAAAACAGAGAGAGATCGCGCAGAAGATCAAAACAGAATTTCAATTTGCAAACTCATGTGCCTAGGATTCTTAAACCATTCCCCCCCCGTGAAGTTTTTTTTTTTTTGGATATGAATTTTTTGCAAAAAGTTCTCGGGAGAAGAAACTGGTTGAGAATTTTTGCATTCCGTTGCTGAACTTGAATTGCATTTGGAATTTGTTCGTAGTTCTCTGAGCTGTGTTGTGTTCCACGCATTTTCCATTTCCGTTCGTTCACCTTGTTCTTTTCTAGTAGTCGTAGGGGGAGGGGGGTGGGGGATAGAGTTAAATGGAATGGTAACGTCGATAGTTCGATGACTTTTTGCCGCTGGCTTATCGATGACGCTGGTGATTTATTGATCGAGATGCGTTTATCGATGGAGCGAATATGGCAAACTGAAACTTAATTGCTCAACTAAATTACAGCAATTTTTCCCATTCCATAATGAGCGAAAGAGAGCGAGCATGAATTTATCGTACTTTGTGTGCTTTGTCTTCCGCCCTATCTTCTCTGTAGAGACCCCCCTTTACCCCCTAACCCCCTCTTCCCCCATTCCAAACTTTTGTAGATATAAAGTTTTATTTCATTTCGTTTCGTTACGATTTTTGCTATTATTATTTGTTCGTGTCTCTCTGTCATTGTATCTGTGAGATACCCCTGTAACTGTGTGTGTGTGTATGAATGTTATTTTTTAGTTTCGACTTGTTTTCTTTTGTGTAATTTTATTTTTATATGTGCCTGTGTGTGTGTGTGTATCAAGTTCATAACTTTTGTATGGCGGCTACGACAGTAAGAATTGTTTTGTTGTTTTTGTTGAAATCCACACAATAAATATACGTATGTATGTTTGAGTGTTCGGAACGGGCAAGGAGTATGTATGTTTGTATCTGTGTGTCATTGTGTTGTCTGTATGTTTTCCTATTTTTTTTATTTTTCACATTTATTTTCTAGTTTGCTCGCTCGTTGTTTTGTTAACTCTTATTTAGTTTTCTTTGCGTCTTGAACGTTTCTCTGTCTTCGTATGATACGTCTATGTATATATTCTCTTTTTCCGTACCGTACACACATTTTACGTTTATGCCCCATTATTAATAAATAGTTTTCTTGTTTCTGCTCTGCATTCCCATTTCAGTTTACCAAACGTCGTCGGTACAATCGGAACGTTCCGTTCCTGCGTTTCCGCTTTTCCCGTACTTCTGCGCGTGTTCTCCTTTCTGTTCGTTCCGCGCGCTCCTCTCTCGCGTGAGAGAGAGTGCTGCCACTTGTTGCCGGCTCGGCTTGGGGACACTCTCTCTTCCGATTCCATCATTCCAACGAAATACGGATACGGTTACGATAACTGCCGATTGATCCGATCTGTTCGATCCACCCACTACCGGCGGAGATTTGGAAGCAGTAGACGCCTGAACCATTGGAAGGCATGCAGTTGATGGCCAGCGGTTACTCCTGCAGCAGCTCCATCTCCTTCAGTTCCAGTTCCAGTTCCCTCCGTTCCAAACTCTCGCGATGGAGAGCGATGAACAGCAGGAGGTTGTGGGCGGAAGTGCACCGTTATGTCGCATCTGCATCACCACCCACCATCAGCAGCAGCAGAACAACACCAACCACACCACAGCATCCCCAGCCAACCTGCCAATGATACCTATCTTCGGTGAGGATGCGCTCTGGCAGAAGATTACCACGCTGGCCAACGTTAAGGTGAGTGGAAAGAGAGAAAAGGGGAGCAATCCTAGCACTAAGAAGTGGGAACCGAATAGGTAGAATAGGTGGCAAGAAGAAGCGGGTGAACCGAAGGTCAAGAAATGCAGACTATCATACAGTGGTCACTCGACAAATAAGAAATAATATATATTTATTTATCTGAAAAAACACAGCTAAGCACAAGAAAACCCTGTGCAGAAAAATAGAAATAATTATAGTTCCAAGATATAGTTTCAAGATATCTTAAATTTTATTAATGACCAATTTAAATTTCCCCTTCCCAGTCAAAGTTAACTAACTTAGGTAAATTGGGTTTGTAGAACACAATTTGAAGTACTCTCCATTTACATAGCCCTCTTATCATCTTGAGAACGTTTACCATCACTTTGATAAGGAAATTTTTAGGGCTGCTTTCATAATGGCTGATTAAAATAGACGTTATAATAATAAAATAGCACGTGTTTTAGTACAGCTGAGTACTTGGAAAATTTACTTCGTGGAAATTTTCTGTTTAAAAATACGTTTCAATAAAGCTAAGGAACTTAGCTAGCGACCACTGTACTTATTGATTTTAATGTTTAGCTGCGAATGGCTTGTTTTCTTTTCTATCCCATTGATTCTGAAGAGCTTTTGCAAGCTGTTTGCATATAAAATCGATCCTAATTTGTATTCCATACAAACCGTCTACATTTCCAAGAGCGCTTAGAATATATCAAAACAGTTTCTCCTACAGGCAGGAAGTTAATTTTTTATTTTTATCTTATTTGGCAAATACGTAGTTGAATGGGTGGACTGAAGTGAAACATCTTTATAGGTAGGGGGTCTGTATTTATTTTTAACGAGGTGTGTCGAAGACTATTTGAGCCCACTGTTTGTGTGTAATCCAAGATTGTTGTTGTTGTTTTTGTTGTATTCTTCTTCGTGGAATACTAAAACTAAAATAAAAAAGAAGCAAACACATGAAAGTTATTCACACCAACACAGAGGCACTCTGGGTATTTATTATTCATATTAATTTTCATACACATTCGCCGTACATACATATGTACGTATTATTATATCTTGTATATCCCATATGTGTGTGTAATTTGGAATCAGTTTTCATTGCTTTGTCTTGTTGCTCCACTCCTCTTTGGCCATTTATTCTGTTTATTTGTTCGGTGGAATGGTTTCGTCTTCGGCTTTGGTTAGTTTATTTTATTCATATTGTGTATTGTGTATACAATTTTTTCCAACGAGCGTTTCATATTTTTTCCACCGTCGCTCGATGGAATTTCTTGTGGCTCTGGCTCCCTTGTCTTCGTCGTATTTTGTATTTCTTCATTCATTTCATTTCGTTTCTCTGCTTCTTTGGCTTTTGTAAAATAATTTACCGTTTGAATTGCTGTTTAGAAGTGTTTGTTTTTGTTGTTGTCGGTATGTAAGTATGTGCTTGGCTTAATTCCATACATTTCTCCTTTACTTAACTTTACAATCTTGGCTCTCTTGACTCTCTTTCGCCAGCTCCTCCTAATCTTTGTCGCTCTCTTACACAAAAAGAAAAAGAGATAAGATATTGTGTAAATT
Organism: Drosophila lutescens; assembly: GCA_037075285.1. NCBI lineage: Eukaryota > Metazoa > Arthropoda > Insecta > Diptera > Drosophilidae > Drosophila > Drosophila lutescens. The sequence continues at coordinate 414,409 of JBAMCF010000314.1, forward strand.
ACATACTAAATTATCATTATTCTCAATCTTAATTCATGATATTAAACTAAAGGAATGTATAACTTCATAGGGATTTGAACTCGAGCTTTAAAATGATGACAAATGATAAACATTTGGATTTTTTAATGGAGCCACTATTTCATGTTTTCTTCTTGTGTGTATTTGCTCTTTGCCCATTTCCCACTTTATGTTCGGCTTAGACGTTCGTTGGCCCCTCCATTCTGGGGCGAAGTAAGGGGTGAAGTAGGGGGCGAGGAAGGGGTTGGAGGTGGCACGTGAATGTGAATGGGGTGGCTCTGTGTGTTTTCGTTTTCTCGCCCGTGTGTCTTCGCCCTCTTATTCGCATTGGAGTTTTTCACAAATTCATGTGCATATTTCAATTTGATTTTCTCCTTATGTGTTTTTCCTCCTCAACCGTTGAAATGCTGCAATTTTCTGGTTTATTTCTGCAATTTTCCCACTTGAGTAGATTATGTTGCCAATTCAAGGAATTTTATGCTGTCTTGGGGCAGTCTGGCAACGCTCGGAAATCAGGAAACCCTTATTTGGGGAAGATGAAAATAAAATGGCCCTTTAATTATCATTTCGACTTTGTATTATAATTAAGATTGAACTAGGAAGAGTTGGCCATTTCCGTTTGGGGCTATGAGTAATCACAGTGAATCACTACGAATTTTATTATTTTTGGGTGACTTTTTTCAACGATATGGCAATCTTCTTGCTAGCCCAAGGTGAACTTTGAATTTGAAAACCATTCTTACCTTTTTTTTAAACAAAAAACATTATTGAAACTAAACCATTCGAACTATTGAGTTTCAAAAATATCTTAGTAAGATGAGTATTAAATTTATTCTTTCGGAAGTATTTAAATGAAGTTTTCGGTACAAAATATAAACGTTATAATGTTAAGTATGAAATTAAAACGGCAGAGTTCAGGCTTAACATTATTTAGTATTAAATTAATTCGACACTTCAAAGTTTAAACATAACGAGCATTAAGAACTGTGGCTTTTTTTTTTTGGGTGCAGATCAGCAAAAACGACACTCTACCGCAACAGGTGTGCGTTGGCTGTGCCAAGACGGCTATTTCGGCCTGCGTGTTCAAAAAGAAGTGCGAGGAGGCGGACCATTTCTACCGCCAGCAACTGAGGCTCCAAAAGATCGAAGGCGCGGATCCGCTGGAGACGAGCGCCTCCGCCGCCGACCAGGCCAAAAGCAGTGGCTGCAGCAGCGGCAGCGGGAGCAGCAGCGCCAGCGGAAGTGGCAGCGGCAGTTCCTCCAGCAGCAGTTCCTCCTCCGACGACGAGGACGAGGACAATGATCAGGATCAGGAACAGGATCAGGATCGGGACAACGAAGTGGAGGCAGGAGATGCTGGCCACAAGCGGCTGCAGAATGGCCATAGCCCGGCCATTAATGGCCATCGAGGGGATGTTGTGGTCCAGGAGGAGGAGATGGAAGACCATAACGAACCTGGCCACGAAGAGGAGGAACAGGATGAGCAGGATCACCATCATCGGAATGGGCTGGAGTTGACGGAGGCAAATGCCGAGGATGAGGATGATGATGATGTGGAGGAGATAAATCCCATGAACCATCATCACCACCATAACGACGATGGCGAAATAACCGGCCACGCCGGGCATCCCAAGGAGCCGTTCGACTTCAACTCGATTCGCCTGATGCAGGAGTACATGCAGCATCAGATGAACAAGTTTCCCAATGGCTCCGCCACCGGTCCACCGGGTGGTCACCCGGACATGGAGCTCGATCTCGACCAGCAGCATCATCATCATCATCACGACGATGACGATGACGAGGACATGTCGCTGCCGCTGATACCCGAAATCGAGTTGATCACACCGGGCGATGAGGCGCCAGCGGATCCCTCGAATCACACAGACTTGGATTTGGTCAATGGCGTGGCCGGCGTGGGCGTTGGCGTGGTCCAGGGAATGCGGGGACCGGGCTTCCAGTGCCCCCACTGCTATCAGATCTTCGAGATGAAGCAGATCCTCAAGGCGCACATGCAGAGTGTCCATGGAGCACCGGGACCGGTGTACGAGTGCAGCAATTGCCGCAAGACCTATTTCTACAAGCGTTTCCTGGAGAAGCACATACGACGTGGTCGGTGTGTTAAGAAGCGTCGCAATCAAACGTAAGTTTGGGTGGCTTCCTTAACTGCAGATCCAAGATATTCATTTAAACTCGATCTCCATTTCAGTCGGCCCATGCAGTGCTCGGATTGTCATGTCCTCTTCCCCACGGGCCACCATTTGGGCTGGCATAAGCGCACCGGCTGTCCTTCGAAGGCGGCCAAAATGTGAGTGCCTCGTTGGGAAAACAAAACCCTATATGAATGCTGATTACATGTTTACATTCCCACCGATTTAGGCCCCTGCAGCAGCTTTTCAAGCAGAACATTGTGCAGTTCAACAATTTCCCCAAGCGGATTGCCGCCGGAGGAGGAGGAGCAGCACGCAAACCAACGGCTCCCGAGCTGCACATCAACAATCGCAAGTAGGTTTCACAAATATAATATAACTTTGCGACTTTAACGTATCTCTTTCCCCTCAGACTGGGTTTGGCCAACAAGCGAAAGGGTCGCACTCGCATCAAGTTGGATGCCAAGAAGATTGCCCTGGCCAAGCAGTTGATACTGCGCGAGGCCACCACCACGGTGATTGCCAACGAGCTGAACATCTCGCGCACCTTCGCCTGGCGCCTGCGCAAAAGCCTGGTCAATGGCGTCAGTCTGCATGAGCGCGTGGTGGATCCCTCGCAGGAGGAACAGCACCTGCAACAGCTGCAGCAGCAGCAGCAACACCATCACCAGCAGTTGCAATTGCAGCACCAGGAGGAGCAGCAACAGCAGCAGGCAGCTGCTGCAGCAGCGGAACGTGAACGGGAGCATCATCATTTGAGCAGCCTTCCCTACAGCCACCTTGGCCTGGGTCTCATCAAAGAGGAGCGGCAGGACAGCGAGGATGAGGAGCAGCATCAGCAGCAGCGACAGCATCACCATCACTCCCTGGGTCTGGTGGATGAGTGCGGAGCGGATGAGATTGGGGCCGAAGAAACGGCTGGCTATATGGGCGATGAGGATGCCGTGAGCGGACTGCTCCACAATGGCTACGACCCAGATCCCGATTCTGATCCCATTGAGCACGATCCCTTCGAGGGCACCGAGAACCATGAGCATCATGCGAATGGCGGACGACACGGTTCTATTTCGCCCGCAGCCAAACTTGTGCCGCCATCGGGGGTTCCGGTGCCGGTTCAGGTACATGCTGCTGCCGCCGCCGCCGCTCGGACGGATGTGGAGGTCTACAAGCGGCTGCTGGCCGAGTCGCAGCAATTTCCGCACATCGTCAACGCCCAGCAGTTGCAGATGCAACAGCAGCATCGCGAGCGGGAGAGGGAGCAGCGCGATCGCGAGCGGGAAAGGGAAAGGGAGCAACTGCAGCAGCAGAAGGTCCACAACGGTGGAATGCCGATGCTCACTCGTTATCCGCCCTCCGTCATGTAAGTGTATTTTCGGTCATTAAGTATTATAGTATTTAAGATTAAATAACCCCAGAGGTTACTTTATAGTTGCCACAACACTAACAACTAGCAGTCGGTACATTTTTAGGTGTACTATAGTATTTGAGAAACCATAAATGTATAAATACTCTTATCTAACCATTAGTCATAAATATTTCAGCTTAAATAATATGATTAGCAATCGTTCCTATCAAAAATATACTTAAAATATGCATGAAGGTAAATGTGGTCAACCAGAAATTATTTATAATACAATTAGCAAGAGTTCATACAAATATCATCTGATATGTTTGATTGATTATCATAATTTTGAATTTGACCAACTGTTTATTTTATTTATTGAATATTTTGTATGGATCCATAGAGAATCCAGTCGTGACAATTATATTATAGAATGAAAAAAGAGTTAGAAAGAGATAAGATACAATTTTGAATTAGTTTGCAAATCTTATCATGATTTTAAATTATTCCATATACAATAGGCACGCCCTGCCAGTCAACCTGTCCCTGCGCTCCATGCCCCACATGAACAGCAACGAGAGGTGAGTGTTTGTCAAAAGCGTACTTACTTAGTTCAATAATACCAACAATAATACCTCAATCTTCTTTAAGCAATGGCAGCTCCAGCAGCAACACGGCGGCCCCAGTGCCCGTTCCGGGCTCATCGGCGGCCACCTCGACTGGCGCCACGCCGACTGGCAAGAAGCCTCGGAAGCCGAACGTTTTCATCGATGACGAGAAGTATGCCATGGCCAAGTTGTTGGTGGCCCAGAACTCCTCCACCATGGAGATAGCCAGGGCCCTCAATGTATCCCAAATGACGGCCTGGAAGGTGCGCGATGCCATTCTCAAGGGAGTGCCGCTCTCCTATCGCAACAAGCGATCCGATGGCAGGCATTCGGAGGAGTTTACCGTCAAGGAGCAGCAACAGCAACAGCAGCAACAACAACAGCAACAACAACAGCAGGAGCAACAGCAACGCCAGCAGGAGATGCAGCGACAGCAGCAACAGCAAATGGAGCAAATGGAGCTAATCAAACAGCAGCGGCAGCAACAGGAGTTGCTACTCCAACAACAGCAGCAGCAACAGCAGCAGCAACAACAACTGCGTCATCACACCACACCAGCGGACACATCACACTATCAGCAACAGGCGGCGCCAAAGTTGCTGCATCCTCGCCGCCGTCTAAAAGCAGCGGAACGCGAGCTGCGCGACAAGGAGATCACACGCGAAATACTCGAGCTGATCAAGGAGGACAGCAATATACAGTACTGGAAGGTGTCGGCTCGCCTGGCCGAGAAGGGCATCAATATATCGCCCTCGTCCGTCTGCCAGAAGCTCAAGTCGATGGGCATCCACCGGCGCTGGAAGCCGGGCGACAAGCCACCCATGCTGGCAATAAGTCAGCTCAAAGCGGCCACTGTGGCGGCCGCAGCAGCGGCAGCTGGCTTGGCCGGTGTCGGCGGCAGCGCCGGATTGGCCGGCAGCAGTTTTGGCCTGGCAGACGACGGCTACGAGCAGCAGCAGTTCGACATGGGCGGGCACTTTCTCAGTGCCTTTACGCGCTAGACCAGAAGTCCTCCCCCAACTAGGCCTAGATTTAAATATTACAGTGGATCGTAGAATCGTAAGATAGAGGGCATTTCTGTATAGGTCATTCGACTGGGAAATTGTAGGTCTAAAGGCTGAGTTTTAAGCTATTAAACCCTTTGATGGTTGATTTTGGTTTAAAATACATTTATTTTATAAAAAAAAACAATATAAGTAGCCAATATTAAAACGTTTTTTGATTATCCATCATCACTACCAATTTTACTCGGCAGCTTTTTAATTTTCTGTTGAATGTTATTGAAATATTCATTGCAGATCTACCATTTCCCAGACGAAAAGCCTAGAAAATGTCCACAATTACGACTTTGAGTTTAATACATACATATATATTTTTTTCGAGCCACCCTAATCCATATGCATAGACCAGCACAGCAACAACAAGGTGTATTTTTTATATAGTATTTGAAAGAGAGAGAGCGCGCTTAAAATGTATTTGTATTTGTAATCGATATGATATAGCATATATTGTATGATTCTGTATTAGATTTATATATCCAATATATATGCTAAGCATTCCTAGAATGTCACACACACACACAAAAAAAAAGGCAAACGCCCATTCCAAGCAAGAAAATGATTTCCTTTCTTTAAGTTCAGTAGCTTCCTTTTCCTCTTCCTCCATCCACACACACACACATACACACTTAGCTGATAATGTAATAATTTAATTAACATATTTATTGATCGCATGTCCTTGTGTGTGTGTGTGTGCTTTAACTGAGAAATGTATTTAAAGATTTTCACCATTTTTAATTTATTTATTTTACTCACGCATACACACACACACACATATAAGCAATTATTCAGTACTGAACTTTAATTTAGTTAAATTAATGCATCAAACGAAGAAATAACAATCAGAACAAAGCAAACGGAAGCAGAACAAACAGCAGCTAGAGAGAAAGTTAAGCAAGCTAGCAACATAAGTGCAATTATAAACTACATATGTAAACCTAAAAAACCAGAAGAATGTAAAATGTTTTACGTGTGACCGAAATAGAAGATAGGAGGGCGAGAGAAGGGGAGAAAGAGAGGGAAAATTGCCTATCCAGTTTAAGGCCTTAGCACCACTGAGCATTTTTTTAGAACCAACTATCATAACTAAAAGATCTTACCATATCTTCAGATGTCCCATTTAAAGATATCTTCATTTTAAATCGCTAACTTATAAAAAACTTGTGTTTTTTGGTTAAAAGTGTAGAAAGAAATGTTCAAATTTAAAATAAGTTTAGGTCAATTAAATCAACGTTTAGTTTTTACTTTAGAACAACTTTTATACATTCCCAAAGACATACCAAAATTATGTTCAGCACTAACCAGGCTGAAAATCAAAATCCCCCACAAAAAGTCTGTTTTTTGTGTGTGTTTACAGTGGTGTTGAGCCATTAGTTTAATAACTTTGATTGGGAACACCAATCTAAGGATTACATTTCACTCCCCGACTTTCCTCCTTTCCTTTCTACTGGTCGTTTTCCATACAGACAGCTACTCCGAATCCATCCTCCAACCAAGCCCCATTTTATGTAAGAAAGTTATGGAAACAAGACAAACGATCAATTTTTGAAAACGTCGTAGCAAATTGTTAGTTAAAAATGAGAAGAAAACAAAATAACAGAAAAGAACAAAAGATAAAAAAAGGAAAAATATGAAGACAAGCTGAGGACTCAGAATTGTATTTATTTACAGCCAATTTTAGGAACATTTATTTTATTATTATTATTTTTTTGTTGTTGTGGATGAAATTCAATTTGTCTGCGATTTATTTTTGTATAGCGTTTAAGGTCTGAAGTTAGAGCAAAAGAGATAGCAAGAGAGAGAGAGAGAGAGAGAGCGAGTGAGTGAGCGTTAGCGAAGGTTGATATAGTATTTTTTATATTTTTGTACAATTTGAAATTGTAACTGCTTTTTTGTCAATCAATGAATGATTCCCTCCCTCCACCAACCCACACACACACACATACACACGCATACTGTGCAAAGTATTTTCTATATTCATTACATATAAATATATCCATATATAAAGATGTAACATTTAAACGCATACAAAACTAAATTTATGAAATAGTTTTTTTTTGTTTTTTTTTTTTTTTATATCATATATATATTTAGCCGCAGCTTATAAAATAGATTTAAAAATAAAAAAGGATTCAAATTTTTTTGTATGAAATGCAAAGAATGATGTCTATGAAATATAATTTACTATACATAAATCTACATATATTTTAAAGCGTATAATAGTAAGGATCCATTGCAAGCAGCATCAACAAATAGAACTGACGTGCCTATGTAGCGATTAAATCTGACTAAACACCCACACACGGATACACCCAAGATACAAACACACATACACCTAGAGACAAGCCGATGTAATGCATTAAATAATCATTCCAAAATGTCATATGAAGGAAAAGAAACGAAACAAAAAACAAGCAACATTATATATTTTTAAATGAATAAATAATATTTCAAGAAAATGTTGAAGTTTTAATTGTATACTATTTAAGAAATGGGTGGTGTTATTTTATTAGGGTTTTCTACATATATTATATTATATCTGTAGATCAAAGTTGTATGACTTTTCCGAGTGCAAAGCACTCTGTCTTTATTTATGGTTCCTAAAAGAAGGCAATATCTTCGTGATCTGCGTAGCGAAAGAAAAGCTTTCGCAACCCATTTGTAGCATATTTTACTTGTAGTTATCCATCGATTTATTTATCACAGCTGTCGAAAAATGTAAGAAAAAAAATTCCAAAATTCCGCTCTTTACTTTCAGAGAATTGAAAAGATGGCAAATGATTTTGTTCATTTCAAGTTTTTATTATTTTATTATCTTTGCAAAAACAAAGAACCTTTAAATAAAAGAGAAACCTATAATTATAGATTAAATTCCATAAGTCAGTAGCCTCTTAGAAATTTCTAGAAACTGTGTCACAGAACATTTCTCCAATAAAATTGGGAAATTTCCTTAGAGATTTATGTGACATTAAAGAATACTCTTGTATTTTCGAACTAATTTCTTTATCTATGGCATTTCAATTTGGAGAGAGGGACTTTTTTATTATTAATATTTCCCATACATATATGACATATATGACAAATCAACATTGCTAATCTATTTTTATGGTTCCTCTTTTATTAGAACTTGTGCACGTGTTGATCCATCCCAAAACCCATACATTGTATTATATATTTTTTGATGTATTTTTTGCTATATTTATTTGTCGGCAACTTTCTTTGAGACATGCACGTTCAATTCTGTTTAGCTTAGGTAGATAAATACATGGGTACTTTGTACTTTTGTTGAATCTGTGAGTCTGCGGATCTGGGCAATGTATTTATTTAATTAACGCTAATTCCGGCCTGTTGGCCGGCTCCTCGGTCCTCGTCAATATTTTTCATTCATTGAGCAAATAAACATTAGCCAACTCGCGTGTTCTATTCGAAGTCCGCAGATGTGAGACTGATTGAACGGATCTTGAATGGAATCGAACTTAGGACACATCTTTTTTTTTAGTCAGATATTCAGTAATCCCCCAGGTTCCAATAAAAAACGATTTATTTGTGGTTTGTTTTTTTTATTAGTTTTTTTTGTATATATGTAGCGTAACTTGTAATAACGTAACTAAATTTTACAAATATTCTTTCACTTCCTGTGCTTTGGTCCTACATGACGAAAAAAAAAAAACAAAAAAAATTTTGGTTTTGATATATGTTTAATATATAGATAAAGTTATATACGTATGTGTTTTACATTGGATGCATTAATAATAGCAATAATAACAACAATAACGGACAGCAGAGTGGCGAGAACGATAGCGATACTATAGACCTCCCATATTGTTATTTTGGGTTCTGCTTCTCGGATCTTTATCTCTATCTTTACCGTTACTCAGCCCCTCTGCTGATGCTTCAGCCGGCGCCGGCGCTTGCCAAATATATATTACTCTCTACATATCGTACATAAACATATTCATCGATTTCCATCGATCCTACCTGCTATATCTTCTCGCTGGCTTGGGGTTTTCTTTGCTTATCATTTTGGGCGAAGAAGAAGGGCCAAGCCAAAATCCCACTTCTTTCTCTCTTGATAAGGCCAGATTTTGGTATGGCCCTGTCTTTGCCCATTTCTGATTCTGATTTTGGTTGGTTCGTTTAAATTCCAAATAGTTAGGTAGATATTTTCGTAGGGAAGGGGAGGGGGGTTGTGGGAGAGGGGAGGGAGGGGCGGCGTTTAAAATTAGACACACAAAGAAAATCGTTATCGCTATCGTTAAATAATTACTGACGATACTAATAATCGTGTATTGTAGCACACACATACCATATATACACAGATAAGCCCCGATCCTCTGGCGGGATTGGGGCAAATGGAAATTACTTGAGAGGAGGGGCGGGGGTTGTTTTGTAGTCTATTGCTGATTATTTGCTTGCTTAAGTTGATATTTGTAGGTTGTGAAAAAAACTTTTTTTTTTGAGATATAAAAAAGTATCAAGGTTTGAAGTTCTTTAGAAAGATTCTATGGGTTTTTGGGCTTGTGGGCTGTGGGGCTATCATTAGTTGTTTGGGCACATTTAATTGAGTTCCTTGCGCGTCGTATTGGGTAACAGGAGGCACATGAGACCGCCGCCTATGAGCAGGCCCGACACTATAAACGTGGGCGACGGACAGTAGTTGTCCAGCAGCTGGGCGATCACGATGTTGCCAATGATGCCGCCCAGACGGGCGGCCACCATCGAGATGGCCACACCGGTGGCCCTCAGATTGGTGGGGAATACTTCGGTGATGAGGCAGTCCAGCGCGGCATTGGCCGCCGAGATGGCGCCACTGAAGATGGCCGAGACGACGAGATTCTGGACGGAGTTGCGCACAAAGTACATCAGCGCCGAGCAGATGCCGGCGGTCATGGTGCCGGCGATCAGGAAGAACTTCCTGCCCAGCATGTCCATGCCCAGGATGGCCAGCAGATTGGCGGGCAGGGCGGAGGCCAGCGATATCAGCGATTCCATGAACACCGACTGCGGAATATCCGATACGCATTCGGGATTCTCAACCATACTCTGATTCCGGGCCAAGCCGACCACATAATCGGTGACGTCGCAAACGCTGGCCGTCACGCCTTTGTTGTTCCTCTCGTACTCCTCGAAGCGATTGAAGAGCTCCGGGAACCACATCAGTAGGCCGTAGTAGCCAATGTGGAATGTAAAGTTGATCGTGATCGAGACGATGGTGAATCGCAGGATGGGCGACTTGAACAAGGCGCGACTGTGGTCCACCATCCCGGAGATCATGCGGCTATACTTGTTCTTCACACTGCCATTGCTCTCCAGCAGCTTCTCGTCGATCTCCAGGTCGTAGACCATGTACTCATCGGGGCGACGCTTCGTGTTCGTCACGAAAATGCCACGGAAAATGGCCAAAGCACGATCCTTCTTGCCGCGCGTCAACAGGAATTTCGGCGATTCGGGCAGATAGAAGAGTAGGAAGCCCACCAGGAACGAGGGCAGTGAGCAGACCAACAGGAAGATCCTCCATGAATTGTATGTAAAGGCCGGCGTCATGACGCCAATCGTTCGCGGTATGATCAGCCAGGCCAAGCTGGCGACGAACAGGTTGCCAAACGTCCAGAAAGCGGCCATGAAGCTCAGCATGGAGCCGCGCTTCGCCTTCGGTTGGAATTCGGCGAAGTACGACCAGATCACAGGACCACTGCCGCCCAAACTGCAAGGAAAATGAGAAATGGTTATCGATTTGTAATCGTAAGTATCTAAAATTAATCGAAGCTAGGTCTTATTATGTGTTCACTGATTACTTGTTACTTTTTTGATGGATTTGATGTCCTAAATACCACTATATAGTCCTGAAAAAAGGATTAAACCTATCGATTAAATCTATCGCTTAAATCGATAACCGATTAGCCTAGCCTTAATTGTTTTTTTGTATGGATTTTACAAACAAGTTAATAAACTTGATTTCTCAAATATGTTTTCAAAGCTTTATATGCGTATACGCAATTTTTCAGGATATACATTAAGTATACGTATTGTATGCCATTGAATCCCTTTCGATAATTATAAACAAAAAAATTTGTAGCCACCAATACCAACAATAAACAATATGGCAATTGCGAAATAATTGTTGTCAGTTCGCTGGGGTAATTAGCAAACGATTGGCAAAAATGTTAAAAAATATGGGTGAGCTTGAGGGGAAACCGGTGACTAAGCGTCAATGTAACCCAAAAGCCGGGGGGCCAAGGCCTGAACTGAGATTTTCCATTTTGACTTGACTTTTTCGTTCGTTCGTTACATTTTTCGGGGCATTTCGATCGGTCTTGGGGATTCGAGCCTTTAATTAGCATAAACAGTCACGATATTGCGGCTCAAATATTTTGTTGTTATTTATAACAGAGGTAATTGAATTAACACTTTGCCCCGGGTCCGGGCCCGTGTGTCACTCGATCCACACAAATCATCGATCACAGAGCGATGATCCATGGCTACAGAGCATAGAGCGGTAAGATCACCTTATCGATGGGGTATTTTTGGTGGCCAACGAGGCTCGGAAAAAAAATAATATCAAAAAGAATATCTATAACTAATGGATTATAATCAGAATAGAAAATTAGGATATCATTAAGAACTGAAAACTAATAGGATATCATAAAGATATTATAAAGAACTGGAAACTAATGAGATATCATAAAGAACTGAAGACTAATAAGGGTTTCATTAAGATATTATAAAGAACTGAAAACTAATAGGATATCTTAAAGATATCATAAAGATCAGACTTAATAGCTTTACTGCTTCTTTTCCTATAAGTTTTATTTGTAACTATTTCTAAAATATATGGATAGACTACTTACGCTGCTCCATTGAGGAACCGGAAGAGCATGAAGAAGGAGTAGCTCTGCGAGAAGGACGAGGCGACGATGCAGAAGGCGTTCATGAACGAGATGACGATGAGGACCTTCTTGCGACCGAAGCTGTCGGCGATGCTGCCCCAGAAGTAGGCGCCCACCATCATGCCGATGAAGATGATCGAGTTCAGCCATCCCTTGGTCTCCGTGTTCAAATTCAAATCACATTCCGCCGACGGTAGGATGAAGGACATCGAGATGACGTCCATTTCCTCCGATGTGCTGACCAATCCGCAGATGGCCAGCAGTATATAATGGAACTTGCCATAGCCGCACAATTCGATGGCCCTCTCGAAATTGGCGCATATGGGAGCGGTCGGTTCCGGCAGGGGTATGGACTTCTTGCGGCCCTTGCCCCCCTTGCCGGCCTTGCCCGCCTTGCCGCCGGGTGGCCCATGACCCCCGTGACCCCCGTTGTCGGGGGCGTCCCGCTCTACGTCCTGCTGCTTGCCATTGCTGGCATGGCTATCGGGCTCGTACGCCCGATTGTCCGCCGCGAACTGATACTCCGGCTGCTTGGCTCCTTGGCCCAGGGAGTACGGCTGGATGATCGCTCGGTTGTCGATGTGCGAGGTCGCGTTGCCGGTGGCTGAGGAGTTAGCCAGTTGGCCAGTGGGATGGTTGCTTGCTTGGTTGCTTGCTGCGCTCTGGTTGTAGTTTGGTTGTAGTCCAGCTTCTACATTATAGGCTATAAGGGGGGTTATTATTATTATTGAAATGAATGTAAAAATTACGAGAGGGATTAAGGTAGGAGCGATCAAAAGTTATAGTAGTTATTTAAGAACTGACAGAAAGGATTTTAATTTTAAATAGTGAAAGAAACTAGAAACAAGAACAATAAATTACGATTTTAATATTATTTCAAGTCTTTAAGTTTTTCAAAAAATTTTAAAATTTTGTCCAAAATAAATTTATAATAAATCTAAAACTTGTACTTACATTCGCTTTTGCCCTTTGCGGAATCACCTTCTACCATTCTATAGTTCAGGGGTTTTTTGGCTTCTTGTGCGCGTAGCAAAAAGGAAATTGGGATTATCTTGCGGGGTTTTTTGGTGGCTTTTTGCTCTAAGCTCTGCTTAGATGGGTACAGTTGTGTCTGCCTCGCTTAGCGGTCTGTAAAGAGAGAGCGAGAGAGAGAGAGTGTTATCGATTGGCTACCATACATATACATCGATTGATCGATCGATCGTTTCGACATTTCGAAAAGCAGAGGGAAGTGGGTTAATTTAACGCAATTGGGCGGCAATTGAGCTGAATGAATGAACGATCTGCTCGTCGCGCACAAACAACATCGTAATTGATTAATAAAAAATTATGCCCGAAATAGTCGCGAGCACAGAAATTAACCGCCAGTGCTGGAGGCGTGAAAAAACCCCCATTTCGGGTCGACATTTTTATTAATAAATAATTGGGCGAGATGAATTTGTCGAATATTTGAATGTCACAGGGGTGGGGGTTAAATATATAGATATTACAATAATATTTAGGCATTAAACAGTAATGAGGCCCTATTGAAAATAATTGTATTTGGCACATTTAATTTATATTATCTAAACAAAATGGTGAAAATACATTTGTGATTTTCTTTTGCTCTCCTCGCCAATTTCAAATTCAATTCGTGATTTATGGCGGCTATCTTTCACTTTATTCATTAGGCAGGAGCAACAACAATTGCAAAATGTGCATCAGAAATCATTTGATTCGCATTCGCATTGAACCTGAACCTGAATCTGAATCTGAACCTGCCGTACGCATGCGCAATGAAGGAGAACAGGAACCAAAAGCGCAACGGCGAGTGCACTGCGAGAAAATATGGTTATCAACCAAGTGAAGATTAAAGCATGCACTAAGTGTTACCTCTTAATAAATTTTAATATAATATAAAGTGAACAGTTTCCTATGGTATGTATATCAGAACCTTTGTTTCAAGATCCATTCCTTGTAGATATATAACCCACAACCCATTTTGTTTTGTGTAGTCACTCGTGGGTGGTTGTGTTCCATTGCCACTGCGTTCCGTTCCGCACTTTTCCTCTTTGAAAGCTTAAGATAATCGCCAGCAATTAGCCATGTTTTATTATGAATATATGATTTATGCTGATTTATGCCCTGGACGATGAGTAAACGTAAGGTAAACGCCTACACTTCCGCAGTCCGGAGTTATATGGCCCTTCACCTGGCCTTCGTACCAGTCCCAGTTCCATTCCCATACCATTTCCCCTGCATAAAAGTACAGTCACACCTCCAAAAGCTAAGACATTCGTGTAATATGATATTTTATGGTGTTTAGAAAAGGTTCTATCCATAGAAGTACGACTGCTTAACTCTGCTATGCTACCTATATTGGCGCCATAAAAAAAACGCACTTGTTTCCAGTTTTGTGCGGCTCAACAAGTCGCATTATATATTTGATTGTCTTTTTCAAGCGCAATTAAAGCAGCGCAACTGGAAAAACTGCGTGTGAATGGAATACCCGGACTTGACTTGGTCTCCCAGCTTTATACTTTACACTTTATACACGGGGCCTCAATGTCATCCGATTCCGATTCCAATTCCGATGCATGTACAATATATATGTATTGGATCGGATGCCCAAGGGAGGGGGGCTACAGACTATAGGCTATAGGCTATAGAAAATGGGGATTGAGTGGACCGTTTCGTTACGTTTATGGTGAACACTACTTGTACAGTGCTTTGTTTTTCTGCGCCTTTGCATATCTCAGATTAATTAGCACATAAAACCGAGACTGAGACTTTGGGGCACTCAGCCAGATGATATATCGGAAATAGTGCGGTTCGAAGTCTGAATGAACCCATAAAACTACAGATTTAAGCAAAACATTTGTGAGAAGCTGAAACTGAACCACTCAATCGATTACCAAACCAGTGCGAAAAAAGTGACTCAGAGAAATTGTTTAGATTCTCTTGAAAAAAAATGGGGGGATATGTAAGCAAAACATTTCCCAGCACACAGTTTTTCAAGTTCGAGGCCCTTAAGATTCCAAGTTTATGTAAGCCTTTCCTAATATTTTGTATGGAAAATTATCTGTAAAAATTGCAACAAAAACATTCTTTCCTTAGGAATTTCCTTTTTGTTTCTTAGATTTCAGAATTTTAATTACAAAAAAATCGGAGTCGCAGACAATAGTCGCTCAATTTTTGTTTATATAATTTCCCTACGGTTTTTCCTACTTTTTGTGGTACAAAATATTAAGTTTGTTAATTGGCAGGTCTGCTAATTTGCCCCAACTTTGTTTTCGATGATTGGCATTCCGTTATTACCTGTTGACTGTGTTTCTTTTTTGTTTTTTTTTGGGATTGCTGGCTCGTTTCTGACCTGGAGATCTTTTGGGGTATGTTGGCACCTGTGTTTTGTTTGGCAATTAATTTTGTTAAAAACAAAATATGTATTCTTTTGTGCACCGTTAAATATTTGCGTTTACTGCGCGCGGTTACGCCCTGTATTAAGCTTTTTTTGCACTTGTTTGGTGTTTGTTTGGTTGGTTTATTTTGTTTATTTCGATCAAAGTTTGCATAGAATTGCTCGTCAGCTGAAAGTGGTGGACTGTTTGTGTTTCTTGGCGTTCTTGGAGCGCGGAGTTCTCGGCGAGGTTCGGTTTGGATTGCGGCAAACAACTGGCGAAAACATTAAAACCGTTGGCTGGCGCACAGGGGGCACATCGAAATCGATTTAGGAGTCGAACCAAAAAAAATTGGGATTAAATTCAGGCGGTAGATGGGTCGGCGTTACTTTGTTTTTTTCGAGCGGTCTCTCGATCAGCGTTCGTGCACTTCAAGCGGTGGAAAGTATCTGAGCGGCGTTTCAACGTCCGCTTAAATACACAGAAATCGCATCCGCGGAACGGCTGGGAACGGAACGTGGCTTATCAGCCGCTCAGCCGTCGGTACACCACCCCCTTTTGCCGTTCCATTCCACTTCGTTCCCCTTGGTAAGCGCGCGCGCTCACTAATTGAAATTCAAATTGCGATCATCATTGGCAAGTGCGACCAGCAATTGCAAATCAATTAAATGATAACACCGAAGAAAGCAAGTCGAAACAAGAAAAAAGCGGGGAGTGGCCGCGATTCGATTGAATTCCTCCAGAGATCAGGATCCCAAAGAACCCACTTATCATACAACGACCTCTTAAACACTGTGCATAATTTTCAATGGGATTATAAAATTAATCCTCTTAAAGACTGGTTAATCATCAAAATAATACTAATAGGAAATTATTTATAAAATATCTTTTGGTTTTAAATCTATAAATAAAGAAACCGTTTACTAGTTTGGACCATGGCCAAAATTACTCAAAAAATTGAAAATGTCTCATAAATCAAGTTAATGACCTCGAATATTATTGAGTTGTCGCCGCAAAGAAACATATTTTTCGGTTTTTCAAATAATTTTTAACGATAATAAATGCCTTGCGTAATTCTGAATGAATCTAAGGGGGTTTTTTTGGTCAATTCAGTAGAACTATGATATAGGGTTTTTTTTTTTAAAAACGCTAACAAAACAACTCGAAAAGATCTAAGTATTATTAATTGAGAAAACCTAAAATCGTTAACGGATCGTGATCTACCTTGATCCCTGTGAAAACAGTTCTGGGTGAGTCAAGTTCAGTATGATCAACGATCGCATAACGTAACTTTCCGATCGATCGGGTGACAAACCCGATGAGAATTCAAAATTCGACTTCGGATCCCTTTTTGCGAACAATTAACGGCAACAGGCATCGGCTTAAGTGATCAAAAGAATTATACTTGAGACTTAATAGCGGCATTATCATTATTATTGTTGATTCTGTTACATATAGCGAGAGCGCATATACGTATATATGGATTATACGTATTGTTGTCATGGCGATTACTGATACTACCACTCGATTGCAGCGAGCAATGATCGTGTAAGCTGGCCATGTGACTTGTGATCCTCGAAAAAAAAGCAAAATAAACAGACAAAAAAGTGCTTTTCAACACAAATATTAAGAACGGAACGATCTATTAGCGCTTCCAAAGTGATGCAATTAGAGGAGCTCATTTATCATTATATGAGGCGAAAAAATGCCATAAAGTCGATCGACTTCTGTCTAATTGCTTAATTGTTAGCCGCATTTCGGTGGGAGTTTTTCGCTCAGTGAGTCATCCTTTTTTTGGGCTGTTCATGCGGGCTTCAAGAACGCGAACAAAGGAAAACCCAGATGGTCGCTTTCCAAGAAGACGACGTGACTCTCTCCCGAGTTATTAGCAAATTTAGATTAAGGCCTTGCACAATGGGCGATTAGTTCAGAGGTAGTCGTAACTTGACGCTAATTTCTGGTTTTTTCATTGGCGAAATTATCGCACCTCTGACCCACAGAAGAGACCCGCACAAAAAAGATTGGATGTCAATGGGGTGCAGTACGTGTACGTGTTCTTTGTTCGCTTCTCATTTTCGCTTAATATTTCGCTAACCGTTTGTTTAAGCCGCCCACAATTAATTTAATTAGACATTGTTGTCACGAAACCGAATACGGCTAATTGAAAATTATGCTGGCCGAAAGACAGCTTAATTACGATCGTAATATATAGTATAGAATTCAATAAATACAAAATAGTACCGTTAAGGGTTGTGTCTCGGCTAGGGGTCCAATGGTTGCGGCCCTCGCTAAGTTCAATTTGGGGCGTATGTGACCATGGGTGAGTTTAATCTACAAACAATAACGGAGCCGATGAGCACAGATGGGCCTATATATATATATAAATAAAATGATTTCCTACATATATGTATAGTAGACTGGAGTATATTTATCTGTTCATATATGTACTGACTATTATTGCTGAATGTTAATCAAACTGCGTGTGCTCAAAACTCGTTCGAATCGGTTTTTGAATTTTTTTTTTGTATTTCCACATCTTCAGTTTATCTTCAATTGAAGAAACCAGCATTTTTGTACTGCTCTTGCGATCGCCGCACAAACATTTCAATTAATTGACCACTTTCAATTAAAGACAATGTGCGAAACGAAAACAAAAGTCGAGAGGAGAGCGTGAAAATAACGAATAGGAATTACGAAAAATCGGAATTCCGAATTCCGAATTGGGTATCCAATAAACAACGGATGGGATCGCATCGCTCTATGACCGATAATTCAAAACAAATAAACATGACTAAGAGCTGGCTGGAGATTTTGTTGTCGAGAGAGTGCGACTGTGGGCCACAGTGAAGCCTCTCCGGGAACGATCTGGCGACCCAGCAACAAGATCTCTAAGCTATTCCCGATTCGTATGATTCAGCGTACCTACGTACTGTATGATGATGATAACCCCGACTAAGAACTGAGTTTCGTCATGAATTTTTAAATACATTTTTTGGAGAAAAAAAATTCCAAAGGTATTTTGTAATATTTTGATAAATTTTACAAATATACCCTTTACATGGAGAACTTTTGGATAACTACTTTTGGAAGCCTTTAGATATTTATAGATATTTTTAAGAACTTTTGCCTCAAGATCACTTACATGCTCTTGAAAAATTCGCGAATATTTTGGAGTACCCAAAAGAGGGCCTGAAATTCGAGGATTACGAATAATTGCATTAATCTGGCACAGGTGTTGGTCTGCCTTCCGTTTATTTTTTGCCTTCTGATCTTATATTCACTTTGGCAAACGAACAATATGTTAATACTGCGATTTCTTACTTTTTGCTTATACCACTTGTTCTTTTTTTGTGAGATTCGCGGGCGCGCGACAATTTAGTTTGCATAATTAATTTATGCGTATTTGTTATTTTCAGCTGTTACACCGTATTTTGAGCGGTAAAAAAAGTGCACAAAAAATGTTGGAATAAAGAATGTGGAATAATGCCCCTGGGCGGCAGAAAATAATTTGTTTCGTGAAGCTGAATCTTATTTATGAGCAACAGGAAGACGACAACTTGCGCCGCCTGCTGAATCACCTTGCCCATTGTATTTTATCCTTGGGGCAGGGGGAGGTTTTACTTTACTTAAAAAAAAAAGGAATTCTGGGGGAGGGTTTACGGGGTTACGCACCTACTACTGCTGTCCTTGTCGACGATGTCGACGGTGTTCGAAGAGTGCTGCTTGGCAAAGAAAGTTCGATGCGCGGCGAGAAGATGGATCGGGATATTATAGATCACGATGCGGTATATCACTGGTTGGAGGAGCTCCACGCGGCTCCAAGAGCGATTGGACAATGCGTTCCAAGTTTCGTTGGGCCGCAGCTTTTATAAGCGATTCCACCCTGCGATCATCGGCGGCCCCTTATTTTTTTTTGTTGTTGGTGTTTTTTTCCTCTCGGGATGCTGACTGTTCTTTTCGCTCTTTTCGCGATCGCCACAATCTGTGTGTGCCTGCCACTCTCGGGGGCATTCGGTTCTTAACTTGTGTACACTCAGCTGCTTCTGTTTTTGTTGTTATATTTTCTTGACGTTATCGCCTAAAGATCGGAAACCAAAAAAAAAAAAACAAAAAAAAATAATAAAGATGAGCTGTGGCAGCATCAGCGATGTCGCCCTGCGATGCTTATCACTTGGCTCTCAGCGGGTCTTATCTTCCGACTGCTCCGCTCGTAATCGCAACAAAGTGTGCGGGGTATACGACAAAAAACACAAGACTTGCAATCTTTATGGCTGGCTTCCAATGCAATGCTCTTCCTCGATTGTAAAGCCTGTAATTTGTAAACACTTCTTGGTCCTTCGCGGCGGATCGGTTGCGAAACGGTAAAAAGCGGTTAAGGGTTCGGATCTCGGATCACCCAGGCTTATATGACAGTTAGCCAGGTTAGTCAACGGTTATGTAGCGGTTAAATCAACTAATATAGATGATAGATATATTTAGATCATATATGATGCATCGGGATGTGGAATCATAATTTTAGAGCCAAACCGCATTGGTTTTCGTAAGGCTCATAGGGTTTATAATTAAATAGCTTATGAATTGGTTAAAAATTGTTTTGCGAACCGAGCGAATCGCTTAGTCATGGACATAGCTGCATAGTCCAGCTATGGGAACGAATTTGAAACGGGTATGAACCAGTTGGGCGATCGGTATGGACCAGATAGGTGTTGATAATGCACTTTGGCCTTTTATAAGTCCCATAAGATCGCCGCAAATACCGCGGTTAAAAACCAATCGAAATCGTTGCAGGCTCGCGCCTCAACAAATATCCAGGCGATACAGAAATAGATCTCTGCGAAGATATATATATATTAAATATATATATGGTCATATGGTAAGTGTGCGTGCGAATTCAGTGCCTCTCTCGCGTTTTTTTGTCGCCTCGCATGTGTCGGAATTATTTGCGTGCTGGTCTTCCGCCTCCTCAGAGCCCCCAGAGCCCCTTTAGAGCCCCCGGCGGCAAAAGATCTACGTAATTTTTTCAGTTTCAAAAAAAAAAAACGAATATCTTTTTGTGTGTGCAAAGGTTTTTCCACATGAAACGGAATCAAGATCAGCAAAATGCGAATGCTAGACAGTTTCCCACATCGTATAGATTTTCGGGGAATAATTGCAAGGAATTTTTAATGACTTTTGGGGTATAACGTTGGATTAGGAGGTGGTTTACTTGTTTTTATTTTCTAGGGATACTAAGAAGAATCTTATATATCCTTATCTATATTATATATAAAACATGTTGACTGTTCGATAATGTTTAACTAACTTAAGTATTTTATAACAGACAGTGTGAAGTATAAAATATTACTAAAATAATAATACCCAATACTGAGCATTCCACAGCATAAAACCAAGTTATTTTGGGTATTCAAGGAGTGATTCTGAAAATTATAAACAAATAAATTGTAAGGACGGTTTGTTTTTCAAGGTGTCTGCCCTATAAGCCATTGCATTCGTGTGGATTCGGTGGGCAATGCAATGTGGATCAGCTAAAAATAAGCCGCTTTTTTATTTTCGCCACTCATCTCTCGTCTTTTGCAATTCGGAGTGGACCCCAGGCAAATATTGGCCCAGTCGCCCAAGTTCAGTGATGTTTGCCCGCTTGTCATCACTTCCACTTGGCTGTCATCCCTCGTGACCAGTCACTCGGTCTTTTGCTTTTTTCGGACATCTGTGTGTCCTTTGACTGTCAAGGTCCAACTCGTCTTAACTCGTCTTCAAACGCCATCAAAGTCAAAGTCAACGAAGCCCATCCCATGTCATCACTCTGCTCCTCCTGATCTTGATCTCTATGCACACTGTACTCCTCATGTGGGACTGACGTCAGTGGAGATTTGTGTAGACTTTATGAGGCTGCGGCTTAAAGTTTGTTGATGTTTTTTTGTGACTGCTGCCACTGGGGATTTATGGGCCACCCACACGGAGATATAACGCTTATTACGCTTATCGGGGATACCAGATACCCTGATAAACGAGGCATAAATCAGCCTACTCTGGCATTTCTGCGACGGAATCTGGCTTCTCTCTCTGGGGGTTTAGCTCAAAAGTATGCAGAACGGATGTATGTATCAACGTTCTCCAGAGAACCCTTATAAAAATCAAGATCTTGAAAAGTTTCCCATGTATACCCCTCAATTAATAGCGAAGAAGACAGGAATCTCAATCATTTCTAGTGCTATGCACTGCACTGAACCTGCCTTGAACTCTCCACACATAAATAGATTCAAGATCATGGGCGAATTCTTGATTGTTTTCCTACTCAATAGATAGGTGAAAAGGTCTCTAAATGTTTTCCATCAAGTAGCAACCCTTCAGGGACAAGATCTTCAACTAATCTTGCTCATTAGTCCGGCTTATCACCCACTTTGATGGTCTATCTTTAGCTTTACGACCTGCCATTTCGCTGAGCCCCAACATTATAACGTTCAAAACATCAACATTATAATTGGCTTAGGCGGGGGCTTTTTCCTAAGGCGCTTGCTTAAATTCTTTAAGAGCTCCACTGACGCACAGAGGAACTCTTTGGGTCACGTGAATCGAAAGTGCCCAGTCACTTTTGGCTACGCAGTGTCTATGGGTCCAAACTCTCCTTGAAACCCCCTTCCGTCTCTCCAATCAGATGGAAACCGAAATGAACGCGGACTTGATTAATCATTGCATGCTCAATATCAATTAAGACAAGGGGAAAAATACAAGATGTGTTCTCCAAAAGGGGGCTATATCTAAGTGAAAAGAAAGGGAGGGGAGAATTGGATAGAAAGAGTGAGAGAGAAACTGATGACTAACCATGGGCTTAAGCAGAAATCAATTCAATGTCCAATTTCAACAACATCGACAGAGAAACGAAAGCAACAACATCGGATGGGTTGGGATTGGAGATCGGATGGCGAAGAGAGTGCGGCACATTCTACATTCTGCATTCTACAGTGTCTCCAGTGCGAACCGGTTAGAACCGATGCCAATCAACCCGCTGAACCTTTAAGGCTGCTACGTCATCGGAATTAAAAAGGGGCGACACCGAGATCCATTCGGAAGTTGTTCCAGAGAAGAGTCTTTATTGTATATAGACATGTGTTCAGTTCCTCAGATAATTCCAAAGACTACAATACTACCTTTTATTAAAGAAATAATCAAGACGTTCAGTTCCTAAAATAATTTCGAATCTGTTTTCCAAATGAAGTAGAAGAAATTTCAATTTATATACCAGCCTATCAATTCTCCCTTCATTATCTGAAAATCATATTTATTCCTCAAAACACATATTGTTCATAAATCAAGAATACACGATCTTAAAATCGAAATTATATCATTTCGAAAATGTCGAAAATAATGAGTCTCGATTTCATATTGCATTTTCTCTGCTATAAACAATTGCCAGTTTGTAAACATTTCATTCTTTATTCAATCAGATATACAGACTACTTTAACTTAGTTTAAGTTGGATTATTTATTGTTGTTCTGTGTGCCCTTTATTTAAGGTCGAATATAATTAAGAAATATCTATATATATGGTTTTTATTGAACAAAATTGTTTTCTTTTCGTATAATTACCATATTTATCATATCTTTGCAGAAATTTTGAATGAATTTAGGTAATACCTTCTCAAGATCCTATAAAATACCTATAAAAGCACCTAGATATTTCTAGTTTCCTCTAGTTGATCGGAAGCTGTTATTGCATCGCCTCAATTGGAAGACGATCTCGTGGAACTGAGGAACTGTCTGCTTGAGTGCCTTTCCATTGCGGAGACTCTTTCTATTTTCCATTTTAATTTCCATTTTGATTTCCATTCGCAAACAGGTTGTGGCGCCCGAACAGGTACAACAATGGATATGACAACAATTAGAGGCTCTTTGTTCGCTTTTCTCTATGCAAAATAGATAGATTTTGTTTTTGTTCTACGCGGCTTTTGTTTGTACTCCCTGTTTTATTATTATTTTGTTTTCTTTTTTCTGTCCAACTGTCTCGTGGCGAGTTTGATTTAAAAGGTTTATCTGGATTAGGGCTCCCGGCTGCTAATGTAATCGAGGCATTATATAGCCACTACTTGATATAGCTACCTGATATAGCCACTGGATCAACAATGGCGCGACACGAGCCAAACGAAGGGCCATAAAGAATTAAACAAACGAACGAGTCCCTCAACTGGATGACTTTCGGCGCAAAACATTTTAAATGGCTATATGCATACCCATACATTTATTGTGCATGCACCTCTAGAGTTATTTGCATTCTGGTGACCCCGAGCAGGCAAAAAAATAATGTATTTATAAGACTTCCCACTTAAATGTATTATTTGTTTGCTAAATACTGGCAATAAGGTGGGCAAAAGCAAAAACGGAAAATCAAACAGGGGAGGGGGAGGGGCAGGGTGAAGGTAAAAGAGAAGAGAGATCGGCGGTGCTAGAGAAAGTGTCAGATTGGTGACCCCGAGCAGCCTGAAATTGTGCTTACGTGGCAGGTTTTTATGAGATTTCCCTGTCTTGCTTGTTATTTGTTTGCTAAATGCACAGGAAAAAACATTATCAATGGCGATGTATTGATGTTGACTACTCAATTTTCGCACACTGTTCAAATAAATGATCTCGATTGAGATTAATCAATATTTTATTTATTTATTAGCTAAGTTTAGGTACTTGGCTATTTAAAGCTCAAAATGAAGTAGGAATTGGTTATATACAGACATATTTTAAGAGAAGTCATGTTCTTACTAAAAACACAGTTTAACCACTTTTTACTTTAATAAAATCAGCATTTTGACCAGTACAAAAGAAATATTGGCCCAAATATGAAGTGTCATACCTTGTTGAGCTCGTATTTAAATTTCCAATCGATTGGCATTAAAAGCTGGAAATTTTAAATTTCGTCAATTTTTTGCCAAAAATTGTGATGTAACCCCTTATCAAAAATGTAATAATAGGTCAAAATTTTAAATTTTTTAATTCAACCGAAAAGTGATAGGAATCGATTACTTGGGTTATTATTATTACAAAACACTCCGCCTTTTAGATTTGGGATCATTTTTAACCAAGTTACAGCAAAAAATAAGAAAAGAAAATTCCCATTTTTAGCAAAAATTTGTATCGTGATTTTTAGCGCAAAAAAATTAGTAATTTTAACTTGAGCAAAGCCAAAAATTGTTGAAATATGGAATGTGATACCTCATTGAACTCGTAATTAAATTCCCAATCGATTGGCATTCAAAGTTAAAAATTTTTAATTTTGTCAAATTTTTGCAAAAAATTGCGATTATTAAAAATGAAAAAATGGGTCAAAATTTAAAATATTAAAAAAGTAACAGGAATCGATTATTTCGGTTATTGTTATTACAAAACACTCCGCCTTTTTGATTTGGGATCCTTTTTAGCCTAGTTACAGCAAAGAAACCCCAAAGAAAATGCATATTTATTGCAAAAAAGTATACATGTCTGTTTCCTACCCCTCTATAAATCCCCCTGGAATCTGTGATCATTCAGAGCATTGCAATTATGTAGCTAATTGCACAATTAAAGCAGTTGTACTATAGGTTGCCTTGCTTTTCTCAAAAAAGAATAAAAGGAACAGAAACAGAATTCTCTGCACTGCCAGAACTGACTGTATTTGCATTTGTATCCAAATATCCGAATAACTGAACATCCGAATGCGAATCGGAATCGGAATCCGAATCTGAAGATCCGTGTATATCTGACGCTATATCGAGGAACTTCGCGCTGACCCAAACCAATTCGAATTGGTTATAGCCGCCCCCCGAAAATCAGAATCAGAAAAGAAAGCGAGGGCAAGGCAGAAAATAAACAAACAAATAAATAAATAATTATGGCGGAGAGCGCGATCTATATGCGCTTTATTTTTAAGCATGCCCCGCGAACTCGAAGGAAATGTTTGCTGTTTGGCCAAAAATAAGGCGGCTCGCAATTTTCAAATATTCAAATTGGTCGCGTTTCAGGTTCAAGAACATTTGTGCGTCGCCTTAGAATGCATTCCACATAGAAGATATAGATGAAACCACCTCATGATTAACTTTTAAGTACCTATTGTAATTTTAACCACTTATCTAGCGATGATATTGTGTATCTTAGCCTCACTTATACGAATTTTGGGCACTTCCTGGTGTTATTAAAATTATTGTGGCGCCAGCTGTCTGACCTTTCTACTTCCTCCTCAAAACCCCATAACCATTATGAAATTCTCCCCTTAAAATCTTAAAAACGCCGACACGTTTCTCTTGTCTTATCTGCGAGCAAATATTGTGATTTAATTGTAATTTCCCCACGATTCCGTTTTATTTCTGTTACATCTGCTTCTGTCGTAAGATATGCGAGTTGACTTCTTTGATTGCCGACACATCAAATACAATTTTTCATGTTTTCGATGCGATTTCGATGCACAATGGCGAATCAAATGCAATCAGAAACGATTGAGTGGCCAATTGGGTGTGAGCATCGAGAAATCGATAAGGAAATCCAAAGGGTAAAAATGGAAAGCAACCGAAATTCAGTTTATTCCTATCTTAAACTTTGTTTTTAAGTTTTATTCACTCAACTGTCACTGGGCGTATACGCAATTTATTTTAGGTGGCAAATTGAAAGATAAAGAACTGAAAAACATATTTTTAAATTATTTCAGTGACTTTAAAACTCAATAAAAAATAAACAAAAATTGATATGCTGTTTCTTTGATCTTAAATTTTAACTGATTTTTCAGAAATAATATATTTCTTGTGTCACTGGGCGTATACGTAACTTATTATGGGTGATAAAAAAGGTTTTAGCAAAAATAAAATGTCTTGAAAATCCAAGAGAGAAAATCCATGAAAAATAAGACAGAAACAAAAACAAATATAAAATCACCTTGACTTTGAACTCACCTCTTCTCGGTAGCGGTGGGCGTGGCAATGCACAAGTCTCGTTATCGGCGCCTTTTTTTCCACGTCCTTGCTATCGGTTTTATCGTTTTGTGGCCGATTGAGCTGCGATATTGCTTCCATTCAAATAGTTATCGTTGGTTTTTGGTCTTGCAGATTATGTTCTTGGCTCTCGGGCGCCTTTTCTTTTCCTTATACTCGAAATATTATCGATTGACGCTGAAACCCATAGAATAGAATCAAGTATTATCATCGGACTAATCCAAATTCATTCTTATCCTAGCATCCGGATGTGCACATGCGATCGAAAGATCCACAACCACACGATCGGCACGTTTCACCCAGTTTCCTACCCAAGAGCCAAAATATAAACAATACCGCCACACGTGAATCGAGAAATCGTGGATCTTCAAGTGGTGGCCCCCGAAAAGCAAGAAAGCGAAAGTCTATCGTGCGAAAGAGTGGGCGATAGCGGGCAAGACAGAGACGGAACGAGAGGAAAATTTGTTTTGCCAAAAATGAAATTGGAAAAACTGATTGTATCTTGTTTATTGCGGACAGCCAGCGGGTGAGTCTGCCTGTTATTCCGATCGTTTTAGTACTCATATATACTATGCTCCCTTTTGTTTATGTTTTTCTTCGTTTTTTTAATTTTCCCCGTTACTTACGCACAGAAAATGTATTTTGTCTGCGATTCTTTTCACCCGATTGACAAGCCACTATGTGAACCATTTGCAATTTGTCCCATATCCAAGGTATTGCTAAAAATTTTCCTATAGCAGACGCGGTTGAAGTTCCCGTTTGGGTTACCCATTGCAACCGGTTAAACCGGTTCAGAGTGTTTGCAAATAGAACAGAATCCCTGGAACTATGATGTTTCTAAACTGTTGCCGAGAGGTTTTTCCGCCAAATGACGCAGCACCTTCGGAAGGATGATATATAACAATATTTATAGCCATAGCCGAATCGAATCGGGAAATCTGTCTGTCCTTCAATGGGGGTTGTGCCGAAAGTGCCGACAGAGAGATGATCGGATAGAGAAGATTGAGAATTCGAATTGGTAAGGTGGACCGGACCTGTTCGGTCTGGAATGGGGCAGATCAGACTCACCACATGGGCCAGACCGCCAAGAGACTGGGGTAAAAATACACACTCTTTTTTAGGAGGCGGTAGGGGTGTCCGAAATGCTGACGTTGACATTGGATGACGTCTCCCCCGAATCGTAGGTGTATGCCATTTGCCATAGCCTATTTATGTATGCCGAGTATATCAACCAGATCGCTGCGTGATGTCGACCAATGTCGGGCCAAGTGAGTTAGCCCAGTCAGTCTACTGGATTCGGATTCGGACATTCCTGATTCGGACGGACGGACACGTGCGACTCGAAAGTACTTCCCCTGCTAAAACAGCTTATATTTAGCAAAGGCGGCGCTGTTCCAATTCAAAATTAGCATGTAAATGCGAGAGGAGAAACAACGTGCAAGTGAAAACATTCCCACAATTTAAATGCAAATTTCGAGTAAACAAAACCAGGCGCACACAATATTTACTTGTGTTATTTTCCATGCTGAATATGAAATGATTTATCAATCAAATTATATGTAAATATTAGAACAGTTCGCCGCACGCCCTTTTCTTTTAAGCGAAACGCGATCGCAGGAGGTACAGTCTGCAAGGCGAAGGGTCAAAGCTGCGATAACGATAGCCCTTTGCTAATGGGCCATTTACAGTGCGGATTTCAGAGAACAATAACCCGTCTACACTACGCAATTTCGGGTTTGGATCCTTACTTTCTGGCTTTTTTCCACTTCGGTTAACGTAACTCGCATTCCTTTTGATTTTTCTTTGCTTTTTATTGATGTTCGGAATTGGAAACAAAGTTTTCCGCTGTTTTTTCCAAGTTGTACGATTTGTTGATGCTTTCGACGCTGCAAAATGTGTGTTTATAATTTGGACTCTTGCCAGGTGCTTTAGTGGTTCGGTTTTCCTTTTATTTGCTTGGTTAATGCTTGTTAATTTTGTTGTATATATTTTTTGTTTAGCCTTTTAGTTTGTAATTCATTCAAATCGATCGCTTTTCACGCTCTAGAAATTTCAATTGGTATTTGGCAACGCCTGGGAATCGCAATAGGAATGGGTATCACTAAACGATTTATTTTATGTGTAATTTTTATTACGCTTTATTTGGATTCTTTATTTTTTGTAATTTGATTTTTTCTTCTTTTTCTGTATCGGATAATCGCAGATTTCGTGTGCTAATGTCGCGGCTTGAACTTTAAAACTGAAAACGAACGAATTTCAGATGTTTCGCATTGTGAGAGCTCTATTGTTGTTGTTGTTATTGTATTATGTTTACTACTGGCTAGGTGCAGCACGGCAGCGACGCCGGCAGAATCCGAATCCGAGTCCCACCGATCCCCAAAAGCCACCCGCCCCCACCCCATGGAACCCCATGGAACCCATCGAATGTCTCCCCACAATGGAGCGCTCAATGAGCTTGAGTGTCATCCACTTAGGAAGCGCCAACCACTGAACTCGCCACAACAGTACCGAAAAAAAGGTACAGAAAAAAGTAAAAAATTAAATAAAAAATAAAAAATGAACTGGGGACGGCGGCAGAGGTCGATGTCGACGTCGTCGGTGGCTGATGATTATAATACAATGGACGAGATAATGCGAGCGATCATGTAAATTAGATTTGTCTCAGTTTTCAGTTTTCAGTTTTTCAGGCGACGTTCGTTTTGTTCGTTAGGTGGCCGACGTGAATCCGAATCCCAATCCGAATCCAAATCCAAGCTCAAGAGCCCATGGCAGATCTTAAAGATCTCTGCCCAGAGGAAAAACCGAAAAAACAAAGCCCACCATTTATTGCATTATTACGGCTCAAGTGACTCTTCGTTGAGTTTTCGTCTTATTTTTTTCTAGATCTTTTCTATGGAATTGATATCAAGCCGTTTTGTGGGCGTGGCATTCCTGGGAGTGATTCAGATTCAGTAGGTTCGCCCAGCAAAAAAACAGGGAAACCAAAATAATACGAAACGCTGGCGAGAGCCCAGAAGCAAAAGCAGAAGCACAGAATCACAGAGGCAAATTGAAATAATTCAATTAATTTGCATTGTAAGTATAAGTACGGCTGAATTGTAATCAAAGAAAATAAACGAGTGCGCTACAATGAAATCAGTTTAAATGAATATGCCAAGTGGCCACTCGAAGGCAATTGATGCAAGTGAATGCGCGCAAAAGCCACCGAACATTCCACAAGAGCGTTCTGCGGAAGGAAATAAACACAAAGCCAGTCGCCATTCGTTTGGCAAAACGTTTTTCAAATTTTGAATTCAAAGCGCGCGCAGCTAGCTAAAATATCGGTATCGAAATATCAAAGATCGATAGTAGTCGAGCAAGGGTAGGGTCGTGTCTTTACTAAATGGCAGCCTGTGTTGGCGCATGTCCTTGCTATTTTAGGGTGGATCTATTTTCCGCATTTAGGTTCAAGCTCACACTAACTGTCTAGCCAAGACTCCAACCAAGTTTCTAACTAATTTAGAAAGTTCAATCTTAAGTTTTATGTTTACACAGCTGACTAAAATCTTAATAACTCAACTAATTTTAAACTAGGATAAGAAAAAATAGTTTTTTTAAAAACCTGTAATATTTTTGATATGTCACCCTGAAGATAGAGATCGTAAGCCCTAAAACCTAAGCCCACTTCTAATCCAAGTCAGATGTACGAAAATAGCAATCAACTTTATTGCTCTCCTAGTCTAGCAAAAGATATAGTAGAGGGTTAAAAGCAAAACGCAAGGCAATTTCCAGGTGGTCAAATCTCTGGGCTTTTGTGCTCTGTATTCTCCACATCCGCGCCTTCAACTCGCGCACACTTTAAACTTCTCTAGGTTATAGGTATTATCTTTAAGATACATAAAAAAAAAGAATGGAGCTTCAGTTGTTGTTGTCACCGGCTTGGGCGGCTGGGCCCAGAACACACACTTTATTCAGAACGCAACATCTTCTCCTTCTGGCGCTGCAGCTTCTTCTTGGAGAGCTTCTTCTTGGTGGGCTCGTCGTCGGTAGCCTTGGAGACGACCTCCTCCTTCTCGGTGAGGATCACCTCGACGTGGCAGGGCGACGACATGTAGGGGTTGATGCGACCGTGGGCACGGTACGTGCGGCGACGCAGGCACTGGGCGCGGTTCACCTGGATGTGGTGGACGACCAGGCGGTCGGCATCCAGACCCTTGCAGTCGGCATTAGCCTCGGCGTTGCGGAGGAGCTGCAGCAGGAACTCGGCGGACTTCTTGGGCCAGCGACCCTGCGTGGTCTTGAACTGCTTGGCCTGGGCGCAACGGCCCACGCCGCCGTTGAAGCGACGGAAGGGCACGCACTCCTTCTGGTCGATGACGGCCTTCAGGTAGCGCTGGGCACGACGCAGGGGCATGCGCTTGATGGCCTGGGCGGTCTCATGTGTGTTCTGTAAGCGAAACATAGTTATCATTAGTTGGTGTTACTTTAAAGGAGGGAGTTAGATCTAGGAATAAGTGCTTTTAAGTAGTATTATACCAAAGTTCAGGTAGAGACGCGAGCATCGAGGGCCAACACGCCGCTGTTTTACAATGGCTGGAGTTTGCTTTGGGCACAGCTTTCGAGCAGTGATCTTCCATGGAGGAAAACCACCTGGTTTTAAAACTGTGCCCATGAAGAGAGAAGCTAGATACAAGTGCATATCATAGTGGTAGTTCATAATAGATCATGGAATATCAACAATTTAAACTAAAGGAGATATTTAGCAGGATATTGAAGAAACTAGTTTGATTATTCCATAGAAATTGGATGAAGTAGAAGAAATTTAAGATATCTTCATATATACTGTGAACTGTAATCAACATTAACTGGTTATCAGTTCGATATGATAGATTTGCATTATTGATAGACCAACTAGTGATATGACTTGGATTTTAGCGATTCCCTAATCGATTTCTAAGGGACTTTGAAGATCTGTGCCAGGCTACAGGTAGAGACTAGTTGATGGCGAACAGCAGGCCGCTGTTTTAGCAAGGCTTTGGCTTCTCTTTGGGCACACGGGTCGTCAGTAGTTGTCCACGGGTGGAGCAACCACCTAATAAATGGGCATGCCGGGACAATTTCGAAGATGTAGTCGAGATTTTAGAAGAGGGCGTCCAGAGATCTCTTGGGACAGCACTCAGCTGATGAACTCGTCCACTTGGGGAATTCCTCTAGCAGCAATGCAAAAGCGATATGCTGCTCAATAGGCTGGCATTCACTGATTTAAGCTGCAGAAAGCTCTGTTTCTAAGTCGAAATCCTGGGCTTTCGGGGCTTGAAGTTCTCAATTCTCAGTTCTCGATTCTCACCTTGAAGTGCACACGTAGATTGGGCCCGCGCGCCTTGCACGACTTGGCCACGTTGTCTGACTCGCGAGAGTAACGGCCCATTTTTCAATATCTGCAAGAAATATTGGAAATTAGTAAAATCTTCAGAAAAAATATGGGCAATTTGCAGTCAAGATAATAGTACTTCTTTGGGGTAAAGCTGTATACTGATTGTATTCTTGGTCTTAAGAGAAATATAAGCTAGTTTATATCATTCTTAAGGGGAACAAATTATTATTTTAAGTGAGGATCAGTTTTCAAGAGTGACACTTTTAAGATGTTTCTTCGTGAAACATTACATGTTTTTATTAACCAGTATATGAATATTATGTAGTGATACTATTATCTTGACCGCTATTGTATGTTAAGGCTACAAGAACATGATTTGCCCTGAGTTTTAGACCCTTTGCCCGGCTTTCTGTACACTAATTACGCTGCGGTCGTGCAATCTTTGTTTTAAATAATATAACAAGTTTCAAGTCTGATTTTGAGATAAAAATGCCGCAAAAGAGGCGGAAAACCCGAAACACGTGCAAAATGAGCGAGAAAAAAAAACCTAACCAGCTGCCTCTGCATGTGTGCGTGCGTGTGTGTGTGTTCATGTGAGCTCCTGTAAACAACAACAATTATGGTGCTTCTTGAACTAAAGAACCCCTTAAAACTCCTTCAAATTATCCAGTTTCTTGCGAAAACAATTGAATTCAACAATTTGAAGAGTTTTGGGAAACACTTTTGCGCCATTCACACAGACACACGCACACACATACACGAGCACAACGATAACACACGTATTTCTGGCACATTTTCCACTATATTTCACAGAAAAAAAATATGTACATATGCCAATCAGACATATATTATCATGATCCGTAAATCGGATTTTGTTTACATGGTGTAAACTTGTTAACTTGTATATTGTCACAGTAAAAAAATATGTAAGAAAAAAATAGGGTTGAACAGCATTTTCTGGCCGGCTTGCTTCGCCTTCGCCAGCCAGAATATCGGGCTGCAAACACTAGTTACACGACCGCAAACGTACCGCAGTGCCCTGGGCTACAAGTAAATGAATTAAAATACAATTTAACTGGCAATGTTCAAAAAAAGTCGAAAGGCACATGCACTC
Source organism: Drosophila lutescens (assembly GCA_037075285.1). Lineage (NCBI taxonomy): Eukaryota > Metazoa > Arthropoda > Insecta > Diptera > Drosophilidae > Drosophila > Drosophila lutescens. The sequence continues at coordinate 447,256 of JBAMCF010000314.1, forward strand.
ACCGGAAACGTGGAACGAAAAAGAAAGGAAATGGCAGTTTTATTAGAGGTGGAGAGACATCGATGTCTTTGGGCGACAATCGATGTCTTTTGGCGACAATCGATGTTTATTGGCGGCAATCGATGTCTTTGGCATCAAAAAATCAACTAACTGTGCGATATTTTATATGAAAACTGGTCAGATGGATTTAATTCAAACCTTATGTAATTATTTAATTTAAGTAACATCGACTAATTTGTATAGCCGATACCATCGGCTAATATATCGGAACACTATTGATAAAACAATTTTCATTTAGCGGGTGCACCCACCTCACTTGGCGTTGCCAACGGCCATGTATTTGCAATGGTATGGCAGCATGGTTAACTGATGATTAAAAACTAAAAAATAAATTGAATTTAAAACTAAGGAATACACTGTGACATTTTAAGAGCTAGTAAACTAAAAAAAATATCAGCAAAATAATAAAAAAAAAATGTTCATTGCCGAAACCCGGGATTGAACCGGGGACCTTTAGATCTTCAGTCTAACGCTCTCCCAACTGAGCTATTTCGGCACTTGAGGATCGCAGTCTTTCAGACCATCGATTGATAAGAAATTCAGTGCCGCATACTAATCCTGATTTAATCTGAGAATCTGAGGATCAGGCCTTAATGTTCATTCTAGTCATATCAGCTTTTAAGTAAATTAAATCTTCCCAGCGCAACTGCATATATTACTCAATTTATTTATGAACAATGGTGCCATTCACTTGGACCCCGAATTCTCATAGATTTAAAATCAAATAAATTTAGTCAAATCATAAGTATTTCGAATAAATTATATTAGTCTATATTAAATAGTGGGAAACTGTTCGTTTATTAAGAAGTGCTGTTCACAGTTGATCCGAATTTGTGGTTTACCGTAATTGGTTAAATTACTTAAGTAAAAAACGGAGCCAACTCATTTGAGCCTGGGAAACTTCCAGTGTTTTTTGTGGTTTTCGGCTGTATGGAAAATACCTAGCGCCTGGGGGCAATGCTTTTTAATTAAGCGACCCGATAAATCCGATCGAGGTGGAAGTGGAAGCCATAAAATTAGCTGGACACTAACCGCGTTGCATTGTCCCTTTTCTGTTACTCATTTATTAGCGGCTTCGTTCTGGACATGGCCGTAAAAGTGCTGTTGCCAATCGGCCAGAGATCTCCGAAAAAAAAGAAGAATGCGGATCAAACCGGTCGAGGAGACCACTCGCCAAAAAATCCTGCGACAAATCCGAGTTCTTTGGGCAGTCGAGCAAAAAACGAACCTTTATCGCTTTGTAATTTGCGCGAATTTAACACTCGAGTATTTTTAGAGCCCGTGTACCCATTCAATTTATTCATGATTCACGCCTAATTGCAGGTGTCTCGATCATTTGGATTTCCATCTCTTGAGGTCAAGTGTCGAGGAACTGAAGTGTCGCGACTCGCGAGTACCCGTTGCACGTGCCGTAGTCCACGTCGGATCGTTCCCTTCTCCCAAGGATCCGGTTCCACACACACGGGGGTACTTAACTGGAGCTGCCAACCGAGGGCTGCCTTGGGATTCGTGGTTCGTGGGCGTTCAAGCAAGACCATAAGCGAAAAAAAAGACCAACACTCCCAGAACCAAATGTAAACGAACTAAGTCGAATCGGACCGCCCAACCACCCACAGCACAGCTACACAGAAAGAAATCTATGAAAATCAATATCATAAATAGTACAAAAAATGAGTAAGAGATTCTACTCGTTTTGATGAAATTCAGTATCGTTTTTGAAAATTACAAAAATGAACAAAAACAACGATTTTTCAACCAAAAAAAACCGTTTTTTCGCTGAAATATTGCCAAAAATGGTCGTAAAAGGGAATATTATACCTTTCTGAGCTCGTTTTTAAATTACGAATTAATTGTCATTCACAAAAATGTGAAAATTGGCAAAAATTTTATTTTTCTAAAATCAAACGGAAAGTGTCATGGTTTTATTTAATTTTTTTGTATCTGTTCATAACAGTACGTATCATTGGTGTAGGACCATTTTTGGCCAAGTTACAGCAAAAAAACAAAAAGGGAAAATTCATATTTTTGACCAAGTTACAGCAAAAAAACAAAAAGGAAAAATTCATATTTTTTACCAAAAAATAATTAGTTTTTTGGCCGAAACAATAAAATTATTGATCCAAATATGGATTGTCATACCTTTCTGAACTCGTTATTAAATTTCCAATCGATTGGCATTTAAATCTGGACATTTTATTTTTTGGCCATTTTTCGCAAAAAATTATGATGTTACCCCTTATAAAAAATGTGAAAATTGGCGAAAATTTTATTTTTCCAAAATCACACGGAAAGTGTAATGGATTTATTTAAATTTTTGTTATCTGTTCAAAACAGTATGGCTTTTTGGTGTAGGACCCTTTTTGGCCAAGTTACAGCAAAAAAACAAATAGGAAAAATTCCCATTTTTACCAAAAAACCCAGATTCCAAAATTTCCATCCAAAAATAATATGATTTTTGGCCGAAACAATGGAAATATAGATTCAAATATGGATTGTCATACCTTTCTGAACTCGTTATTAAATTTTATTTTCAATCGATTGGAACTTAAACCTGGACATTTTATTTTTTGGCCATTTTTCGCAAAAAATCATGATGTTATGAAAAATTTGAAAATTTGTGGAAAATTTTAAATTTACCAAAAGTGATGGAGTTCGTTAGTTTAGGTTGTTAGCTGCTCAAAGCATTATTTATTTTCGCTGAGGGACTATTTTTATGCAAAGGATGACAAAAAACCCCTAGAAATTTTCTTGTTTCTGCCATAAGTTCTCAATCCTAATTTTCAACCAAAAAACGAGATAAATAATGCAACAAATACCCAAAACATGTCTCTTTTTTCAAGTGCGATTATTAAATCTACGATGAGCTGTTTTGTTTTTCTATGTGCACTCGAACTTGACACTCCTAGAGCCGCCGAACCACCCACACCACCACCCAAGACAACCGACCACCTGACGTCACAGCGTGTGGTGTTCCGTTGACCAAGACCGCGCGAATTAGCATCGAAAAAATTACCCGAAAGACCAAGCACCAAACACCTGCAGGCCAAAAGCACACACAACTCGAGAGGCGTATAAAAACCACCATGGAAACTGGTTCCGAGGGGAAGCTGAGATTGAGATCAGCGAGATGGGGACAGAGGGGCTACAGGAAGGGGCTGCTTGGCCTGGAGACCGGAGATCCGTGACTCAGCAGCCGCCTATCATATGCACCGATTTGTGACACGCACATGAGTTTCCTTGGTAATGATAGGATGAGGAGGCGACTGACTACGTACGCGAGTACCGGCGAAAAAATCCCCCCAAATTGCAGTCTTGGACGTCAGGCTTCGCTGGCAACTGGATTTTGCAGCGAATTTTAATGTGTTCCCCGAATCCAAGAATCCAACTGAGAACTTAACCCACTGTTTCCCAGGAAATCAAAATTTAACAATAAGTCTTGTATATTTGATATTATATAATATATTATAATCGGAAATTTTAAAAATATTTTATTATTTAAAAAACGTAGAACAAAAAGCTGGTAGCAAAGTTTTTCCAAGAACGGTTTTTAAGTTATAGATCTTAGAAGAGTTGTGAGGGTTGTGGGTTAACCAATCTTAACTCGGGGGTCAGATCCCAGGGATCGTCCGCATAACATAACACAACATGGCACAGACAAGCACCGCTCATCATCGGCATTCTCGGATCGGATCGGATCGCAGAGATCTCTCGGGAGAAAAGAAAAGAGACTATCCGAAAGGCGTAGACATCGGCGGAACGGCAGAGTGGGGAATCCACCGCAGTCTCGAGATTATGCGTGGATTTTCCATCGCTGCTAACTGGTTTTCTCAGTGGTGATTCGTTTGTTTTCGCTGCCTTTCGAGAGAACAACACATCGTAAACAAATCTCTGAGGATGGACCAAGGGCAGCATGACGATCATGATCATGAAGCATGCAGCTCAAGATGATCGGCAAGAATCTATTTCAAAAGTTCATTTGGCAAGGCGGTCAAAAGTTGTATAATAAGATTCCAAAACGTTACCACAAATATAAGTACCTTTTCTATGATTAACGGGGTGCTAAGTGTCTGTAGATAGGGCTATTAGATTTATAGTTCTCAAGCTTTCAAAAACGTTAAACTTCGGGTGTTCAGTTTTCTATATATTTTATATAATATTAGTATTCATTTTACGGTTAGAGATGCTAAATGTCTTTTTAAATTTATATTTTTCAAGCCTTAAATCTTATTTCTTATAACAGTTACGATCTCAAACTTAAATCGCAAATAGTTGTCAGAGTAAATACACACACAGAGAAAAAAAACCAAGAACATTGCACTCAAATTAAGAACATTCGTTCTTAAAAACCGGGTAAGCACAAATGTTCTCATTTCGAGTCGAATGTTCTCAACATCAGAACGAAATGGTGTTAGCTAAAAATCCGACATTAAGTTCATTTCGTTCTATTTTCAAGTTGATTTTGTCCTTAATTCAAGAACATTTTTAAATCAAATGGATACAAAAATAAGTTAATTTGTTGTATTTTCAGAACATTTTGCTCTCAATTCTATAGCATTTTGAGTTTGACTTTAGCTAAAGATAAGAGTCTTTTAGGATCAAAAGTAATTTAGTAATATTAAAGAGGTAGTTGTCCAATTACCTTTTCCAAAAGTGACCTTATAAAGGTGAGGGTTGCACTTGACTTCCAGTTAGTGTGGAAGTTTATTAAAGACTTAAGCCAGAAAAAAAGTCTTAAAGTCTCAGAATCTGACTTGGCCTTGGTTCATGACGGGCTTGACCCAGTTGGGAATTATATATAAGACGAAAAGGGCAAATCTAATGGTAAGGTCGTATTGGAGCAAAGGAAAATGGTCTAATGCGTGCTAGATGTCAAACGAAAACATCCTAACGCGTTCTAGGAAATCCACAAAAATTAGAGAATAGAGTTTTGAATCATTTTAAGTTGAAATGCAACTTAATTTTTGTTCTTTCTTGAGTCCTTTTCGTTCTCAAACTAAGAACATTTTGAGATATTGTGCTTTTTGAGAACAAAATCGATTTGATTTAAGAACCATGTGCTAAAATAATAACGATTCGTTCTTATTTCAAGAACATTTTAAGCTCAACTAGATTTTAAGAACCAATTCAACTTAATTCAAGCACATTTAGAACATTTTGAACTTAAAAAAGGCCTTTCTATTTTTAAGAACATTTTCAACTCAGATGAGAACGTCAGAATTCTCTCTGTGCAGGTTTATAGTAATAAAATGAAAGTTGTATTATAAGATATCTTAATTTTGTATCATTAATATTATTACAAATTCGATGAGTTGACAAGTGGAGAGCACCTGCGGTCAGTTCAAATGCACCGCCAGTGGAAAAAAAGGAGGCACGGCCGATGGAAATCGGGGATTCGGATTAATCAGTCCTTTGTTCGAACTGCAGATACAGATACAGATACTATTTTTGGGACTGGGATTGGTAGGGGTATGAGATTCGGCCTCGGTTTCGGGATGCAAGGGTTATGTTCTGTGTTCTTGACTAAGCACTCAAAGCCAACAAAGAGCGCTCGCTCTTTCTGCTTTTGCTCTCGGCCTGCCCGACTGCTTTTGCTTTGCTGCTTTGCTGGCTTGCTTTTGGACTTCTCTCGAGCTGAAAGCTGAAACTTTGCATTGTTTAGCCGGCGATGGCAGCGCTGTCGACGTCGCCGTTTGGGCGGTTTTCCTTTTTAAAAACGACGATGGACTGAGCCGTGTTTTAGTTCTGTTTGCAAAACGCAGTCACTTGGACGTGCCCCAAAAAAAACACAGCGAACTTGGAGTCCAGTGATATTTTTTCGAATTGTTTGTTCAGTGTAAGTGTCGTCTTGAGTTTTGAGTCTTTCGAATGTCGTGCCGCGCTATCTGGTCCGCTAATTGAAAACTATAAAGATATTTTAAAATAATTAATATTAAAAACGCCTTGACAGCACCAATTGCTCGTTGACGCGTGCTTGTGTGCAATTAATTTGAATTTAAATCCATCGAGGGGTACAATAATTCTAATTCTCGAGAGTTTTTCTGTGTCAGTGCCAAAGCGATCGATCGAACAAGAGAATTACCCCATCAGATCTCGAGGCAGAGTGTAAGTCAGCCGGGGAATATGAATCAGTATCAGTGGGTTTTGAGTAGGGGGAAGACCAAGAAACCTCAGACTTATTAATTAAAAGGTGTGACATCGAAAAATCCCATGAACAAGATCGGTAATTAAGAGGAAAGTTAGAATACGTCCTAAAGAATATATAATCCATATAAACAAGAAGAATAACTACGATTCATCGAAGAAGAAACCAAGAAATCTTAACGATCATCTCCTAACTAGCCTTATACAGTTCAAAACCCATCAAAACGAATCATTAAAACCCACTAGTCCCATTGAGATTGCATTCAAAGCGATGATCCCGCCAAATATACACCTATATTACGATCCAGTGAAAGCCAAGTGCCAAAAGTAAACAATCGTGATTAGGCTTCTATGCTAAATAAGATTTGCTTGTCATTAATAAACGGCAATAAGCTTCCACATTCGTTTGAGCAGATTTCGGGGGAATCGCGGGGAACTTCAGGCACTTCAAAATACAACGCAAACCATTAAAAGTGTCTGTTTGAGCTACAAAATATTGACGCAACTCGGTTGCTGTCAACAAATTACAAAAGGCGACACTCCCACATCCGAAAGCTAATGAAGCCCGAGGTTTGGACTATCTTATCGGCGGAGAACAGGAAGGAAAACCCCCCGAAATGAAACCTACAGACTCCCCAGTTCCAGACGAAATCGATCCATCGATCGATTGGGCGAACGAGTGAATAAGGTAGCAAAAGCGGGCAATTTGTTAGAGCGTGTTGTATAAATTTGGCCTTATCTCGAAAAATTGAAAGCTCGATTTAAATAGGAATTTATTAAACAAATTCTGGCAATCATTTAATTTCGACATCGACATCGACATCGACACGATTCGTATTTGTTCTCACATATTGCAAGCAGAATTTCTGGTGGGCGTCTTTTGAAAAGCCCCTAGTCCCCTGATTTCTTACCTCCCCCCTTTAGAATGGGAGGTCATATTGTTGTGGGCAGTCACGAAGATCCGAGATCCGAGATCCGAACGGAATGCAAAAATCTAGAAATATATTATGGAAAAGTTAAAATTGCTAATGAACACTGGCAATTGCATAAGTGTGTCTGATTTTGATTAACATTCCCTTTTCAATAATTTATATGAGCTTTTTCCAATATTAGCAATGCACTTGGAAGGTCGTTCGATCTTCCCTATTGGGAGATCGCCTCCTCCTCGCCAGTATCACATCATTTCTTTGAGTACATTTCCATAATAGCCCGATCCATATGTCAGAATGTCAGAATCTTTAGTTGGGCAATTAGAAAGGTTGCTCAGGTGTCGCAGATAATTAATTTTAATTGATAACTCTCGTTGGCATCCAGTTCGCGGATCGCTTAATTGTCTGACCACTCTAATTATGCCGCAGAACCAAGATAGTCCGGCCATCTGGCATTTGAGAGCCCGAGAGAGAGAGATATTAATGAGTAATTTATGGCCCAATCTGTATGACTAGGGCCGGTGTAATTAAGCCTAATAGACGACCCACTAATTAGCGACCGGGCTGACTAATGCTAATGCACTGCTGGAAGTAGATCACCACCATTGATGGGTATCTCAGTGGTCGAGACAAGATGGCCTGTATCTCCATTTAATCGTCGTCCGCTTGATTTGCATTTGTCGAACAAGCGGAGACGACGTAATTACCCGTAATTCGGGTTATACAGTCCGGCAGTCAGTCATTTTAGAACCCAAAGCCCCTCGAGATTGAGCAAACAGAAAGTCCGAGACGAGACGACGATGATGATGATTAGCAAGTTTGCTTTAGTTGCACTCGGACTTGCTTCTGTTTTCATTGGTTAGTTTATAGTGTATGGTATATGGTCGCTGGTTTGACCAGCCGGTCGAAACTCGTATTAATTTATGCTAATAGCGGAACGATCGCATCGGTAGCCCTTAGCTAAAGGTTCAGGTTCACTTTGGATCACGATTTGCGAATCCGATCGGCATTTGCATTTAGCATCTCTCTGGGTTCGAGATTGGGACAGTTGCCAGGTGCGATCGCATTGACAGTCTGTAATTCATTAGGTTCAGTTTCCGAACACCTGGCGTGAAGCACCGGAGAAATACGGACATTACCGAATACCGAACCTGATTCATGGGCAGTTAATCTTCGACCTGACATATCCTCGGTTTTCAGTTGGGGGAGTGTCGGAACAACGATCTCTTGCTGATATATGATAGATTTAGTTTAGAAGGACTCAATTATAATAGGTTTACGCGCACTTTCCCCCTAAACACTTCAATTTGATACTACATCTCCACAAACCCGACTTTTGTTTGATCGATCCCCCACTTATGCAAGCCTGGTCCACAGACATCCGGCATTTCTTCAGGTGGCGTCGCTAGCACTTAACACCTGGCCCATAATGGCAATGCAAACCGTGTGATACGCCCGGCACTTAGCGGTTGCTAACTGACCACACTCAATGGCAGTTCGCGAGCTGATGGCTTCATTTCAAGCAGAGTGGCGAGTGCCGTGAATAAATCAAATCAATCAGAATCTGAATCAGAATCAGAAGTCAAAGGGGCGTTACCCAAGTGCAGAATTGAAATGTTCACACCGACAGGTGTCAAGGTCGAGCCATTGGCTACGTCACGCCATCTTAAGTGGCCCTAAAGATCTCCCTCCCACAATCCACCCAATCCATTCAATTCCACTAAGTGGCTGATAATTGTGGGCGCAAAACAAGAGACACCTGCCGCACAGACCTAGGCTATAAATTAAGAATATTTATTCGCTATTTATTATAAAATCAGCATCTGGCTGTGGCTTCGACTTCGGCTGCGAATATATCACCATACAACCCATTCATAATTGGTGGCCAGGTTAACCTTGACTGCGGTTACAAGTCGGGCTGATAAACCGCATTTTAAGCCAACTTAATACAATTGTATAATGTGCATAATGCATAATGTGTAATGGGCATGCTTGAGTGCCGGCCATTTGTCTGTCTGTCTGTCTGTCCGACTGTCAGATGCTCAAAGTGCTTTGCATAGACGACTTAAGAGGCTTATTAGTCGCGAGCTAATCGAATCGGGGTTAAACATGACTTGTGTTTACCTATATCTCTAGATCGAGACCCTAACCGCAGCTAGAAAGTTCCCAGAAGTACTTGGCTTTAATTGCCCGGGCCCATTGAAATTAAACGAGATTTTAATGGCAGTTTAAGGCGGCAGTCTGTGGATTTACCACCTCGGAAAGCCAAACTCAGCACTCGTGGTGCGCCCACATATCGAATCCGAATCAGAATCGGATATTCGCACATTAGTTAGTCATGTCTCCGTCTCCATTCGATTCGAGGCAGCCAAGCCTGACCGTTCTTGGTCTAATCTTGTCACGAACATTAGCCAGGTCTGTAATATGCTGTAATATGGGGGCTCCGAGACATTCAGATATTCAGACATTCTCACAAAGGCCAGTAATTTCGCATTGCGTGATATGGGAGGTCAAAGTGGAGTGTTTGGATTTGGAACCCGTAGACATAAGTTCCAAAAGCGGAGCACTGATTCGCAAAGTGCAATATTAATTGCCCCCAGGGCATTAATTAAATGCAAATTAACAGTTTTATGCTTTGAACAACTCCATTTTCCGCTAATTTCATTGTTCGAAAGACATATATTTTTCCTAGAAGTAGGTTCTAAGCATTAACGCTTCAATGAGTCCATATACAGCGACTCAAATAGGTGTGGGCCATATTCGATAGTTAATGCACGAACTGTAAATCCGATGGCCTTGTCAAAGAAAGCGAAAGAGGCTAGTTTTTCCGAGGGGGCAAGCGAAGGGGTGGGCCATTCGGCCAGTCACGTTCGCTCGGGAGTCCGGTTTTCGGTATTACGTTAGGAGCCTTGACATTGAACTGGAAATAGCAAACAAGATCTACAAACTTACAGACCTATAACGGATGTGGATGTAATGAATGATGATGGCCTGGGACAGCAGTTCCGAATAGGATCTACATAAGCAGCTTCATTCAATCCGCACAATAGTCCAATGCCAAGGTTCTGTCTTGGTATTTCGCTAAGCCGACAACAATCACAAATAATGCCCCGCTTCCTACATCGAATCTGCATAAGACTTTAGACCAGACCCAGACTCAGACTCAGACTCACGTGTGAGCTTTAATACCTTTATATGTATGTTTACCAAAACGGTGATGCTCGTATTTATAGCTCGATAAATGTCAACGCGCATCACGAAGCGATCAAGGTTGAGATATTTACAATGGTTTAATGGCTATTATTATTAAAATTGCAACGAACATTAGGCCAAAAGTGTGGAAACCCGCCTCGCTGCTTAAAGTTCCGAACTCGGAAGACAAAGACGGATCTTTGTAAACATTTAGAGTTTGATTCACTAACATGAATCGATGCCCAGACAATGGGCACACAAGCCAATGCCTAAATGGTAAATAGAGAACAGCTTTGCAATGGTCAAGCGGTCAATACGCCGAGCATCCGCATTCTCGAGACCTTTTGTTCCACCGCATATCCGTCGGATAGCAAATGGCCATAGACCACTATTTCCCCACCCATGCTCTCTGGGATTCTTTGGCCTGACCTTGGTGCTTTTGACAGCACAGCAATTGTAAAACATAGCCAAAACTGAGAAAAAAGAAAGACAAAGAACAGCAAAAGCAAATTAACTTGATTGATTAAAGGAATTTCGGTACGCATGTTGGCGGGGCGGGTGTTTGACTGTCAAAAGTCTGAAGTTTTGTTCTTTCTATTTTGCCGGGCTTAGCCATGTGCGATCGGGCACAGACAACGATTATTATGAAGCTTTGCTTAATGGCGATTTGCCAAAAAATAATTTACCGCCTGCGAGAATGGAGGGAATGGGAAAGAAGCCAAATTGATTTAGGCACTTTACTGGGTACAGTAGGTAAACGTTTTCGGATCATTCCAATCGAGTGGTTCGGCCTGGGACCCATAGATGTCCATAAATTTAGCACATTCCCCTCTTCCGATTTCCTTGAAAGCTTTGGAGCTTGAAATATTAAATCTAAGGTCGCCAAGAAGGCACAAATTGCTTCCTCAACTTGATATATTTCATAATAATCATGAAGCCCATGCAATAATAAAACCGCCTTTCCATTATCATTCCATTAACTGATTTATCATCAATACAAGTACTTTATTCATTTTATAGTGAAATGTATTCGATCTTAACTTAATTGTCACCACCTGCATTGCTCCAATTGGAGATCATTATGCCCGCAAAGTATCCGGATAATGCTCGTTAGATATAGATACATACCGCCCCTCGTATCACGTACGCGTAATTGCCTTCACTTTCGTTACGCTGCGAGGGAGAATTATGGACATTGTGCCAAGTTTCCAAGTTTCCAAGTTCCCCAGTTCCTTTCGAAATTCCAGTCACGACGCTGATCCGATCAGTCAAGTGCTATTGCGAGATTGCATTATGCAGCTGACCTGTGAGGCTGGCAGACTCATTAATTGAGTGCCCGCAGATTATTTGTCATTATGTCGAGCCACTTGATTTTGAGTTTTTGTGTGCTTTCATTTCTGTATTTAACATTCTCGGTACAAATGAGAAATGGGGGGTAGATAGCTGGCCAATTGGGTTTGTGTACCTCCTTGTCGCTTTGAATTGCCTTTATAGTACGCAAATGCGGAGATACTAATCATCGTGCGATTTCCTTATCTCTCGCCCGCAGTCAACGGCCCCAAGATGATACCGGTTCTGGAGAAACTGAGTGGGTTCTACAACTCCTATGTGTTGGGCGTCCTAACCATTGGCTATATCCTCGGCGAGCTGGGACACTATCTGATCGGTGTGACCTCCAAGCAGACGGCCATCGAGTTGGACTACGGTGATCATGCCTGCCAGCAGAACAACTCCATGTTCAACCGCCACGAACTGCCCACCCAGTGCTCGGCGGTCGGCAATGAGTCCAGCTGCTATGCCCTGGACTTCAATGGCACCGGCTACTGTGAGTGGAACTACAATGGCCTGGGCATCGATTACCAGATCCTGGCGGGACCCACCTTCATCCTGATCTTCACCATCGCCGGTGTCTTCATGGGCTTCGCGGCCGACAAGTACAATCGCGTCAAGATGCTGACCGTGTGCACGGTGATCTTTGGTATTGCCATGATCCTGCAGGGAACCGTCAAGGAGTACTGGCAGCTGGTCCTTTTGCGCATGGTGATGGCAGCTGGCGAGTCGGGTTGCAATCCCCTGGCCACGGGCATCATGTCCGACATCTTTCCCGAGGACAAGCGCGCCCTGGTCATGGCCATCTTTAATTGGGGCATCTATGGAGGCTACGGCATTGCCTTCCCCGTGGGCCGCTACATCACCAAGCTGAACTTCTGGAATCTGGGATGGCGTGTGTGCTACCTGGGCGCCGGTGTGCTGACTGTGATTATGGCAGCCTTGACGGGAACCACTCTCCGGGAGCCAGAACGCAAGGCCATTGGCGAGGGCGATAGGACGACGGCGAGCGGCAAGCCGGTGAGCCTGTGGCAGGTGATCAAGAATCCCGCGATGATCATGCTGATGATAGCCGCCTCGATCCGTCACTGCGGTGGCATGACCTTTGCCTACAATGCCGATCTCTACTACAACACCTACTTTCCCGATGTCGACTTGGGTTGGTGGCTATTCGGCGTCACCATTGGCATTGGCAGCGTGGGCGTGGTCGTCGGCGGAATTGTGTCCGACAAGATTGTCGCCAAGATGGGCATTCGGTCACGCGCCTTTGTACTGGCTGTCAGCCAGCTGATTGCCACACTGCCGGCCTTCGGATCGGTGTACTTCGATCCCCTGTGGGCAATGATCACCTTGGGCCTGAGCTACTTCTTCGCCGAGATGTGGTTCGGCATTGTGTTTGCCATTGTGGTGGAGATTGTGCCGCTGCGCGTCCGCTCCTCGACCATTGGCGTCTTCCTGTTCGTGATGAACAACATCGGGGGCAACCTGCCCATCCTGGTGGATCCCGTGGCCAAGGTCCTGGGCTACCGCGGATCTATCATGATCTTCTATGCTGGATTCTACGGCATCAGTAAGTTAACATGGTTACTTTTATATACCAAAGGTAGTTACTCATCGGTCCCTTGTTTTTTCTTTAGGTTCCATCCTGTTCTTCATCACCTGCTTCCTGCTGGAAGGAAAGGCGGATGAGGCCCAGCAGCCGGAATCGCCGAAGAGCCATCCGGACGCCGTGCTCAATGCTCGCCACATGCACGGACATGATAATTCCGTGTTCTCCGTGGACGAGACCCTGCCCTCCAATGGACGTCCCGCCCAGTTGCCGCAGCATCTGCAGATGTCCAGCAACGGCTACGACAAGTCCCAGATTTCTCCGCCGCGACAGAACGGCGCCGAGAGCAGTAGACTATAGTTTAGCTTAAAGTCCAGAGTGTGTGTTTTTTTTTTATTAATTACTATTATGGAGTTTTTACTTTAGGGTGATTTGACACCCTAAACATAGACCTAAGCGAGGGGTGCGGCTCCCTCAAAACACTGTATTTTTAGCGCGATAAATGAGTACTTAGTTCGGCAGGCGATGACAAGTGTACAACTTTAATAAAGTGCTGTTTTGTTAATATCAATCTATTGCTTAACACTCGCGATATAATATAGTTACCCAGTGTAGAGGACCCACAAGGTCGTCTATTTCCACTCTGCTTTGCTATCCCAATGTGAGTTTGTATGTGTGGCAAAGTCCGCAACTATCATACTCCTTTTTTCCACTGTTTTCGCAGTATGACCGTGCTGGGCGGTGGCGAAAATACTCGCAATCGATTGCCTTAAAAATGCCATAAATTTGTAAGCTGCTAAAATAACTGGCTAGAAAAATAATTGATAAAGTTTATATATGTGTTCATTTGTGTATCCATAGTATGCCCAACAACTATCGATAAGTATCGATAACAAATGAAAAAACTAAATGTTTTCATTTTAATAATCAAGCAACCTTTGACCTCGATCTGTCACTTGTAAAAAGTTTTCTTAAAGGCTAGAATGTACGTTTCAGTCATTCTTGAACTGCTGCTCGTACGGAAACACAGACAAAAAACGATAGCTAAAAGAAATTATCCAACTACTTGCCTTGCAAAGAAAAGAAATCCGTTCTAGAAGCAGTAGTGATCATCGCTGTTCTGGTTGCGATACTCGCGATAGCATAGTTGCGGCGAATTCGGCGCGGTCAATTGAACCCGTTGGCGTGTCGGTGTGAGCACGTGCGTGTATCGGAATCAGCGGTATCCAAGGCTGTGTGGGTGTATCTCGCCGGCAAATTGTGTAGTGCTCGGCGACAGCCATTTCAGCGTCAACTTTGGAGGTGTTCGCATCGACGCGTGTTTTTTGAGAAGTCACAAGGGCAAATTGCTGAGCGCAGGAGTAACGGAACAACGAAAGGGGCAGAGCTGAGGTAAGTACAGTTGGCTATTATTGTTTGTAATGCAAGTTAAGTTGTCCATAAAACGGGAAGTGAGCTACAGAAAAAAAGAAAAAAACAACAACAACTGTACAGGCCAGCAACAAAACGGCATGCTCTCGTGTGTCTCTATGTTCGTTTGTGTTTGTGTCGTATGTGTTTGAGCTTTTACGGGTGTGTTTTGTGCAAGTGTGTCTGCATAAGTTTCGCGCAGAACTTATCGTGAAGAATTATTTCGCCTTAAATGTGAACACCGCCCAACATTGCTGTCTTTATGGACCGAGGCAAGGACGAAAAGGACATTCGCAACCAATTGATGGTTGATGAAAGCCACCATGTGTTAATCGATAAATCGATTATACCAATCGATAACACATTTGATAATCGCCGAGGATAATTGAGGGTCTTTGGTTAGGGTCGGTACCATTGCTACAATTTTAGTAAAAAGAAAACAAGAGAGAACGCTATAATCGAGTGCCTCGACTATTAGATACCCGTTACTCAGCCGACCAACTTCAAAACAAGAATCAACGCCCCATTTTAAAATAGGCGACGCCTACCGGAAAGCAGTGGTACCACTTGCCATGCAAGGCATAAATGTGGGCGCTAGACAGGTTTTAGCGTTAAGGACGTTAAAGTGGGCGTGGTAATTGTTTTTTAGGTCAATCAATGGGTATAGACGAAGATAGATATCTTCAATAAATGTTTAAATGTTTTGATTATTTTGCGTGACTGCATCATTTTAACATGTGAAAAATAATAGGGACACTTGCCAACAAACTATTATAGTTTTTACAATTTAGCGTTTCTAACTAGTTTGTTGATACAAAAGTAATCACAGTAGGCTCTTTTCACAATTTAAAATCTAAAAACTTGCGTTCAATAGTTTTTTTTATTCAAAATTAAAAGAAAACTGATTTGCAACGTTTAATTAAAAATGTTATCAAAAAAATTTCAAAATAATGGTTTTTCTTTTGGTAAAATGATTAAATAATACAGGAATTTTATCCAAAAGTAATAAAACGTTGTAAAAAGTTCACTGCAGGAGGCACCACATGGTGAAATATCTTAATTGTCCAAATCATTGGAGCGCAATATTAAAAAAAAAGTGTAGTCAAGACTCGTTTGTATTTCTTAATCCTCAAAAGTCGATTTTTTTAATGAAAACTTATTTAAAATGCTTTTAGAACTTGCAGCAAAAAATTTAAGGCCAAGCCAACCAAATATTGTAAATATTTTAGACGATATAGAACCTGTCAAAAATGATTCCATGCGCTCAGAATCATAGGGCACGGTCTGTGATGAAATGGCTCAATGGCCAACGGTCCGATGGCTCAAAACTTTATATGTTTGGCCTTTCTCGCTTAAGTTCTCATTAAAAAAGACCGATAGTCACCGCCATAATGTTAAAGATCACCGTTAAAACCATTTTCAACGAAGTATGATCAGCAATGGTATGGGGCTTAGTCTCGCATTGTTCTTAGGATTTCTTCTTTATATTTAAATAGTGCAAGCATCAACCAAATAAAAAAAATGTAGATACCAGCGGAATTACTAAAAATATTAACTTTTTAGATATTTCCCTCAGACGTTACAAGGTGTCCCTGGGTATATGACTGTATACTTTATTGGGTCGGAAACGCTTCCTTCTACCTGTTTAATACTTCTTCACGAATACAATATAACCTCTTACTTTGAAGGTAACGGGTATAAAAAGTCTAACAATTATTTTTTAAGGTTTCCGTGTGGTATTTCAAGCGCTGTTTTTACACAGTACGGTCACACTGGCTCAAAAACAAACGATTAGGAACGTACTTTTGCCATTTTAATATAATACATCAACATAAATTCCTCTCGATATTAGTGCTAATTGGGTGTTCAGACAGAGAGTGTTTCTGTATCAGCGACCAAACTCTGCTTTAGTGACTTTCTTCCATAAGAAGTACACGTGCTAGAAAGAGATGGAAAAAGTTGTTACGACTGCCCTTGATATGCAGTATTTCAGTATGAGAAAGAGTGACAATATCGCTCAAGAAAGTTTATGGACTAAAAGCCGAGCGTTTAAGAAACCGTCGAAACTTCCTTGTATTCCACCAAAATCTGTTGTGGTTCTTACGTACATCAATCCACAAAACCAACCGTTATCGGACTAAAAGCCGAATGATTAAGCAGCCGACGAGACTACCTGGATAATTGTACCATGTTCCGTTATGATCCGTTATGGCCCTACTTACATCAATGCACAAAACCAACCGTCTTCGCTTGGAGATTTCTGTGACACTCTCGAATATACCCTTTTACCCTACGAGTAACGATTATAAATTTACTAAGTAAACAATCCCAGTGTAAATAGAGATAAGTTGAGTATACAAAACTTCTTGAGTGGAATTTAGTTTGCATACATCAAATCGAAATCCAACAATTCCAACCGAACAGATTTCTGTGTCACCCACGATTATCAGTCAAAAAGTTGAAACATCCCCAGACCGGAAATCTGTCCTTTTTTCAATAATAGGGCTTAGAGTGTTATTTTTGCTAGTCGTATTTGTATTAACATGTTTTTATATGCTAAAACGCCTTTTTAACCATCATTCTTACAGTTAGGCACTTAAATAAAACTTATTTATACGAATTTTCAAAGTGACGTGAAGCAGTCGATGGATTTTTTTATATTACGATTTTTTCTATAGAAAAAGGAAGAGGAAATTTTAAAATTATCGCAATTTTTATTCTCTGCTTTTTTTGTCAGAGAAAAATTGTAGATTTTTACGACTCTGTTTCGGGTTTGACCCAGTCGTTGGATTTTTTGAATTACCAATGTAATTACTTGAAATGCTTTTATAATTTAAATAATAATAGATCATTGCGTATACGCACAATAAAATGTACCATGGTCAAATGATCAAGCGAAGAAGGTTGTGAGTCGGGCGGAGTAGATCATTGCATGATTGAATTTAATATTTAATCTATTTAAATTCATAACAAAACATAGCCCATTGGTAAGAACAGATCAATATAGAGATATTTACTTTTGTCCTTTTTTTTTGTACTTTTTTCCCCGGTTTTTTTTGGCTCATCTGTCCTGTTTTTTAAGCTGAGGGATGGCAGCACTGATTATCAGGGCTGTTCAAAAATCGCAACAAAAAAATATAACAAGGACATTTTGGTTTTGGTAGCTATTTGCTTAGGTACTAGCTTTTTCACTCTGAAAGAAATCGGTTTTAATCAGTAATGTATTATTCGACTGTTAAAGATCATATTGTGCTTCTTATCGCGTCGCAACCATCCAATGACATTTTCGTAAAAGAGAATATTGTATTCTTCAATATATTACTGGTAAAAGAATATATTCTTTATCTGGATTACCGGCCGATTCGGCCTAGCCAAACCTAAACTTCGAGATTAAGGAAACTATTCAAATTAGGCAATGATTTTAGACACAGATTCTATTAATCCCTACGCATAGGTATTAAAAATCAAATAATTTTTTATACATTTATAATCTAATTGCATCCTTAAAATAGAGTAATATGATTTCAGAAAATAAGCATCCTTCAGAGTTGTATTTATAAATTGTTCGTGCATTTATGATCCTGCCCCTTCTCCTTCAATAAGAATATTATGATTTCAGAAAACAAACAAACCTTATCATTTTATTTATTTATTTTTTAAAAATACAAAGCTATTTTTCAACTTAAGATATAAATTTCCAATTTCCATATCGTTATATCGTACCTTTTAATATCCAAAAGAATTGTTCGGTAATTTATTATTTAGTTCAATGCCATTCTTCAGCATTATGGCAGTAATATTTTATACTTATTTGATTATTTATTTTTGAAATTTACAACGGTGATTTGATCTTTTTAAACAAAAGATATTTCCATTGCTGAAAACAATACCTTTTTATGTCCATAATTATCCAATTCTTTTTTATTCATTATTTATACTCCATTGGCATCCTTCATAACGTGTCTTCTTGTTCATCCAATGTATTTACTAGAATAAGAAGGGTTTAAAAAAGTTGATATTCAATAGGAACTGAGATAATAGTTTGCGTAGCAACAGTCATTGCTATTGATGCTGATGAACAATTCCTTCATTGCGCTATCTTGACCTCTTAGCCGCTTTAATACTCGTGGATTATAGTTTTCTAGATGGTTCCTGATTTCTGTTGTACAACCCAGTTGCGTTTCTTCATCCGTAACAACCCCTTGAAAAAGAAACTGCACCCTCCTTTCTTTTCATTTAGTTCGATCATTTCAACATCTTTGGTCGTCTTGATTTTTTGTGTATACTAGTTGGAAATTTCGCTGTATACACACAGTTCGTCTGTATGTATTCGGTATTCGCTGATCTTTCAGTCAGGCAAGAAGGCGGATTTAAGAAGACGTATGTATTTCGCAATACAGTATAATTTAGTTTGCTTAATATGATTGCTATTGACTGAGTGATTGTTTAGAGGGTTAAACCTCCGAAACCTAAGCGACGAATAAAGTTGAAAAAGGTAGAAATGTAAGAAACATCAGCAAGCTTGAAGCAAATACCTTGGTATTATCAGCAGTTTTAGGTCGGGTGTGCTCAGTAAGAATCGGGATTTCAATTCTTTCACAACTTCCGATCGTACATATAGATAATCTGTATTTTTGATCTGAACTGCCACGTCGATCTGGAATTCCCGGCTTACTCGGACCTTAGATCAGCGCCAGGGGTCGCCTGAAGTTTGTACGTCGTATCAACGGAACTACGTCTTTTCTTTGTGCCGTCCGTTCGTTTGATATTTGATTTGGCTAGTTTTCCATATACTTCAAACAGACTTGTTGCGAAGACCAGCTGTGGGCACACATGTTTAAGTGTGTATTATGCACTCGTTTGTTGTGCTCCAAACTTCGTTTCAAACCGCCGTTCAGGTAGGGGATGTGTGAAATACGTATGTATGTTTGTATGTATGATCTTCCATTTGCCCTGTATTTAATTGCGTTGCCGATCGCAACACCGTCAGATTTTTTTTCTCTGCAAAAGCAACAACAACAGCGAAAATATCGATCGCCCTACGACACTAATACACTGACACTTGGCAACCGCCACACGCACACCACTGCAGCTTGCGGCGAATTCACTTCGCCGCAGTTAAATGCGCATTTCTTTTTCTCCTTGTCGCTCTCCTCTTCACTTATTTATTTGTAGATATTCTTGAAAGTGCTCGCGTTGTGTTGTTGTTGCATTCCTTGGGTTTGTTTAGTGAATATAATTTAGAGCGTGCGCGTGAGTTCGATGACACACATCGCAGTATCGCACTATCGATAGACCGCGGCGCAAAAATACCGCGACTTTGTTCGTTATTTTTAAAGGCTGACTGCATTTAAAGGGCTGATAAGTGGATAAGTAAACCAAGTCTTGTATTAAATCGGGCTGTATCGTATGTGCAAGAACCTTAAGAATGATAAAAGATAAAAGTCGCCATGCTATCGATTGTTATCGCATCCACCCGAATTCGGATTCGGCGCCACAGTTGTTGTTGCCATCGTTTTAACGACGCCGTGAACTTTACATGTGTGCTACCCTTCCATCGAACGGTTAATTGAGTTGCGAAAAGAATGGAATGGAGTGGAAACCGTAATCGTTCCAATGTAAAAGTAGTTTCCCGTTTCCAGGCTCAATGATATTATTGCCACAATAGTGGTTGTCATTCGGTGAGTGATGGTGTTGCGAAATCTGGATAGTTAGGAGCCCGAACCCCCTGTCCTGGCGCAGAGTTGAACCCCGTAATAACCCCTAACCCTCAATCGCCAATCCCACAGAGGAGGATTCGTCGTCGGATTCGGATCGAGCCGCCGCCAGTGCCTGCAGAATGGACGAGATCGAGGACGACGTGGTGGAGGTGGCCTGCGAAACCACCGGGATCGAGGAGAAGGTCAAGGCCAAGCTGCTGGAGATCCGTTCGTTTGTGCCCTTCATCCAGCGTGTGCGAATGGAGTACCAGAGGACTCTCTCCAATGTTCAGGGCCACCGGCTGGATTCCCTAATTGGTCTGCTGGAGCGCGAGTAAGTTATATGGAACCCACACCGCCAGATATCGAACTTGGTCATCCAACCCATGATCTACTCCTCCGTTTCAGCAATGTATCCATGAACACGCTGAACAAGATCGAGCGGATCGTGGAAAAGCTAAAGAACAGGTTCGAACCGGTAAGTCGAGTGTGGATACACTGGCCCACATCTTCATGTCCTAATCCTTGATTTTGGATCTGCAGAGGATATCGGGGGAAGTCATCGAGATCAACGACCACGCTGAGCCCGTAGCAAGGACCTCCGGGATAAAGTCGAGTCCCGGAGCACGGCCACAGCCTCATCCGGCGGCCCAGCGGGCAAAGGCTTCGGGTGCGGGTTCCAAGCCGAACGGCTTACCCAGCTCCCCATCAAATGGCCCAAAGCCTAAGCTCTTGGTCACGGGCATCAAATCGAACGGCTCACCCATCCCGCCTCCAGCTGCCACCAAGGCCAAGCCAGCGATACCAAAGGCACGGGAGCCGGAACGCGGCTCCTTGGCCACAAACAAGACTTCGGGCTCCTTGCCTGCGACACAGACGCGAGACTTAAAGATAAATGACTCAAAGTCGGTCAGTGACAAGCCACCAGATGAGCAGACAGAGACGCGAGACTTAAAGATAAATGCCTTCTTTAGGGGCAACTCAAAGTCGGTCAGTGGCAAGCCACCAGATAACCAGATAAATAAGTTCTTTAAGCCGGCCAGTGGCAAGCCACCAGATGAGCAGAAGCACGCTGTCATGGGATTATCCGTCTCGGCTCAAGCTAAAGCTCTGGTTAAGCCCCAGGATGCGAAACCACCTGCCATTCCAGAGCCAGCAGCATCACCAGGAGTCGCTTTCATTAAGTCATCCGGGTCGCTGCCCAGTCCTCCCAATCGCGGAGTGCTGGCTGCCATGCAGGAGGCCCGCATGGAGGAGAAGAAGCAGCGGGCCAATGCTCAACAAGCATCGCCAGCCAAAGAGTCGTTCGCTACAGCTCCGCCAGAGTCGGACTTCACGCGTCGATCCGGTCCAGCATCGCCGCAGTTCAGCCGCCGTTTGCCAGACAAGCCGGTGCAGACGGACATCCCGGATTTTGTGCGTCGGAGCGCACCATTTGTGCCTGTCATTTCCACTCAGGAAGCCGACTACCCGCGGCAGTCCCAAAAGGACGCTGATTCACCAGCTTCAATTTCGCTGGAGGAAGCCCGAAAGAAGCTGGCGGCGTTGCGAGAAGGAGCATTAATTGTGCCGGAAATGCCGCCCCTGTCATCTAACAATAACGATCCGCGCGGCAAGAAGAGCTTGCCCATTCCGAGCAATATTAACGACATAAATCTCAGCCTGCCACTGCTGACGCCGCCGCTGCTGACGCCGCCACTGCTGACTCCGTCGCCCATAATTCGTACTCCATCGCCCGTTCCGCCAGCGCCGAGCATGAGGATCGGTACTTGGGCCCCGTTTTCGAACATTCCCCTGGAGACTGGCTTCAATGCAGCTTCGTCGAGGGAACCCAGCATTGAGCCACGTGATCCTCGCATCTGGCAGAACAAGCCCCCCTCCCACTCCCAGCAGCAACAGCAGCAGCACCAGCAACCGTCGCCACTACCGACTCAGGGTTCTTCGCATTCCGCTGATCCACGTCGCGCTCCAAGCGTCTACAGTGGCTACGAAGAGCCTGCCAATAGCTGGCAGTCGTCTAAAATTAACAATAATGCTAACGCCAACGGGAATGCCTACAACAAGTCTAGCTGGAGTGGCAGTCGGAAAGGGAATAATGCGGCCAATGCAAGAGGCTTTAATGGCAATCAAAATGGTAGCGGAAATGCAGGTGGCTTTAATGGCTCAGCCAGCTTTCGCGGCGGGTATCGTGGAGGTCACAATAGCAAGAACAGTCGGGGCTTCGGTAATCCGGGCACCCGCTTCGACCGACCCAACGATGTGCCTCGCACCTATGGGGAGCACCGCAAGGCCAAGGCTCGCGCCGAGGCGGAGGCCAAGGCCAAGGCTGCGGAGGAGGAACGCCAAATGATAGCCGACATTCAGCGGCAAATGGATGCGGATGAGAAGCGTAAGGCGCTCGCCGCCGAGAAGCAACGAATGCGGGAGGAGAGTGAGGCTGCGGCGGCGGTTGCGGCACCGGTGCCGGAACTGGACACATCCTACCGCAACGTCACGCTCGGTCCGTTGACAAAGAAGCTAGACTTTCGGATACCGAAGAAAACCCCCCCGGCAGCGCCAGCATCACCATCAAGGCCAAACTCAGGGAATGGGGAAGGTGACAACCTGAGCTCCTCCCCAACTTCCCTCTCAAGCAAATCCCTTGATGCCAAAAAGGATAAAGATATGGATATGAATAAGGATAGGCTTTTAGATAAGGATAAGGCTAAGGATAAGGACAAGGTGGAGCAGGGCAAAGATAAGTCGAAGAACAGCTCGGACAAGTCCAAGAAGCATCACAAGTCGCAGGATAAGAAAAGCGAGAAGGAGAAGAACAAATCCGAAAAGAAGGACAAGAAGAGACTGGAGAAGGAGCAAGAGAAGAAGGCGCGAACGGTGGACAAAGCTCGTGACTTCGTGGACACGGACAGCGTGATCAGTGTGAACAGCTCGGAGAATACAGACAACTTGGAGAACGAGCCTCCCGTCAGCGAGGCCAACTCCTCGCCCGTTTCAGAGCTACTAGCTCCCAGTACTCCCGACCTCCAGCTAGGTCAGACCGGAAGCAAGACCTCTATCTCGGAGGCAACGCCTTCTGCAAGCCTTGAGTCAAGGCAACGGGACGATGATGAGGATGAAGATGAGGATATCTTTGACTCATTGAACAAGGCGAAAAAGGCGACAGCTAGGAAGCGCGCGGTATCCACCACTTCAGAGGCAAAGCCGGCGGATGGAAAGTCCGATAAAGATGATAAGGCAACGGAAAAAGAAGATAAGGAGAAAAAGGAGGAAGAGTTGCAGGAGGAGGAGGAGGATAAACCGCCAAAGCTGTCCAAGTTAAAGATAGTCCTGGGTCCCAATGCCCATACTCTAATTGTGCAGCCAGGCAAAGAGGACGACCTGGAGAAGGAGGCCAAGATCATGGACCACAAGCTCCTGGAGGATGAGCATGACGACGAAGAGGTGCCCGGCCCGTCGCCTCAGCTTTTGCGCCGGATCATGCAGCGACGCAACTCCATGGCTCCCACGGCCAGCAAGCCGCTGGTGGACAAGTCGGACATATTCACGCCCAGCCTTGTCTACGAGGACCTGCAGGAAGAGAAGCGCAAGTCTCAGAACGCCCGCAGTCTGGCCAATATGTTTGAGAAGACTAACGACAACTGTAGCGTGTCCACGCAGAACATTATCACCGGCAAGCGTCGCACCCGCGGTTTGGAGGCATCCTTCAACGAGGTTCAGCTGAGCCGCAGCTGCTTTGGCTTGGGCCAGATCACCAGGACCAGAGCGGCTAGGGCAAAGACTCCCGCTCCTCCTCCTGCTTCTGACTCCTCCAAGCAATCCGAAGATGCCACTGCAGTTAACCCTGTTCGTGCTCCAACTGGCAAGCGCAGGAGACGAACCACCTACAAGGAAACTCCGGATGGCCAGGTGCAGCCCAAAAAGGCACGCTTGGAAATCGAGGAGGAGATTGGGGATGTGAAGGAAACACCTGCTAGGCAGCCGGCCGAGGAGGTCACCATTATGGATACGGACGAGAACTCCTCGGAGCCCGTGATCCAACCGCCTCCGAAGCCGCGCACCAAGCCTCGAAAGAAGCGCAACGAGCTGGACAAGCTGAACGATGACATTGCCCAGATGTACTACGGCGAGGAAGTGCTGCGGGCCACCGGACGCAGGGCCTGCACCCGGCGCTCCCGCACTCCCTCGCAGACGCGATCCGTTAGCCAGCGTTCCAGTAGCCAGCGTTCGCGAACTCCCTCGCTGTCGCGAGCCTCACCTGCCGGCGACAGCATCTCCAGCGTTTCAGAGGCCAGTCCCATTTTCATCCGCAATGTGGCGCGAAGGGGCAAGGCCTTCACTCCTGGCAGCGGCTTAAGTCGGGCGTTCAAGAAGGCACCTTTGATGAAAACCCAACGCCTCGAAGTGAAGGTGAAGCGATGTGTGGAACTCAACGAGATGATGAAGCAGGACGAGGAGGAGCAGCAGCAGCAGCAACCTGCGAAAAAGGGTAAAAAGAAGAAACAGGAAGTGCGCAACACGAATTCCGAATGGCACGCCAAGTCGAAGGCCTGCATCAAGTGTGTCGTATGCTCGAAGCCGGTGCGCCGGAGCCCACTCTGCCACTACCTGTTGAATCACAAGGAGCACTACGCCGCCCGGCTGCCACCGGGAGTGCTGGAAGAGCTGCGAGTCGGACGTGGCAATCGGCCGGACTACAGCATCTCGCATCGCGGCCTGCACTCACTGCACTTCACCTGTCCGTTCTGCCAGAAGGCACTGCTCCTCACCCGGCAGAAGCTGGGCGAGCATCTGGCCAACCACATGGGTGAGCCGCGCTACCAGTGCTCCCACTGCCACTTCCCGCAGAACCGCCTCATCAGGCTGCAGGCACATACCGCGACCTGTGGAGCGGATGCCAAGCCTGTGAGCCATCCCAACAGTGGCCGTCTGCCGATGGAGGTGCACGTGTGCCATCTCTGCCAGTTTGTGCAGCAGGACAGGAAGAACATGGACCGCCATCTGGTGGGACAGCACGGCCTGACCAAGGAGCAGCTCAAGAGTGTGGACCGAGAGGAGCTGTTGCTCTGCTCCACGGAGGACGTGCCATCTGCCAAGACAACGGAGGAAGGCAACGCCATCCTGCGAAACAAGCAGGATGGCTCTCCCAAGCCAAGTGGCTCGGCCAGGGTTCCCGGCACACCCATGGTGGCCAAGAAGCAGAGTAAACAGCAGAAGAAGATCAAGATCCGGTTTAAGAATATGGCCAAGAAATCCGTGCGTCTGGTGAAGCGAGAAAGGGAAGAGCGGGAGATGGAGGAGGAGGAGGAGGAGGCCCTGGAGGCAGAGGAGGATGAACAGCATGACGAAGACGAACCGGTGACTAAAATGGAGGTGGATCTGGACATGGCGGTGCTGCCGCAGCCACCGCCAGAAAAGGAGCCCGTGCTGGTCGTCAACGAGTGTCTGATAGATGTCGAAATGGACGCGGAACTGGATGTCGACATGGACGAGGAACAGGCCGTCCAAAACAAGAGCATGATGGTGGATGAAAAGCCGGTCGTGCTACGCGATTTGCTCGCAGATCTAGTGGAATCATCAGAGCCAAGCGTAGTGGAAACAGTGCCAGTTGCACCACTGCCAATGGAAGAAGACAACGACGAAGAAGATGAAGATGTGGATGTGGAGCAAGTGACTCCACCGCGGCCTCCTTCTATTGAGCTAGCTGCTCGGGCAGTCAGCTTGGCCGAGTTGGATGCGGATCTACTCGATGGCATTGGCAGCGATGGCTCCGATGTTGAGATTGAAGACGAACCGCGGCTGGCAGTGGATGGAAATTGCGACGATGAGGACGAGGACGATGCAAATTACGATGATGATGACGATGATGACGCCCGCACCGACGAGTGGGTGGACCTGGAGACGGCCAAGATGGCCAAGAACTCCAGGGGCACCAAGAGCATTTTCCAGAAGTTTAATCGCTTCTGCTCGCGCCTGAACAAGGCCACCCGAGCCAGTGGCAAGCCAGTGGCCTCCAATGCGAGTCACAGCAGCGATGGCAGCGACGATGTGCCCGATCCCAGCGAGCTAATGCCCCGAATGCGACCCCTGGAGCCAGAGGCGGTTGAGTCGGCGGAGCAGGCGGACCAACCGGTTGCCGCTGATCCTGCGGAAGGTCCGGCGGAAGCTCCTGTGGGAGGTCTGGTGGAAACTCTTGTGAAAGCTCTAGAAGTACCTCGCGTGGCAGCTCCCATTGCTCCCGCGCGTCCCAAGGCGCCACCCAAACGTGTGGAGAATGTAGCCTTTCGAAAGTCACCTCTAGATGAAGAACAAAATCAGCAGGCATCCTATTACTGCGTTCGCCCAGGCTGCACTTTTCTCTTCTCCAACGAACTGGAAGGCCTGGAGAATCACTTTGCGCGGGAACATCCGTTGGTTGGGTGGAGCGGCAAATGCTCCATTTGTCCGGAGCTTGGGGCAATGGAATCAAATCTCAGTATTTCCGAGGAGTTGCGTCACATGAGGGACGAGCATATGGTGGACAAAACCAACGTGCCTCCCATCGAGCCTCTGATGGAAAACCCGATTATTGATCTTTCGGAAAGCGAACCTTTACCCGCTTCAGAACCCGATACCGCTCCCGCTCCCGAACCAGCTCCCGAGCCTGTGCCCGAGCCTGTGCCCGAGCCCGTTCCCGTGCTTCCCAAACTGCGGGTTCGTCGATTCACTGGCGATCGCCTGGTAGAGCCACCACCAACGGAGCAGCAGCAGCAACAAGCGAAGACCGTCAATCCACCCTCTGTGGAGGAGCCGAAGAGCAAGACGCCCAATGGGATGCTAAGGCATCTGCTGGCTGCAGAGCCACGGCCACCAAACCAGCAGGTGGACTTGAATGCAGCCGGATTGGGCGAGTTCCTGTGCGCCAAGCCAACTTCCGTGCCGGCAGAAGCGACGAAGCCAGCTGAAGAGCAGCCCGTGATAATCAACTACCAGAGTGGATTGGGCCTGTCGATCAGCCAGGTCTACAGTAGGGCTCAGATGAGCGCCGACCCAGTGCTATTGCCAGCCGTGGAGGATCCTCAGCCCGAGCAGTTGGCCACACCACCAGTTCAGGAAGCGAATCGTAATCGATTCCGTTGCATGGCCACCGGCTGCTCCTTCACCGCCCTCGAGGTAATGTTTGTGCGCGAGCACATGAAATTCCACAGCTTTAGCTTCAGTACCGGCTACCTCAACTGCTCCTACTGCTCCCACGTGGCCGTCGATGTGGATGACTACCTTCGTCACGGCGTGATCATTCACGACCTGGCACCGCGCTCCGATCTGGAGGGTGACTCTGGTCCACCCTCGGTAAGCCAGCAAATCCGCGATATGCTCAATCAGCGGAGCGGTCGTCTGGCAACTGCAAACGCAACGGGAGCCCAGCAACCCAGTCCTGCAAGCAGCAGCACTAATCCGGAGGTAGGAGGAGAATCAGCAGCAGGATCGGCAGCCGTCGGTCCAAATGGTCTGGTTTCCGTATCTGTTGCGATCACAGATCTGCTCAGAACGACGGGATACAGTGGTGAGTTAACTGAACTTAGGTAAACTATGATGTGCGAAGTGCTAATCCATCCCCATTTGTATTCCCCCCCACCACCAGAGGACAAACTGTATGCCTGCCCCCAGAAGGGATGCATCGGTCGGCTGTCGGAGGACCAGTTTGTGAACCATCTGCGCTACCACATCCGCAGCACTCACCAGGGCAGCGAGCTGGTCAAGTGCAAGTACTGCATCAAGGAGATGCAGGCGCCGGCATTGCGCACCCATCTGCAACAGGCCCACGCCCGCCACACCATCTTCTGCGGCATCTGCTTGGCCACGGCGGTCAACAAGCGCCTCATGCTCTACCATGTGCGCAACGAGCACCCGGAGGCCTACGAGCAGGTCAACCGGCAGCTGCAGTTCATCCAGATGCGAATGAAGCCCGATGCTCTCGCCAAGGGCACCGTACAGGTAGATTGCTACGTGGCCGCCGTGGAGCAGCCGTTCGGCGCCTACCAGATGCACAATTTCCAGCGCAAGCTGTTCGAGGAGCTGGCCCTGCGGCGTGACGGCACGAAGACTGTCTTCCGCGGCTCCGAGGTGCGCCTTCTGCCTCGTGTCCCGATCTTTGCCCAAGAGATGCGCTGTGCGGAGTGCCCCTTCGTCACCAAGAAGCGGTCAGAGCTCCAGGTGCATCTGTACAAGCACAGGGAGGAGGCTATAGACCAGGCCTACCAAACAGATGAGCCGCCAGCTCAGCCAGAGGCAAACGAGGCCCTTTACGAGGAGTCGCCAAGTACTTCCGGACAAGGAGGCTCCTCCCAGGCAGCTGTGGCGCCACAGCAGTCGGATCCCCAAGTTCCTGGAAAGCACAGGATTTTCAAACCCCCCTACGAATACGTGCCCTCGACAGCCCGTTACCGTTGCGGCTTCATCCAATGCGTCCGGCTGTTCACTTCGGAGACGGCGCTGCGCCAGCACATGATCGCCCGGCACAAGTACTCGGAGGTGATATACTGCCCGCACTGCCAGATGCGCCCGGGCCAGGTCAGCGTGGACAAGTACCTGGACCATCTGTTGATGCACAAGCGGCATGTCTACCAGTGCGGCGCGTGCAATCGCCACAATAGTAAGCGCGTGGCAATCGAGAAGCACATCCAGGACCGTCACTACAACCAAAACGTGGACGTGGTGGTGCATCGCCACAGTAGCTGTGACAATACGATCGCCACCCGCTGGCTAAAGACACGTAAGTGATGCAATAAGGCCAATCCTCAAGCCAAATGCCAATATAAATTATTTTTCCTTCTCTTTCCTACAGCCAAACTGGCGCGCCACGCCCTCATGGAGTACACGTGTAATCTGTGCCTCCTGTACTTTCCCTCGGCCGTTCAGATCATGGCCCATGCGGAATCCGTTCACGAACGGAGCCACCAGTACCACTGTGCACACTGCAGCTTTGGCGGCAACGATGCCACCAGGATAATCGACCACATCCGGGCTGAGCATCCGGGGAAGCTGGTGCAGCCGGTGCAGGTATACCAGCGCATCGTGTTCAAGAACAAGCAGACCCTCGGCTTCTTCTGCAGCCTCTGCCAAGAGTCTGCCAACAGCTTCCAGAGGATCTCGACCCATTGCGAGGAGAAGCACAAGTCGCGCTTCGCTTGGAAGTGTCCGCACTGCGATGTGGGGCATTTGAAGGAGCGCCACGTCGCCATACACATTACCGCAGCGCATCCGCAGGAAGCCGGACTCTCGGTGATCCAGTTCGAACGCGTGGCTAACGAAATGCCCGACGACCTAAGTTGGGAGCTGGGCCAGCCCATTGAACCTACGCCTGAGGAGGAGGAAGAAGAGGAGGAGGAGCTGGAGCCGGAGCCGGAGCCGGAGCAGGAGCAGCTACCTGTGCCAGTGCCGGTCAAGGTGAAGGTGCCGCTGACGTTGGCGGATAAGGGCGTGTTCCTGACCTTGGGTAAGACACCGAAATCAGGAGAAGAATCGAGAGAAAAACCGTTGCCGGAGCCACAGGTCGTAACGGAGGTGGTGGACTTGCTGGCCTCCGACGACGAGTCCGAGGAGTCTGGCGAGAGTCAAGATGAACCGGTAAGTTTGCCCAGTTCTCTGTTACAATTCCAATTACTTATTATCCCCATGATATCGCGCCCCGTAGAAAATCGTGGAGTTCGCCTGCACGCACTGCGACGAGACCTACAGGAACTTGCAGGACCTGCGCACCCTGCACTATGCCCGCAAGCATCCCGAACAGCCGTTCTACTTCCGCGTGCAGCCCCAGCTGCTCTGCACCGAGTGCAAGGATTTCAAGGCCAACGCGAAGGTACTGCGCGAGGAGCACCTGATCAAGGTGCACTCGGTCCGAAACTTTGTGGCGGCGGACATTCGCCGACCGGCGGAATGCGCCTACTGCGAATACCGCTTCAGGCACTGGCAGGACCTGGCGCAGCACATCAGCAGAGTGGGTCACATGCCCAACGACCTGAAACACGTGACCAACGATGAGCTCGATGCCCTGATGCTGCTCAATGCCAGTGGGAAGGGCGGCCCCCCCAACGAGTACTTCCAGTGCAGTCTGTGCAGCGTGTTGATGCCCACGATGGCGGCCATTGCCCAGCACGGCCAGGTGGAGCACAGCAAGCCGGGCGAGCGCTTCTGCTTCCGACAGCTAAAGGCTAAGGTGATCTACCACTGCTTCAAGTGCATGTTCACCTCCACCGACGAGCTGACCACGCTGCGCCACATGGTCGATCACTACAGTCGCTTCAAGGTCTGCCACTTCTGCACACGTCCCCAGCCGGGCGGCTTCGATGAGTACATCCAGCACTGCTACACCTTCCATCGCGACGATGTGCATCGCTTCCGGGACGTCCACACGTTTAGCGATCTCAAGAAGTTTCTCATGCAGGTGTACTACCAATTCCAGAACGGCCTAATCATCACAAAGAGCAGCCTGCGCTATACACGCTATAATTCCGACTCCATGATGCGCAGGCTGAGCCATGAGCTGATGACCAAGGCCCAGCGTCCTCCGATCCCACGGTTGCACATTCGACTCAAGTCGACGGGCGTCGGCGGGGAGCCGCAGGCAGTGGAGGTCCAGAATGAGGGGCCACCGCCGTTGGCGAGAATCGCAAAACGGCGAAAGACGCTAAATCCGGACGAATTGCTGCGGATATCCCGTCAGGAGGATCAGGAGCAGCCGCTGCTTCAAGCTAACAGAGTGCTCAATCGTGTCACTGCGTTTATTGGCGCTTCTTCAACTTCGTCACCGACTGCGGCAAGTCGTCTTCCGGCGGAAATTCCGACCGTGTCGTTGGTGGGCAACCAGGTGCGCGTTCTTAAGCGCCGCAACAGCCACGTAGTCCGTTCCGGACCCTAAAAAACAAACTACAAGCGAGACTAAGACCACATCATTATTACTATTTACTTTGGATACTATTCATCGGCTCGCAGCCCTTGATTATGATTATGTTTAAAAAATTATTTGTGCTAGTTCCAAACTAATCAAGCATTAAACAAAAATCTTTTTTTTAAACCTAATTAAGACCATATATTTACTACATTTGTAAGAGCAAAACAAGATAGAAGCGAAAATGTTAAAGAGTAAGATCAGGAGAGATAGATTTGGAGACTATGATCATACATCGGCTTCAATTAATTAAAGATATCGTTTTAAATACGCACAAAGAAGGGATTTTTCATCTTGAAATTCTATAATAATATTTATTATTTATAATTTAGCAGGCACCGTCATGTTGGTACTGAAAGATGGGCGCCGAATGCCCCTGGCCCCGACTCCTCAGCACGCTGGCGCAGCGCACTTGGTTGTGGAACTCGCAGGGCGTGGCGAAGGTCACTTGGCGTCCGTTGCGCAGCACGCAGACGGGACGATAGTACCGTGGACAGCTGTACTCGCAGCTCTCCTCATCCTCGTCCAAGTTGGCCGCACTGGCCTCGGCCTGGGCTAGCAGGTCCTCTGCGTCCTCCTCCTCCTCCTCCTCTTCATCGTCATCCTCATCTAGATTATCATCGCCATCCAACTGTGTGGAGTACTGATAGCCACCGGAATCTCCGTTGCCATGGTTGTCCCGCCAGCTCCATTCCTCGGCAATGGTGTGCTCCGTTCGCACGTCCACTCCGGCGGACAGCTGGACGATGATGGCCAATAGAAGGGTCACGAATATATGGCGCATGTTGCTTCCGCTCCCAATGCTCGACTGGATTCGTCGCGACCCCGTAGCCGGAGCTTCTTAAATAGACAACGGTGTGTGCCACCAACACCAATCCCCCCCAGCGACGACAGTTGTTCAAATAACTTCCGTACTTTTGGTGCTTTTGATGTGACGCCACATATCACCATTGATAGAGCAACCGAATAATATGAATATTCAAAAGTGAATCAAGGCCACAAGCCAAGTTTACCTGCGACTGGAAATCAGCACTTGGCTCAGTCCCAAAGCAGGCAGACATTGGGAATGTAACGGTCCGATTGTTTAATACGAGTTCTCTACATAACACAGGGGATTCTGCAGATACCATTGAAGGGTGTGTGTTTAACGACCGATAAGAGTATAATCTATATCTCGTCCATGTAGCCATGCTCGTAGGCGTGGCGCACCGTCTTGAAGATCTCCTCGTTGGCCACGTCACCGCCAATGTCCAGTGATAGTTGATGGAAGGCCTGGCCATGCATGTCCGTGTCGAAGAGTCGCGACAATTCGGCGCAATCCGGCTCGCTGCCCAGCAGCCAGGGCATGAAGTGCATGCAGACCATCACTCCGTAAAAGGCGTATCGCTTGAAGTGGGCCTCGAAGCGTTCGAAGCTGGGTGTACAAAGGAAATGAGTATTATATTAACTGAATGGGTATTTCCCCTGCCCACCTGTAGTCCGCCAAGAGCTGGTCCACCCGCTCATCGCTCAGCTCGTCCCGGTTGCGATGCAAAACCAGTTCCAGCATTTCGATCATGTGCTTGTGGTACTTCCTCAGCAGATCCGCAAATATCTCCTCCCTGCCATCGGACGGCGTGTTCATGTACATGAAGAAGCTCAGGTCAATGGCCGAGGTGCTGAAGCGCAGCTCCTGGAAGTCGATGGTCTTGATACCATCCACCTGGCCGTCTTCGCCGTAGTGGAACAGCACATTGTTGCGATTGTAGTCGCCATGCTGGAAGGTGGCAAAGTAGCTATCCGGCTGATCGTCCGCATAGGACGTGGTGCGAATCCTCTCCAGCAGATGCGTCGGCTGGGCAAAGTACTTCTCGCGCAGACGCTCGATGGCGGCGGCAAAGCCAGCTTCCGAATCCTTCAGGAGCTGCTCCTTCTGGCGGTCATAGAACTCGTAGAAGCGATCGAAGGCCACGCGATACAGAACATCGAAGCCGGCCTTGCCCGAACTAGAGACAAAGGACATGTCCAGCACGCCCGAACGCAAGCGGGCATGAACCTGCGGCTGGAGTATGCGAGTGGCATAGCCCAGGGCATGGAAGGGGCCAATCAGTCCCACCATGGCCTCCAGTTGATCCCGACGGAGGATCAAACGCGGGCCCAGCTGGTAGCCATCGCCCTTAAGATGCTTCAGAGCCAGGACGGATTCGCGACCGCTCCCGAGGCCTGCAATGAATGGCCCAGGGATTAGTGAAGCCAAGGGAAATCTCTGTGTACCCACCTTTGACCAATCCGAACCTGGCAAAGTAGCAGCTCGGAACCCAGTTGGCCACCAGCTCGCTGGAGAGGTGGCTCGTCCGCAGCAGGTGCTCGTAGGCGGGCAGGATCTCGGCGTAGGCGAATACCTCGTTGGCGAACTGGGTGTACGAGTGGCTCTGCTCGCGGAACTGCTCGTCGCCCTTCATAAACTTGACCAGGACGACCTCGGTGCGCTTGCGTTCGCCGACCACCAGATCCAAGTCCACCGTGTACAGGGCGGACATGAAGCCGTCCAGCCCATTGGAGCACTCCACTCGGTGGCCCGCCAGGGAGACGCCCGATCCGAAGTACTTGAAGATCTCGTAGACGAGATTCCGCTCGATGTAGTCCAACTGCTGTTGCTGCGTCGACATTTTGGCCTGGCGAATGGAGAAGAGAGTTGCAATTGCAGTTGATGTCGCAGTTGATTGCTTTCACGAGCAAGTGGGGCGTTGACCCCTCCCCCAATCCCCGATAAACGACCCTCCTCCAGCTCACCAACCAGTTACTACGTTAACTGTGATCTCAGCGCGGCGATTGCTTGGGGGCCAATTAATGGCCGGTTCTTATATAAGGGGCACTTTCCCCCTCCCTGGAGGGGCAATCAAAGATTATCTTGGCGAAATTCATCAAGATCCACGTAAGATAACCCAGGAACCGTTAAATCGGAATCCGATCACTTGGCCTTTTGAATTTTGCAACAGCTGATGTGCGTGACTGTCAAACTATCGACAGCTGATCGACCAGGGCTGCAAGCCTGATTACAAGTGGGAACGGTATTTAATGTTGGGCAGTGTGAATTGGTCACAGTGCGAAAAATAGGTAATAAATAAAATATAATAGTGCAAATTTAAAAGGTATACCAATTTGAAATCGAAAGCCTGAGTCGTATACCTGTTTATTTTATTACATCAAAACGGCGACCATTTTCTGCAGTGTACTTTACCACCTGCGTGACTCACGGCCGTGACTCGCAACATGTGATTTTTTCCGTGACCGGCGGCCGGCTCCCTAGTGCTTGTCCATCCCTGGATTGCATTGCGCAAAAAAAAATAAACAGAAGAGAACTAGGTATCGCTCGCCGAATTGGATTGTGATTTAATTTATTATTTGTTTACTAAATAATACCCGTGCAAAGCTGCAGATTTGTGATGAGTAAGTAGAGGGTTTACCGCCCAACGTGACCTTTAATATCTTGGCTAGATCCAGGGCCTATCAACTCTTAGATTTCGTGTTTTATTTAAAA
Organism: Drosophila lutescens; assembly: GCA_037075285.1. NCBI lineage: Eukaryota > Metazoa > Arthropoda > Insecta > Diptera > Drosophilidae > Drosophila > Drosophila lutescens. The sequence continues at coordinate 482,009 of JBAMCF010000314.1, forward strand.
ATGTTATGTTAAATTACAAAAAAATTTTATCACAATTAGAATTATTTTCGTTTCATCCTTTTGTCGCTGTTGTTGTTGTTGTCGTTGTGCTTTTTAATAGAAAAGTGTGTTAAGTTGAATGAATATTACAATGGATCGTGTGCGGCGGGAATCCCTGGGGCAGAAGCTCGCACCCTCACGATTTGCCTAGAACTTGGAGTCGTCGTTTCGGTGGACATGTCGCTGCTTGCCTGGAAGGGATCAGGATCAGGTTGCATATGCCTCATTTCAGGATCGGGATTTCCACTTACGACCGTTGCATTGGCGCCCATAGAATCCCGGATGGCACTTGCAGTGTTTGTGGGAGGTGCAGGTGCCATTGCGACACTTGCAAATGGAGCGCTGCTTGCGGCCGATCTCGCAGTGATCGCCCCGCAATCCATTGGGGCAGCGGCACATGTTGTTCCCGATGCACCGGCCCTCGTTCTTGCAGGGTATCACGCACTTGGCTGTGGAGGAAATCGGGAAATCAGGCTATCTATCCAATCTCCCCTTGGGGATCCCTGCCCAAGGTCCTTGGCTACTCACAGTACTCGCAGCGCAGGCCGTAGTATCCCTTGGAGCACTGGCACTTGTCCTTCTGTATGCACTTGCCGCCATTTAAGCACTTATCCTTGCAAATACCTGTGGAGTACAGAGGGATTAGTGGCTATAACCAAGGCATTACTGGGATTTCTTAGATCTGCCCATTGGCACCCGTTTCCCTTTCCCGTATTCCCTTCGGAGCGTCACTAATCATATACCCTCTTCTTATTTTCAGCCGGAATGCTGAGAGGAGTCCTCTGTACGCCCCAGCCGCGTCTGCTGTCCATGCGTCGTTGCCTCACCTCGGCGGCTGGAGGCTCTGGCACCACAGAAGGAGCCAGCCCAGGAGCCACGCCCCTGCGCCCACGTCCAAATGCCCTGACTGACGAAATAATACGCGTCGATCATGCCGGCGAATTGGGCGCAGACCGCATCTACGCCGGCCAAATGGCCATCCTGGGCAACGGACCGCTGGGCAAGACCATTGGCCACATGTGGGAGCAGGAGAAGGAACATCGCAAGCAGTTCGAGCAGCTCATCCAGCAGCATCGCGTCCGTCCCACGATCATGACGCCGCTGTGGAACGTGGCCGGATTTGTGCTGGGCGCCGGAACAGCGCTGATGGGTGAAAAGGCAGCCATGGCCTGCACGGTGGCCGTGGAGACGGTGATCGTGGAGCACTACAACGACCAGCTGCGCCAGATCATGGAGGCACCGAATCCGGACAAGGTACAAGGTACACCCCCATCCCCAAGAGCAGTCTAACTAGCTGATTTTACAGGAGCTGCTGGCCACAATCACCAAGTTCCGGGACGAGGAGCAGGAACACCACGACACCGGCATCGATCACGGGGCCGAGCAGGCTCCCTTCTACCAGGCCATGACCGAGGTGATCAAGTTCGGCTGCAAGACGGCCATTGCCATCTCGAAGAAGATCTAGGCTGGATGGGCTGCCCCCGCCCCCTGTATATACCAGAAAACTATTTGTTCACGCACCAAGTTAAGCATTAAAGATAGAGAGCTAAGTGTCCAGTCTACAGTCTACTCACCACCTTCGCACTGGGTGCCCTGGTAGCCCTCTGGACAGGTGCAGATGGACGGCGCCGTGCAGTTGCCCCCGTTGAGGCACTGCGGGAAGCAGAAGGCCGTCTCGCAGTACTGGCCCGTGTAGCCCACGTTGCACTTGCAGATGTGGTGCTCGTTGCAGTAGCCGTTCTTGCCGCACTTCAAACTGCATTCTGGATCGGGAGCTTAAGTTTTTTTAGTTTAGTTCAATCGTTCGCAGGCAAAACGAGGCATTAACACTCATTTAACACACACAGTACAGTCACATCTAGACTCACACTAAACGGAGCACATCGGAACCACAGAGAGGGGGAAAGTTGGAGTGGACAGTGGATACGTGATACATAGATCGGCAGATAGATAGAGAAGCGGTTGGCGTGGTTGGAATGGAGGAGGATATAGCAAATCCCTGGGGCTATCACGAATATCTAGTGCTAATTTTTATTTGAACCCATTTCAAGAAACCTCGAAATAATGAATGAATGGAACTGGCAAAAAAAACATTGATATGTGAGTACATTACACACTCTAAAGCGTATTATTCCCGTTACTCATAGAGCAAATGGGTATATATTCTTAATCAGGATCACTAGTCGTGTCGATCTAGCCATGTCCGTATGTCTGTCAGTCTGTCCGTATAAACGGACAATTTATTAAAAAGTTATGAGCAAATAAGGGAATTCAAGCAGTGCAAGCAGTCGCTTTGCCGCATTCATATCTCTTAGCTGAGTAACGGGTATCTGATAGTCGAGGTATTCGACTATAGTGTACTCTCTTGTTTTTAATTGTAAATACCCCATTTTTGGAAAAAGTGTAAGCAATTTATGGGGCACACATGAACACTTGATTATTTCTACACCAAAGTCTTAGATAATCGCAATTAGTCAGAGTTCGTAAATTTCATTTTGAAGGCTTGTCTTTCAGTCATTTTGCAATGTGGGAAATGTGGGCTGGGGGAGTAGTGAAAAGCTGGGCGCGGAAAAGCCGTGAAAAGCGACTACATTGTGGCGAATGGGTAATGGGAATGGGACTTGGATGGGCGGGGACGGCATGCTGGATGGAAGGAGGAGGAGGGAGTGTTGTGCACAACATGTAGATGCTAAATTACAATTACTATCGACTAGATAAAAGCATTGCTTGATATTTCATATACACTACCTTGCAAAGTTGTTAGTGAAGTAGGGTTGGAAGCGTCTATATCATACACACCTCTGTGGGCGCATTCCTTTTTGAAGTTGAGGCGAATGGGTGTGCCCGAGAGCGGCTTGTTGTGGCGCGTCTGGATCTTGAGGCCGACGTTGAAGGACGCGGTGCCGGAGCTGTTGCCGGTGCAGGGCAGGAAGATGCTGAAATCTGGCTTGGAATGAGGCTGGCTGGATATCACCCCGGACGGACCTAAGCTCTACTCACTCTTCTGCTCCTGCGGAATGCGACCGCTCTTGCGGATGGACAGCGTGGGCGCCTTCAGGATGCTCTCGTCCATCGTCTGCAGGCGATCGAAGTCGTAGAAGTACTTGCGACGCCCCGACTTCCAGGTGAAGTTCACGTAGTTCACCTCGGACGGGATCACCAGGAAGTTGTACAGCGTGGTGTCGCGCAGATCGTTGGTCACCCGGCTGTTGTGGATGGCGTACAGGCGTTCCGAGTAGCCCTGCGGGAAGTAGAGCGCTGTGGAGGAGCAGTTCCGGTAAGTAAAACTAATAATGTATTACTCATTATCGCCTAGTTATAGATTTGACCACCTACCAGTCAACATCTTGAGCTGCTGCTCGTTGATCCACAGCGAGATGCCGCTCTCCTCGTTGCGGTTGTGCCGGTTGCCACCGCCTCCTCCGTTTCCGCCACCGCTGCCACCGCCAGCGCCTCCTCCTCCTCCGCCGCCGCCGCCGCCGCCGCCGCCACCCTGGTGTTTCTTCCGCTGACCCCGTCGCGGCTGGGGGCCAGGGCCACCGATGTCGTGGTCCGCATAGTTGTCCAGGCCATCGCTGGCGTTGCCGTGGCTCTCCTCCGAACTGGACGAGTCCGATCTTCTGTTGTTGTTGTTGTTATTGTTATTATTCCGATTGTGCTGGTGCTGGCGACACTCGAGCTGGCCGATGCAGAGGAGCGTGTGCACGATCAGCACCAGATAGAACCACTTGACCACGCAGCCGATGCCCTGATGGCTCATAGTTTCCCCAGCTGCCAAAGCAAACAGAAACGGAGATCGAAATTAAAAATAAACGATGCCTGTATGCATTGCAGCCGCAGTCGGTTCCCCAATCCCCTCCAGATATCGGGTATCCGATTGCTTATTCCCGATCACTGATTGCCAATCCCACACCCGTGCAGTTTGTTTATCTTTGGCCATATTTGCAGACCCTCGATCTATTTGCGATTCGGTTTCGCTGCTCTGGACGCGACGTATCGCGGGTATTATCTATTTGCCCGAGGGGATTGGGGGTGGTTCAAGTGTTAGGACTTTAGAATTCCAGGAAAAGTGTTTAAAAATATCTTGAAATTTTTTGTGAGACCTAAAAAGAATACTCCATGCCATAATTTCAGATCATTTCAAAAATATTTCAATATCACATGTTTATTATTTGATTATAATGTTTAAAACTGTCTTTTTTCGTTGTAAATCATATTTATGACTAGTTTTGATTGTTTACTGAGGATCCCTTGAGGAATTTCGGATTAAAGCACAATCTCAATGGTCAGATATAAATTATTCGGATGTATAGCTTATGAAAATGATTTTTAGAGACTGCAGTTTTTGCCTTTATCTGATCTAAACTTGGTCCCATTTATCATTTCAGCTCCTTTTGGCTACCCTGCCCCTGGTCGCACATGAAACATATAAAGTACAAGCGAAGCGAGAAGATGCCAGCCACAAATTGAAGTGTCCCCATTCCGGTGCATCCCCTGCCCTCGGCGAAAACCCCCAACTTCAGCCAGCTCAGCCAGATGGAAGCGGTAAAGGGCAATCGCTCGAGTGAAGGGGCAGCGGTGGAGGGAGAGCAGGTACAAAGTCGTTAGCACTTTGCCTGGTGTGAAGTTACCCAAGTCAACGAGGGCCAGCCCAGTCTGCGATCTCCATCTCCAACTCCATCTCCAGCCAGCCTTGTTACACGCCAGACCGGACAGCCAGAAGCCAGACGTTTAACACGGCCAACAAGTGAACGGACAAAAGAGCGGACAGCCGTTCAGTGCTGCCACTTAGGCTTCTTTTTCACCTCACCAACTTCAGTGGATCTTAGTTGGGTGAGTACTATATTAATTTAATACCCTGTATATTAAGATTGGATTAATGCCAAAATGTTTGTGGAATACCCCTTACACATTAGAGTAAATTTAACCTTGAAATACTTTAAATTTAACTTGCGGACAGAAAATAGTGTGTCAGTTTCCATAAATCTTAGCTATTCAATGCGGGGTAATGTCTTAAGCATTGTGAACTGAAGAATTCGCGTTTTATGCGAGTGAAAATCATTCTTGAATCTCCTTCTTCAGTTGAAATTTAGGTTTCCCGCTAAGAAACAGCTCCTTTGGCATCACTGTAGACTGGACAAGCCATCGATCGACGTTGTTGTCCGTCCATCACGTATGAATGGGTTGCTTTGAGATCCGGGGACAGGGCAAACGACGATGATGGGCCAGAAAACAAGTTAAGCTGTCTTAATAAGATCAAACATGGCGATTATGAGGAATTACTTGGAGATAATGACATCGGCCAGAGCGACTCAAAAGACTCTCGAAGATTCTGCCCTCAGCGGTGGAAGCGGAGAGATCGGAGATCAGCAGAACACAAACTTAAGCTCAAACTCCTCTGCAAAACGGCCTGGGAAACGATTTCGTCAAGTGAACTAATTGCTACTTCTGGACTCCCAGGGTTCCCAAGGCTCCCACGTACATATAGCCGAATTGTAATTGAATCAGTGGTTTGGAGGACAGAGGATCGTAGGCGGAAGTACTGCTTTTGGCATGGAACAACGCAATACATAGTGCGAGTATAGTACTCAAAACGGGAACGTCATATGGTCGCTCGAGATTGGAACCGAAATCGGGACCGCTGTGGGGATCTCGGGATCGGGACCAGGCCAGACCTCGATTTCCTATAAATACAGCGTTCACGCTTTGTTTTGAAATTATTTTTATTTCGTGCTAATTAATGGTCGCCGATAAGCGGGCACATGATGGCGATAGCCGGCTCCGGCGCATAGATAATCCCACTCATGGTCAAATCTAAGTCCGAATCTCAATTGGAATTTCCAGCTATATCGCACTCCCAAGTCACTCAAGCTTAGTCAGCGGTTAGGGTTAATAAGACTGCATGGGATATTGTATATTGGGGATTTACCCGATATAATAAGGTAGCTTGTAAATGTGCAACACAATATTAACTTAACCTAAAGATGACCCTAATTTACTATAGATTTGCCAAGTTCAAAGATGAGATTTCTCATGGGTTTGCAATTCAATTGGGCAATTCCAACCATATAAAATGTAATAGGTTGATGATACTACGTTTGGAGCATCTAAAGTTTAATTAAAGTTCTAACTTTGTTTGGAGTTCTTTAGTGCTAAAGAATTCGCGTTTTGTGTGTGAATATTTCTTGTTCTCAGTGTAGCTGTCTCCGTTGGAAGATCAGGTGCAGTAGGAGAAGAAGAGGTGGGGATCAGCCCATCTGTCTGGGGCAGCATTATTATCAAACTCCATATCAGGTCGATGGAATGAAGATGAGGCCATGTATTGTTGTTGTTGTTGTGGTTGTTGTTGTTGCTTCTGCTGCTGTCGTCAACGATATAATTGCTTCAACTTGAGAAAAAGGGACAGATTAACATTTTAGCGTGAAACCGGCGACAAGACAACAGCCGGAGAAAGAGGAGAGAGGGAGAGGGAGATGGCGATCGAGGAGGAGGAGGAGGACGATGAGGATGAGAAAAAAGGAGAAGGAGGAGCAGTAGCAATCAAAGTAGGAACAGCAGCAACAACAATTTGTTAGCTCTTTACGATTATTGCCTTTCTCACACCTTATTACCAAGAAAATAAAGAAGCAGCAGCATCCACAGGGGCAACAACAAATACGCAACGATGAGACGTGAAAATAAGAATGAGAATAAAAAAGAAAAACACACACACAAGGCACAACAAAAGGCAACAACTACGGCAACATAGCCGAGAACAAGAAGCTGCCCCTTCGCAGTGGACTAAACCTGGAGTGGAGTGGACTGAGTGAGTGGAGTGGAGTGGTGGAGAGGAGAGTGGAGTGGAGTGGAGTGGGAATCGGAATTGAGACTGGAAAAGGGAGTGGGCAGGGGAGGGACTGGAAATCGCACACTCACAGCCACTCTCGCACACCCATAAACGGTGTACTGCAACAATCTCGACACAAAAAATTGATATACACCAAGAGAAAAGTAGGGTAATTGTTTAGGCCCACAGAAGTTGATAGAGATTATAAATCACAGCAAAAGGATTTCAGTGACTTAAAAATGTACATTAAATACATCCTATAAAAAAAATTTCCAACAAGATTTGAATAATATTTTGAATTTGCCCTACATCATTCAACAAAAATCTTATATTTTTCCCAAGTGTATTATATAAAGAAAGTACCAGCAATTTGTTGGTAAAAGGATATCAAATGAAAGAGCGAGCCAAAGGATGAGCGAGTGAGACAGTGATATCAGGATAGGGAGAGTTACTTTCCCGGCTACCGATTTAAATGATGTCCAGTGCTCAACAGCAACAAAAACAACAACAAGTGGCACTTGCAGTTCTGTTTGTTTAATGAAACAACAGTCGCACACACACCCAAACACACACACCAACACCCTACACCAACGAGCCTTTGTGAAACACCAACAAAAACACCTTGGGCAAATAAAGCAGACAGGACGGCAACAGTCGACTTGCCGATACTCTGCACCGCTCTAACCCTGGCCAATTGGAGGCCAATCCGTTGGCCATCCAGCCGGCTTCTTAACCAACTGAGAGATCTTTGATTTGTATAGAAAGGAAAAGTTTCTTTCACCCCAAGGAACTATATATATATCTTGTATCTATCTAAATATTATGTAAGGTCCTATAAGTAAAACATGTATTATAACCCATCCTAACAGTATAGAACTTTATATAATATTCCGTATAAGTAGACTTTTAAAATCTGGTTCACGAATCATTTCTCTAAAAATAATTGTAGCTAAAATATACCTATTTAACTATTTAACATTTATTTAGCTTCTGCTTTAATATGCTTCCTCTTTTTCTTCTCTGTGTAGGTCAATCTGTGACCCCTGACCTAGAGGGTGCTGGGCCATTCGTACTTCGGTGGACTGGCACAACCCATTAATCCTGGCTGCTACTCCTACTGATGATAACGATCACCAATTGAGTGGCAGAAGAGGGTGGGAGAAAGAGCAGGAGGAGGAGGAGGAGTGGGAAGAGCAGAAGGAGGAGAGCCAGACAACAGGCGGATAACAACGCCTGTCTCCAAGTGGGCTCAAGTGCCGCAGGAATTGGAGTTGGAGGAGTTCAAGGAGGAGGAGGAGGAGCAGAAGAAGGGGCAGCGAGACACGCAGGCTGTGGAGAAGACGGACGGACGACCGGCAGCATCGGCAGCAGAAGCAGAAGCTGAAGCTGAAGCAGCAAAGCCAAAAGCAGAAGCAGAAGCTACTTGAGAGCCACAGAATTCCGATTCCGATGAGGCGATCGTGTGTCTATATGCATGCTGAAGAGCCAGGCAACGCGCAGTCGCACAGCCACCATTCCACTCCATTACCAGTTCGCAGATCGCCGCTTCCAGCATCCAACATCCACCATCCAGCTCCCAGGAGCTGGCAATCAAATGGCCAACGTTGGACAATGACTTTCACGCCTTTCGAGCGCGCCAAAACGGACAAGTCAAGTACAGGCGGCCAAGAGGCATCCCAGATACCCTACCTACCTACCTACCTAGTTCGGGCCTTCTTCACCTGACTGTTGGCCAATTCAGTGTGTTCAGTTCCATTTCATATTTTATTTAAATTTCATTTAATCGAGGTAAATTAATTATATTATTAGGTATAAGGTCCAAACATCCCTTTGAAGCTCTTATAACTTTAAATGGTTGTTAGGAACATTTGAATTAAATTAAAATAATTTAAGTTCAAACCCCCTTCGAGAAGACAGTTTTCTTATTGATATTCCAACTGATTTGATATATTTGTGTATTATATTTCGTTATAGATCACCACATCCATTTTTTCCGTGCACTTTTCACCCAGAAGCCCCTCGATTTCAATTTCCGCTACGATCGATCAGCACTTAAGCCTTCAATCTGAACTTCAACTTTCGAGGAGGCTGACAGCGCAGGGGGAGGGATATTAATTGTTAATTGAAACCGAACGGACAATCGCCCCAATTGATATGGCAAAAAAACTGCAAGTGTTTTCGCTCTTTAGCGGTTTAGTTAGTTAGTTCTTATCGCTAAATTACGCCTGTGCGCGATTAACTCTGGATGTCTGGCAATATTCACAACAATCGCATAAAGTTAAGATCGCAGGTTAGTTTTCAACTTCAAATTTGCACACTTTACGTACTCGTCGGTCGTCGCCGGACCCAAAAAAAAAGGCAAGAAGCAGTCGGTTCGTTTGGATTGGCAGTTGAGACTCGGTTGACAAATCAAAAATGGTTGACAAATCCACAAAAAATATATACACTTTTATTTGCCGAATTCCTGGAGCCTTCGATTTTTCACAAATTCCGTAGCGTCGAAGCTTTTTTGTTTGGGCACAAACGCGAACAGAATCGGCCGTTGAGAATACAATATCGCGCAGAGTTTCGAGGTGCGACCGTCGCGCTGCAGCTCCTTAGCTGATCTGGACAATCCAACGAAACCCGGGGAACGTTTCGATCGGATCGCAGTGATGCCTGCTCCTCAGGAAGAGCACCAATAAAACGCTAGAAAAAGCAAAGCGTTTGATAAATTTAAATTTTAAATCAGTAATAAAAAATATGTACTTTTTCTATTGACTTAAACAAATATTTAGCTAATATATACATTTTATTAAAAAGCTGTAGTTTAGGGTATAGTTTGAAATAGCCATAAATTTCTTGAGGCCTGCATTTCCCTCTGCAATCAGCCGTTTCAATGTTTGACAATTATAACATTTTAAGCAACATGGAAGTTTTTTTTAATATTAAAAAAGGTTGGTAAAAACCTTTATTTATTTTACAAAGAAAATAGCCAAATTGACAACACTACTCACGCTGACTCTCTCGAACCTTCAAACAAGCCTCTTAATGCTCTCTCAAACCTCTTCCAACCGCAACCGCGCTCTTAAAAATATTTACTTAATTATTAAGGGAAGATTCTCTATCAATTCATATTGTCAATATTATTTTGTATTAATTTTTGCAAATTGAAAGTCTTTCTCGTGTGACATTCGATTTGGACTAACTATATAAAAAAAAAGAATACAAATTTTTGACAACGAGTTCGTATTATGACCAGTCCCTTAGCCAGGTTACAGCAAAAAAACGCACATTTTTTATAATCATAATTTTTTGCGAAAATTGGTCAAAAAATAAAATATCCAGGTTTAAATGCCAATCGATTGGAAATTTAATAGCGAGTTCAGAAAGGTACGACAGTCCATATTTGGATCAATATTTTTATTGTTTCGGCCAAAAAACTAATTATTTTTGAGTGCAAAATTCGGGATCCGGGTTTTTGGTAAAAATAGGCATTTTCCCTTTTTGTTTTTTTGCTGTAACTTGGCCAAAAATGGTCCTACAGCAAAAACACTTACTGTTTTGAACAGATAACAAAACAATGAATAAATCTATGACAGTTTCCGTGTGATTTTGGAAAAATAAAATTTTAGCCAATTTTCACATTTTTTTTTAAGGGGTAACATCATGATTTTTTGCAAAAATTGGCCAAAAAATAAAATGTCCAGGTTTAAATTGGAAATTTAATAACGAGTTCACGAAGGTATGACAATCCATATTTGGATCAATATTTTTATTGTTTCGGGGAAAAATCCAATTATTTTTGCGTGGAAAATTCGGGATCTGGGTTTTTTCTTTTCTTTTTTATAACTTGGCCAAAAAATAAACTAAATTAAACAACTTCAATTTCAATTTCTTTATCTTCCTGTTCACAAGACAAATAAATCAGAATTTTTAAATTTCCGTTAGCATTCGCTAGCATTTTTCTCAGTCAAATTGTGGGATTTCTTGATCTCAGTTACCAGGCGAACAGAATCGTTTAGCAGGTGTAAATCAATCAGCTGATTAGTTTAATTCGCTCTTACTTAGTGGTGGGCTTTTTTCGGCATGCTCCATACAAACTCGTGCCTGTCGTGCCGAATTCGTGACACGAACACAAGAACAGCGTGGTTGCCCATCCCTAATTTGCGCTCTGCCTTAAACTAACGGTTGTCTTCCAGTAAGCTCGACTCCTATTGGTCGGTGGGGGAGGGTAAACAAGGCTTCCAGGCAGCCATCTTGAAAAAGCACCGTTATGAGAGCTAAGTCGGAATTAACAGCAGCGACCTACTGCTAATCTGCTGATTCTGTGCGCCTGGTGTCAAAAATCAAGAAATCCGTCTTGAAACGCACAAGTTGGAAATTACGGTAAATTTGGATCAATTTTGAGCCGAGTTTTGGTCCAATTTGTGGAATAACAGGGGAATTTCCGGGTTTCTGGCATTAAAATGTAGCATACTTTTCAGCGTTACTGATTTTGGGGGATTGTTTGACTCTGAGGACCATGTGAATATCTTGAAAACTTGTTTTTTGGAATCCGCTGGAAATTTGTATACTCATATTTTCCCAGTTATAATGCAACAAATTGGAAAACCCCACCTGTTGCAGCCAATATCCCCCCAATAAAAAGTCAGTTTGCGGGTAAAGGAAAAATACATTGATTGTGGTAGCTATTTTCATTCTTCTTACGAATACACGCATAACATTTAGTTACAAATACATTTACAATTGAAAATTTTCTCTACATATACAAAATATTTAATTTAAAAATAGGAGAAAAAAAAACGAATAAATTGTTATCCTTAGGTTCGTTAGCTTAGTAAACATAATTTATGCGCCAGCGGCAGCGGAAGCAGCAGCAAAAAGAAGACCGAATTCACTGAACACAAATGAATTAATTTACTTTCAAGTAAGATGGCTATGGTGATCGGGAATTAAATTCTTCAAATAAGCAGCCTTTTTTTCTTTTTCCCATTTCTAAATAAGAAGACAATATTTTCAGTTTTCAGACGAGACAGAGTTTGCTTCTTGCATTTAGCATTTTGCTTAGTAAAAACAACTAACTTGAGGTCGATTTAATTTCGATTTCATTCAGTTTTCACTCTGCTCCAGATTTCTTCTCTTGTTCATTATTTTTACACGCAATATCAATCAATTTATTCCTTGCAGGATCGAAAGGAGGAGTCAAAAGCTATATTTAGAACTATTATTACATGCCCATAAATATTTGTTTATGTTAGTCGTACATTTAAAAGCAAATTGAATTTAGGTAATCTCCCATGGGTTTTGTTTTTTTTTGTTTGGTTTTCTTTTTGTAACTTTAAAAGTTTCTTCGATTAATTGAGTCGCGAAATAATTTTTTGATTGATTTGATCGGCACCGCTTCTGATTTCCGTTTTTCTGATTTTCAATAACTTCTAACACACAAGGGTAGGGTATTCTATATTTTGGGTGTTTGAGAGAATTGCATAATACGCGCTTTGTGCTTGGTTGCTTTGGTGTTCTGCTCGTGGATTGCATCGATTCATAGTCCGAGATATCGCTCTATATATATCGTCGAATATAGTTTGTCAGTTTGTCGGTTGGCCTCTACGTTCACACGTAGCTTGTTTCCAAAAATTCGTTGTGTTCTTGTGTAAAAAGAGATCTCAAAACAAAAGCGAAAATTGCTGATTTCTTGATTGGTTGTTTATCTCTGGTGGTTCTTAAGTTTGGTGTTCTAGTGCTGGCGCAGGTCCCGATGAAAATTCAGGGACCCGTATAGATAGGGACTCGATTATTGGTGGGGAGTTGTTAGCTGCAACTGGGCCTTATGGGGCCCAATTGTCATAGAGCTTAATAGTTAAACTACAGATCGGCTCGTTATTTGTACGCGGCTACGTGTATCCGTATCTGCTTCGCTATATCTTATGTAAGTATATGTATTTCTGATCCGGCTTCGCGGCTGGTAACTATAGCTAGATATCTTGTATAATTGTATATATATATATAGACAGAGAATAGCGAACGTTATTGCTCAGACCCATTAGAATAGTTGTCGGCTGCTCCCGATGACGATGCTTCTCCATCCTCCAAGACGCGGCAACCGTTTTGCACTGTTTACATAATTAATATTGTATATGTATATATTTCTTCTGGTAATATATAATATTGGTGTTTTGCTCTTGCTGCTTGAAGACTAATAGTTAACGGGGCGGCGGCCTCGCGGCTTGATCTTCTCGGATATCTGCCACATCTCCTCCTCGCCCATAAAGTCCTTGAAGTTATCAAAGAAGCGTATGATGCGCTCGTTGCGTCGAAATGGATAGGCACTGTAAGAGTTCGAAGAAAGAGTCAGAATTAGTGGGTTGAAAAGGTGTTTATTCTTACCATTTCTTAAAACGTTTCATGTTGTCAATTATGTTGTACTGCTGCCAGCGCTTAGAGAAGTTAATGACGCCCTTGGACAAGTAATCCTGGTTGCCCACATGCACAAACGTCAGATCCTGAAGAATTAGGCCGCTAAAATGTAAAGAGTTCATTAGTTTGGTATCGTGATCTTAGGCGGAGCTTAGCCTCCTCACATATAGGGTATGCAGGGCGGATTAGTTTCGGCCAGGGCTTGGCGATAGGCCCGAAAACTGGAGCTGGAATCGATGAGGGCGCAGAAGGAGCGCACCTCCTCGGTGATACCCTTTTGCCACTCCAATCTGCAGGAGAAACGAACATATTAAAGCATTTATTGGGTTATTGGAGAGGACCTTAACCCACCTCCTTATGGGACCCGAATCGAGGGCCGACAGCAGCGCCAGATACGAGTTGTAGTTGTTCATCTTGCGCAGATGCTTCATGATCTTGATGAACTTGTTCACATGCTTCTCCCGCTCCTTGGCATCCTGCAGGCGCAGAATCTTGGAGCGCGCCCAGTAGGACATCTTGTTGAAGTGCTCGGTGAACTTGTTGAGGTTGGGCGACTTCTCCTCGCACTGATCTTTGGCAAATAGTAATACTTCTGGTATCTCGATCTTCGTGAACAGCTCGGCGTCCAGCAGCGTCATCTGTTCGGCGATCTCCAGTGACTTGAGGTCGAGCAGGCTGGGCTGGTTGCCGCCACCACCTCCTCCTCCTGCTGCACTGCTTCCACCGCTCCCGGCGATTCCCGCTCCGGCGCCACCACCGCCGGCTCCACCCAACTCGGCTCCAATAAAGCCGTACACCTTGGGCTCCTTGTACAGCGTCACCTTCTCCACGAACTTGTTGCGCAGCAACTTGGCCAAGTACAGCTGGCCAGAGCAGACCAACTGATAGACAAACTCCACCAGCAGGCTCAGCAGCTGGCTGGTGAGATCCGTCGACCTGGATGGAAGGTAAGCATAAGTTAGGAGGTGTGTATAGGGTGTAGATTTATACGTTATAAAACCAACCGCGAATTCTTTAGAACATTATAAAAGATTTTGCAGTTTTAGCTATGGCTTTATCATTTATGAATTCATAAAAAAATTAAACCGCGAATTCTTCAGAAGAAGAGGAACTAATATTTAAAATAATCACATTTTTAATGGCCTAATTATATACAGCCATAGCTGGATTAATAATTAAAAGACCGCGAATTCTTTAGAAGAAGAATGTTGTTTCAACATTTACAAAAATATGACATTTATGTACATATATTATATTATATGCCAAACACTGGACTCACGTTAGATCGTTGACGACTCGGACCAGCAGCGCAAAGGTCTCCTTGGCGGCCTTCTGCTTGTTGTCCTGCACTTGACAGAAGAAGTATGTGTAGCGATGGGTCAGCTTCTCGATCACGTCGATCGGCTGGATGAAGGTGCGGAAGGTGGTGATGAAGGCCTCGCAGAATGCTGCACGCACGGAATGGAAATGGACAGAGACAACAGAGGTTGTGGGTAAATGGTTATGCGAATGGGATTTGGATTTATGCATGTGCTGCTTCTGCTGCTTGCGCTGCAATGCCGCTGAATGCCTACCATTGTCGGCGACCTTCTGGACACGGCTGGCGTGGACGATGAGTGCGTCGATGTGGCCGCCCTTCACCTCGGGCCCGTCCTCCTCCCGCTTCTTGAGTATCAGGTACCGTGTGATGTTGACCTCCTCCAGCATGTTGATCAGCATCTCCTCCTCCTCTTCGGCGGGGGCATTCTCTGGCTTGGCGGCCAGAGTCTCGCTGTCGTTGGCCGAGACTCCTGGCTCCTCCACCATCGTGGCTGGCTCCAGCTCCTCCTCCTGCAGTGGCTCCTCGAGCACCTGTGGCGTGCTGATCGGCTGTCCAGCATTGTCCTCGCCCACGACCACCTCGCCGGGCAGCTGATGCGAGTGGCAATAGAAGGTTTGGCCATCGCTCACGTTCTCATTGCTGTCCAGCACGGGCGATCGGAGCTCCGGCATCGCATCCTCGCTGGCCAGACCATCGTTGAGCTCCTCGCAGACGGTGGCCATCCGGCTGTCCGGCCTGCCCGTCGTCGACCCATTCTCGGCCAGCGACGGCTTCGGACTCGGCGGCGGCGTGGTGGTCACTATGATCGGCTGCAGCGAGGGCGACGATCCCATGCTTGTCGCCATGCGCTGCTTGTAGTTCTTTGGCGGCAACGCAGGCGGTATCTCCAGCTCCGGCGACAGTTCCTTGCTCATGGGCATGATGCTACAAGACAGTATCGAAGGTATCGTATTAATAAAGAGTGCCTTATAGGCAGTTTCACCTGGCGGATGATACAACTTTACTCACTTCATGGTCTGACTGTGCGAGATGTTGCGACTTATGTTGTAGGCATGCATCGTGTGGCGGTGCTGCTCAATGGATCGCGTTGATGCCGAGCAGATCTCCATGTAGGCCAGAACTGTGTGGGGTAGTCAACAACAAATCATTAGTGATTTTCATCCCGCAAATGGGGAAGAGCAACCAAAACTAAGCCGATCGATCGATGGATGGATCCTTGGACCCTCACGCAGAGGTGGGATATAGATATACATATATGCACCGAAGGTCTTGTCTACCGGGGTTTACCAGGTCTACAGGAGTCGCATCACAACAAGAACGAACAGGAGCAACGGGATAACAACACACAGCGGGATATATATAGAGCGGATGGGCGTCTGAGGTTGGGACATATATAGGTGGGACGGTGGACAGATGGACAGGGTTAGGCGGAGCGAAATGGAAGCCAGAGAACTGTAACTAAATCTAGGACTAGAAATTAGGACTAGGGCTTATTAACTGAAACTGCAAACAGGTGGCTGCACGGGCGCCATGTAAAAACCAAAGCGGCGCAGTAGCAAAATTAACAGCGGAGCGGAAAGCCTGCAGGGAACTCGAAATGCTCTTTCTTTCTCTTTTTTACGAAAGACACGAATTACAGATTACTAAACTAAGTAAATATCAAACTTCTTAAAAACAAAAAATATTATTATAATTATTATATTATATTATTATTATAAATGATCGGAAAAAAGTATAATCAGTATCAGTAGATTTTAGAACCTCTAGAACTATTTAAGTGCATGTAATATTTAAATTCTTGTAAAAGCCTTTTCTGTGAGCAATAATACAGAATCTTTTGAAGGTATGTTTAATCAGTTTACGATTATAATCTTTATTGACTCTCTTCTTTTGTTTTAGTAAGTCAAGCAAATCACTGATATACAGTATGTTATATGATCTATAGGATGAAAATAGGGTATTATTCAGACTGAAAAAGAGCATTGCGAGCTCTCCAAGGGCTTTGAAAAAGTTGTATTTTGTGGGTGATTTTGTTTCGTTTTTGTTTGGTATACGGTTTTTGGTTTTTGGTTTTTGGCTGTTGGCATTTGGCAGCAAAAGTTGGCTTAGTGTTTTTGTTTCGTGTTGGTCCTCTAGTAACACACACAGACTTACCCGAAAAGGCCACACTTTGAAACACTAGATGTTGGTTGGAACGATAATTTAGATGGGTTAGACTCTTGCGTACAACAATTTGGCAAACTTTCTTGTCGCCAGCATTTCTAAGGGGTTTGCGATAATGCGGGTGGATACTACATGTGCTATAAATAAAGTGGTCTTAAAGAAACAAACGAATCTCTCACTACGGCTACCAATAGAAGGTGATGACTGATTGATTGGCTGGCTGATTGACTGACTGTCTGACTGATTGACTGATTGGAGGTTTGATTATTGTGGAGGAGTGTGGTTCGTCTGATTTTGTCTCTGGGTTCTTTCAACAATGGAATCGAAGTTACCTATTCGATGGATGTGATTATGTGTGATGGCACAACAAAAATGGGAAACCCTCGAAATGCGCTCAACAAAACACCCATTAACTTACCGCTCGGCCGGGCCTAAGCGGTTCCAAAAAAAAAAAACAGAAAATAATATACACAATATACACAAGAAAGTACACACAAACAGACACACACACGGCAGTACGAGTACGAGGAGATGCAGAAGAACCAACCGAACCAAAAAGGAAAAACGTCAACGGAAAAGGAAAATATAAAGAAAGAAAATAAGGGGAAAATCGATGTAAGTAATGTGTGCGCAGTGGGCGAACCGACTTACTGTGCTTCTTCTTCATCGGCAGCGGCGGCGGCTCCTGCTCCAGGTCCAGGTGGCGCTGATCGAAGGCGCTGCAGCTGCCGCTGCCCTCGATCAGGCTGCGATGCTTCGACGGCCAGTGCTGCAGCTGGGCATGCGGATGGCTCATGAGGCTGAGATGGTGCGGCGACAGCTGTCGCATCTCGGGCATCTCCGACTGGCTGCTCCGGTGGCTAGCCCAGCCGGAGGAGGCCTCGTCCAGCTCATCGCCGGCTCCTACTCCACCAGTTCCACCAGTTCCACCGCCTGTCGACTCATGGCGGGTCAGGCTGCCCCTCTGTATGCTCTTCGGCGGCAGGGCGGGCGCCAGTTCAGCCGATCCTCCGGCCGACTGCTCCAGCTGCTCGCTGCTGCTGCTGCCATAGCCGGTGGTGGTGCTGCTGCTCGTGGTGGTGGTGGTGCAGCTACTGCTGCTCGACGAGATCTGCCGCTGGCTATGGGACACCGACGACGAGGACGACTGGCTAATCTGCTGGTACTCGATGGTGCTGCTGCTGCTCCCTATCGCAATCTCCGATTTGCTGCTTGAGGACTTTGTGGAGGACTGCACACTCTGGAACTCGCGCATCGAAACGAAGCCTGTCGGTTGGAAGGAGGAGACTGGGTTAAAAATAGGCAACATTGTTGGAGGGGGAAACAGGGAGCCAAAACCAAGCGGAAATTAAGCAATATACACAGGGAGAGCTGTGGAGAGGATGGGAATCAAGTGGCACAGAAAAAAAATTCGATATGAAACAGGGTCATTTCTACCTTATTAATGTCAAATGTATGATTCAAACACATCAATTTGGCATTTTATCATTTCATAAAAGGTATAAAAATACTGTTTTAAAATACCAAATTTGAGTTTTTGTTGAACAAATATTCTAAACTAAGATAAACATAATCTTTATTCATATCAAAATTATATGAATAACTTGATTAAATTAACCTGCACATATCAACCTGATCTTAAGTGAATTTTTTTTCTGTGCAGAACTATTTACAGCACCTAACCATGTGTATAAACAACATATATAATATATACAGCAGAAAGCCCAAAGGCTTAAGCTTAAAACTTAATGCTTAGAGAGGGATTTATATAGAACATAAAGCATAAAGCGGGCTTCTAACTACGATGATAGATGTTTTTTTTGGGTACCCGATTCGTTTGAGTGGCGATTGCTGTTAGTTTCCCCGTCACCATTCGCCGCTGCGGCAGCAGCTCCGCCGCCGCCTTCGGCTGCTCCTCCAGAACCGGCAGCAGCACCAGCTCCACTAGCATTACCACCACCACCACCGATCGGAAGCGGTGTCTGCCCCTTGTCCTCCATGGCTGCGCCTGTATGAAATTCGTTGATTGGTTTGTTTGGGGCCACCACTTGAGTTGAGCAGAGTGTGGGAAGCGGCGCGGGACAATACTCACTGTAGCTGACCAGCTTGTCCATGTCCTCGTTGTCCATCATTCCGGGCATCTTTGGAAACGGCCTCAGCTGCTGCTGCTGCTGCTGCTGTTGATGGTGGTCCTCCTCCTCGCGCGAGTGATTCAACGCCGAGTCAAAGGAGCACTGACTATTCTCATCCGGTGACCGCGAACGCACCGATAGGCTGTGTGTGTGTGGAATATATATGGAAATCAGTTAATGCTAAAGATAATCTTTAAATCCTCAAACTCCCTAACTCACCGATCCACGCCGTAGTTCAGCAGCGAGATGTTGGAGCTGCAGTCCAGGTCCGAGTTTATGCTGATATTCGTCGACTGATTGGCGGTGGAGGTCGTCGACGAGGAGGAGCCCAGGCCCAGACCCATGGCGCCGGAGGGCTGGCCCGGCTGACTGCGTCGCTTGGGGGGCAACGGTGGCGGATTGCTGGCCCTGTTGGGTAGCGGTGGCTTTGGCGGTGGACTCGTGTCGCGCAGGATGCTTTCGGTGCTGTGTGAACCGCGCATGGGATTCACATTGTGCTGCTCGAGGATGTCGCGTTCCTTGGGCGTGAGTGCAATGTCCGGCAGCGAGGTGCGTTGTGCGATGACCGCCGACTCGGCGGCTGAGACGCGCATAATCCCGGCACCGGGCACATGACTCATGACGCCCGGCGAGGCCGTCACCTTGCCCATAATCTCGGCCGCAGCTCCAATGCCGCCCAGGCCAGTGCCACTGTAGCGAAACGCGCACTGATCCTGCTCCTTCAGCTTTCCCTGCGCCAGCGTAACGAGATTCTAGGGGGGAGAATGTATAAGGATTAATAGGATTCCACCTAGAGACCTTAGGCGGTACTCACCCTAACTGCATCCTCCAGAAGATCGATGACCTCCCGCACATTCTCGTTGCTCAGGGAGGCGCACTCGCCGCTCTCCTCGGAGAGCATCACCTCGTCGCAGAGCTTGAGGAGCTTGCCCAGGCTCTGGTAGACCTGCTGCGTGGCGCCCCTCATGATGGCACTGTTTTCGTTCAGTGTATAGGTTTGGATTACTACGATTTAAACAGATGGATTAGTCTATCGATCAATCAATGCATAGGACAACTACCCACCGGAGTACATGCTGGCTATGGTCTCCAGGATGACCGTCCCGTTGCCCGGCAACACCTCCAGCTTCTTCTTGAGTATTACATCCCGGAAATGCTTGAGGGCATTCGAGATGTCCTTGACATGCGTCTCCAGCGTCTGGGTGGAGCGCTGCACCTCCTCGGTGGTCGGCGGTGCCTTCGATCCGTGCTTGGTGCGCGGACTGTGCGGCGAATGGGAGCGACCCAGCGTATTGTTGGTGGTCCGCATCAGGGAGATCTTCTCGATCAGATCGTCCTTAAAGGAACGCGCCCGGCGCGCTAATTTGGTGCCCTTTAGGCTGTTCTTGTGGCCCGACGATCCTGCACTGGGCGGTGCCGGTGGCGGCACTCCACTTCCTCCTCCTCCGCCTCCTCCTCCTCCGACCCGACTAGATCCTCCAGGCGTTCCCTGATGGTGGTGATGCGACGTGGGTGGTGGCGGGGTGCAGGCGGTGGAATAGCCGCCGCTATTGATGCTGTTGTTGCTGCTGCTGCTGCAGCCGCCACCGCCCACTCCGATGCCACTGGAACAGGTGCCGGGCGTGGATGGAGAACTGATGCTGCCGTCTGCAAGGAAAGCAAAAGGATGCGAGTCCATTAATTAGAGGTAATAATAATCAATAAGGCTGAGAACAAAATAAGGAATAAGGGTGCTTTATTAGTAACTTTAAGTATTATCCGCTATGATGTTCATCAAGTGCGATATGGAAGTCTTGACTTTAACAATTATGGAGGGTATAAATTTCGGAGTTTTAATTCTAATTTAATCAATAAAAGGCGCACATCTAAAAGACCGATTGTTCTGAGTAGATTATAACACAAACTAACGATCCCCATCCTTTCTTTGAAAATTTAATTTTCAACCATTTTTTGAAACAAAATTTTTTTTTTTTTTTTTGCGAAAAATGGTCAAAAATAAAAAGATCCAGGTTTTAACGCCAATCGATTAAGAATTAAACTACGAGCTCAAAATGGTATGACATTCCATATTTCCATATATTGATTAGGCCACAATACTGATTTTTAAGGGTGGAAAATATGGATTCGAATTTTACACAAAAATACTCCCTTTTTTTGCGTTTTTCAATGGTAATTTGAAGAAATCAAGGACGACAGCCAAAGTAACAACTGTTTTGAGCAGCTTATAACCTAAGCTACCGATTCCCATCACTTTTTTGAAAATTATATTTTTGACCATTTTTTGCAATTTTTCATCATGATTTTTTGCGAAAAATGGTAAAAAATTTAAATTTCTAGGTGTGAATGGCATTCGACAGGTAATTTAATTACCAGCTCAACAAGGTATGGCATTCTATATTTTGACCATTTTTGTGCAATACTTCGGCCAAAATACTGATTTTTTAGGGCGAAAAAATTTGTTCAATACATTTCTTTAAAGGGAAACCCTTTTAAAGCGTTCAAAAATTTTAAATTCATATTACAGACTCATTCAGTGTATTTGTACTTCTGGACCGTGACTTTCATGACTTGTTTGGTGTGCAAAAATAAAATCTTTCCTGTTTGAGCAGCATTCTTAAATGCCAAACTAAAAATCAAAAGTTGCCACATTCATAAGCCACAATCTTTGGCAATATAAGGCAATGTAGGTTTGTTTATTAGGTATTGCTTTTTCATACTTTTTTCATTTGGTTAAATCACGTTAATGTTTTCATGACATTGAATAAATTATAATAAAATAAAATGGGAAAATTGCTATAAATATAAAAAACTATTAAAAAAAAAAATCATTTAAAAAATATTTAAAATTAACATGAAATAAAATGATTTTTAATTGGTTTACAGCTATTTTTGAACAAATGGAATTTCTGAATGCACCCATTTAACTCCACGGATTAATGAGTTATATGAAAAGTGTAATAATTACAACTGATGTGCATATTTGCCATACAAATTCATGCGTTCATCCAAGCATTTTAATTTCGGAACTTTTGGTTCAGTAAAAGTCGAAAAACCCAAAGTGCGCCGCCACCCACCGAGCGAAAGAAACCCCCCGGCGAGTGTCGGCGAATGAGTAGCTTTCACTTACGGCACACCGCATTCTTGAGCGGCACAGGTGTGCCTTTGTCTGCGTCCATCTCCATATCGAACTCCCTATCGACGGCCACATCCATATCCATCTGCTGTGGAATCGCTGGCGTTGATAGCGCCAATCGTGCCAGCTTTTTGTATTTGCGACGTCTGTGGAATTTGATGCTATGCAACGTGTTGCCGGTGCTGATGTTGCAGGTGTTGCTGAAGTTGCTGTTGCCACTCGGACTGTGATTATTGTTGCCGTCGCGCGGTGACCACGATTGCCGGTGTGTCTTCCACAGGCAGCGATGGTGATGATGTTCATCTTGGCTGGCACTCGGATTTGTAGCTAGATGCGGATTCGAATTCAGATTCAGATTCAGTTTCGGTGGCAATTGCTTGACCGTGTACGAGTAGAAACGCCAGCGATCGGCCAGCGCACAGTCGCTCAAAAAAGATTCATCAAACTGCGGCATATTGCATAATGGCCAGCTAATGCAACAACATCAACAACATCATCCACACGCATAACAATTTGTTGTGGTTAAAATGTTTGGCCAAAACGAATGTGCCGATAGCAATAACAGCAACAACAACAACAGCACAACGTGATTTCACCAAATTCCGATAAGCGATAGCAGCAACATCAATTTCGTATAAGTTTGTTGATTTAAGCGATTGCCATCGATTACAACATCATTTTTTGGGCATGTTTTACATTGATTATTTCACTTTCCATTCGGTAGGTCGGCTGTATATATTTAAGGAAGTTTGAGCCACCGATAAAAACGATATACGATAAGTACTGATTACAGATTTAAAAATATTTTGTAATCTTTAAAAATTCCACTTTTCATACAGAGTTTGACAAAAATCAACCGATAAGCAATTCAAGCGATTACCGATTTATCCGATTACCGATAAAACGTATCCTTTCTGGTTTTCTTTAGTTTCAAGAGCTACTCAGTCTAAATTTCCTGTTTGTGGCCAGCTACACTTAATGCACTTGAAGAGCTCTTTTCCTTCTTCCACCAAGTGCAATTTCTAATCTCTCTCCATTCACCAACAGCACACTTTTGGCCTTTTTAATATCAACAGGCTAAAAGGCTGATTGATTCAATCACCGATAACCGATAAGCAAACACTTTGTTGCACTTTCTGTGCAATTTCCTTCACTTTCAAGAGCAATTTGCCGCTCTTTTCTTTGATTTTTCCATCTATCTCGTTGTCTACGTCGATGTACCGCCCCCGCAAGTCGCCAATCTTTCTGGTTGGCCTCTGGGTGAGATGTTGATTAAATAAATCACAAATAAAAATGATTATATTTAGACGATGCTGTTGGGTGATGGTGATGGTGATGGTGATGCCTATGCCGATGTGATGTCGCTGCTGTCGTCAGCTGTCGCCGTCGTCGTCCGTTCGCGTTGTCGTTGTCGACTGGAAAGCGCACTGAACTATGAAAATCCGCAAACGGGCAAAAGCAAAAGACCCAGGCAAAAGCGAGTGTCCGAGACTTGGAGACCCGCTAACCGGCCAACGGCAATGGCAACACATTAGCAATATAGCAATAGCAATATAGCGACAGCAACAGCAACAGCAGCAACATTAGCAGATACGGCAGCAACACGAGAGCCGCCGAGGAAAAAGAGCCCCAAATGGCACTTGCCCACCTAACCATCGCCCTCTCGCCATCTCTCCTGATCTCTCCTGCTCTCACCACATCTCTCTTTCTCTCCCGTCCAATATTCAATATCGAACAAAATTAATAGATGTAGCCTACAAAATTTGTAGTACAAATTAGTCCTACAAAATATGGTATTTTAAAACAAATCAGTTCATAATGTGATTTACGATTTTGAATCATTTAAGATTGATTCGATTCCATTTAAATGCTGTTGAGATATTTTAATGAATGATAAATATATATTATCCTATTATTTTTTTTTCTTTTCTTTATTTTCTTATTTTCTTTATAATAATGATTCGATTTATTTTAAGGATTCGATACTTGCAAAGGTTGATTCAATTAATTTTATTAAGATTTATTGCCTTTGCTCAAGTGATTCGATATTTTCAACATATAAGGTTGTCCAATTTGTTTTGCAAATATTTGCTACAACAGATTTCTCTCAGTGCATCAAGCGGTTTGCGGCTCTTTCGCCTGGGAGGCTGCTCTCCATCTGCAGAGCTCTCCGCCAATTATCAATCAGCTGGCTCACCTGAGTACGAGCTGAAGGAGCCACAGGGCAGGGAGGGTGGAGGTAATTGGGGGCGGTAAAGGGGGCCACGAGACGACTCTGGGCGGATTTCTTCAATTTGCAAGTGCCGCTCGTGACTTGCCTTGGAAATGAACTAGCTGCTGCGCAAATGGGCGAAAATCGAAGGCGTCGCCAAAAGTAAATACAATAAAAAAAAGAAAAAAAATATAATGAAAACAAAAAATAAATATCGCAAGCAAAAGCATACAAAAACACAAAACGCAAAAATCCCCAGTACCTGAAAGCAGCAAAAACCCAAGTGGATCGGGTTAGCGGCTGAAAAGAAAGGTTATCATTGTCGCCGGTCAGTAAGTTAGAGTTAAGGTTGTGGGTGTGTACCGAAAACAAAAACCTTGGCCCAAGGTTAAGGTTGTGTCAATCCTTAATACGAATTTCGAAATCCTGACCCATTGGACTATGGAGTGGGAAGTTCTGTTCCGTGTTCCGGATATCAAGGTCAGTGGCTCTCGCTTATCAAAATAGTATTTCGTTGCCGCGTAATAGATCTTTAATCGAGTGATGAAATATTTACGATACGCGTAGAAACGCCTTTGTTTCGATTTTTTAATTTCCGACCGGAATTCCGATCTTAGACTAAATAAGAATATAATTGGGCTTTGATGGAGTGTTAACTCTCTTGTTGCAGACAACAAAGTAAGTTATATTATAATATAATACTAGATGCACAGATAAAGCAAATGATAATATAATGTTAATTTGAGATAACACTGCAAAATGAAAAATATAAAAACTAGTCATCAAAAAATCCAGTAATTCGTCTAAAGAGTTCCAAGAAAGTCAACAAAAACCCATTTAATTATTTTTAGAGTTTGGGTAATTTAACGAAAAATAAATCCATTATCAATTGTCAAAAACTGTTCCAGTAAATTAGCTTGAAAAGAGTTCACAAATAATGAAAACACTTCCCAGTTAATCTTAGTTCTGGAGAATCGAATAAAGAGCTTATCAAGAAATATTTTGCAAAAGTTCCAGGAACTAGCAATTGTAATAATATTTCAAATTCTGAATGACCCAGTGCCCGAAATGGGCATTACTTATACACAGTCCCATGTTCCTGTTCCCCCTATTCCTATTAGCACCCACTCCATTACAAGCATTAGAAGTCACGTTCACCCAATTAATTTGGCACACCGCAGAAATGGGGAAATGCAAAGAGCAGACCGAGACCCAAAAACCAAAATCCAAACCCGATATCACTGGGAGGCGACTGCAATATCGAGTCTAGAGTCGAGAGCCACTTTGCATGATTAGGAAATTGGATCAGGCAACGGACCCAGCGAGTTTGGAGCCACCGAGCGGGTTGGACGGGTTGGAGTCGATCAAGAGGTGATTTCAATTCTGGTTCTGGCCAAAAAAGAAGAAAAAAACCAAAAGGAAGGCACACACCAAAAGAATTGGCACAGTAGAACTTGCCTGATAAACTAAAAGACCATGTAAGCACCATAAATAATATGATCTAATACCAAAGTGTTGCGCGAATTCTTTAGAAATATACATTAAATAAAATACTTAGACTATTATCTATAAATATACAGTATATTAAACACAGATTGTATGGGACATTAATAATCAATTTTGCTAGATAACGTAATACCACTTTAAGAGGCTCCACTGTAGCTAAAAAGAGCCGCAAACTGGGCTAGGCGGATTTAAAGCAACTGTCAAATAAAGAAATAAAGGGGTGGAGATCGAAGAGGAGGAGTTGACACCGAAATTGGTAATTGGCACACCCGATGAAGACGACGATAATGAAGATCGTTCACAAAATCATCGGAGGCATCATCATCGCCGCAATGCCGTTGGCTCGTAAGATCGTGTATGCAAAGTCCTCGCGGGCCTGTAAACTTGACCAATATTTGCGAGTGTCGCCCCCCTCGATTGCTTCTCCCATTTCCCGACCAGTTTCAATGTTGCCTGTTATTGTTATTATGCAGTGAAAACAAATATGTGCACTCCTCAATGTCACAAATCAAAGATCAATGCGGAAAGAGCTCGAAATTAATGTCAAACATACAAAAATCGAGATATTATAATAACATGTTTTGAGATCTTAGATTTTAAACTAGATATTTGTTACTGTTTTAGGAATTGGAATTTTTTTCGTTAAAAAATCGTACGCGAATTCTTTAGATCTAAATGTTTGGTACAATGGTTAGGAAAATAGTAGTATGAAATTGTTACAAATAAGAAATATATGTACCAGGAAACTCTTATTTTCTCCGTGTATCTTAATCTTTAACCAGTTTGAAGATAGAGAGACCGAGAGTAAGCCTATTTAGCGAGAGCAGCCACGAAATCGCGAAATGTAAAACGAAAATAAAACCAAAACCGCACAAAATGCGAAATGACGATTGAATGAGCACACAGAAACAACAAATAAATAAAGCAAGAGCCGAGGAATTTTCTGTTTGCCTTTTTGGAATGCTATGCTTTCTAACTGCCGCGATCGCGATAGTTCCTGAACATATAAACACATAACACATGGGTGTACTACACTATGCTATATGTATATATGTATAGGCACATGGGTGCCCAATGAAATAATTAACGAAACAAAGCAGCAAAAAATAAGGAAAAATCTGCTCTACATTGGGCAGAGAGCAATAAAAATCAACTAAATGACATAATCTGTTGGAAAACCAAAAACAAAAAACGGAAATAACAGAAGCGACAAATTTTCATGCAAATTGCCCATTAAAAAACAATCTCAAGTCAAGTAGTGAAATGAACTAAACGATTGAGGCTGAAATGTGCCGAGGAGTAAGTAGTTAGTTACATATTAATTGGGAGCAGCAATTTAAGCAATGTTTCAATGAACCCCGCTACTCGATTGACCTATACACTTGTGGTCACAATAATAGGGATACTATTTATTTTATAAATTAATCTATGCATAAATAACTAAAACTATTTTAAAGGCAAACCTTGTTTCTTTTTTTTTAGTTTTTTAAAAAGCCACTATTATCTTAACCACTGCTGTGGAAAACAGCAGATCCCTGTTAATGCCATATGTTAACATTTCAGCTGTTAACATTGCCGAGTACATGCTAATTTATACAAAGAGAAGCGAAATTACCAATTTTGGTGATCGAATCGGTTGTATTTCACATTGGAAGAGCTTTTATTTGTGACACACCAGTGTCCAGTGGTATTTGAATAACAATCAAATATCTTTAAGATCGATTTTTAATCTTTTTTTTTTTTCAAAAGTGATACCGCATTTTCTTCCAGTGCAGTTGACAATCAGGTGTGTCTGGTGTAAAGGGCTCATGTGGATTCCATTTCATTTGACAGTCTCTGATTTATGCATGGGCATGGGTCATCAAGTGATCACGACAGGTTTTCATGCCGGTAAAATGCATCGCATAATAATACACATACACCCACACGAGTGGGCAACATGTGGGTGCACTGAGGGAAATAGTGCAGTTACTTTTAGTTACTACATAAAATGGAAGCTTCAAAGGTCTCTGTTACAATATACGCAATTATATTCCTAAATCAACTAAAATTTCAGAGTAAAAAAAAATATTTTTTAAGAACTTTTCTGTAACAATATATTACAAAATAAACTACACTTTCAGTCATATTAAATATACTATAAAAAAACACTGTGTACTCAGATTCACATTTCACAAGTTCTTTGAGTTTTATCATAGCTCACTTGTAAAATTCTCAAACTGGTGATGTGTAATATTATTTCTTTCAGTGCCTTCTAATGTGGTGGGTGTGAGAATGGAACCTTATGGGAACTCCTTTGCCTTTTACCTTTCACCATTTACCATTTGCCCTTTGGCCCCCTAATCCCCCCTCCCCGCTGACGATGACGTCACTCACAGGTGCTGTCATCGAGCAAGTATGTGCATTTGTTTTCATTTCGCAGCGGAGAGAACTCACTCAATTGGCACCCTCCGCGTATGAGTATTATTTCCCCATTGAATTGCTGAATTATACATCATCGTGTGCTTATAATATTTGCCTTTCAATTCTCTCCTCTCCATTCGATTACTCACTCAAGAATTGTCGCTTCGCCCTTTTTGTTGTATTGTATTTTATTGTATCGTAGCCAATTTTCCAGTTGCCGTGTGTTATTTAACTTTTCACCTCGCGCAAACAGACAAACTACACACCTTAATATCGGGGCACTTGAGTTCCGATGGGATTTTTTATATATTTATTTTTTGGTTCTTCAGATGGAGTTCGTTCGCCCATTCGTCCGTTCCCGGCGACGGTTAGATAACTTTTGAGCAGCCCGTCGTCATAATTAATAATGCGCTGCAAACAAACAGCCAGAAAGCAGCGACAACAACTAAGGAATGGCACAAACAAAAAACAACCAACAAAAAACCGAAAAAAAAACAGAAAGAAAACTCTCAACGCAGCGTAAACGAAAACGAAACTACAAATTTTTTTGGCGCACTGAGAACAAAAGCTCTGCTCAAATCAAGAATCAAGTGAGTACTAAAACATATTTGCCTTATTGCCCTTTTGCATCCTAGTTTAGTAGAGTTTATTACTCACAAACCGATAAAACATATGACGAATTAACATATTACACATAATCGGAGGTCCAGTGTGTATGTATGCTCAAAACTACTTCCAAAATTATAATGATTCATTCTAGGAAACGCCATAATTAATATCCAAAGTTCCCGAAATAGAAATGCAGTGTTTGCATTTAATAATCTCCTTATAGGGAAATACCATACACGTTTCCTAAATATTCAAAAGATTCTCTACTTAAGAACAGAATATTTCTCGCCATGTAGAAGAGTGCGTGACCTATTTTACTTATTGCTGCCCCTTTACAGAATATACAAAATGATTTTCTGTTGATGTAAGAATAAGAATACCTAGCCGAATACTTTAAACTTTCGATACTCGTTTGTTTACCTTTCAAAACGACTTCTTTTTCTCTGTGTAGAAGGGGTGTATGGGGTTTTTTCCCTGTTTTTTTTTGTTTTGAATGCCTACTCCATAAACAGAGAAACGAGCGACAACGAAGCGAAGCTGAGAAGCCTATGGAGAATTGGGAGCGATGACGATGACGGTATGATGGTATTATATTATGGTGACCACGACGATGACGATGTCGCCTGGTGTAACTGCGGTGCGTGAGTGTTTGTGATTGGTGTGGGTGTGGGTGTGGATGCCTGGGTGTCACCCACTACTTTAAAAACTGGATGGGAAAAACTAGGGGCCTAACTAGGCAGTTACTCCATTAAATCAGGAAATATTGAATAGGAACTTCAGGAGGTTCTATGAATACTATCAATTTCGATATAATATCGATGCTATCTATTTTCATAAGCTATCAATACTATCTGTTTCGATATACTATCAAGACTATCTATTTCGATATAATATCAATACTATCAATTTTCATAAGCTATCGATACTATCTTTTTCGATATACTTGAATACTATCAAGAATACTATCACTACTACCTAAGAAATACTGCCCATTAAGAATTCGAATCTTTTATGGAACTTTTGTAAATAAGCTTATAGACATACATAAACTCTCAGACCTAAATCGATTTATGATATCTCTCAATCTTGAAGCTATAGATAGTCAAATAACTAACCTTTATATGGTCAATAAAACTATTTAATATCTTTCGCAATTATAACGATAATTAATCGTGAGTTTTTTTGTATCCCCCGTAAGTTGTGCAAATTAATCGCTTCGATAAATCTGATTATCAACTAAAGGGAAACGGTTAAAAGTGATTGGGCGGGGTGAATACCCTCCAATTAATTTGGATTTCTCAATTCTCAATGAAAACTCTTTCACTTTCGAATGGAATGGCCCGCCGCCGAATGAAATCTTCAATTCAATTCAAGCAGGTGGTTGTGTTGTTATAATAAAAGTAAAAAAATGGTTTCGAGGAAGGGGGGCTTACAAACAATTCAAAACAACTGCAACAATGTAACTGTCCAATAGACACGCTTCAGATACTCTTGGTCAGAAAGCAAGACAGAAAGATAGAAGAATGAAAGTTTCGCACCCGAGAAGAAAGCAAAAAAAAAAAGAGAGGGGGGGGGGGGGAAGATTGGGCGGCCAGGTGAACAATTATGACATAGAGCGTTGAGTTGGCGACGATATACGCTCGTAAGTATATGTAAGAAAACGAAATGAAATCCATAGGAAAGCAAAAGTGCAGAATGGCAATTGTGTAAGTGAAAAGCAGAGAGCACAGAGCACAAAGCACACAAAACACTAAACAGTTTAAAGAAGCCCACAATCGAGTTGACATAAACAAACATCTGTGGGGGTTGCCCCCGGGGGGCGGGAGGGAAGCGGGAAATCGGGAAAGCGCCATGTCATACGTGACCATAGATCCAACAAATCCAACAATGGCCAACGGCCACAGCTACATAAACCCAGTCAAGATTTCACTCGGGCGCCACTGAAAGCCATCTGCCCACCACATAAAGATTAAATCCATTAAAGGCCGGCCAAGATACGATGACTTTCCCAACTTCAGTCAACTTTGAACCCAAAGGGATTTGTTAATTCGAAAGCATTTCTTTCTCTAAACTAATAAGATAATTTTGTGACTTTCGTTTCTAAGTTCCCCGAGTGGAATTCTGAAATTTCATAACTTTTCAGTAAAAATTGATCCGAATTTGAAGATCACAATAACTATTTATAAGAAATCGAATTCTAATGTTTAAGGTATAACTCCAAGATAAGTTAATGCTAAAGAAGTAGGACTGTAATAGACCTACCACCTTTATTTGTTATTTAAGGTATAACTCCAAGATAAGTTAATGCTAAAGAAGTAGGACTGTAATAGACCTACCACCTTTATTTGTTAGGCCCAAACATGGGTCCATTAGTTTGAATACCTAAACTACACAGGCACAGTTCCATTTATACTTTATTATACTTTATTAATCTTTGAACCCAAAGGGATTTGTTAATTCGAAAGCATTTCTTTCTCTTAACTAATAAGATCATTTTGTAAATTTCGTTTCCAAGATCCCTAAGGGAATTCTTAAATTTCATAACTTTTCAGTTAAAATGTATCAGAATTTTATAGATTTTTCAAGATCACACCAACTATTTAGGAGATATCTAGCCATAATATTTAAGATATAACTCCAAGATAAGTTAATGCTAAAGAAGTAGGACTGTAATAGACCTACCACCTTTATTTGTTAGGCCCAAATATGGGTCCATTAGTTGAATAACTCAACTGCACAGGCACAGTTCTATTTATACTCAAACATCGCCACTTGCCATTTTCCCTTTGACTCGGCCGCTATCTCTTTTAATCGCTGCTCATTTCAATTAAATAATTTTCAACTCGAGCGAGTCTAAAGACCGTATATATGTATATATATGAACCTATATATAATGAAATAAAGGCATCTGTCGGCGGACACTCACTTGGTCAATTAAGAGCTTTCTGTGCCCTTCTTCTTGGCTCGGCACAGAACTGTACAGAACAGCACTGTACTGAAACTGAAACAGAATAGAACGAACTGTGCTATAGAGAGACGCCCCCATGGATTTCTCTTTAAGGTCAGGGTCAGGAGGCAATCGAGCCAATTCCCGGTAACCATTGACCTGCCATCTCGCATCGCATGTCACCTATCAGCCGCAAGCGGACGCATATTATTCCCAGGAATCGCAATCGGAATCGGAATGGGAATGGCAATTCTCCTTTGACCAGGATACTCTCCATTCTGCAGGCTCCATTCGCTTCCGTTTGGTGTCCTGGCCACAAAGCCATCAATTCCCGACACTTGTTCCCCCTTTTGTTTGGCCTGAATGCGAATGCGAATGTGACAAACAAACCGCTCGGCAAAATGTTTATTCTTTGGAAATCGCATTTCACTCCTGGCATATGTGTATATTTTCAAAGGAAAAAAATATAGTGGTAGATGCAACTTTTCTGCTTGTTATTTTTTATTTTATTTATATCCTTGCAGATTTCCTTCCCACTAGAAGTTCAACTTATTAAAAAAAAAAAAAGGCGCTTTTCGTGGAATCACCTAGCATATGAAATATTAATAGGGAGTTTCTAGTGCTAATGAGAAAGAACTATTGATTTATGGTGGGCGTCCCCGATGTACGGAAATAATCTACTATTTCCTGCGGCTTTTATAACTATTTATAAATATTTGAACAGCTGGTTCGATTGAAAAGTAAACTAAATTCAATCACAATTAAGTCATTATTTCAAATGATTTATTTGAAACCTAAATAAAAATACTAAAAATACTAGATACTGAATGCTTTTTACAAATAAAATCCTTTTGCTTGGTAAACAAAAATTGAGGCAACAAATGAATATATTCAAGACCATTTTTCTCATGGTGCAGATGCCTTCATTTATCTAAATTCCAGTTGCGGCAACAGGTGACTAGTCAACAGCTTCCCCCTCTTCCTCTTTTGCTCTTCTCCTAGTTTCTCCCTTTTCCCTTCTCCCTTTCCCCAGTTAGAAAGTGCAGTGAAAGCCAACACGAAATTGTTCAATCAACAACAATTAAACAAAACCCTTTTCATGTATACAAAATTCCCATTTACATTTGCATTTACATATCCATCTCTCGCCAGTTGGAGAATGTTTTCATTCGTTTGCGGCATGCCAAAATGTCGTAGGCAAACACATCGTACAGATATATATATAGGTATATATCCCAAATGCTGGCAATCCCAACAATGTGGACATGTGTTGACGCAGACATGGAGACGGGCGATTAGATTAGATACTGACGAGGTGGGCGAGATATCCGATCGGGTTAGGAACATCCAACGACCACAACTACGGCAGAATAATATCTACACAATGTATAATATCTGGGGAGCCAGAAAGTCGGACTATATCGGTTTTATGGCCCAGCATCCTGTTCTAATCAATCAAATAGCCCTATCTAATGTATAAAACTACCAACTATACTCGAACGAAACCACTAAAATACATACTATCCTTACCATAATTTAGATATTGAAGGGGCACAGGAAAAGTTATATGAAAAATATATTTTATAAGACAATATTTTCTTTATAATATATAAAATTCCTAAAAATAATAGATATAATAGCCATATTATACAAAATAATTATTAAGACAATTTTCCTTAATTTTTCCTTTATGATACATATGAAAATAGTCTGGAGCTATGTAGTAGGTTTCCCCTACTTCCACTGAATCACTTCCCTAGTCCGATTTAATGTACAAACGTAATATATCTCAATAAGTCTGTTGCCCAATTTATCGGCAATTGATTCATCTTCTGCCTGGGATTCTGATCAATTTGGCAATTTAAGCGATTATGCGCGCCTAATTTGAGGCAATTGCAATTGCAGCCCAGCTAGCCGAGAATGAGAATGATAAAAATGATGATTTGTCCGTCGTGGCCATTATTCCATTATCTCGACCAACGATCGCATTCCACATCGGCATTCCGCAGAGCTATCTCTATATATTTATAAGTATAGCTATCTCTGTCTAGGGCTCAAGGCCATTTACACATTCAACTGGAACTGAAAACTACTGGTAAACTGGAAACGGAAAACTGAAATCTCAAATTGTTCTGTTTGTTTGTTGAAATTGCACACAAAAATGCACATGAAACAAAATCATAATCATAACAAAATCTATTAGTAATATGTCTTAAGATCCCATTTCATGACTTTGATCTTGAAACTTAGCTACTTAAAAAGGGTTATCAATTTGGGCAGTTCTCGTGATAAGAGAGTTAATAAATTAGTTTGTTAGCCCTAGAATTTCGGCTCTTTAAAATAATTTATCTAAGCAAGAAATTCAAATCCCACTTTTGACACTAGTTGAGTCTTTCTGGACAAATAGTAGTTATAAAGAAAGCGCGGTGATGGAACCCGTGTATTTTTAAACAACACACCTTATCTAGCTATTCGTAAATCCTGATAACAAGCTTGCAGTTCTGCAATATTTGTTAGTTTAGCGCCTGGGATTATTTTACTATTTTACTATATGCAAACATAATAAAGCCACTAGATGGTTGTAGAATACAATTGCAAGTAGAGATAGACAGGCGAATAAAATTCATTAGTCATCAAGGCAAATACAAAAAATAATGGGTTTTTAATGGGGGAAAAGTATGATATAGTACCTATCCTAAGTTTTGTATATAAAATCTATATTTTTCTATGTTTTATTTTTCTTTTAATCCTGATATAAGGGATCAAGATTTCTTATGATTGTTTTAGTATGATATTGTTCTTAGTTTTTTCCCAGTGCCCACTCATTCATGATACGTACGCATACTGATGGCTCCATTCAGGCGCTGATCGAGTGGCGTCAAGGGGGTGGAGGGGGTCGAGGGTGCTGTGGCCCCTATACCATTCCCAGTCCCCGTTCCCATGTCCATCATCGCATCATCGGCACTGGCAGCTCGATTAAAGGGTCGCGGTTTGCGATTTTTGAAGCGCAGGCGCAGCTCCGTGTTGAGAACTCGCATTTTGTTGACGGGGGAAAACGGCGGAAATAGATGGAAATAGATGCTACACACACACACACTAACTATCACACACCTCCTCCTCTATAAAGAGGGGCTCTTATTCTGGGCGGGCCTTTTGTTATTGTCTAACTGGGAATTGGAGCAAACGCATCAACGACTCCAACTCAATTTGTGGCCCGCATCGATCGCTTTTCGATCACTGATCACTGATCTGATCGCACAACAATCAGGCACTCGAAAAAAAGCCGAATGAATCAATGATTTCGGGGATCGGGGATCGCCCCTATATGATATCATGTGCGAGTGTGTGGGGCGAATGCGAATCACGAGCTTTTCATTTATACAACTCGACTCGATATTTGATATTTCGTTCTCGTTTTCCGTTTCTGTTTCTGTTTCCGCAGCCACACACCGTTGTTGTGAAAATTTCGCGTGCGACTGACTGACCGAGCTGAGCCACCCAACTCAATTCAACACAATTCAACCCAACCCAGCGAAACCCAGCGACCGAGCGAACCACTGAGCGGTAAGCGGTGAGAGGTGAGCGGTGAGCGGTATGCGGTGCGAGGCGCTCGGCGAGCGGTAAGCGATGAGCTGCGAGCGTACAACTTTTACAATCTAATCGCGCGACCACTGGGCAGGCAGAGCAGTCGTCGGAAGAGCTGACAGTCTGGCTACTTTCCCAGCCCCACCTGCTCTCAAAAGCTAAAAGTGATAATGATATGAAGTTTAATAATATAATATTTGATTTAGAATATCATATTAGCTGTAAAAACTTGGGAGTTCCCCCTTAGATATATCTAAACTCGTTTTACCTCTCATTTGATGTTATATGACTAATTTACAAGAACAAGTGAGAGTTCCTCATTAGAATACCTTAGAAATACACCTGTTGTTTAAACGTTAACCCTTAGAACCCTAAAAATAAATATATTATAAAATGATATTAGTTATAATTATAATATTCCCAAACTATTACCCGAGAAATCAAATGTATTATATCAGATGTATTATGCCCAAGAATTTGGGAGTTCCTCCTTAAATATATATCTTTAAACTCATTTTACCTCTCATTTGATGTAATATGACTAATTTACAAGAACAAGTGAGAGTTCCTCATTAGAATACCTTAGATACACCTGTTCTTTAAACTTTAACCCTTAAAACCCTAAAAATAAACATATTATAAAATGATATTAGTTATAATTATAATACTCCCAAACTATTACCCGAGAAATCAAATGTATTTGGGAGTTCCTCCTTAAATATATATCTTTAAACTCATCTTACCTCTCATTTGATATAATATGACTAATTTACAAGAACAAGTGAGAGTTCATCATTAGAATACCTTAAATACACCTGCTCTTTAAACTTTAACCCTTAAAACCCTAAAAATAAAGATATTGTTAAATTATATTAGTTATAATATTCCCAAACTATTATCCTGGAAACTAATGATATTAAGATAATATCTGCCAGCTGTTGTTGTTTTTTTTTGCGACCCACTGAAGAGCCCTTTGCGAATGGACGCGAGTGTGACACCCAGTGACTGTTATCATCGTCAAGGGGCTCTTATCAGGCCAATGGAAACATTCAAGTCAGCTGGCGACTCTTAGATTTTGCACTCGCTAAAAAAAAGGTAAACACCGAACGGACTGCTGGGCACACAAAGAATGACAGACGTTGTCCAAAATTTGTGGGGTTTTTGAAATGAGAATTAGGTGCTGTATGCATGAACAGTACGAAAAAGTCAACAACAGTGAACGGGCGAAACAATCAAAGCCACACACAAAATACTTGGGAATTTTGTAGGGAGTTTTTTTTACCTATAGGTTCCAGAATCTTTAAATAAAATGTTTTCAGCTGTATACAAAATTTTAAATTTTAAATACAACGTTCTATAACCTGCTGTTTATTTGCACCTTAAGATTAAGAACTTAAGTTCGAGGAAAATGAAGCGAAACCCAAATGAAAAGCCCCCTTCAAGGGCAAATTTACTTTTCACCAGGCAGCTAAGCAACAAGTTTGAATGCATTTTCCTCGAAATAGGAGCTCTGCTCATTAATTAAAAGCAAAGAGTTGCCGAGCTGCTGAGCTGCCGAGCTGCCGAGTTGCATTGAACCAGAATCAACAGGATAATGGTGAAGCAAACAAAAGTCCAATTAAAATGGAAGCTAGACGGCAGGAATTGCGATTTCCCGGAATTAATTAAAATGGGAACGGGATAGGGGATAGGGGATAGGAAAATCGGGGGATCGGCGGGGTTAATATGCATTTCCCACTATGCCACCCACACATTGTGCAAACAATAATTAGAGAGTCCGTCGTATTGCTTACACTTTCACTTAGGCACAGTCAACAGGATAATGATAATGCCAAGGTGAAGCTGTAAATTCCGGGAACCAATTAAAATTCGTAAAGTCAATGTGCGTTGCAAATCACAGTTTTCGCTTGATTTAAGCGGAATCAACAGGATATAATTCTTTTCGGCATTTAATTAAGCTGGGCAGCGAAGTTCGAAGTTCGAAGTGCGAAGTTCATAAGCGCAATCGCAATTGCAATTGCATCTTCCTGGAACCAGAAATCAAGAGCTCTGCTCTGCTCGTTTTAACCGGAATCAGCTGGATATTAATAGATGAGGGTGAATCCCAACAAAGGACCAATGGAAGCGCTGCAGTTACTAGAATTTAATTAATTTGTGAAAAAGGTGGACGATTGTACAGTTTCCTGGGAATCAACTACGCCTTGCCGCCCACTCACAAAGGACCCTGACCATGGCATATCCATTTCATTTGGCCAGAGCACAAATGATTTGGGCGGTGATATAGACAAAGGCCAGCTAAAACCAAAGCCAGCAGTTGGAAGAAAAGTAATTATGGCTCTCTATATGGCTCAAAAAGTGCACGAATATAGTCAGTCAGGAGCACAGAGCGAGTACTTTCCCGGAAATCGAATATTTGACGAATTTTTGTCCATTCAACTGGAATATGGAACCAGGAAAATCATCTTTCTGCAAGTTTCTGTTTCGCTTAATCAAAAGGGAAATGTGAAAGGTGGGTATTGGGAAATAGAGGTCCCCAGAACTACAAATACTGCCTTTTAGAACTATGATTAAACTGGAAAGTAACTAATAATACAATTATTTGATGAGATATTATAATACCAAAGAAGAGATCAATAGTGTAGTATAGTAAAGTACATATATGCAAATTATTGTATTCACTCAAATATTTTCAAAATGCTTGCCTACTTTTTTGCAAAACCCAAAACCAATCTACAGTATAAGTATCTCACTATAGATTGGTTTTGGGTTTTGGCCAATATTCAGAGGATTAACAGGTAGAGGTATCCAAACAATGATCAATTTGAATTGCAGATTTCCGGAAATCAATCAAAACAAGGTAAATAGGTGGATAATCAAAGACAAAGGTATGATAGCATTTAACCACCGGTCTTTGGACAATATGCATTTTCCCAGTACTTTCATTTAATAAAACCAATTTCCACAGGACAAGGTGAGCAAGGTAAACATTGGTCGAATGCAATTGAACAATTCCGGGAATTAATCAAAGATTTGGGGGGGGATACCATAGCATTTGATAATGAAATCAGGACAATAGGATAAATGCCGAGCCAAGTGAATTTAGGTGGAATTTCAGGGGGTGGGCGGGGATTAGGAGTGAAAAGAGGAAGAGGAAGTGGGAGTGGAGGAGGAAAATGAAAATGCTTGCCTGCGCCCCGCCAGAGTTTAGCACTTCTGGAAGAGGCGCAACTGCAACTGCAGCATCTAAAAGTCTAAAAATAGACTTGTTGACAGCTCCCAAAACGAGCAGCAGCAGCAGCAACAACAACAGAAGGCGTGGGAGGAGGATGGGCATGGGAGTGGGAATGGGAATGGGGATGAGCAGGAGGATGAGGAAGAGCAAGAGGAAGAAGAGGGAGCAGAATGTGTGTAAAGGCAAAGGCAAACGGTAAAGTGGAAATCGGAAGGAAAACGGAAAGCCAAGGAGTCGCAAAACGAGAGAGAGCGCAGGCGAGAGTTTATAAGAGTTTATAATACTAACCGATTTTCTGCAGTATATTCATCGTGAGGCCCGTTTCTGTTTTCGCCAGGATTCACAGATTCTCCTCTGGGCAATGGCAATGCTCATTCTCCTTTTTCGCCATAGCCGAAAATACAACACAAAAAAAAAGTTCTCCGCCTGCGTTGTTGTTGTTGTTGGTGTTGGTGTATCGCTCACACACACAGTACAGTATTTTTATTTGATATTTCGTCCCGTCTCGCTCTAGCCGCACACCTAAATAAGTGTGTTTACGACCCGCCTGGCATGTTCACTGAAACGCAATCGGATTCGCACCGCACTTTTGGCCGGCGTTTGAAACAACACCCGTTGGAGGCAAAAAAAATACAAAAAAAAATAACAATACAATTTGAAACGCGCAACACAACAACAAAATGCGTTGAATAGCTGTGCCGCCAGTGTGCCCGTGGCGCAGTGCGGCCGAAAACCCTTTCGGTGTGCGTGCGAATTAGAGGTGGAGAAACATCGACGAAACATCGATGTTTTTTGGCGACAATCGATGTTACATTACCAATATCAAAGAAACGGCGGGAAATTGTTGTTAACTTAAGTTTACTGTACTAACATATTTTTAGACACTCAGCTGGTGGTGTAGGAAGGAAGCGGCGGTGGATTAAGCTTTTCATAATACTATCCTATTATACTTTTATGTGAATATGCTGATCATTTTCTTTAATTTTTTTTGCCAAACAAAGCCTTTGTTTTTTGTTTTAATGTGAGCCATAAAAGTCTTTCAGTTGGGCTATACTATTCTACTGATTTATTTAAAAACAAAAAACAAACATTTTTTTCAAAACATCGAAAACATCGATGTCTGCAAACATCGATGTTTCCACACCTCTAGTGCAAATGACGTAGTGACGAAAGCCGAGTGTGCTATCGATATTTAGCGAGGACATGCTCCCGGCATAGTGCTGCTTAGCGAGGACACCCTCCGGAACTATTGTTGATTTTACCGTTAGTGGTCTATGGTCGCCATAAATAAATTTAAAAATAAAATATAAACTATACTTTGACAACGTTTCCAAAAATTGCGCATACGCCTAGTGTACCAATTGCTTTGTTACTCGGTTGGATTCCAACATTTTCAGTTCTTTGCTCAGCCGCCAGAGGGCGCTTCGTTTTATAACGATGAACATCGATATTTTATAAAAACATCGAGGCATCGGCGTTTCCATCGACGTCTCCACCTCCAATCATTCATCATTCCTGCACCGAATCAAGCGAGTTTTACGGAAATGTGCGTCAGGGAAGCGGCCACTATTTTCTTCGCGGAACCCGAACTGGTGCTCGGCCATGGCCGCAGGGTGCTGTTCGTGAACCCCGACGACCTGCAGATATTCAAGGAGATCGAGCTGCCGCCCGACCTTGGCCTGAAGAGCCAGCCGTCCCGGGAATCCTGTCCAGCTGCAGGCCCCTCGGCTGCTGGCGGCAAGGAGCAACAGCTGGCCGGTGGTGGCGGCAAAGAGGCAGCAGCCTCCGGATCTGGAACGGGCAACGCCAGTGCTTTGGTGCAGAATGTGGCCTACTCGCCAGATGGACAGCTGCTCGCCGTGACCACCAGTGGGGGCCAGAAGGCTTTGCTGCTGTATCGCACGCGGCCGGAGAACGCCCTCCTGCTCTCCGCCCGCCCACTGGCACGGGCGGCCAGTGCCCTGCGCTTCTGCAGCGACGGCAGCTCCGTCCTGGTCACGGACAAGACGGGCGATTGCTATCAGTACGACTGCGTCGAGGTGGAGGCCGCCCCGCGCCTCCTGCTCGGCCATCTGAGCGTGGTGTACGACATCCTGTGGTCGGAGGACCAGCAGCACATCATCACCTGCGACCGGGATGACAAGATACGCGTGACCAACTATCCCGCCACGTTCGACATCCACAGCTATTGCCTGGGCCACAGGGAGTTTGTCTCCGGGCTGGCCCTGCTCACGGATCAGCACATTGCCTCGGCGTCGGGCGATAAGACATTGCGCGTTTGGAACTTCATCCAGGGCAAGGAGCTGCTGCAGCATGAGCTTCCGGCACCGGCGGTGCGACTGCTGGTGCGACAACTGGAGCCCGAGAAGGTCTACCAGGCGGCCGTGCTCTTCTACGACCATGTGGACGCCCTGGGACTGTATCGCCTGGAGCGCAACTCCGCGGACGACGATAAGTGGAGCGTCACAGCCACCCAGCTGGTGCGCGCCGAGGCAGGCTCCTGGAATATAAGCAACTTTACTTTAACCGCCGACCGGATCTACGTCACCGGCGCCGAGAACGAGCGATTGAGCCTGCGGGTCTACGACATCGCCACGGGCCAGCGGGCCACGAGCGGAGTGCCCGAGGGCTGGCTGAAGATGGTGCTGGACGGGCTGGGCGCCAACGAGGAGGGCGGACCACCGTTCGTTCCCGAGGACCTGTCCGTTTGGTTCAAGAAGCGATTCGACAATGTCAGCGAGTATCTGGAGCGCAAGAAGCGGCGCATCGAGGAGCAGCAGCAACAAAAGTGCGGCTAATCTTTAGGATGAAGTAACACCCAAGCCCCCAACCAACCCAAAAAGGAAATTACATTGAACCGTAATCTTTACATAGCATTTAATTAGCATATGGAGCAGCAAGCAACGGACTATGTGTGACAGGCCTGTTGTTGGCATAATATATATATCTGTATATGTGTGTAAAAAGTTGTTTATGTTTATCTCTATGGGTGGGTGGCTCTCGCTTAGACGGGCTTGTAGTCCAGCTTGCTCTCCAGCTTCTTGTTGTCCGACACCTTGCGCACCGCCTTCATGAAGTCCTCCTGGATGACGTACTCCCGCTCGGCACTGTGAAAAGTGGAAGAGTTAGAAAGGCTACAGGAATAAGGAGATAAACCTCACCGGATGGCAAAGAGACCCGCCTCCGTGCACACATTACGCAGATCGGCGCCATTGAAGTTGTCCGACAGCTTTACAATGGCCTCGTAGTCAATCTCGCCGTGCTTGGCGATCTTCAGGGCGTGAATCTTGAGGATTTCCAGCCTAAAACGAGGGATAAATCAGTTTGGCCGAAGGATAAGACATGAAAGGCAACTCACCTGGCCTGCTCGTTGGGCAGTGGAATCTCGATCTTCCTGTCCAAGCGACCCGGACGCAGCAGGGCGGGATCCAGGGTGTCCGGCCGATTGGTGGCCATGATCATCTTGACCTGGCCGAGCGAATCGAAGCCGTCCATCTGGTTGAGCAGCTCCATTAGCGTCCGCTGGATCTCGCGATCGGCGGAGGTGCCCTCGGAGAAGCGCCGGCCGCCGATGGCGTCGATCTCGTCCATGAAGATGATGCAGGGCTGGTGGTCGCGGGCATAGTTGAACATCTCGCGAATGAGACGCGCACTCTCGCCGATATACTTGTCGACAATGGCCGACGAGACGACCTTCAGGAAGTTGGCGTCCAACTGGGAGGCCACGGCTCGGGCCAGGAGGGTTTTGCCTGTGCCAGGTGGTCCGTAGAGCAGGCATCCCTTGGGCGGGGTGATGCCGACGCGCAGGAAGAGCTCCGGGTTGAGCAGGGGCAGCTCAATCACCTCGCGCAGCTCGCGGATCTGCTCGGTGAGGCCTCCGATGGCCGAGTAGGTGACATCGCCGGGATCCTCGTGCGACATATTGTACACCAGGGGATCCACTTCGCGTGGCAAGTAGCGCATGATGGTCAGCGTGGTCATGTCGAGGGCCACACGGGTGCCCGACTTCAGCTTCGCCTTGTCCAGCTGCCGGCGGCATCCGACCACGTAGCGCGGTCCATTGGTGGCCTTCACAATGACTGGGGAATGGAGGAGAGATTAGAGTAGAGGACATCTGAATTTTCGACCAGGAATCCCCCGGAATCTTACATTTATCCTCGGTTAGCTGCTTCAGCACCTCGCCCACAATCTGTCCCACGCTCTGCAGGGCCTTCAGGTCGTTCTCCGACTTGTCGTACATCTTGGTCAGCTCCTTGATCTCCTCGCGCTCTGAAAATAGGCATTGAATGGCGATTTCTCGGCAGGATTGATCAAATATACGCACTTTCTTTGAGGCGTCCCTCGATCTCCTTGTGCTCCAGCAGCTTCTTTCTGTAGTCGGAGAAGGCTTTCACCCGCAGATTGTCGGGCAGCGGCGTGGCGGTCACGGTCATCTTGCTCGAGGATTTACTTTCAGCTGCTTGTTTAAATTCAATTCAATTAAATGCTCAAAATTTCGGTAGTGAATTGCAGTTTTTTGTGTAGTGCAGTGCGGCGATAGCAATAAAAATACCAACCGGCCCCAAAATAAATACCATTTTTAATACCATTTCGGTCTTATACCAATTAAATACCACTAAATTAAAAAAATAAATTCCAAATAAAACAAATACAAATTTACACAATTAAAAACAAAACAACTTATATTATTATTAAGATTTATTTATCATTCTTCGTGTATATTAAAATTTAAATTAGCAATTCAATAGTGATAGGAATACCCGAAATATCCGACTACCCTATATTTTGGTATATACTGAAAAGTTATGGAAACCGGCAAAATTCTTATAGCCAAAATAAAGTTCCAGGATTATCCATTGTAATGTATAATTTACGATTGCTGCGGCAAATCCTGCCCAGAGCCGGTCACGCCCACCTCCGCCCCCGTTGGCTGGCCAGCCAGCACAAGCGGCGCCCCCAGCCGGGCAGCCTGCCCCCCGATCGACTGGAGCAGCTACGCAGCGATCTCTTCGAGCGGCGCCAGGAGCTCAGCGGCGAGGAGTGGACCGAGGTGCGCCAGTCCCTGGTGGACACGTACAAGCACATCAACGGGCACAACGTGGACGCCGTAATTCTGGGCGTGTGCAGTGGCCCACAACAACTGCCGCTGGCCAAGAACTATGTGGAGTTCCTCCGCAGCAAGGGCTCCCAGCCGAATGCAGCCACGTTGGGTCGCCTGCTGCGGGTCTACAATGCCGCCTACCACGAGAGACCCCTTAGCCAGGCGGAGCAGGCCGAGATCCTGCTGATCTGCAGGGATCTCCAGGCGGAGCACGAAACCCTGGACGCCAGCAGCTGTGAGCACATCATCCACGGACTGGTGGCCACCGGGGGCAGCGATTGGCGGAGAGCCCTTCCCTTGCTCGAGATGATGAAGGTCACCACCAGTGCGCCCAGCGTTTCCGCCTACTCGGCGCTGGCGGAGAAGGCCTTCAGAGTGGAACAGGAAGATCAGGATCAGGAGTTGGCCTGGCGCCTGCTGGAGGAGATGGCTGTGGCCCGTAAACTGCCCAAATGCGAGGTCTACCTGGCACTCCTCAATCGCCTGGCCAAAGAAACGAATAAACTACCTGCCCAGCTGAAACGTCTCCTGGATTTCCTCGAGCGCCATGAGATCCTAGTCAGCCAACGGGTGGCGGAGCGCTTGCAGGAGCTGGCCCAGCAGGTGCCGCAGCTCCTCAAGGCCAGTGCCATCAATCTGGGACCACTGGGCAGGTGCCAGGGTTGCCAGCAACACCTCCAGCCGGTGGCCATCAATGATGAGCAGTTCCGGCAACTCAGAGAGTGCTTCCTGGAGCGGGTGCTTATCCGGCGCGATGTCTTTCAGCGTTCCACGCCCGAGGAGGTGTCCAGGTTCAAGAAGTACGTGGAGAAGACGGCGCCCTATGACTGTGTGATCGATGGCCTCAATGTGGCCTACTCCACGGGCACCAAGAAGTCGCCCCAGCAGCTGGCCAAGCTGGTGGCGACCGTGGTGCGTCACTTTCGGGATCAGGA
This sequence comes from Drosophila lutescens, assembly GCA_037075285.1. Taxonomy (NCBI): domain Eukaryota; kingdom Metazoa; phylum Arthropoda; class Insecta; order Diptera; family Drosophilidae; genus Drosophila; species Drosophila lutescens. The sequence continues at coordinate 526,552 of JBAMCF010000314.1, forward strand.
CAAGCGTGTCCTGGTCCTGGGGCGCGAGCACATGCGCAACTGGTCCAAGCAGGCCATGCACTATGTCCAGAGCAACGCCAGCCTTTTCTTGACCAACAATCTGTAAGCCAATCACATACTTCACCAGATAGAAAGAGACAGAGTAACTACAGAGTTTATACCCACACAGATCCCACGACGATCCCTTCCTGCTCTATGCCACCTTGCGCAGCGGCCAGGACACGGACTTCTTCTCCCGCGACCTGATGCGCAGCCATGCCTTCCACCTGGGACCCGAGCTGAAGCCCATCTTCCGACGCTGGCAGCAGGAGCACCAGTTCTCGCTGGTCACCCAAACGCAAACGGGCCGGATTATCGTCAAGGAACCCATCCGCCACCGGCTGAGTGCCCACCAAGTGGCCGGGGGCAGCACCTGGCATGTGCCCTACTGCGAGGTGTACACCCAGCATCCCACGGACAGCTTCCAGGTGCCCGCCAATTGGCTGTGCCTCCAGCTGAAGGAAACCCCCAAGGGAAAGGCCAAGAGGTGACTGCCGGGGAACACTTTAATGGATAAGCAATGATAGCCAAAGGTTAACAAATATACTGGATGAGCCATCTACTCCTAATCACAATCGTAGCGGGTGCACTTCTCGAAGGCTCCGATGCGCTGCACCTGGGGCTTCTTCCGCCTGCGCTCGTACATCAGCTTCTTCTCGGCGGCGCACATGAGCCGCCGCTTGATGTGGTTGTCCATCTCGAAGTCCATGTCCGCCGGTTTGGCCAGCTCACTCGGATCCCTGGTGGCCGCCGAGTCCAGAGCTTTAATGATCAGGCTGAGCAGGGCGTGGGCCAGGCGATGGCACACATCGTACTCGATGGCATCCTGGCTGGTGTAGTAGATGGCCGACTGCGAGGTGGGCTGGACACCGATGGCCAGGAGGATGTTGCAGAATATGCCCCGCTGCATGCGAGCATACGGATCGACTAGCTGCGGCGGGATCCGCATCGTGGTGGCCAGATGGGCGATGAACTTGGCGAACTTCTTGATGAGCACGTTCAGGTACTGGGTGCGGCACTGCCTCTCCAGCTTGGTCAGCATGTTGTAGTACAGTTCCTGCTTGCGCTTCAGGAAGCCCTCCTTCTTCCGCTCCTTGGTCTTGTTGCTCTTGAGTATCTCCTCCAGCTGTCTGTTGGTTGCAGAGCATTTAGAAGTGAGAAGTGATTAGCAGGAGCACCTGGCTCTACTTACTCCGTGGTGATGGCATTGTATTTGCCCAGCATCCGCTTGATCCGCTTGGCCCGCAGCTTGGGATCGTAGACATCCTTGAACTGCTCGTAGTTGTCGATCAGCGTGTGCAGCTTCGGCTTGGACAGGGCCACGTCGTAGGGCTTCACCTTGGGCGGCATGGCCGGCTGGTAGGCCATGCGACGCACATAGGACTGCAGCTTGGCGAGGTTCTCCTCCTGCCGCCGCTTCACATTCTCCTCGGCGCACACATCCGGATCCTCCTCCTCGGGCAGCGAGTCCGTCGACGTGGGCAGCGGCTCATCCCAGTCGGATACATTGGAGCTGGCCATGGTTCGGGATTTAAGGTGGCCCAATTAATTTTAAACGATTGAGAATTTAGCTCGGTTTTTGAAGTGAAAATTTTCTGAAACTTTTTTTCTACGTATAATTTTGGAAAAACGAGAGCACTAACAATTTGATGTATTCGCGTTGGGGAAGTTGAACACCTTATGAGCAGTCCCAGATGAAAAGGCTGCGAGGGGAATCTTCCGGACTACTAGATCGGAAGCTTTAGAAGGGAATTCCATTGGGTACTTCGGAAAAATAGTGATATCTAATGAGCTAACTAGTGAGGATTATAATCATAATTTTTTTTTAAATACTCATCTTTTATATAATAACAATATGAAATATTTCATTGAGAAGTTTGAAAATTCGATTAAAGACTGAAAAATCAGGGACCTTTAGTTACCTGGGCTTATTAAAATTAAAAAAAAATTATTTAAAATGTAAGTACATATAATACCATTTTGTATTTAAATATATAATATATAATATGGTATATTTTATTGGCTTTAAAACTGTTTAGTGGATGGAATAACATAATAATATATAAAAATAAAATTGATCCTTTAAATAAGAATATAAAATCTGCATTTCCCGAAATGTAAACTTGGGAACAAGTAAAATAAAATGTATAAAATATCAAACTCTATTAATATAAGAAAATATTTCTCTTCTTTTCTATAAAAAAAACCTTATATTGACAATAACACTTCTATGAATCATCTATGTATGTATATAAAACCGGGACTCCCCTTTAAACATATTTAACTATAGAATACTGTTAAAATGTTAGGATCTACATATATTGTTTGACGATTGAAGTACATACTTTAACAGGACATTCCATAGAGTTTACAATTAAATAAGCAACGTTTTATTATAATAACCAGTGAAATTAGTTAAGGACTAGGGCTAGTAGCACTCGTTCTGCACGGATCTCTCCAGGGCGAATGTGTACTCCTCGGCCAGTTCGTCCACGGACATTTGGCGCGTGAGGAGCGCCAGGATGCTGTCCACCTGCATTTGGGTGCTGGCATAGCGGTCCTTGGTGGCCAGGCCGGGTGCCAGCTCGAAGGGAATGTCCTGCAAGTAGTTGACGGGTCCTTGGGCGCCGGGCAGCTTCACCGGGGTTCCTGCTCCCGGACCCAGTCCTCCCCTGGCTCCGGGCATTGGCGGATAGGGCAGGTAGCCCGCCGGCGGCATGGGCGGGTACATGGGGCCCGAGGAAGCGAAGGCGGATGGAGGCGGAGCATCCGGTCCGGGCTTCCGCTCTATAAACACGAAATCATCGCCACTGGTTCCGGGCCGCGATCCCTCCGCCGGCCCCTGGATGGGCTGATCCTCCGTGGGCGTTTCCGCGGGCTTGCGCTTCCCAAAGATCGAGAACATTGCACTATTTTAGTTAATTCTATTCTATTGCCTTTGTAAATTGGCAAATTGCGTCGTCGGCCAGCTGAGATGCGTCAATTGCCAGCAGTGATGCTGGTTTGGCGGTTTTCTAGCCAAGTGCGTGAATAACTCTATTGCTAAAGGTGACAATTTTGAATTTGTATATTATATACTAAGTTTTATTTGTGATCTATAGAAATCAGCCTACTTTTTTATTATAATTGTTTTATATTTGAACTGTACTGTAACTGTATTGACTAAAATATACTATTTTCGAATCTAGCAAGCAAAATGCGTGTTCTGTAGTGAAACCAAATTATTATGTTGATTTTCAATTTTTAGTACTCACCATTTAAAAAAAAAATCAACAAAAATGTATAAATATTAAAAAAAGTAGCCATAATTATTTAAAAACTAGCTAGTTCTGGAGTGAAATGGCGTCAGCACTAGCTGGCCGTTGATGGTCTGACTATCGATATGCAGACAGCGTGACCAGCCGCTCGGGGGATGCGCAGGGCTGCACACCGAATATACCGGAAAATACCGAATACCGTCGCCCGCCTCCGCCTCCAAAGAAAGTGAAGAGTTGCTTGCCGAGATTGATTGTGTACACCGGATACGAGGAGCCAGCGAAAAAGATGTCTAAAGTGGACCAGGACCCGAACGCCTCGCTGAGCATCATGGAGGTGAGTCGATCGCCAGCCGCTGCTCCGGCTCCCGAGACGCCCCCGGGCGGATGCCGAGCTTCCTGCTCCAATTTCCTATTGGCGGGGCAGCGCCTCTGCTGCTGCTGCTCAAGAGATGCCACATTAGCTTAGAAAGCACGCTAATCCGCTTCTCCCTCTCTTCCGACAGCAAATCAAGCAGCTCATCCGCCCGCCGCCCAACGAGGACGAGAAGCTGGTCCAGCGGAGCACCAACACGAAGCATCCGTACTACAGGCGGCCGGGAAGGGGCCACAACCACGACTACTGCGACGCCTGCGAGGAGGGCGGCAATCTGCTGTGCTGCGACCGCTGCCCCTCCAGCTTCCACCTGCAGTGCCAGTGAGTATGCGAGTGATCTAGTGGCTCCTCATCCTCTTAGCCCCGCCATTTCCCCGCAGTGATCCTCCGCTGAGCGAGGAGGACATTCCCAGTGGCCAGTGGCTGTGTCACAGCTGCCGCATGGCCAAGGTCTCCCAGCCGCCGGCCTCCTCCTCCAAGGCCAGCTCCGTGGAGCGCGTCCCCTCGGCGGGCAGCGGCTCCCGGGCCAATACGCCCTCCTCCTCCGGCGATCTGGAGTCCATACCGCTGAAGATTCGCAACCTGCGCAAGCGCAGCAATAGCGAAAGGAACAGCACCGAGAAGCTGCTGGCCAAAATGCCGCTGGCCATACAGCGTGCCCTCGATCCGAACAAGAAGCCGACGCCGCTGGACGATGTCATTAGGGCGGCCAGCATGCTCAATCCGCAGCAGTTCTCATTGCCCCCGGAGCTGGAGCTGCACACCCAGTTCCCGGGCAATGGCAAGGTCCAGCCCGTCCAGCAGTCGCATCCGCCAAGCGGCGGCGGTGGCGGTGGTGGCGGCAATGGCGGCGGCGGGCATCGCAAGTGCGCCGGCAACCAGCGGCGCAACTCCAAGCCCTTCGAGCTGGACGCCCAGGGACTGGTGCCGCTGCCCGCCAAGACCTGTTTCTACTGCACGCGCTCCTGCAAGCGGGCGCCGCTCATCTCCTGCGACTACTGTCCGCTGTACTACCACCAGGACTGCCTGGATCCCCCGCTGACCGCACTGCCAGCCGGCCTCTGGATGTGCCCCAATCATGCCGAGAACTTTATTGTAAGTTTACCAATCCTAAGCAGAGGTTTTCATTGGCTTCAACTGGGCTATCTCTTTGCAGGATGCCAATATGACCAACAGCATTTCGGCCACGGAGCGGGTGCGCCTGTGGAACCGCTTCCACCAGCCACTGGACCATGAGAATGTCAAGCTGGAGTTCTTCCGGCGGGTCAACACCCGCCATCCCCCCTTCCGCACCAAGACCAATGTGCGTCCGCGTGCCCACATCGAGGTGCCGGCCATTGTGCGCTACCACTACGAGCATCCGCCCGCTCTGCTGCCCTCCATGCGCCAGACGCTGCGCTACGATCGGGTGAAGCGGCGCAAGAACCTGCCCACCGAGGTCGAGGAGATATCCCGCGAGTCGGTCACCGAATCGCTGCTGAAGGATCTGGAGGCCCTGCGTTCGGCCCGCGCCAAGTTCCGTGAGATCCAGCGGGAATACGGCACCGTGGAGACGGCGGTGGAGGGCGACAGCGATAGCGACGATCCCAGTCCCGAGGAGCAGGAGCAGGAGTCCGAGAATCCGAGTCCACCAGGCGATAAAGTAAATGGTCAGGTGGATTTCGAGAATCCCACCAAAACGGAAACAGAGGGGCAGGCGAACAGTGAACAGCCGTCGGTTGTCAAGGTGGAGTCCAAGGCCAGTTTGGAGCTGGAGATCAGCTTCGAGGAGGACGAGGAGGACAGCAAAGCGGGCATCATTGATGCGGACCTCTTCCACCTGGACGTGGACATAATCAAGAAGCTGGCGCACCAGCGACTGCGGCAGCTGGTCGAGGAGCATCCGGAGATAGTGACGCAGTACAAGAATCGTACGGCTGCCCGGCGACTGCGTCAGTTGGCGGCTGCCGATGGCGGGTCGGAGGCAGGATCGGCAGAATCGAGTGCCCTGCAGGGTCAATTGGCGCCGGAGGACATGAACCGCTTCTCGCTGCTCTTCACCAGCGAAACGTCCTCGATACTGGCGCAAAAGAATGGCAATGCCGCCGACGAGGATCCCGCCATGGCCCTGCATCCGGCCCTGGCCACGGCGGCGGCCATCGCAGCAGCGGATGCGGCTGCGGAGAGCTATGTGCCGCGTTCGCGCAGCGATACGGAGAAGGCCTACGAACTGGCCTCGCGCCTGGAGCTTAAGCTGCTCCAGTGCAAGGTGCAGGCACGGGCGGTCATCACGCCGCTGGGCGATATGCTCGAGGACAGCCGCTGGTTCAGTTCACTGGGCCTGGACCATTCGATCTTCATGCGCTACCGCACACTGTACATCGGCTACGGCGGCCACTACTCGCCGTCGACCACGCTGGCCCAAACGGAAACGGTGGACTTGTCGGCCATCGGCTACTGCTGCCGCATTTCGCCGCAGCACGCCATTATCTTCTACGACGAGTTCTCCAAGTCCTACGAGCTGATCAACTACTCGGAGTTCGGGACAGAGGTCAATGGGCAGCTCTACGCCTGCGACCTGACCGACAGGATGCCCACGCATGCCGGCAAGCGGATGCGACCGGACGATGCCGAGCTGAAGAGGCGCGTCGACGATCTGCTGGACAAAAGGCGGCACATCCATCGCCAGTTTGAGCAGAAGAGGATGGGCAAAGAGCGGTTCGTATAGTTTATACCTATACAAATGAATGAAATTAATGTATTTTTTATATCCCTTGCAGACTTGCTCCCATTGTAAAGCCCGCCTGCCGCTGCACGAACGGAGGACCCGTGCCCATGGTGGCCGGCGCCTGGGAGGGATCGGCGGTGCTGGCCCACGGCAGCCTGCTGCGTTTCGGCTGCCTGTCCTTTGTGTTTTCGGTGCCGTCGGTGGACCTGCTGCAGGCGCAGGCGCGCAGCAAGCGATCGTAGGAACAGCACCGAGACCAAGACCAAGACATCATCCCCAGCAGTTAGGTTAAGGAAACACACACAAACAGACACAGACAGACACGCGGCCAACTCCAGTGGAGCAGCACCAATCTCAGTGGGGCAGCTAGCAGCCAGGCTTAGATTTAAGATCAGTTAGCAATCAATCAGTTCAATCATTATCATCGCAATTCATTGCAACACTTACATACCTTGTCTTCAATCACACTTTCAAGCGCACCACACACTAAATCCTCCCATCGTAGCGTTAAGGGGATCATGATCATTGCAATAGGTATGGAGTGTTGGGTGTTTGGAGACCGGAGACCCCAAAACTCTATAGTTATTGAACTAAGCATTGTGTCCATGGACCCCATTAATTGTACTTCTAATTGTATAAATTGCTAAAGTGAAATAAAATTGTAAGAACTAAGATCAGTGGTTCTTTTTTGTTAATATAACATTTCACGTTATTAATGCCCATGAAAAGGGGCTCCCAATAAGTAGAACATGATTTAGTTAAAATGAATGTTTACTTTATAACCAGATCCAATCCTGATTAGCTGGTTAAGGCATTATAGAGAACGAGAAGAGTATACACAATAGAGGTGCCACGGAGGACTTTGTGGAGTACACGAAACTTGGGGGTAAGTACAATCGGTATTCGGTATGGCTAATATGCAAAAAATATATATATAATGTATGTGTATAATTGTAAAGGTCTAAGACTACGACGCACATCCTTCGAATCCTCTCGATTCCGGCCTGCCTCTTAGAGAGCTGCGGCCGCGGGTCCTGGCTGAGCCTGTGGCTGCGGACTGGGACTGGCATGCTGCACATCTTGGACATCCTGGACACCACCCTGGCTGGACGCCTTGGCTGCCGAGCGTGTGGCCCGCGATCGCTCCCATTCCGCTTTGTGCTTGCGCTTGGTGTGGTGATACATGTTCGACTTGGACCGGAACTCCGTGGGACAAAAGGCGCAGGTGTGCAGCTTGACGCCCGTGTGGGTGGCAAAGTGCTCCTGTGGGGTAAAGCGAAGTTAATAACCATGGCCCTGAAGATCTTGAATCGAAAGCTCACCTCCAAGTACCGCTTCATCTTGAAGCACTTGCCGCACACATCGCAGGCGTATTTGGGCTTGCTCAGGCAACGATGATTCTGTCCCGGCAGCTCGCCGCAGTTGGGACAGATCACCTGGGAAACGGGTGCGGCATGGGTGATGGACGACGCCTCTGCCGGCGGATTGCTGAAGATAAATCTCTATATAAGCCAACTTTATGCAGAGGAAACCCCCGGAAACTACTTACCCGTAGGGATGAACCAGCATCGTCGTCGTCGTTGCGCTGGCGGGGGCACCACTACTCGCTCCCACAGATGCCGCCGCTGCAGCCGCCGTGGCCGACATGACCGCAAAGAGCTGATCCTGCTGCTGCTGCTGGAGGAGACTCGCGCACAGGCGCTGCTGCAGGCTATCAGCCGGCTGTCCGGCAGGAGGATTGCTGCCTCCCGTCGAGAGGGAGGCGGCTGCCACCACTGCCGCGGCCACCGCATTGTAGTTGGCCAGCATCAGCTCGTTCTCCTTGAGCCGCTTCTGCGGCGAATCCTCGTCGCTGGCATCGCTGCCCTCCGTGTGCTGGACCTTCTTGGGCGAGTGCGTCTTGCGGCGGCTGGCCCGGTTGCGGGAGCTCCGCGAGCCAGCGGATGGTGGTGTCTTCGCAATGGTGAGGTTGATGGCCGCCTCGCCGGGCTGGCTGTGGATGACGGACAGCGGCAGCTGTTGTGGTGGTGGCTGAGGGGTGGGCGGAGAGAGCAGTGGAGGAGGTGCAGCTGCAGGAGTAGCGGCAGGCTGAGCAGCGGCAGGTGGAGCAACAGCTGGAGCTGCCTCCTCCGTTGCCGTGTGATTCTGTCCCGACTTGGCCGCATCCCGCTCCTCGCGCGCCTTCAGCCACTGGGTGGTGTGCTTGCTCTTCACGTGGGTGTACATATTCGAACGGCAGCGGAAGGCCATCTCGCAGTAGGGACAAGCAATGGGCCTGTCGCCCGTATGGGTGGCTATGTGCTCCTCCAGGTAGCGGCGCATCTTGAAGGATTTCTCGCAGAACATGCAGGGGAACTTGTTGGCCGTTGTGGGTGTGACAACCTTGGGCTCCACCTCCGCCGCCGGCACCAGAGGCTGTGCCTCCGCCGGTGCGTCCAGCAGCTCGGAGCCCTCCTCCGACCAGTTGACATCGCAATCGATGGCCAGAAACTGGCTGCACAGCGTCGTCTGCTTGAGCTCCACAAGCTTCCAGAAGTTGTGGAAGCTCTCCAGTTGCGAGCAGCACTCGGTGCAGATGCAGGTGGAGATGGCATCGTCGCGGGAGAGCTGCAGGGGATTGGGCGCATTAGTAGGGGTGCAAATAAGAGGAGGAGCAGCAGGTGCGGGTGGATTCCAGAGGGCAGGAGTGGCAACTTACACAGAGGTACAAGTGAATCGAGATCAGCTGGACCAGGTAGCTCTCCGGCAGCGCCTTTGCCCCATCGTCCTCGTCCTCCGGCGGAGTGGATGCACTTGCTCCCGCTCCCCCACCGGCGGCGGCGGAGGAGCCAACTGACCCGCCGAACAGCAGCACCGCGCTCTGCTCGTCCAGCGCGTTCAGACACAGGCGACAGATCATTTTATTCCCTTCTGTTCCGTTAAATCAAGTTTTACTTTATTCGTTTATTTTATTCCATTGGTTTGTGTTCCCCACGATCGCACGGTCACACTAGCCTAGCGATGGCACACCCACTCACTTATCGATTTGTTCCGTTTGTTTGTGTTCCGTGACGTTAGCGCGGAGCTTACGTTGCGCAATTTGAAACGTAACAAAAAACCGTTACTTTAAAACCGAATTCAAATGGGACATTTATAGATTTATAACTAAAGTTATAGTACCTAATGCAATGGTACAAAAAATCATAAAAATACAATAAAAACCCGTATAAATAATATTTTGACCATTCTTCATGATTTTTAGCGGAAAAAAAAATGTTTTTAGGTTTAAATGCGAATCGATTGGGAATTTAATAACAAATTCAGAAAGGTATGACAATCCATATTTGGATCTATATTTGCATAGTTTCGGCCAAAAAACTAATTATTTTTGCGTGTAAATTCGGAATCTGGGTTTTTGGTAAAAATAGGAATTTTTCCTTTTTGTTTTTTTGCTGTAACTTGGCCAAAAAGGGTCCTACACCAAAAATAAATACTGTTTTGAAAAGATAACAAAATAATAAAAAAATCCATGACACTTTTCGAGTGATTTTGAAAAAATAAAAATTTCGCCAATTTTCACATTTTTTATAAGGGGTAACATCATGATTTTTTGCGAAAAATGGCCAAAAAATAAAATGTCTAGGTTTAAATGCCAATCGATTGGAAATTTAATAACGAGTTCAGAAAGGTATGACAATCCATATTTGGATCTATATTTCCATTGTTTCGGGCAAAAAAATGATTATTTTTGAATGCAAAATTCGGGATCAAGGTTTTTGGTAAAAATAGGAATTTTTCCTTCTTTTTTTTTGCTGTAACTTGGCCATAAATGGTCCTTCACCAAAAAGACATACTGTTTTGAACAGATAACAAAATAATAAATAAATCCATGATACTTTCCGGGTGAATTGGGAAAAATAAAATTTTCGCCAATTTTCGCATTTTTTATAAGGGGTAACATCATGATTTTTTGCGAAAAATGGCCAAAAAATAAAATGTCCAGGTTTAAATGCCAATAGATTGGAAATTTTATAACGAGTTCAGAAAGGTATGACACTTTATATTTGGATAAATATTTCCATTGCTTCGGCCAAAAAACGAATTATTTTTGCGTGGAAAATTCGGAATCTGAGTTTTTGGTAAACACATGAATTTTTCCTTGTAGTTTTGTTGCTGTAACTTGGCCAAAAATGGTCCTACACCAAAAATACATACTGTTTTGAACAGATAACAAAATAATAAATAAATCCATGATACTTTTCGAGTGATTTTGAAAAAATAAAATTTTCGCCGATTTTCACATTTTTTATAATTTTTAGCGAAAAATGGAAAAAAAAATAACATGTCCAGGTTTAAATGCCAATCGATTGGAAATTTAATAACGAGTTCAGAAAGGTATGACACTCCATATTTGGACTATTATTTTCTTTGTTTTTTGGGTTGGAAATCAGGATCTGAGTGTTATATGATTTTTCTTAGATTAAGAAACATTAAGAAACTGTGAACTACATAATATTGTTTTAATAAGTTTTACTTGGGTGAAGGAAAATCAATTGCAGTGAATTGGCGAAAAAGAATAGAAAACTCAGACTCATGATTGATGTCCCAAGATGTGTGTAGAAACAGTTGACTTAAGGGGTAGGTGTTGAGAAACAAATTAACAACTTCAAGAGAGTTGCAGCATTCGAAGTAATGGGCGGTACTTTATTCAGTTAAAATTGTAAACTGCCGAAAACCGTTTTCGACTGACCACAAGTTACACCATGTCCAATGATAATTAATTTTTCCTCTTTTTGGTGACCGAGGGATTTTAGCAACGATTTGTGTGAGTGGAGCTCTCGGAGCTTCGGTTTTTGCCTTATCTGAAAATGCATATATCATTCTTTGCTTTGCCGAAATGCAACCTATTTGCATGACTTGTATTGACCGCTTGTAGTTTGTATTTCGTATTTCGAATTGATGATGCTGCGACTGCAATTAGCGGGCAGTGCGAATATTCTAGCTAATTGATTTGCAAAATTATGCAAGCAAAGTTGGCAAACAGCAAGTGTATTATTACTAAATGCACTTTGCCGCGATCAGAATTCAAATTTTCCAATCCCAAATAAACGTCGAGATTTTTCATTTTAAATAAGTTGGCATTGCAGTTTTATGAAGAAAATAATAAGTAAGTAAATGTTAATAATAGTAAAGATCATCAAAGAATCATAATAATACATTACAATATATTTAATTTAAATATTTCAATTTGAAATAATCTTTGAATATTGATCATATTTTTACATATTGTTATAAAATACCTATAATTAATCCCAAATGTAAGATAACGTTTTTTTCAGATTAATTTTTTTAAAAAACACACAACCCTAAGGTCGCTGAAAAGTGCCAAGAACAAAGACGAAGGCGTTCCATTTACCATTCATATGACCATAATTCCCAAACTCCACAAAATTCCATTCGAAATATAATGGTACGTTGACCATTTTAATTTGGCAGTTAGCACTTTTTACCCCAACTCGGACTTAAAACATTTATGGGCCGGCTAAGTTCCATTTTCAAGGCCACTCAGCTGTTTTCAAGAGACTTGTGCGTGTTTTTCGCTGCGTTTGCTTTTGCTTTTGCGCTTAATAAGTTTACAACTGCATTAAATTGGCCACCGAAAGATACAGTCAGACTTCCGTAATGTGAACAATGAACATGTCTACTTTAAACTTGTAAGAAAATTGTCTATAAATTGTACGGCCCACGTGTCGTATGATGAATTTTTGTTTGTAACTTTCATAGGTTAAAGTCATCTTAAAATATTTCAAATTGCTTATTACTTAGTTTAACTATAAATTTACGGCGAATCAGTAGTTTACTTTGCTATACAAAAAGTATACAAAATTAAAGATATTAAAATGGACAACATGTCGTATGCGTAATTTTCAAAAATCTAGAAAATCATTAGACAAATGAATGGTATATTATTAATATTTATCTTGAATATTCAAGGGGTTTTTAGAGTCACAGATTCTTGTCTATTAATTTTTAAAGTTATAAAAAAATTATTTGTACTAAACATTTTTACTTTCAGAATTTAGATTCTATATCTTAGATTAAATTTTTGGAAAAATAGTTTTTGAACAGCATATCTTAGAGCCCTTTTCAGGAGTTTTAACTGTATAACTCGATTGGAAATACGATCGCAGGTGAGACAGGTGAGTTTGTTGTGTTCTGTGGGCCACTAACAAAAATTGGTATCCAAATTCGCTTTCGCCGCTGCTGCTTATTTTTGACAGTTTTGTTTTAATTCATGCTCATGCTTTGTTGTCGCCGTTCCAACGTGGTCGGTTGTAAATAGTTTGCTTTTGGCTTCGGTTTTGGATTGGGCTTAACTTGCGAAACACGTCCGAAGCCAGTTCAGTTGGCCAGTTCAGTTGGCTAGTTCAGCCGGGAGCAGAGCAGCATAACAAGTGGAGCGCGACTTCGCCTTGCCGAAAATTGTTTGCCAATGTCGCGATAAAGCTAAGGAAAAAAAACTTAAAAAAACTACAAATCCAAAGCGAGCCGAACGAGTAAATGGTGGAAAAAATGCCGCCAAACATGGCAATACGGCAATGGCCTCAACCGCTGGGTGGAAAGCCGGAAAAACCGCACAGCACCCACGCAATACGCACACGCAAAAAAGAAGACAACAAAATATAAGTCGGCGGTTTTCGACCTTCTGACATAGTGGAAATTACTCAACAACAACTAAACAACACAAGTAAAGTAGTACATATATTATATTTTTTAAAGATATACGGTTTTTTTTTGGGTGTACAAAAATTAGCATACGTATGTGTTAAACTAAATTAATGAAACTAAAGAAATAAAGCAGAAAATAAAGAAAAATGCAGAAAATCAAAAGAAAGTAAAAGAGAAATACATGAGTAAATGAATCAGTTTATTCCCTGGCTTTATTCTTATTAAAAATTAATTTTAATTTTAAGGATTCCTTTTCTTAAAGGTACATCCCTTTAACAAGCCAGATGGCAACGCCACAAGGCAAATACGTTGCATGATCGCACAGCATGTTGCCAGACTTATCCCCCATGTCCTCCCCCCTTTTCGCCGTTATCCAAGCACTTATTATTTGCGATGTCGGCAGAGGCGGAGGCAGCGAAGTCGGCAGCGGCAGCGGCAGAGTTCCAGTCGACGAAAAGCCAAAAAAAACCATGTTCCAATCAGTTGCAGTCGCGAATTAGCGTCGCACAGACGCGCTGTCTCGCATAAAAATAATACATTGCTCCATCTCGCTCCCTCCCGGAAGTTCGATAATTCCGATAGTTCTTGTGGGTGGTAACGATAACGCTTCAAAATGGTCCAATCGAACGAGCAAAACGAGGATCAACTGATGGCCAAGCGGATTTCGGATCTTCAGGAGTGGCTCAAGTCGCAGCCGCAATTACCGCAGAGTATATGTTCGTATTTCGTGTAGCTTCAATCGAAGTGGGTCACTGGATCGCAAAAGCGCACTCTTCAGCTTCCCCGTGAAGAAAGCACCGAAAGAAATTGCCATCGTTTCGAATACCCCAATCAAGTTTTTCAAATTAAATGACGTTTTTTTCTTGTGATGTTTCTAATGATCGATTTTTGTCGTATCAGAAAGTTTTTATAAAGTGCCATGAAATATAGATCTTAAATTGAAGAACATATTGCACTTGAAAAAATGATAAATTGATATCAAAAAGTTATTACGCATGCGCCAAAAAATATGTAGATCTTAACTTACAGAACTGATCGCAATTATAATGATTATTTTAAAACGGAATATCACAAATACATTCTTATTTTATAGTAAAGTAAGGGATATACATACCTACTTCTATAGTAATTCCTTTGTGATAATTATATTTAAATCGTTTTTAGTGATCCCAATTAGTTCTTGTATATTTTGCACTGTGTGACTATCGTGGGATTGGCCAACTTGGTTTATAGGTCAATTGCCTGAGAGATGGGAACCGCAGCCGGTTGCATAACCATCGCACCGCAGTGACTTATGAATGCACCTGTGTACACCTGCTCCCCTGAACTCACCACCATGTGAATATTTATCCGAATCCTCCTTCTCCGCAGCCCGTTTGCTTCTGCGACGTTTTCTGCACACGACTCGTGGCGATCCATCCGCCGCCCAGCGCCTCTTGGAACTCAATTATGGACTGCGCAACAAGCATGCCCACATCTTCATCGATCGCGATCCTCTTGACGACAGCTCTCAGCAGCTGCTGCAAGTCGCGTGAGTACCACGATATGGGGTTCGGTAGTTAGGATCGGGGAATAGGCCATCAAGTTCCCTCAAGTATTCCAAAAAGCGAGTTGGGATCACTATCTTCAAGATAAGGAATCATTTCGGTATTATTGTTAAAACCATTATAAATCTGGTCTGATCCTAACTATTATAAATATGTATTAGGTACCAAAAACAAGAACTAATGCGTTTAGGTACTCTGTAACATGATAAAAACAATTATATCAGGAAAGACATTAATGTTTCCAAAAATGATCTTTAAAAAAAGTAAGATTTTTATATCCATTTGTAAAAAGCAATTGTTCATGTGCTTAAGTTTATTGCCAAAACAAAAAGAAAATAAAACTGCCCGCTTAAGTAATAAATTTGAAACCTTAAAAAAAATGTTTATTACCAAGTTAGACGTGTTTATCAGCTTAAGGAATTAGCAGAATAAAAAATACAAAAAAAACTGCAGTTAAAAACAAAAAACAAACCAAAATGTAGCCATTTAACAATGTTTAGATCCGGAAAATCATAACTTGCTAGGAAACGAATCAAACCTAGTTTACAATCCACTAAAAATATCCAGCAGAAAATCAATAAAACTGAGTACCGGCAAAGAAAAAGCCGTAACAGAAATTTACTGGCAGATAAACGCTTTAATACAGACATTAGGCACTGATTGAGACTTTGAGACTTTAGTGGCGGCGGTCCAATCAACTTTTAATTAGCTGAGATTCCTGTGAAATTGGGAGAAACCTATGATTTTCAGGGGTGATCTTTGAGCCCGGTGAGTTTTGCATTTTGCACTGTTGACTTAGTGCTCGTTTTGCTCAGTGTACACAGAGTGCATTGGCTTGCAATATCCCAGCAACCGGTTTTTCGTTGGGATGGACAATATAATGGGGTACCCAGAATTATGTTAACCGTTTCGTTTCCCTGTCGCAATCCACTCACTTACTTAGAGATCTGGTGCCGTTGCCCGGTTTGACCCCGGAGAACAACAAGCTGCTCTTTTACCGCCTGATCGACTTTGATGCGGACAAGGTGAGTGAATCGAAGTGGAAATTAATTTAAATTTAAAAATTAAAACGAAATATAAGCCATATTTGCACATAAATAAATCATAGAAATCACCATAGGCCCCAAATCACTTATAAATGTGTCTAAAAGTATGCAGTGATAAAAAAGAACATACTTTTTATCCTAGTGATTTTAGTGATTAACTTTCATTTCATTTAACTGAATTACTAAGGTTTTAAAAAAGCATACAAAAGTGTCTAAGTGATACAGAAACCGTAACAAAAATATTGTTGCATACTTTTAGACAGGTTTTTAAGTGATTTCAAATGTTGTATCTTGGTTTGTAAATAATATTACATTTTTATCAGTTTTCTCGATATTTATTTTGTGTTTTCCCTTTAAAACATCGATATTGTCAAAATATCGATAATTTTCAAGCTCTACTTTTTATACCCTTTAATTTTCCATGTTTTTGGATCCCATCTTAGGATCTCAAAAGATGGATATAAAACATATTAAGCCTACTTTCTCATGAGGCATATTCTTTCTGACAGTTCAACTTCACGGCTGCGATCAAGGTCTTCTTCATGGTGGCCGACTGTCGTTTTGCGACGGAGGACGAGGAGCGTTTGTCGGATGGGGAGATACCCGTCTTCGACATGGCCGGCTATACGCTGCGGCACCTGACCAAAACCGCCCTGGGTGCCCTGCGTGTCTACATGAAGTTCGTCCAGGAGGCTCATCCCGTGCGGCTCAAGGAGATCCATGTGCTGAACTGCCCCTCGTTCGTGGACAAGGTGATGGCCGTCGTGAAGCCCTTCATCAAGAGCGAGGTCTTTAAGCTGATCCACTTCCATTTGCCGGATGCAGAGACCCCGTATCGTCACTTTCCGCGCTCCATGTTGCCCGAGGAGTACGGCGGTGAGGCTGGCAAAATGTCCGACCTGAAGCTCCAGTGGATGCAGTTGCTCAAGGAGCAGAGGTGGGTGCTAACGCTTTTTTAAGGATTTTATTCACTCATGTATTCTTATTTTCCCAGGGACTATCTGATGGATGTGGAGAACTGGCGTATAAACAAAGCCAAAAAGAACGCTCAGCGAAAGTCGAGTGATTCGGGAGTCACACAAAGTCTTCGATCCCTGGAAATTGATTAGTCGCCGTGCGCACAACTGTACATTAATCATTGGGTCCTTAGATGTTTTCACATTCTTCAGGATGTTGCGTGTTCTCCTCAGTTACCTTTGAGTTATAGTTGTATAATCCCATATCGTTGGGATTAGCCCAGAGGCAGTTTTGCCGAATCCTGGTGAATGTGAAAATCCGATTAGGCCCGTCCATCTATTGTATTTTTTTTGTTCTTCGCGTTCTCGTTCCATTTTCCAGCCGGGCTATAGGTCCATGTAAATATACGCTATGCTTAAAGAGAAGCCTCTCCATATTCCACACTCCACTTTCGTATTCATACTCATATTCAGTTTCACACTCCCCATCTCGTGTAATTGAATGCTCTATTGAGGCGAACGGATGGTCAGGATGGAGATACATAAGTTGACGGGGTATATGGGCTATATACGGCATTATGACGCTCACAGAATTTCCATTTTTAATGCAACAGCATAATTCCAATCACTGCCGGTGCATTTGTTGCCGATGCCGATGCCTGCGACTGATGCAATTAACTCGCAACAAAAAGGGAAAACGGTGGGCGAAGGGAAAATGTAGCTGGCTTACACTGAAAAGAATAAATTGTTAGTTTCCATAAAAAGATTCGATAGCTTCCCATACATAGACCACAATTTGGATGATATTTTGTAATATACATGTATATTTAGGGGAATGAGATCTTTATGATCTGGTAATCGATACTTACTAAGTTATATATGGATTCATTTTGAGATAGAATGGAATAGAATCTTTATCAGTGCATAGAACTGCCCTAAAAATCGGGCCAAATATATGTATGTATGGATGGATGGATGGTATATTATGCGAGTGGGCGTATCTGTATGTGATCTGGTCGAGTGGGTGAGGTGTGTGTGTGAGTGAGTGTGTGTGGGTGTTCAGGAAGTGGCAGCAGAAGTGGAGGAACAGCAACACCAACAACAACAGCAATGTGCCACCGAAAGTGGAGGCCGAAGGACCCTTGAGGCATAATGCGCATATCGACGCATCCGTTCGGTTGGCCAACCTGGCCACTGGGTCGTCCAAATACCCAGTCTGCAATCCGCAATCCCCAATCCGCAATCCGGACTCCCACAATCCACAATTCGCAATTCGCACAGTGACACTTGGAGTCGTGCGGCTGACACATTAAATGTGGCCTGTGTTAAAAAAAGTGGGCTTACATCCTATTCTCCATCATCTGTATATGTATCTAGCCCCCTTTCCACGTTTAGCTGGCCATTGCTGTCCAGTCCCATGACATATTAGTCTTAATGCCGGGCTACACGGAAAACAATTAGTTTACAAGTGAAGCAGATCCACTGTTGAAAATAAACTAAATATAAAAAAGTTTTATATAAAAATTAAAAAAAAAAAAAAAAAATCTACTAACATTAAAAAAAAAAAATGTTTTAAATATTATGGGATTGTTAAAAGATGACAAATATTATGCCATAAAATCAGACAAAAGTCCTGCATTTAACTTATTTTTTTATTTTTATATCAGATTTTTAAAAAGTTTTAATCCTTGGTTGTTATTTTATAGTTAGTATTAGCTAAAAGAGAATTACTTTGTAAACTGCATTCCTTTTTCTCGCTGTGCATGTGTTTGTATATACATATATTTGCCTTATATGCAAACACGATGGTCTCCCCGCTCCGAATTCCCCGATTTAACGCCACTTAACGCTGCGACTCATCCATCAGTGTGGTGCGTGCCACTCCCATTTCGAGGGGCGGTGGGCGGTGGGTGCTGTGGGACTTACACTTTTATCCAAAACCACATGTGCACTGCATGCGATTGCACGTACATATATGTATGGTAATCGAATTATGTGGCAACTCTGCCTTTTTTGTGGCGAGGGGGGGGGGAGAGGGGAGGGGGAGGATGCCTGCACACGAGCACAATAGATGTGGGATGTGGGCTAGTGGGTGGGCTTCTGCCGATCCGCTCTCGTTGGTTGGGTGCGGTATATGCCCTTTTTGATACCCTGTATTTCAGAGAGTTAGGCGCAAAAACTTTTTAAATATGCCAGAAATTACAAAATGTTCTATATTATAATTCACTTTCAAAAATATTCTTTCTTTTCAAAATATGATTTAAAATCTTGTTTGCTTTGGAAACCTCCTAAATTATATTTATATTGTTTGCCACAGATATTCTTAGAGCTGATTTCTAAAGATGCCTACAAGAATTTCACATTATTATCCTTTATATTTTATTATATTTTTTTTAAATATATGTTTTAACTCCAAGTCAGCAGAGATTTCATCACCGTCTGATGACCATTAGTCAACCCTTCAATTGCATTATGACTGCCAACACAATTAGGGCATTCGGCGATGGCCAAAACCTCGTCCCAGTCTGGGTTTTCAAGTCCCCAGGAAGTGGGCATAAATTATACATATTTGCACATGATGGGCGGAAAGAAAATCAAAGTAGGGGATGGCCTGGGATGGTATGGTATGGGTGCAGGGGCTTTTCCTGGCCATCAAAGACAGAGAGCGAGAGTCCCTGCCAGACTTGACGCCCAAATTGATCAATTTTACATTTTGCCACAACAATCGCAGCTGTAAGGACGGGGGCGAATCGAGTGGGCGTGGCAGTGGTGACCCCATTAACATGCCCAAGCCCCAAAAAGCTTACGCTGCACTCTATATATGGACTGCAGTTGGCCGAGGATTTCCCCTCAGCTCCTCCGTTAGTTCCTTTGCCTTGCTCTCTCTGTTTCTCCGGCTTTTCCTGCACTTCCCCTTCGCTTTCCGGAAGAGGAAGAGCCAGAAGCTGGGGGCGGAGGGCGGTAGACGGAAGGGGCGGGGCAGGGGTAAAAACAGAAGCAGAAGCAATAAACGAAATGTGCAGTCAACAATAGTCCGCCTGTCCACCGTGTTCGGGTCTCTTGTTAGTGTGTGTGTCGAAGTACAGTGATCCCTACGCAGAAGAACTGTTTCGGTGAAATAATGGTAACCTCTTATATTTTAGATCTTATATGATAGCACTTAATATGTTGAGCTTGAAAAGTTATAGCACTCCATAATCTGAATATGCTTAAACAAGTTTTACTCAAATTTTGAATTTGGTGACCCCGATTTATTCCGCTTATTTTTAAGAAAAAACTTGCTTTTGATGCCATAAGTTAGTGCTCAATGATCTGAGATTCGAAAGGTATTAAACGTGATGATCCAACTACTTTTAGACCGTTTATATGTTCAATATGGGCTTTGGTGACCTCAATTTATTAATTTCACTTGAATCAGAGAGCTTTCTTCAGTTAACAAGTAACTCGATAGACTTTGTGTTATAAATAGGTAAAAGACCCCAAGACCCAACTATTCTTAGCCCACATATGGGCTCAAAATTAGCCTTGGTGACCCCAATTTATTAATTTTACTTTAATCAGTGACTAGTTAACTCCAAAGACTAAAGTAATGTATGTGACAAAGACACCTAATCATTTTAGCCAGCGACCACTGTACTTGCCTGTGTGTGCGAGAGGTCCAACATGTTGTTGTTGCATGCTCGTTGTCGTCGCAACACCAACACACACGCACACCAAACATATATATGTATATAGGGCTGTGCAGCTGTAGTTGTTGGCCGGGTCGCTGTTCAGTTGAGTGACTGATAAGTTCAGTCGGCGTTGGTTTGGCGCCGAGAACGGTTATCGCGTCTAATCGAATTTGACTTAAGTTCGTAGGCAAATAATCGAGCTGTGTGGAAAATCGCTGGAAAAACCAGAATTTCGCGGAATAGCGTCCGGAAATTCCACCGACAGAATGTTATTGTTATTTCTTTTTGTTCGAGTGTAAGAACCGGCAAGTGAACAACACAACTTTTGCTCTTCGCGGGGACTTTCATCAACGGATTCCAGACTCCAAATTCCCGGACTCCTGGACTCCTGGAGGTATGCAATGAATTTCGCCTGCAGTTGGTGAGCGGCTTTTTTAGCTCTTAGCTGTTGCTCGTGTGTGCATACATATGTGCTCTGCAAAACTTTGGGAGGATATATATCCTTGTTCCGGCAAAGGCTTGTTCAATTATGTAAGGTGGAATTCATGACTGCACAGCCTGTTACCAGGCGACGGCCATAAAAATCCAGGGGACCAGCTATTCTGGCGAAAATAATAAATGAGAATGCAAAGGAAGGATGGGGCTGAACTTTAAATACACCTATTTGTTGGTTCTAATCGCTTGAAAGGATTATCACTTCAATCATTATTTCAAAGTATCATATTATATTATTATTTTCTACAGAAAAGCTTTGAAATACTAATTGTAATATAATTTCTTAATTTCTTAACAATTATTTGCAACAGTCTACCAAAAACCCTTTTCATATTTCCCAAAGTCATTCAGAAAAGGTAAAAAAAAAGTTTTGACAGACTTTAATATTTGATAAACTCGCGAAAACAAGCTTTAAATAATTAATGGTATTTTTAAGGAATTTTTCCCCAGGTGTTTCAGGATGTAAAGAGTAAAAGTTCCCTACCGATTTGGCCAGCGCTTACTATTGATGTTACATATTAGCCATTAATTAAAACGAAACTTTTAGGGGTATTGGTAATTCTTTCGGAATGATTTCCAATTAGTCCGTAAATGCCATTACATTTTTGGACTTATTCCATACGTGTTGTGGCAGTCCCCGATAATTGGCGACCTCAGCGAATAACCCTAATGCCACCCCCTCTTAACCCACTGTGTGTATGTGTGCCATTACTTAACACCTACAAGCTGCCGCCAGTCGGCACGCCATAACACTATTACAGCAAAGGCAGCGAAATGGGGGAATACGAATAAAAACGCTGAGAAAAACCAGGGGGGAGGGGGTTCCGACGGCTTTGAACTACCCCCAAAAGACTTTAACCTCGCCGAAGAACGAGAGGCGAGAGACCCATATTAGTCATGCTCGGCCCGACGACCTCACGCCCCCTTTTTGGAGACCCCCAGCGAATGGAACAGAACAGAACAGAACCTCCAACCCCCCACCTCATTGTTATTGCATGCTAATTCTCTTCTTCTCTTGGTGCCCCACTCGAATTCTCGTTTCTTTCACATTATTGCTTTTGGCTTTTGCCTTTCAAGAAGTCATTTTCCTGCGACTGCCTGAAAGTATGCAGTGGAAGAGGTATAATCGCATTTGGCACACAGAGAAAAAAACAAGGGCATCTACCACAAAGCAGCCATCTATAGAGCTATTTGGGCAAATAATTGTAATCTAACTATCCTTACACCATAGTAACTATGGTTATTTATTAAATCTTCATATAATGGTCCTTCGAGCCGGATTTGAATATGAAATGAAATCCGAAAGATCGGAGGGTCTAACTCCTAGCACGGATCCAACAGGGGGGTGAAAAATGAAAGAAAATGGGGTATTCCAAAAAAATGCAACAGAAAATTTGTTCGAAAATCCCCCCAACAAAATCCTGGATGCGCCACTGCGTCCAAGTTACTTTAGCCTTCGCCTTCCCATAATATAACAAGACATTGGTCCTCCGAGCCGATACTTTTCGCCCAGTGCATTGTTTACTGACGGGGGTGGATGGGAATGGATTGGGGCTGCCTGGTCAGCATCGTCGGTGCTCCACTTTTGCGGCTAGACAAAGGAAAGTCACCTGTTCTTCGAGCCCTTTTTTGCCGGTGGCCCAAATTCCCGGCGACAAGTTTGAATGAGTCAGCTCAACTTGGTTACAATGCACAATGTATTATGCATAATGAGTGAGTGGGAGAGAGGGAGAGAGTGGCGAAATCTGATTCACTGCCAGCAGCAAAGGAGGTCCTTCTCCCGGCTCCTCCTTATCCTTCCTTCCATATCCTCGGTGCTCAGTGCACAGTGTCTGTGTCATTGACGCTTATCAAAAGCCACCGATCAAAGGCAGCAGCAGCAGCGTTTTGTTTCCATTTTGCCGTTTCTGCTTCTCGCCTCCACCTGTCTGCCTCAGCTTTCTCCTAAACTGATAAGCATCGGGAAAAACTCATGGAAAGCGCACAGTGGGCCATAAATGGTAGTGGCTTTGAATTATTATTCGATTTATGTTCACAATGAATACCATTTAGAAAGGGTTTCTCTTTAAAATCTCCAGAGAAAAGTTTTTTATTTGTGCTTATAATGGCTACGATCGTATCCACTGTCTACCTGTCTGCCTTCCATTTTTCTCAGTCTGTTCTTTTCTATTCCTTTACCCCAGTAAGTGCCCACATCCTTTACATACATACATTAAACATCCTCATTGAATGTATTCCCATTGGCGTCTGGTTTTTCTCCCGTTTCTGTTAATCTCCACCACCAACTATCCAAAGCCATCAACCCCCTCTTCAACCTCACCCTCAATGACAAACAGTTTAGCTGGGGAGGGATGAGCAACGAGCAGGCATTAATAACTTTCTAGTTGTTGTATTTTTAGTTTGCATTTTCATGCAGAGAAAGAAACCGCCTTTTGACTTTCGGGAAAGTATTATTAATTAAAGATTTAGATAGAGAGCTTTAGAAGTTGGTCCTTCGAGCCGGATTTACTGCAGTTAATGCAGTTTTTCAAAAAACCCCTTATTAAAAATGATTATTATTTAATCGTATAAAGCTTTTGGTTGGTCCCTTGAGCCGGATTTTTGTATTATACTGGCTTAATAAAAACTATAAGAAGGTTGTTTTCTATGCAGTCCACACTAAATGGTCGCCGCCGTCTTTTGGATGCCTGTTTTTGGGGTTTGCGGTGCCGCCAACCCCAATGCCCCCCCCCCCTTTTTGGTCTCTTTGTCCCCCTTCTTTTTGTGTGCGCCTCTTCTTGGACAATTTATGAGGTCAATGAAATGCTTTTCCCGCCTGGTGAGCGCCTCCCGCCGCTCGCTGTGGGAAATTCTGCCAGCAACGACAGCGGCGACGTCTCCAACGGTCTCCCCCCACTCCCCCCTTTTCTCTTTTTTTGGCCTCCGAAAACCCCCTCCCCCCGTAGGCCATCAATGTCATTGGGGGCAATGTGTCTAAAGGCTTTTGCCTATTGCCTTTGGCCGCAGGCCATGAGCCATTTTCAGCCGAAGTTGCCAATTCACAGAAGAAAAGGCCTTATAGAGGGAGCACCCCTTAAAAAAAGGGACTAAAATTTTTAAAAATTAAATGAGATTAAGAAATTGCTGGTTTATAAATGTGAGTAATGAGTGAGTTAGGGTGAATACCAGTTTATTCATGGGCAACTCAATAAATGGCAGGAATTCGCAAGTTTCTTGCAGTAAAGACAGCGACTAAAGGTTATTGAGATCGAAGTCTGGGACTCCCAGTATGGAATAAAGATTTGTAAATGTTTATTTAATGTTCGGCCAGACAAAGTTTTGTTTTCTTACTCCAATTCTTCTTTTCATAGTTTAGCAAAGCAAAGTTTCACCGAAAAGGGGAGGGAAAAGTATGGGTGGTGGGTTGTGGGTTGCACAGGCGGCAAGTCTTATATACACTGATAAAAAAAACGTAGTAAATCCAAAGATTTCATATTCAATCCAAATATTTTTCGCTTTGATTTTCATCCATTGCGGTTTTTATTAAATTTAAATATGTACATATTCACTTTTTTTCAATATTAAATTTCAATATGTACAAACTTTAACTTTTTTCAATATTACATTTAAATATGTAAATATTATTTCGGAAAAATTGCTTAAGTTTTTAATCTAAACATATACTTTGTAAAAATATTAAAAACTTAAAAATAAAATATTTTGTAGAGGTAAAATTAATATGAAACATCTTTAATTTCAATACGGACTTTTTTTATTCCGAAAATATAAACGATAAATATAATACTTTATAAAATAAACATATCCAATTTTAAGTTTAAAATGCCCTTCTTGGACTTTAATATTTTAATATTAAACTAAGCATTTTAATATGTTTCGTATTTAGTACAATGTCTTTGGTATTATTTAGTATTTTGAATTCAAGAGGCGGATATTTAAATATACTATTAATTTTTTTTATCAGTGTACAATATCGCCAGGGAGAACGGTTCTTTAAGCTGTTTGCCAAAGTTGCGCGCTTATGCTGACATCCTTGTCGCCTTTTGAGCACCCTCCTCCATTTTCTGGCGCTGATTCCATCGATTTTCGATGCTCCTTCTGTGTTAAAGGCCAGCGAGTAGTTTAAAGTGGAGGGAGCAGGTTTCCCGAAAATAACGAAAAGTTTTGACTTCAGATTTAATCACACAAATGGGGGATATTTTACTTTGAGCTCCAAGAAATATAACAATTTATATGCATTTATGCAACTTTGAGAGAAACCCAAAAATTACAAGCACTCTCCGCAAATTGTGTCTAATTTAATAGAATTAATTAGTTGACTTCAGGTACAAGGTAAAACAAAGTGAAGTATGTGTATGTGTTTGGCAAATGTGCAACTAATTGGAATGAATTCAATATTGTTTGAGAGAATTAAGGGAAAACTTTGGCATGGTAAGCAAAAACTCAAGCGCAAACATAATTCGGGTTTTTATGGGAAATGGGGAAAACGAAGGGTGAATACTTTTAAAATGTATGTACACAGGGGATTTTTTTTCAATTTCATATTTATTTATTCATCAGACACTGCAGCTATGTGTAAATACAGATAATTGCATTCGATTTAATACTGTTTGTGTCAATTATGCGTTTGATTAATTTCATAAAAATGCAGGCTGGTCAATTAATTAAAGGAATTTCGAACTTGTGTATTTGCATTGCCATTAATTAGTTTCATGTTTGCATTCACCCTTAAAAATCGGGTTGAGTTATGTATGCATATATGTGCACCAAGTGCTTGGCCTTAGCTTTTCAGCGTTTTTATCACAAGTTGACAGTGATGAGTGCACTCATTTGTATTCATTGCCTAGATCCTATGGATTCTATGGGCAAATTACGAAAAATTGCTGCTAAACGTTTTAAATTTAGAACCGCGCCAGCAGAAGGTCAAATATGGGGGTCTATGGGTGGGGTTTTGGGTAGGTTCAAGGCTATCGCAGGGGGTGGTGGGCTAGAGTTCCGTTGGGTTGGATTGCGGAAAAGGGCGCTGACAAGTTTATTCAAAACTACGTCAACATTGGAATGGGTATTGAGTGTTCGTGTTTGAGGTTGACGCTGAAATGGCTGTAATCGCATTGCCAAACCAATGACAAACACTAGCTATAAGTATAGAGACCCATTGAGAGGTTTGGTGATCTCTAGATATCTAGGTGATATCTAGAAAATACCTAATTTATTTTTTAAAAACCTTAGGAATTTTCTAGCGACTCTAACCCTTTAAAAGCCCTTTTAAAACCCCTTATTTGTTGGTTCCCGAAATCACAAAGGCTTTATGGGTGCTGAAAGTTTTGAGTGAATAATTCAGGGATTTCATGGATATTCGGGGATTGTGTGAGCGAGGACTTTTTCGATTTCTATTTCGATTTCAAACCGTTCAAACATTTGCTTAGACGAACATCAAACAATTCCCTTTGATTCGCCAACGGACTCCCGTGGATATGGTATATTGTACAATATATATATCCGCATGTCGATGAATAATGCACCGAATTCATTTCGATTCGCAGCTCCCCAATCAATATGCATTCCCCACAGGACCACTCCCACTTTTTTTCTCTGCCCCAATAACCAGAACAAACTGCAGAATAAAAGTTCCCAACACAAGACACCCCCTCGCCCCCAAAAAAAAAGGAAAAAAAACTTTATACCAGGCAGCTGCAATAATCATGTTTGCGTCAGGATGTGTCCATATATCTATATGTATGTGTGTGTGTGGTTCAAGGATGCTCGAGTTTTATGTCCTATTTCGTGTTTTTTTTTGTTGGCCCCAGAAAATCGAGGGAGAAAGGAAATATTGTCTTTTGTGTATTAAAATGAAAGGTAGCAATTGCTTTTGTGCTTCTCGGAAAATCCGAAATAACAGATTCCAAGTCCTCACTTATTTGAAAATCAAAAAACATTAACTCTTATTGGCTTTTGATTAAAGTTTGAACACAATTTTGTACCAGGCAGACGACAGAGATTTGATGAAGTCATAGAAAATGGATTTTTGTTGATATTTACTTTGGTCCTGCGTCATCTGAGTGACACAATTTGGTTAGGAAAACGAGTAATATTACGACGGCATTTTTGGGGTCTTTATGGGGTCTTTCCTTTATGCGATTGTTAAACGTGAAGGTTACAGCTTGTGCTTTCAGTTAAGTGACAACCCTGCCAAATGTATTTTATTTTATTTATTAAAGTTTTTTGCTTTCATGGACAAATAGATATATAGTGGCTATAGGAAATTCAAAAGTGCTGCAATACACGATGTAAGAATAATAGCGCTGAATATTTAATGGGGAATTTCCTAGAATTTCATGACAACCCTGGACGGCCGACTCTTTAAATATTCATCAATTGTTGATGTTATTATTTCACTTCCGGTTCGCTTGCGGCTGCCACGCGGTTCAATGAACTGTTGACACGGAATATAACCCCCTTTTACCACCATCTCTCTCATTTTCTGCGCAGCTGTCTCGCTCGCTCGCACTGGCGAATAATTCGCTGGCAATGCAGACACGTATTGCCTCATATATATTTAGTTTGGCTTATTTTTTCCAAATGATTCCCCAATGATTGATGGGGCCCAACGCGAGCAACAGTAAAAGCCAAGTGATATGTGATTGCAACCGTTTGGCTGTAGTTGTTTATGCACTGTAAAAAATAACTTTGACTTTAAACTACAGAATTTAGAAGCTTGCTTTTTTTCTGTCTAACGAACATTTCTAGTGACCAATGATGTATTTCGATTTTTGCCAAGAAAGATATCGATATTATCGATATCCCATAATTTTATCCTAAAAGCCTGCACGATTTTCTGTTTCCATTAAAATTGTACTGAGCAACTATATATTTTGATTATCCTGAAAATCGAAAAGTGAATAAATGACCCCCTAAGGTCTTTCGATTATTATTAAATATTTCTGATTAATTACCAATACGAATTATGGTTTTTTTCCAGTGCAATATTGTTGCCACAGGCAATTATGAAAAGCCACGCCAAGAGAGAAATCGTGCCAATGGCCTTCTAATGTGTGTCTCTCCTCTTTTTTCCTTTGTTCTCCTTTCCTTAGCTGGTGCTCCATTTAAAGGATATTCCATGCCGATGCCGTGGTGCTCCTGCCGGAATAAATAGCATCGAGGAGCGGTACTGGTACTGGAGAACGGTTACGGAATGGACGCGCGCCGGCAGAAACGACTTGGCCCAGCGCCAATTGCATCCTTCGAAAAGTCATTCGAGGACAATGCCACGACGACCGCACAGCTGCAGAGCCAACATAGCCAGCAGAGCCAACAGGAGCAACAGCATCACCATCACCATCAGCATCCTGGCCAAGCGGCGGTGAGTCCTTTAGCCTATTTACCAAACACACTGCAACAATATGCAGTGAGCACTCCTCTTAAGAAAGGAAATCATATGCCATTTTCATATTATTTTAATATTGTATTTACTTGCAACTTTTTAAGATTTGATAAGCCGTACTTGAAAAGCTATATATTCAAAATAAATAATAGAATAGATTTATTAACATTTGTTTAAAAATCATTCTGTTTTGAAGTCTTTTAAGAAAACTTAAGTTTAGTTTTATAATTTTAATGTGATAAAATTAGTAACTTAACTATGAAGACAACTTTTTTTTTAGTTCTTATGATGGAGGGTGTAGAAATCTATTTATTCGAGGTCATTTATCGAGTGACCACCGTAGTGTTACTGGCCCATGTCACATGCACATAATGCAGGGCTTAAATTAATTAACCAAAACATGAAATCAACTAAAGCGTTACTGGGCGCTGTAAGCTTGGCCAAAGCTTTCCGCTCTCCAAAAATATGGGTGTACAAATGGGGGTGGCAATGCGGAGGAGGAGAAGGGGGATGGTTTAGCCGGTGGTTCAAAGGTTGGGGGATGTATGCCGCAATCATGCAAATGGCCACTTAAAAGGCAGGCAGGCCAAACGCTTGTGGCTAATAAACAAAATGAACCTTAAACGACAAACGAAAAAAAGCAACAGAAGCACCGAAAACAATATTGAAAATTTGACACGCGTCGCAGATCGGTGGCAGACTGAGAACCCGTGAGTTTGGCATGCGTTGGAAAATATTTTGAAGTGAAGTGCTCTAAATAATGTCATTTAGCCAGCGGCAAAAGGGACAAAAGTCGAGATGAGGAAACAGTGAGGGAAAAGGCCATAGAACAAGGTATTTAGGAGATGTCCTTGCTTGATATGGTTCGGAACATTAACTATTTAAACATTAATTACGCAGTTAAATGCCTTTAGTATTGGTTTAGCTGCCATAATCTCCGAAAACCAGTTTTTTTTTTAACGCTGGATGCATTTATAGAACCCATAAGCGATTTTAATACGATTTTGGAAAGGTTTTGGTAATTATTTTTAGTAAAATAATAACAATTTTTTTTCATTCGGTCAAATTGTAAAAATATGTTCAAAAAATTATGTACATATTTACTTTTTATGCAAGATGATCTGAGATATGGAAGGTATTACTTTCTAGTATATGTTTTATGATCTTTTAAAGATGGTAGCTGGGTGACTCTAAAACAGCGGTCGGCACACTCATACAATTACATTTTGTTTTATATTTGTGTGTTCTACAGTATACGTGAGTGGCAGAGGATGAGCAGAACAATTTCCTATGCTCACTTAATAGGACGCTGCCGACCGCTGCTCTAAAACCATAGTTTTTAACCGCTATTAAAGAGTATATTCTTTACTCAAGTTTCTATCAGTTTCCACCAAGTGTAACTATTTATTTACCCGCCGGTGTATTTCCCGTCGCTGTCGCACCCACACTCACATGGCAAGTTGACTCTTGAAGCTTCGCAGGCGCCACAGCTGAGTCCTTCGAGCTTTCCGGCCTCTCTCTCAACTCTCCTCTCCTCCATTTGCCTTCTGCTCGAAGCTTTCGATGCGAACTGAGAGAAGCGGAGAGAGGAAGGGGAATGGAAGGAGGAGAGGCAAAGGAAAAGCGAAAACGAAAACGACGAAGCTTTCGTCGCATTCCCATTCACATTTAACGCTAGCATACTTTTCGGGGCAGTTCGACGCTGGCGCTGCGTGCGTGCGGTCTAACGGTAAACGGTGCTCCTGCGAGAGAGGGAGAGCGCGTGTGTGTGTGTGCTTGCCAGCCAGACAGAGATAGCAATAGCAGCGAGCTGAAGTGAGCAGCCAAACACAGATAAATCAAAAAACGAATGATAGACGGCAGAGTCAAAAGAAAGAGGAACAGAAATCACACTTGCTGGCATTTACCGTTCAACTTTTTTTTCTGTGCAAATTGATGCAAAATTAATAAGGACAAGTAATACACACATACGCACACGTGGAGAGGACTTTTTGGGACCGCGGTGAGTGTGTGTGTGTGTGTGCGGGTGTGTGTGAACAATAAACAGAAAGCAAAGCACGCGGCTCTCTCTTGTCCTCTTTCCCCCTCTCCTGTTCTCTTGCTCGCTCTCTTCTCCTTAAGCTGCTTTTTATTTAAATTTTAATTAATTTAATCACACATTTGTGTGACAGCCTCTCTGTTGGCTTATCTCTCTCTCCCTCTCTCTCCGTCTCGTTCTACTCCTCCTTCTCCCCCTCTTTCTGCCCCTCTTTCCGTTTCCACTTCTTATGCCTAGAATTATGTTACGATTTGTCCCAAAACACTTGCCCATATTTCCTGCCTTGCCTTCCAAAAAAAAGAAAGAAGAAATATACGTTATTTTCTTTTCTGTACACCACAAAAACAAAAGGCCAACATTTTTGGAGCAGGGGTTCTTTTTTTGGGGTCTTTCGGAGTTCTGGGAAGTTTTGGATTGTACGGTGGTTAGAGAAATCACATGTTTTTAATGGGGGTTGACTGAGGTTTTAGATAGTTACGGGTATAAGACGGGTATTGATAAATATTATATTCTTAAAATAACTTTTTTACGTTTTTTTGGGTATTTCCAAGCGTTTTGAGGGATATTTGGTCATTACAAGGTATTTACAGGCTTAGAACTTCTTATTGGGGCTTAAAGATTAAAGGGTGGCGTGTTTGCCGCACAGCATGCCTTGTGGGCCATCAATTTCGAAAACCGTTGACTAGCGGCAGCGCCAACTTTAAATTAATTTGTGGCCCCAAGGTCCCGCAGAGACAATAAACGATATCCCCAACCCTTAAGGACCGAAACCCCCCTATTCGGGCGCCATGTGTCAATCATACGATTTCCCAACACCCAGCCCCCCCAGCAACTATATATCTATATATGTGTGTACAATGTACATATATCTCTTTATCGCCCATATATATAGCCAACCCAAAACCCCACTTTTTGCGTGTGAAAGGATTTCTCCTTGAGCGCTTTTAATGCGAGTGCAGCAGCATCACAGGAAAAACTGCAGCCAAATCCCTCCCCCTTTCTACCGACTGTTGCTCCAGTAAACTTAGGACCCCACCCCACTCCGCATTTCCATTTCCCATTTCCCGTCCAAACAGCTTGAAAACTTAAAGCCCGCTAATGGTGTTAGCCAAAGACTTTGAGGACCAGACGAGAAAGGCGACAAATAAAGTCGCCTGGCTGCTGAAACTTATTATCCCGTACCTCCGATTTGCAGTTATTTAAAGGGGTTTCAAGAAGGGACTAGGAGGAAATTCGTATTTCCTATAGGAAGGATTTTTTTCAAGAAGTCTTGTATTTGTATTTTTAAATTACCTCGATGACTCTGCACAATAGAAAATAAGTGGCCTGAATAATTCCTGAAATAAATACCATTTGTCATTCCAAGTATTATCGGGAAATTGCCAAAGGCCTCTTCGGGTTCCTGGGACTTTGGCCAGATGGTCGTGTTTTGGGTGTTGTTCAATGCAAAACCAAAGGCCAGAAGCTAAAGGCCAAAACCAGAACCCTTCAATTATGATAGCCGCCAAGGCCATGGAAACGAAGAAGACATAGCAAATCAGCGTTTCATTTAAAATTCACATGTGGGAATAAGCGAAAATGAAAAGCGAAATGTAGGAAAATCCGCAGAGAAAACGCCGCGGGTTCCAGCTTCACATCACATACATGCAGATACAATGTATATAGGGGAAACTGTGTCAAAAGCGTTTGATTTCAATTTGCGAAATGCAATCCGAGGGGAGACTCCAGTGGGTGGCGGCGAAAATGAGCCAGCAGTTTTGTATTCCACTTCGTTACCCCAGAGTTTTCCCTAATCTAATTTGGGGTCCCTTGATATCTCGGCGAAAAACAATTAGATTTCATATTTGTAGCATTCAAGTGTGAATTACTAGAACTATACTTAAAGACTAAACCTAACCTAATTCATGCACCTATCATATAGGAAAGGTTCCATACACTTTACTTTGTTTGTGAAATTGTGCAACTATGTAATATGCACACCACACTTTTAGGCAGATCCGCAATATAGTTGCAGAAACTGCAGGAACTTGCAACTAAACTATGTTTGAAACTGAACAAACTGTCAATTGATGTTGTAACTTTGTATATTGCAAAACGCACTTTTGGCAGCTTAAAATGACAGTTTGTACAGCTTTTCAACTACATTGCAGACAAATTGTGGTCGTCTAAAGGCAGTAAGAATTGTGACTTGGAGTTTATGCTGATTTTTAATTTTAATTTGCTTAACTACATTGATCTATTTATTTGCTTTTAGATGATGGAGCAAGGTGTGCGAAACCAGACAACGATGTCGACGACGACGAATCGCAATAGAACCGCCGGCGGCATAGAAGCGCCCAGTATAGCCACTGCATCCGCATCCGCAACTGGAAGTACAACCACCTCCGCGCCCACATCCGCCACATCCGCAGCTTCTGCAGCATCCGCATCCGCATCCTCCTCCTCGTCGTCATCGGTTTCATCGGCCACTTGCTCGGCAACGATTGTCCAGGCGAAGCAGCGACCTCCGCCTTTGAAAACGGCAACGACAACGGTGACCACCACTTTGGTGAGCAGCAGCGAGGGCGGCCAGCCCATCCCACCCACCGCCCATTCGGGTGCTGGTGGTCCAGGTGGTCCAGGTGGTCCAGGGGGCGGTGGTGCCAGTGGGAGTGGCAGCTATCGCGGTGCCGCCACCCTGACCACGCCCTCAACGCCCCGCATCGAGCTAAGCCGCGCCTCCAGTTCGTCGCATCACGAGGAGGACAGCCGGGAGAGCAGCCCGGAAAATGTATTCGAGCAGGTGAGTCAGGGGTTGAGGAAACTCCTTTCGGATGGGGCATAAGGTATGGGCCATAAAATATGCATATACACTGGATATTCCTGATAGAAATCAAATTTAAGGCCTATCTCAAGTTCTTATAGCCATATGCCACTGACTAGCTGATTGGGTTTACCTAAAAAAGTGCATGTGAACCCATAGCATAGTGTTATTAATAAATTAGACTAATAAATAAGACTTTTTTTTATAAATCCCATCAGTTAGTCAAAATTTACGCCAGTGTTATATGGCCATAAAGAATTTTACTCCAAATGTATTCAAAAAAAAATTCTATCAGCCAAGCTTTTCAAAGTAATCGATTAAAAATGTTGACTGGGTAATACCTTATGCCCCACATATAGGTAAACAAATTGATATATCCCACCATCACTGGAAAGTGGGTGGCTTAGGCTTAAGTTTTAGGCTTTGGGGAGGCGATAGAATCATCTGGTGCTAATTATGTTGTACTTTGCTCTCGTTTGCTTCTTTTGGATTCGTGTGATTCTGTTTTTTGCCGCTTTTTCCATTGCAAACATCAATCAAACTATCTTAACCATTCATCGATATGTATATCATCGTATATATATGTGTACATCTGTCTCTTTCTCTGTCTGTAACACTCTGTAATGCGCTCGCTACCCCTTGCACACACACACACACACCCCCCACCCCCGACCTATAACCTATAACACAAATCCAACCTACCTACCGAAAAACAAAAAACAAAAACAAAACCAAAATCCCGAACGAACCACAAAACGAATCCTGCACTCAAATTGGCTGTTGATTTGTTGATTTCGTTTCTGTTTTCTGTTTTCGACTTTTTGCTCCACTCCCTTAACCATCGTGCATGCTTCTTAACCCCCTATCCTCATCCTCTCACCTGGCCAAATCCCCAACGAATAAACCAAATCGAAAAACACAAAAAAAATCAAAACAAAACCAAACCAAACCAAACAAACTATCGCTCTGACAAAACGAACTGCTCGACTCGATGTGTGTGTACTGGCTGGTTTATGTGGTTGAACTAATGTTCTGAAGGTCGGCACTGGCACCCTACAGGAAACGATTGGCCTTGGCTTTCGGGAGGAGGGCGCCCTCGAGCTGCGCAGCTCCACCGAGGAGCTGTACTTCATGGATCCCGAGCAGAAGAAGGAGGAGCAGGAGCGGATCCAGCAGCAGCAGCAGCAGGTGAGAGAGGGGATCGCAAAGAAAACGGCAGTTTCAGCATCGATAATTATCGAAATGCACACGATTAACACACAAACAATTCGATAACAGCCGATAAAGTAGATGCTATTTGGTAAAGAATCGATATCTATTACAATTCATACGATAAATACACACAAACAATCGATAACAGCATAGAACTTTGAAAAAAATTTCCTTTCTCGCTCTGACTTCGATTGTATAATC
This sequence comes from Drosophila lutescens, assembly GCA_037075285.1. NCBI lineage: Eukaryota > Metazoa > Arthropoda > Insecta > Diptera > Drosophilidae > Drosophila > Drosophila lutescens. Next base: position 560,983 of record JBAMCF010000314.1, read on the forward strand.
ATTTTCGGTAGGGACTAGTAATTGCAACATCGATAACTGTCGAAGTTCCCACGATAATTTCACAACAAAATGCAATAACAGCCGATTTCGATTGATCCGCTATCGAAGTTCACTCAAATTCCCACACATATGTATTTAAAAACGTACTTTAGCCACTAAATAGTGTTTGCTGGTCCTTGAGACTCCATTATTGATCAACTAAAGACCTGTAAAGATATTAAAACGTCAGTTTATTACCTCTCTTCCTTCTCTACGAAAAGAAACCGCTTCTTTTAAGCACATTTGCAATGAGGAAGCTCGTTATTTTTTCAAGTTGCATCGACATTTCCTTTTAAACAAGCGGATTGGCATGACATTGACGGGGTTGCAAAGGTTCCAGAGGTTCCGGTGGTTCCGGAGGGGGGTTGGCCGGATGGGAGACAGTAACCGCATCGCAAGTTGAATTAATAATGCAAAATTGCATTCGAGTGGCTGGGAAGTGCAGCAGCAGTAGTGAAATCAACGGAAATGGGCAAATGGGCGGGGCGGATGGACGAGTAAGCACCGAGTGACAGCTGACAAGTGTAGCCACCCGACAAAAACCCAAAGCAACCCCCTTTTCCACCCCCTTTCACTCACTTTCCACTCCACTGCAGCCTCAATTTCCCCTCCCCAGTTGCGATTGTTTGGCAAAAGTTTATTCCTGCGCTCGGGCGCAAAAGTTTGTGGGAATTATTTTTGTACCCCCCGGAACAGTTTTTCCCCGGGAGAAATGAGTAACTCTGTCAGTTGGGCGAGAGGCGTCCAACTTATCAATTGCTGTAGTGAAAACCAACCGGGTAAGATGAGGTGGAGTGGAATTCTCCTGTCTTGGTTAATTGCAAAAAGTTGCAATTGATTAGTTGGACGCGTGACTGGGTTAATTGGCCCCCAGGAAAAGCTGTAATTATTAGAAGGCCGTTGCTAAAGTGCGTAACATCGATATTAAACGGATGAAATCTCTGAAAAGGTTTCAAAACCCTTTAAAGAGGCGCCTGAAAGTATGCAATTTATCCAAGAGATATTCTATAGCATACTTTCAAGCACCCACCCTTAAAAGCTTTTATTTTTCAAAAGAACCAGGTAATAGAATCTGATGGTATAATTATCTCCCTAATTAGCAAGTGCAATGGGATACAGGGGAAGTCTAATAGGGTATTGAAACTCAGGCAAACTATGCAAAAAACCAAAGCTAATTAATTAGGTAGCGGTTCGAGGGAAAAATCTGAAGTCCTGTCTAATACGGTCCGTAGTATTCCCCATCGGCAACCGAAATGCAATTCTATCTCGCTTTTCGGCGCTTTTCCCATTTCCCATTTTCCACCGGCACTCGCACTCGCTTTTCCTTTGTGCTCTCGTTCTGTTTGCCTTGCTTGATTGGCAGCCGCGGGAAGTGAGTCCAGATTGAAGAGCCGCGATTGACGTGGAGCCGAATGGAATCCCATGATTGCCAGCGGACCAGTGTCCACTGCTTCAATTTCCCCTGTTCTTAATGGGTACACTGCACTTCGTTCCTTAACTTGCGATTTGATAGATATAACTTATAAGTAACTGGTTTATTCTGTAGTGGTCGAAAGTTCTTATTTTACCATTAGCATATTTACACGTTCTTAATTCTACACCAGTATTGCACAATCCTTTAAAATGCTGTCCTATTTTCTCAACCATTCCCTTTCTGACCAGAATAACCCTCTGTAAAGAGTCTGAAATCAGAAATTCTTTCCCTAATTTAACTTCAAGATCTTTCGAACACTTGCCTCTCAAGTAATATCTCTTCTTAACTCTAGTAGTGTCCCACTTTTCTGGTTTATTGCTTAGTTGAACGTTTGAAATTTCACTTTGCGATCATAAATCGCGGTACACAATATGCCAGGTATTTCATTAAGCTGAAGTGACACGGCTTCCAGCTCATCTCTTGCCTCCCCGTATCCTGCCATCCTTTGACCTGCCTCGCTCTCTATTTGCAGGCCAAGCGCTCCTCGCCGCACATCTTCAAGTTCGACGAGCACCAGAGTTACCTGCAGCAGCACCAGCGCAAGGACTCGGCCTCCTCGGAGGTGGCAGCCCTGCTCTGCATCTCGGGTCGCACCAGCCGCATCTCGAGCGTGGGCAGCCAGGGATCGGCGGTGAGTCGTCTGTCCGCCATATCGGGTGTCTCCCGCTCACCCTCGCCCCATCGCATGCTCCTGGAGACCTCGTTCTGCGGCCCCAAGCCCGTGGAGCTGGGCACTGGGGGCACTGTAGGTGGCAGTGGTGCCTCCACGGCAGCCAGTTCCTCCCACAGCCAGGCGGAGGGAATGCCGGGTGCCGGCACAGTCGCAGCGAATGCGGCGCTATTGGAGCAACTACTTTTGGCCCGTAAACATGATCCCACCCAGGCGGTCCTCGCCGAGGGCATCAAGGTCCTGCCCCCCGCGCCGAGTCGCAGCAGGAGCAGACAACCAACGGGAGGAGCCACAGGTTCCCTGGCGAATGGTGAACAACGGGCAACGGAGAAGGAGCCCAAGGCGAAGCCCACAATTGGCGCCCAACGCAGGAGCACCAAGAGTCCCGGGCAAATGGTTGTGGGCAAGACGCCCAGCGGAACGGAGTACATAAGGATCAATCTCCGGCCGGATCACATGTACAGTGACAAGGGCATAGCCTCCAATGAGCGAGTGGTGGAGGCGCCCAACCAACTGGCACCGGTCTACTCCAAGCCCGCCTCGTTGAGTCTACAGGGCGCCGGTGGCATGGAAGAGCACCGCCTGACTCCCACGGCGAGTCCCAAGCCGGGCAGGCGATTGACCAGCAGGTCACCTTCCCCCGCCACTGGCGGAGGCGGAGGCGGAGCAGCAGGTGGCTCCGTTTCCCGAAAGAGCTCTTTCAGTAGCCTCTTCCGCCTGGGCAAGGACTCACCGGATTCGCCCAGGGAAACGGCTCGTTCGAGGAGCAAAAGCAAAGAGCGACCGGCCACGGCCTCAGGAGGACTGGGAGGAGGTGGAGGTGGAGGTGCACCCGGAGGCGGGGGTGGTGGCTCCCAGAATGTAACGCCCAGCAAGCAAAAGTCCGTGCTGGCCATCTTCAAGCCGGGAAAGAGGGGCAGTCAGAGCAGCAAGAGCTCATCGCCCATAGAGAGCAGCATTGAGCCGGCGCCACCGCCACCACCACCGGCTCCCGGATCCTCCAATCGGAGTCGCACCCCAGCCGGATCCCGGCCAGGATCTCGTCTGCGCTACTACGACGAGCCCGTGGAGGGTGTGATCCATATACCACTGCATACGCCGCCGGAGGAGCGCGAGGCGCGAACCCTTCTGCAGGGCATCCAGCAGTTGACCCATGCGGCGCAGGCCAGCATGGATCCCTCGCCGCTGCCCACCCACCGAATTGCACCGAGCAGTTCCTCCGCCCAGGCAGGAACCCAAATCACGGCCACCCAACTGGCGGCGGCAGCGGCTGCACTGCGTCCGGTGGCCCAGCGCAGGCAGGTGGCCCAGAGACCCGATCTGGATGCCATACAATCGCTGCCCAGCCAGGAGGAGCCGCCAGGCATGACACCGGGCGAGGAGCAGGCGCCGGTGGCGCTCCAGCAGCCGGAGCAGACCAACTGGAGCCTGGAGGTGCAACGCCACAGTTCCCAGGACTCGCAGGAGACGACAGCGGAGTCCGTTGGCTCGGTGGTCAGTGCCAGGGCCGCCAATCTCGCCCAGCAGCGGGAACAGCAGGCAGGCGCGCAGGCCATGCAGCGTTTGCCCTCGGTGGAGAGCACGCAGAGTGCCTGCGAGCCGAGATTGGTGCACACGGTGGCCACCGTCAATCCTGCTCCCCACCCCAATCCCGATTTGGAGACGGCAGCCGCCAAGGAACGGAGGCGCCTGCTGTTCGCCACTCGTTTGGGTTCCGGCAGTCAGGAGCAGCTCTTCTCCACCCAGTTTAGTATTTCCAAGACGGAGAGCCAATCCAGTCAGCTGTCGGAGCAAGTGGAGCACTCCGGTTCGGAGACAACGACCACGGACGGATTGCAGCGCCAGGGAACCGTAATCCGGAGGATGGAGACCTCCTCCTCCGCGGCACCTCCGCCGCCACCGCCACGGGGAGTCTGCAGTTCGGAGGAGGAGCAGGGCGGAGGAGGAGGTGTGGTGATGCGTTCCAAGCACAAATCGCGTCCCAGTTCGGAGGATGAAGCTGCTCCGGCGGCTCCAGCGGATCTGCGCCATTCGCGTTACTTGGAGAACTTCGATGTGCGTCGCAAGCTGCACGAGAATCTCACGGAGGCGGAGATGGGACGAATGGCCGAGCTGCCAGGTGGTCAGGTGACCATACCCAGAAAGCCAAAGCGTCAGAGTGTCCAGGAATCAAGACGTAAGTGGTGAAGCCATTGGTTCCCGATCTCCGAAGATTTCAAATCATTCATGAGATTTCAAATCATCACAAGATATTTCAAATCATTTATGATGATTCTATGCCCATGATTTGAAATCTTTAGCAATGAAATCATCTATGATGTTTTTCCGTTTAACATTTGAAACCTCCTTTTAGGTGAAACCGCAAGCTATAGTTCTGGCACAGTCACGCCCACCACGCCCACACCCACGTCAATGGCTGCAGTGGCTCCGGCCAAACAGCCACCGAGCTCTGCCACCACTCCAACCGCAACCACCGGAGTTCCAGTGACCTCGCCACCCGCCGCCGGCACTGCTCAAGCTTCCACTTCCTTTGCGGGTCCTCCAGGCACCTCCACTACCTTCAAGGAGCCACCCAGCACTTCCTACCGGGATCCACCCAGTACCGCCTACGGAACGGAACCATCAACAAGCACTTCGTTCAGGGATCAACCCACACCAATCACTTTCCAACACGATCCTCTGACCGCCACCACTCCGCCGGATGCCATGCTGACCAGCTCCCCGCCGCGGCCAGAACGTCGTCACTCGCAGTCCACGGACGAGCATGAGCCCATTGAGTCCTCGGAGAGCGAAAGGGATTCGGACATGGCCGGGAGCTCCTCGGTGACCACGGCAGTGCCGGCGGGCGGAGAGGCCGGCCGGAGGCACCACAACTTTCCGCGCAACGTGTGCGTCATTGAGGAGCACGAGAGCACCGGTCTGGTGTCCCAGGAGTCCTTCGAGGACGAGCTGCCCTACATACCCACCACGCTGCCCGAGGAGCGGGCCCAGGGAGTGCCCATCATCCCGATGCGGGAGCGGGCCAATATGGAGCTAAAGACCTGTCCGGTGGACAGGCCGCGATCCACAACACCGTTGAATCCCTCGCATCTCGAGGAGTACTGCACGGGCATAATGACGCCGCAGGAGGTGCAGCCCCAGGAGATCGATGGCGGAGGAGGAATGGGAGGTGTCTCCGCCGGAATCGGAATCGGAGGCTTGGGCGGATCGGGAGCAGGATCCGTGGCTCCAGTGCGTGGCGAGAAACTGCGGATCAGCCTGCCACGCAAGGAGTCCATCGGCAAGGAGCGCATCCAGAACTCCAAGTCACCGCGTCGCGTCTCCAATACCAGTGGCAAGTCCTGGTTTGAGTTCGCCGAAGAGGGTTTGCGTGGCGGCAATAACAACAACCTGGAGCGCAAGGACTCCGCCAAGCAGCTGCTCCCGGTGGCCACGCCACCTGCTCCATCGAGCGCTCCAGCGAATCTGGAGGAGCCCAAGCCGAAGGCCTCGACCCAGCGAAAGCTCTCCGGCCATTGGATCGATTTCGAGAACATACCCGAGAAGCGGAAGCCCGCGAAGAGGATCACCACCCTGCCCAAGGAGACGCTGACGAGCAGTGTGGCCGCCACGGCCACCACCTCCTCCTCCTCCGCCTGCGGCAGTGGTCATCACCGCTCGGGCCATCATCACCATCATCATCAGCAGCAGCAGGGATCGAAATCGAATGCCGACGGAGGCGACAAGTTGCACTACAACTATGTGAAGCCGGAGGATTGCCAGTGCGAGTGTCACGAGGCGGAGCGCGGCGAGTCCTCGACGGGAACGGCAGGAGCCGGCGGAGATACCAGCACGGAAACGGGCACTGGAACGGGAACGGGCAGTGAGTCCCTGGCCTCCGTGGAGATACTGCAGCAGGGCGAGGACATGTTGCCGCTACTCGAACCCGACACCTCGGCGGAGGGCAGGTGAGTACAGTCCAGCATGTAGAGTCCTTCTGTTTTATTTTATCCTTTTCGATCCATCAGGATTTACGGGGACGAGGAACAGGCGCCTCTAGTGCGACACACGGGCAAGAGCGTCTCCAATCCCAGGGTAGGTTTACCCACAAAAAAAATTGAGAAGGGAAAAAAACCAAGATAAAGTTTCTTGATTTAAAGAAGAAAGTACTCTCTATTTTGAGGATTATGTTGATCTTGGCTCACCTATGAGAAAGAGAGAGAGCGGTTTTATTCCCGAGTCTTATGCAGTTTATTAACTAACTCATAATTTCTAGACTCAACACGAGGAGTTTCCTCGTCGAGATGACGGATCGAGTCCTCGGAATCGCCGTTTCCCCGATAGAAAGTAAGCAGTCCACGGCTCTCATTTTGGTTCTCGGACTGGATCGGTTCTTTATATAGATCTTCAGGGTAGCTAAACCGGTAATCTATCTCTATGTAAGTCGAGTCACTAAACTAAGGGCCAGCCATGGGTATCCTATCCTTCTGGCCTATATCCTTAATGTACCTCAAGCAGAGTGGTTGTTAAACGTTCAGAAGCCGAGGGACAATGATCGCTAGACAATGATGCGTATTACCTTTCGACTCGATTACTCGTAGCTAAAGAAAAATAAACAAAGCAAAACGAAACGAAACAAACTCTATATGGAAACTCTATATACAAAACAAAAGAAATATACTTTAAAAACATATACGATAATATGCATACGATACTCGGTACATACGATACATATTTAGCTCATGAATGTACATGGTTAGGGTAATTTTTTTGATAGCAACAATTACAAACACTCACTCTACATACATATATAGCAATCCTGACTTTTCGCTGGCAATTTTTACTATATGTGATCTCAGATAAACTGTTGGACATCCGATCGGATTCTCTAGCTGTAAGTCGGTGTATTTGTGTGTAGTTTGTTAACTAGCTCAGACAAATCCGGAATCCAGAATCCAGAATCCCTAGGCTTAGTCACTCTAATCTTGATATATATATAGTACATATATATATATCGTTGTCTGTGTCCGTTTCTATAGAGCTGCGTGCGTCTGTGTGTGTGTGAGTGTGTGTGTTTTGGAGATCTATATTTAGATATATCTCTCTGTAGCACCACCTTCGCGATTTCGACCCATATCTCTAGGATCTCTAACGATGAAACACATTGAACACATCTATAAAACGAGTTGTAATCGTTTTCAGTTGGTCAAAGTCAAAAAAAGCAAAAATAACACAAAAGGTAGCCTGATGCATAGCTTTTAGTTTAGTTGAGTTCGAATTCGAAGCGTTAGTTAGTTAGTCAGCCCCGATTTTGCCGGGTGTGTTGTAAATACATAAGTCTAAACTAGATTACAGTATTCGATACAAAGGGTTTTTGGCATTTTTTTTCCGCCAAAAGTTTGTGAACTTTTAAATGAGTTTATTATATATACATGAATATTATTATAAAGCCAACAAACTGCCAGCACACACACACTTACCATAAGAGAAGTTCCTTCTATGCTTTTCGTTTTTTCGGGGGTAACCTGTTTGGTGACCCCGTTCGGTTTATGCGCCCCAAGAAATCACGATACGAATACGACCTATAAACTAGCTTACCCGAAAGATCTTTCCCCTCACTCACTCTCATACGAAGTAAAAAACACCCACTAGCTAGCCTTTGAAATTCCTAAATACTTTATTGAACTTAGCGGACAACGGACATTCATTGAATTGAAGCAAAATCAAGCAAATAAAATTTAAATTAATATTAATGCAACTTAAGGAAAAACTTATAGGTAAATTATACAATACATAAACTACATTGAAAATGTGCAATGCAAAGGGTCAGAATAGATGGGAGCTTGAACCAGAGAACTTTACCAGTTTATCGAAAGAATTTCAGTGCCCCCATAGGCGTAGTCCCAATAAGGTAAAAACGTAATGGAAACCTTTTTTGTATTTTTTTTTTAGTAGCAAAAGCGGTGAAGCACAAAATGCACTCGAGACATATACGATATATAGACGTAATGACGAATTCAAGCAAGATCTTAACAAATTGTACAATAATTTCCACAATACATTTATGTGAGGATAAATATATATATATTCGTATATATACAAATCTATATGTATATGCATTTAAACATAAGTTGCGTTCCAGTTTCCGAATCTTGTTCTCTATACTTTTCTAATCGTTTTCGAATACACTTTTTTTGTATAACTTAGAGAAGCCACGAAAAATTGTTGTTAAAAAATGCATTTACATTTCAAAAAAAAAAGACGAAAGAGTTGAGCGTTTAAATAAGAAATGGAATATGAAAAAATTGTTACCAAAAATGTATGCATTCATACGAAAAAGTAAAGCCAGATGGTTTTGAGCAAAAGGAAATAAATTAATAAATATATATGTATGCACTTTCATTATTTAACGATTTCATATAGGCGAAAATTATGATTATGAATGAAGAGCAGACAGAAAATTAATTGAAAACTATTCATTAAAGTGACAAAAACATATTTAAACAATCTGTGTGCCTTTTTATTTTTATCTTGGGATATCATCGGGGTTTATCAAATCGCGCACGTTAGCATGCGACTTTTGGACATGAGTATTGGACTCTTATCACAATCTGAGGCTTAAACAGCCCACCGTTGGCAATCGATCATGATTATGGCTATTTAACATGCATATAGGGCTTAGCCGGAAGGCAGCTTTACTATTTCAGATAACGATTTTGCACGTCAAATGCTGACGAACTCTTTTTATGGATCAGCACTTCCTGCAACATTATTGGTAAGCGTAGTATTTTTAATATGTATATTTTCTTTTGTAATTTTTAGATTAATTTAAAAAAAAAAAAACTTTAATAAAAAATCGTTTCTTACTAATTCGCGTTATTTTGTAATATTTATTACAATACGCTTGTCGCGTTTTGGCGCCACGTGTAAACGTAGTGCACTGAGCGTTGCTCTCACTGCGCATGCGCGCTCTCTTTTTTTTCGTGGGAGAGTGAGAGCGCCATCCATACACTTAGAGAAATTGTCAAGGAAAGTTGTAGGTGATAATAATGTATTATCAAGGTTTTTATTTTATATAAAAAAAGTAAAGTAATAAAATTTGTTTGTATTTTTTTTTTAAGCTGTAACTTAATTTCTTAAACTATTTAATGAAATAAAATAATAATATAACATATGATTGCGCTTAGTGTCCAACAGTGCGTATGCGTGATATTTCTTGGAAGGCATTTTAAAACCGATTTAAATCAAGGGACCAATAATAGCAGTTCTTTATTTAGTTATTGATTTGGTATTTCTTTTTTTTTTCAATAGAAAATACAAGTAGTAGTTATAATTTCAAATTGTCTGATATAACAACAGTGCGTATGAGTGACTTCAATTATTATTTAATTGCATGATTTCTCGCAGTGTACTCTCCCGCCTGCCGGTCAGCGTATAAGTAGAGGCGGCCAAAGCGGGACGGCCTCAAAACGAACAGAGCAATCGAACGGTGAAGGTGTACGCGCATTCTAAGATTCTCCCCCACAAACCGACCGACCAACTAAGAAAAAAAGTGAAGAACGAAACAAACTAGAAAACCAAAACAAAACAAGCCAAACAAAAAAACAACAGTTTATTTCTTTTTGTTTTGTGTTTTTCCCGAGAGAGAGAGGCAGGGAGAGAGTTGCGATTTTCCGATTTTCGAGATCGAAAGAGAGAGCCGAAAAAGTGATCGAGACTTCGAGATGGCGTTCATGATGCCCGTGATGAAGAACAATTACGATATCTACAAGGACACGCGTTCCCGCAAAACGTCGGAATGTTCGAATGCGAGTAGTAACGGTACCACGGCGATGGCCACCGCTCTTGGAACGCCCGCTCAGCAGCAGCAACAACAAAGCCAACGACGTCGCAAGGTGTCCGAATGCAAATCGGAGAGCTTTGCCACCTCACCGTCACATGGCCAACTGGGCGTTGCATCCGCCCACCAAAGGATGCAAATGCAGCGTTGCCACAGCTCGCGGGCTTTTCCGCGCAACGCATCGCGCAGCTCGCACGGCGGCTCCATGCAACAAATTGTGTCGCCCACGCGCAGTAGTCCGCCCAGCCGTTCGCATACCGCTTCGGCCCTGGAAAGGCAGGCGGCCGCCCAGGCAGCGGCCATAAACCAGAAGCAGCAACAACAGGGAGGAGGCGGGGAATCTTCCAATGACTATACGAAATTCCATCTGCGGTTGGTCGACAAGCTGCGTAAATCCTTTCGCAAGGATAGCGGTAAACGGTCATGAGATCATCACAAACACCAACAACACCAAAATCACAATAGCAGCAACAGCAAAAGCAACAACAACTACGACAACAACAATGCCAGCAGCAGCAGCAAGGCGCTCCTTTCCATTAGCAACAACAACAATAGTGAAAGAGAAAGAGACGAAGCTAGCGGTGATTTATCCCTTTCCAGAGGAAGATCATCTGGCCGCCATGCGGGTGAGAGCAGTGCAGCTACGGAGGAAGGGGAAGGGAAAGAGCGTAAAGAGAGCGGTGAAGCTACTTCCTGGAAGAAAGGATCGCGGGCACCGTCTTCCATGGGCGAGAGCAGCGAAGAGAGAGGCAGAGGAGCAGCCAGAGAGAGAGGCATGGTCAATCGGTTGGGGCGACGCTTCCGGCGTTACTGTAAATTCCTGGCCGCCTCTCACGGAACCGCGTCATTGGCGTCGCCAGAGGACGAGGCGGATGGAGAGGGAGAGGAGGTCAGCTCCATGGAGCAACTAACCGGCAGCAGGAGCAGCAGTCGCAGTCGCGGCCGGCGTCGGCGCAGCAGCAGCATTGGAAGTGCCAGCAGCCGGCTAAAGATGCGACTGCGGCGATGCACTTCGTCGCCAGGATGAGAAGGAGATGGCCAGCTACAAACTAGGTCGGTGCGAGAGAGATAGGAGACTAGACTGGAAGTGAGGGGAGTTACAGAGAGAGAGTGCAGCGGCGTAGCCAAAAAGGGGGTTACAAAAAGTCACTTAACCTAGTTATTGGCGGGAAACAGATAAGTTGACAAGTTGTTGGTGCAAATTTCTGTGAGCATAATCCACATTATCTATATAAATTTCGGTGTACATATGCAAACTATTTAACTATATATATAAAAAAAAAACAGAAATACCTACATATAAAAGTCCCAAATGTATAATTACATTAATTATATGTATATTATGTATGCCAGGCTTCCAAATATAGAAAATAGAACATAGAACCTGTCCCAAAAACAACCAAAACCCTCTCCAAAAATAAATAACCTTTCTTATTTTGTAACTGCGGTTTCGCGACAAGAGGAAAACAGAAATTGCAACTGCCAATTGCATTGTATAACGAAGACCACATCAGCAACAACAACCCAAAAACAAAAAACAAGACAAAACACTTGACAAAATAACAAACTAACTAGAAAAAGAACCACGGATTTTTACCCTTTCATTTTGTAATTGCATAATAACGAAACGCAATTGACAATATACGTTTAAAAGCATTGTGAACAAAATAAAAACAGAAAACTAAGAGTAAAACAAAAAATAAAAATGCGAAAAAACGAAGCAGCTGAAAACAGACTTAATATTATATCGTATAACATATACACACACATGTACTTGTATTAAAAGATATATATACATATATACAAAATTGTACCTAGACGACGGCTACTTTTAAGCAACAAATTAATGTTATTCGTTTTTTTTCATAGTTAGTAATTTTGTAATTACACAAACATACACAGCAAACGAAAAACTAAAAAAACAAACAAATAAATAAAAAGTAACAAAAAAGTATATGGAAAAAAAACCCCAAAGACTATGTAATTTCATTTGCACGCGAAAACATTTAAATGTCAGCAGAGGGAGAGGGAGAGGAAGTGGGAGAGAAAGTGAGAGAGAGAGAGAGAAATTGCAGCTGCAGCCAAGTGCGCAGAAAATGCGTTTCGTGGGGGAGGGGAAGCCCCCAATTCGGCCGCAATTAGACCCACTCTCGCCATCCCGCTCTGCCGCCCTTTCGCTCTCCCTCGCGCACACTACTCTTCATGGGAATTGAGGCATGCGGAAGCAGAAGAAGCGCAAAGCGAAGAAAGGCAAGAGCAGAAGAAAGATAGAAGAGTACAGTGATCCCTCGCAAAGAGACGGTCTTCTTTTTGGAGGTTTCAAACCGAGATAATACATTTTCAAATCTAGTATATTTATCAAGTTAAAGTTTTAAAAAACTGGCAAGTACATTAATCATTAATTTAATAATATTTAAAAGCATAATTAAAACTTCTCCCCAAGAATGATATATTTTGAATACTCTATGACAGTAATATCATAATATTACAAAGAATCTTAAAATTGATTTGCTTTTTTAATACTATTAGCTATCATACATACAAAAATATATCGCTTTTTCAATACAATAAAATATCTGAAAATACATCAATCTTACAAACCCATCATTTGAGCAACGAAGTTCGGAAATAAAATACAAAACTTATTTGTTCTGTTTCGTAAGTTTTCATTTGGTTTTAAAGTTATTGACTAATAAAGCACAGAGAGAATGCCAAAGTTAAAATGTAGTTGGGTAATAAGAAAAACTCAATTAAGTTCGCCCCTCCTAAACTTAAAACCTTTTAGAAGCCAATGGGCTTTATTTAGTCAAAAAGCCAACTGGGGGCTTTACTTTTACGACTGCAATGCGCAGTGGCATGGACACAAAGTATCTTCTGGCATGTTTCACACCCAATCTCGTATACCCGAATTAAGAGCGTCATGGCAGCGGAGCAACCTTGACCTTTGGACGCAGCAGCGAATTGAATTGAATTGCCTGAAACAATTTGGCGTGTGTGTCATATATCGTTAAAATCGGTTGGGGAACAAGGGATGTTTTTCACCGGCACTGGGACTTGTGGCACACATTTCAAATCTAGGCGAAACCTAGAAAAATTCTAACATTCAATTTCAATTGAAGAATAAATCAAAAGTCGGTCGAGCAAAGAAATTATAACTATGAACGTATATATCATTGGCATTTTCATGTGTGAGTCAGTCGATCTCTTTCAATTTCGAGGCGTTGACGATTTTTTCAATTTTGATTTGTTGCGATTTTGCGCATGCAGCAAATTAGCGGAAATAAATCGAAATTTTAGCATGCTAAACGGGGCATACGTATAATGAACAGCTGTTCCCATCCAATCGTAACTAAATATAACTATAATTGAAACCGTTATAGCAACAGATAAATGCAAACACAGTTGCGCTTGATTAAATATTATTAAGTATCTCTGCGAAAATAATAATACCAGGTTGTGTGACTGCAGTTCTTGAAGATGTATGTAGAAACAATCTCGGAACCGCAATGGTATAGTAGGTACTCTACTCTAACTATTGAAATAATAGATAATATCAGATAGTATCAGTATATCATAGCAGATCGGGTTCTTCTTCCTCATCTTGGAAGATCCTATCAGTTTGGAATTGTAGGAGTTCTATTGTTTAGTTGCCTTATCTTCTGGCCTGTCTGTTTATCCCCCGCTTTTTTGCAGAGTCAGTTCTTATCTTTTTGATATTCCGGCGCTTTCTGAAACCGGTTCGAGTTGGCTAACTGGCAGATTTTCAAGTTCACACGCCTATATAAAAGCCGATACGCAGTTAGCCATCTAGATATCGACGTAAATAGCGCAGATAAACTAATGTTATGCCTTCATAAATGTCAACTAGATGATTTAATAGCCCTTCCTCGGTTTTCGGCTAGATGGAAAGATTATGTAACATGATGTGACTTACTTTACGCAGATGATTGTGATTTCGATGCAATAAGTATGTGCATACGTACATTACATATAAGGCGAGATGAGATGCCCCCTGCATCGTCATCGGTTATATCACCATTGTTGTTGGTCTGTGGTTGTGCAATTCCTTTTGCCAATGTCAATCGAATACTGCAGCTGTATATCTCTTTCTCCCCATTGCATTTGCCCCCTTCGCAGTTATTTTCTTGTTTTCTCCATTGTCAGCATAAACAACTCACTCGACATATCGTCAAAACAACAACAACTTAGATATGTCTCGGGGTTAGGGATCTAAAAATCTAGGGAATGTTTATTTTTAGATCATATTTGGGGTTCTAGATCCCCAGATCAATGGATCTGTGTTTTTTTCTAGATAGTATTTAAATGTTTTTGAAATAGGTTCTACATATATTATTATATCAATCTTTTGGTATTTAATTGTTTCTTTCTTCACAGTTACTTTTATTCGGATTCCTAGGCAGGGTCCTTATTATTTTAGGTAGTATTGTAACATTCTTGTTATCTTTGCCCGTGTTCTTGTTGTTTTGTTGGTTCTCATTGTTTTTTCTTTTTTGAGGAATTTCCGTTTTTTTTCAATGGTAGTTTTTTTCTACCCCCACTTTTTGTTCTTTTTTTCGTTTTCTATTTGCTAATTTACGAATCACTTGAGGACGAGTGACAGGCGGTGGAGAAAAAAAAGGGGGGGAGGGACGCAAACTATTGTGTTTTCTATGTTTATGCGAGGCAACAGGTTTTCATTGGAATTAACCCCCTGCTGCCCCTACTCCCCCTTTTTTTTTGTTTTTTCCATTTTGCTTTTTTGTGCTTTGCGCGTGCCGCATTCAATGTGATGCTGAATTGAACATTTATTGAACAATTTCCAGTTCGATCCTCTTTTGGTCGCGATACAATGACGTTAACAATGAAATGCTTTGTTGTGCTTAACCCCCGTTTACCCCCCTTCCTTGAGCAATAATAATTCAATTACGTGGGTTAAGTTTTTGCGGTTGGTCAGTTCCGTGATTATCAAATTGCAGAAGTGTTACAGTTCCTCGGAATTCAGTTATTTTGCTTTTTCGAACTGGGAATAGATTAGAAACTTCCGTATACTGAATATATCATTAATGTTCCATTTAATAAAGATATATTTAATACATTTCCAAGGAAAATATCCAAAAATCACATCGGTACAGTTGCCCCCTGCGTTGCTAGTTGTTGTTTACTAATCTTTTTTGGCAGTCCCCGATTGTTTACCCCGATCTGTTGTTTAGCCCAAGATCAAGGTGAGGTTGCATAACCCCCCGAAATCTATTGACGTCACCGCGAATGGCGGGGACCCGGTTTGAGGCTTATCCCGATGCCAGGGGTCAAGGGTGAGTTGAGGTTTGTTTTGTGGGGTGGGCGTGGGCGGGAATTAGCGAACAACTGTCGACAGCAAAGCGAACGGAATGTGGGAAGAGAGATAAGCGCACTTAAGTGTAGCCGAAGAGGATAAACGTAACGTACGAATCGTGTATAACAAAGAATCCTCCATAATCCGCATAGTGGATATATAATTGGAAAAATATAGTGAATGTATTATAAGTATAAGTATAATAATAACGAAATATCATAGCCTTTAAGTTCAGTGAAAACCAATTTATTGGGACTAAAATGATCGGAAGTTGCAAACTGTGATTGTGTTATTATATTTGTTTTATTTGTAATATATTTTGCTTTAAAATTCGTTTTAGATATATGTAAATTATACCTATAAATGTATTTATAAATGTACCTATTTATTACTTCGTTCAGTTTCCTGGTTCCCTCAATCAGTGATTGAAACTTATAAGACTCAATCACGGATTGAATTAATGTTCTCAATTCAACAGACCCCCAAAAAAAAAACGCCCATCTGCATTGTCAGTGGAAAATTCCCAAAAACTCGCATGAAAGAGACGGTGAATGAGAGAGCAGGGTTTATGGGGGGTGGTGGGAGGTGAAGGGTGTTCTGTGCAAAGGGGGGCGTGTCAGGGTGCAAAAGGGCGCAGCTTTCTCTTCTCCTCTCATCGATTAAACAACGCGAATGGCGGACAAGGGGAGAGGAAAGGGACGCGAAAAGGACCTGACCTAGTCAAAGTTCGCCTCTCTCTCTCGCGCTCTCTCTCCCGAAACGCAGTGACATTTACTCTTTGTTGCTCTCTCGCCATAAGCGTAGAGAAGGGTGAAAAAAGGGGGCCCACTCACCTCACGCCCTTTGCAAACTTCTGACAAACTTCATTACAGTCATTTAATTATGGCAAAACGAAAGTGCATGTTTTAGTGGACACAAATTCATTTTGGCCGTGCACTCATTTAATTATCATATATTGACAAAACTTACCAAATAATTAAATTAACATGCTTTATTCTTGTGTTTATGGGTGTAAAACGGACCAAAAGGTCAAACTTGTGTGGAATCTAATTTGTGGATGAAGCTTTCGCAGCAGATAAGAACTGTGGATTAAGCTGTGAAACGAGATTGTCTATAAAAATATGAACAACTTAAGTACGTAAATATTTACTGTGCTATTTTAATGAAGACGGGCAGGTCTCTCAGAAAATATGAAGTTTTATTAAACACAAATACAGAGGTATTAATACATTTTGAAATTGTAAAAACAAGCGTGTGATATCGAAATTACTTTGGACCCCTTGGTACGGTTTTTAATCTACACCCATATCACTCCCGTTATCCTACTCTCTCATCACCCCTGCCTTCCTGGCCTCCTTTTTTCGCCTTCCTCACTCTCCTGCTCTCTTTTCTCTTTCTTCTTTTTGGCAACGTGTAGAGCAGCACGTAGCTGAAAATGTTGAAAATGCTGAAAAGCAGGGAAAACGATGACGAGGAAAACGTAAGCCGGCTTTGGTCCCGTGACCCCTGCGACTTGGCTTTTGGCCCGTGTCAAGGACATTCAACTCACGGCCTGCCTTCGATTAACGGCATTTATTGATTTCCATCATGTTGTAATTTTCCTGTGCGACTCGACTTTCCGGCGTTTTCGTTGTTTCATTTAATTGCAGTCAAAGTGCGGCTTTTGAGTGCAAAATATAATTGTCCAGGTGAAAATGAATTTTACAAAGTCTTGGCCTTGGCTTTAAGGCGGGGTCAGTGATCACCAACCCCCCTGAAAATAGTCAGCAGGTGACTGGAATGTAGTCTCTTTTACACAGAAAAAAAAATTTAAAAACAAAAGCCGAGGATCAAATCCCAAGTATGCCAACATATAGTTTTTGCTTTTTATTTTCTACAGAAAATCCAATTCATTTAAAATATAAAATTTTTTCTAAATATTACTTATGTATATTGTGTCTCATTCACTCTGAAAATAGTTGCTACCTAAATTGTAAAAAAAAATGATTTCTAATAATAATTTTTTTTTATTTTTAAGTACTTTATGAAAAAATCCAAAAAATTTGATATGTAAAATAATTTGATCTTCATATGATATTGTTTCTGTGTACCAAATCGACTCAAAAACTAAAACGTGCTACGAATTGGAATGCCAAAGCAGAAAGATAGACGAAGCGGAGGAGGAGGAGGCCGCAAAAGGCATCGAAGCGAGCGCGGCTTAAAGAACGAGTGAGCAAAACAAACGAGCCGAGCGAAAAGAGAAAAAACAACGTTTGAAGTGAAAGTCGAACACAAAAACAGAAGAGGATAGACAGGGAGAGGGGGAGAAAGAGAGGGCAAGCAGCAAATTGGTAAGAAATGAAATTGAAGCCAAGCTGCTCTTCTTTGGTATGCTGGCCACAAAAACAAAAACAACAAGCGGCGACTGCGACGCCGACTGAGAACCACTGTAACCACTTAGGGTGGACCTGCATAGGCAGAACGAGTTTAAGATCACTTTAAATTCGATCGGTATTATTAGCTTTTAACTTTAAAATAATAAAATATAATTGCTGATTTCAATGCGGTTCAGATATAATTAAAAGTAATAAATTTTCTCTGCAGCAAGTGACCTAAAATAAATTTAAATGCGATTAAATAAGATAGCAAAGAAATTACTCATACGCCTAGTAAGCCCGATTAATACATATTACATCTTAATCACATTTTAAATATATAATTAAATATAAGCAATACATTTTAAGACCATTGAGCAGATGGGAATATTAAAACCTATGTCAATAGTTTTTAAAAACTAAGCGTCAACACTGCGTATGAGTGATTATTTCCTTAACCATCATTAAATTAATATACAAAATATATTCATAATATACATATTTTAGGTAGTTTTTTCACGAGGTCTAAAATAAAACCCATATTATAGAATAATATGATTTTAAACTGCCCATTAACATTAACAGGGTCCACTCTAGTGCATATGCAACAGCGGCAGAGACAGAGGCAGCATGTTAATAACAGACGCCTCGAAATAATTTTTTTCAGGTTATTTCTGACGCGTTAACACGGCTCGGAACCACTGGAAGTCGAAGCAATTGGACTCCACGGCAAGTCAGTTGGCCAAGATCGCGCGAGAGGCTTAGACACACAGACAGTAGTGGTCCAGTAACTCAGTGACTAGAGATTCAGATTCAGATCGTTCGCACTAACTGATCGAGTAAATATATAGTGAACCGAACCCTGGGAAATGTGCGAAATCACCACCTGACTTTGAGGCAACATCAGAGCTCCCAGCATTCAACCACATCAAATTGGTAAGCCTTTTTTGGCCGACAAAAGAAAGTTGAGCAATTCACATTGATAGAATGTCAAAATTGTCAATGAAAGTCGGCGTTTTCAGGATGGTTATCACAACAGTTTTGGATAAATTATAAGTGCAAACTGTTTGATGAAAAGTTCGTAAATCCAATGTCATTGCTATCTGTATAACACATTTCCCTTTCGATAAATCAATATAATATATATTTTTGGCTACGTTTAATAAGGAAAAGTTCAGGTGTTAATTCCATTACCATAGAGAAAGTTCTTAAGCTCGAACGTTGACCGACTTACAAACATTCCATTAATTCAATTATATTTAAAGAATTAGGAAAATTAATCAAATGAATTATATTAAATATTCAGAGATTAAAAGTTCAAGACTGACCGTCATAATTAGTAGTTTGTCAAAAAAAAACATTTTCTTCCCACTTACATATTTGTAGTATTGTGCTAACATTCATTTAATTGACTGCAAACAAGTTTAGAATGATTGTTAAATTAAAGTTAGTTAGTGGACCTGTATCCAAAGTCTAATAATCATTATTTATACATTTAGTTCTCTGGTAACACTACATTTCATTGAGCCATTTTAAAATGCTCGATTGTAGAATCTAGACAGCATTGTAATACCATAAGATTTAATGAGTTTTGAAACGAAAATGATTTGCTAGAAGCGCGATGCAGCGAGCAATTTAAGCGAATTACGAGAAACCAGTTGTTCAGGTGCAAAACCACTCGAGATTTCGGGGTCAGCGGGGCCTTCAACTTGGTCACTCCCCTCTTGAGATCTTGGGATCTACTCTCTGGAATTATTTCTTTTGTACCCTATCCCTTTTGGAGTAAGCCATAATATAAACTTTCTTTTCTCTTCTCTCACTCTTTTGCAGAATCTGAACCGAAGCGCCACCTAAAACATAGAGAATCAGCATCGAATCACAATCGAATCACTATCGAATCATTATTGATTTGATCGTTTAGCTAGCTATGTCGGAGGCTGCACGGCCGCCAGGATCAGTACCAGGATCAGGATCAGTATTTCCACCTGGCTTCGATCCCATCGCCGAATCGGTCGAGAAAACCCTGTGCTTTCGTGGCTTCTTGGCCTGGGCAGTACTGATTCTTCTGATCGTCCTTGGCATCGCGATCTTCATGTGGCTTCTGCGCAAGTGCATCCAGGGACCGGCCTACCGAAAGGCCAATCGAATCGATGGCAAGGTGGTGATCGTTACCGGTTGCAATACGGGCATTGGCAAGGAGACAGTTCTGGAGCTGGCCAAGCGAGGTGCCCGCGTCTATATGGCATGTCGGGATCCCGGACGTTGCGAAGCTGCCCGCCTGGAGATCATGGATCGCAGTCACAATCTACAGCTATTCAATCGCACCTTGGACCTGGGTTCCCTGCAGTCGGTGAGGAACTTCGTGGAGCGCTTCAAGGCCGAGGAGTCCCGACTGGATCTGCTGATAAATAATGCCGGAATAATGGCTTGTCCGCGAACCCTAACGGCCGATGGTTATGAGCAGCAGTTCGGAGTGAATCATCTGGGGCATTTCCTCCTGACCAATTTGCTATTGGATCGCCTGAAGCACAGTTCGCCCAGTCGCATTGTGGTGGTCAGCTCGGCTGCCCATCTGTTTGGTAGGATTAATCGAGAGGATCTGATGAGCGAGAAGAACTATGGCAAGTTCTTCGGCGCCTATAGTCAATCGAAGTTGGCCAATATCATGTTTACCCGGAAATTGAGCACGATCCTAAAGGATTCGGGCGTGACTGTGAACTGTTGTCATCCGGGTGTGGTTCGCACTGAGCTGAATCGGCATTTTTCGGGTCCCGGATGGATGAAGAGCGTCCTGCAGACGGGATCCCTGTACTTCTTCAAGACCCCAAAGGCGGGGGCCCAGACCTCGCTGAGACTGGCATTGGATCCCAAGTTGGAGACCTCGACGGGGGGTTACTACTCGGACTGCATGCGCTGGCCCCTGGTTCCCTGGGCTCGGAACATGGAGACCGCCGACTGGCTATGGCGGGAAAGTGAAAAGCTGGTGGGTCTGCCGCCATTGGAGCCACCACCAACCAACCAAAATCAAAATCAAAGCCAAAATGCAACCCAAAACGGTAATGGTACTACCACCCAAAATGGTAGTGCCAATGGTAGTGCCAGTTCCGGAACCCGGGAAATGCAGTCTGTCGAAACGGTGGTGGTCAATCGTTCGTAGTCGTAGTTCAAAAGTCCTTGAGGAAAGGGTTCAACACAGTGCAGACCTTCGCTCTTAATTTATTCCCCATAATATTGCGTGTTTGAGTACCCTTGGGAAAAGAGCCCATATTCAATCGAAAGTCGAGTTCGGAACGAGGTCTCTGATTTTTCTGGTAGAGAAATATAATATTTAAGACACTTTTTTTTTTACTTTTAATACAAAATTTGTTATAGACTTCTTTTAATATCCCAAAATAAACTTCTGAACTCTCTTATGAAATTATTCAAAGATTTCATTACTAAAAGAGAATACATACCTACATACATAGGTTACATACATATGACTTGTAAAATATATATTCGATATAAACTTGGAATTTGAAGAATTTCGACAGCCACTTTTCCACATTTCCCAAGGTATCAGAGTCTTCGGTTTTCGAAGTTAGCTTTTTAATACTCTTACACATTTTTTTTAGTTTTGTTCTGTACATAATTTAAGCGAAAGAAAACCCATTAAAATAAAAGTTAAGCCTGACATGCAATCTCTTTGACTCTGCTTTTTTTTCTTTCTTCTCTTTGCATCTTTTTCTTGCCCCTTCCTTACACTCAAAAAAAAGAAAAACAATAACAATCAGCATAAAGCGAAAAATTTACGACAACAAAGCGAAATCAACGGTCGATGCCACTGCACTTTTGTGTGCGAGGGAGAGGACAATATGTGGTGGAGAGATGGCTAAGAGGGAGGGGGAAAGGGAAGGGAAGAAGAGAGCGTGAGTAGGTGAGTAAGGCAGGTGAGTGCGAGAGCGAGTGAGTCAGACGGTCAGTCAGTCACTTCGTTGGCGCACAGTGGGCCAAATAGGTGTAATTAAATGCAAAAATATTGTACCCGTACACGCAAAAAATAAACATTCGGAGAGAATTGTACAAATTCGCCAGTGATTTGGAAAGAAAGCGATTTATCTAAGAACATAAATCAGAAAAATTAGGTAAATTGAAATAAACATATCTTACTAAAAAGAAATGAACAAATATTACTTGTTTTCCTCATACTTGAAAGAGCACAAACAATTATACACCTATTAAACCCACTGTGCACCCGTTCGCTCATCCACATGCCATTAGCATTAACGAAAATCACAAAAAGCGGGTGGGAGCGAGAGGGGGCGAAGGTGCGAGGGAGGGGGAGCAGTGCAATTAAACCCATGAATGCCCGCGGGGGTCGTTCTGGTGCGCTGGCAATCGGGGTGTGCCAAAAAAGTGAAAATCGGAAAACCCCAACAGATCAATTAGCCTCGGAAAATCTAAATGTAACGCTGTAATTCATAGGCTTTTAATGGGCCTGCTCTAGAAAATTATACTTTCATACTGCTTGGGTGAGGTACAAAGTATTATACCTATTTCGAAACTCTCATTATTAATTTCTTAACTTATAATTTAAGAAAAATGTTTCTTACTTTACTTTTAATTAAACACTGCTAGATCACTAAAATTCCCAACTGGTTATGTCATTACATTTTGAGTTTCATTCATTACAGAAACAAATAAATTTGAAAAAGGGAAAAAAGGGTTAAGGGAAGCCGCTTCAATTACACGAAAAATTGCAATGGAAATTTCCACTCGTGAATGAGTGTCTTTTGATTGCGTGCCACCCCCTTTGCCGCCCAGTCAAACCCCCGAAACAGCTGTTGCATTGGCGAAACCTCGGCGCCCAATGAATTTGATCGATAAAAGGCGGAAAATGAAAGGCGAGAAACGCGGGGAAAACTTTTGTAAAATGACGAAATGGTTGGAAAATGCTTGACAAGCAGCAGCAAAAACAAAAAAGTAGTTTGCAGTTTGAGGGATTGGGTAATAAAGCAAAATCTAAACAGGTGTTTTCCCGGGGGAACCATTACCATAAATGCCACCCAAAATACTATGTCATTTCACTTGAATTTGAGCATTTCGAAATGACCGGAATTTTCCAGAAATTTCTGCTAGCTTTTTTGCCTATATGCAATCAAATGGGTTTCAATCAAATTGAAACAATACAATTTCAGGCAATCATTAAATTAAAGCTGCATGGAAAAGCAATTTAGAACTGTTATTCAAAACTGAAAGGAATTCAAGAATTTTTTAACAAATATTATAAAAGATGGTTTTAGTTTTTTTTAGTTTTTGAACTTTGTATTTCCTTAAACCAGCGTAAAGTCGTTTAAAATGTGATGATGGGACTTGGAAATCAGATAGTCTTAACATTGATAAACCAAAACTAAGACCTTCTTTAAAGCACGTTTGGTTATTTCAGCTAGTCTTCCCCTACAAACTCGAAATTAGAACCGATATGACAATGGAACGTTCAAGAAGCTAACGGCTCATTCATGTGTAAACAAAAATTACTCATAGCTATAGCTTTTCGATCCGTGCCCAGCTCAAGTCATCGATGATCGTATAGTTGAAGAAATCTGAAGTCCTTTTTTTATGGGGTAATTCGCGGAAAGTGTACGATAATAGTAGTGGGCACTCATTTCAACCTACCGCAATTCCCCTATCAATTTATAAATATTTGCTCATATACCAGTTGGTTATCTTGTTATTAACAGAAATAGAAATTTCTTATATAAAGTTTTGTATATATTTCGAAAAAAAAAAACATTTTAAAGTTACTCTAGAGCTGTATAATTTGTTAACAGCTTTAATTGAAAAACTTAAATAATTCGTAATACATTCTGATGCAATTGCCATTCATTCATCTGAACGGAAATGTGATTGCTACGCTAAGCACAAGTTGTCACAGATTTGAATTTACCCCCCGATCAGAAATAGATGATTGAATGGGTAACGGAACCCCCATATAAGGTATACTACTTTTGTTCCCTTTGTACTTTGTACCCTCCTCTGACGCAATCGACTTGGGATATTTAGATTGCAATCTCGGGTCTCATGTGATAGTGCGTCATTAACCCTTCTCCCACTCAACCCAACTATTTGTGTTTACGTAGATGACTTGAGTATCTTAAATGCCAGAAAGGGCTTTAAATTAGATGATAAGTTTAGTGCAATTTCACAATAAAATAGGAAATTATTAAATGTTTTATTTGAAAAATTAATTTCACAGATATTTACTGATGTAGGATAAATGTTTAAACATTTTCTACTAGTGTCTATTAGGTAAACAGTTAAATATGGCTAAATAAATATTAGCTATAGGGTTAAGCGGGCAAAAACTTTCCATTCATGGGAATTCGCTGAATGATCTTCAATTGGCTGTCGGCTGAGTCAGATACGAGCTTTTCCGACATCGCCGATCGATCGTCAATCGGCGATAATTGGTTCAAGGTCGTTTTAGGGGGTGTCAAGTGAGAAAACGAGAAAACAATGGCCAAATCGCTAAATGGCAGCCGAATTGCTTGAACTCTGAGTGCAATTTCCACATTTAGCAGCTCTAATTTTAGATGCGAGAGGCGCTGGCGAATTTTTTTAGTGACCACCGATCGCCGCCAGAAGCAAAAATTGCTTGGCGACGTGACAAATGCAGTGGCGAAAATAGTCTCGCCGATTTCCCTGACATCTTCCTCACGACAGGGCACGTCTTAATGTCTTCAAAGCGGGGAAATGGGGTTTACCCAGTGATTTAGATTTATACAGCGTCGTGTGAAAACAAAATCATCATTAAACATTTCCTCATGGGTCTTGCACAATTAAATTAAGAATAAGAGGGTTTTTTTAAATAGATTGATATAAACATAATTAAACAAACAAACTGTAAATGCTTAAATATATTATGATATTCACTAAGAAACATTCATTAAAATCTTTCTTTACATAAATCAAAACTAATTGTTTAAAATATTTATTAGATCTACCAATACTTTTAACTGGCATTTCAAATGGCCCGCCCAATTGTCAGCGTTGCCACCGCTCGTAACTTATCGATTGCCACGCCGATAGTACAACCGATAAATAAAAATACCAAAAACGCAAGAATGCACTAAATAATCCGTCACGCGGCGGGCCAGACCGCATGCAGCTCTGCTTTTTTCCACCATCTTGGCCGAAGTTGCCACCAAAAATAAAATTGTATATTAAATTCGCATAGTGTTGACTATTGTGGAAAAAAACCCCGAGCGAAAGAGCCGCCAAAAAGAAGTTGCCGGAGCAAGCAGGCGGGGATTGGATTTGGATTGGATTTCGGATTCCGCTTCCAGGCGACTGTGGCCAATAGGTTCCAAGGGAGCGAAAGAGACAGCGCGAGAGTGCGAGACAAGAGGAGAGGAGAGGGAAGTGGAAGTGGAAAGAGGAGCTGTCAGCCGGGAAAAGCGAAAAGTGGAAAAGTGACGAGGGACGAACCTGTCCTGTCAAAGTTCTTTTCAATTCAGCAGCTTCCCGCAGCCGGACGTACTTACTCCGCACATACCTAAGCCCCAGCCGAAATCCCAACCCAAAATGAATGCCAAGCGTGTGAAGTACGCCACGGTGAAGGAGGAGGCCGTGCTCATCCAGCACGATCCCGAGGTGGAGGAGGAGGAGGAGGAGGAGCAGCAGCTGGAGGAGCACCACGACCATGAGCACCACGACGACGATGGCCAGGAGACGCACTACACCTATGCCTACGCCACCGCCGACGACGATGACACCGAAACGGCGGTGGTCACCCTCAGCGATCGGGAGCACGAGGCCCTGGCCAATGCCCAGGAGGTGATCATCGATGAGAACGGCCATGCGGTGACCCTGCAGCAGCTGGTGGAGAACAGCACCGTCGAGGAGGTGGAGACCATCGAACAGGGCGACGGGACGCACACCATCCTGCACATTGTGCCCAATATGCACCACGACGAGGAGGTCGAGGACGGCGACGCCGACGAGGACGAGGAGGACCTGGAGGACGGCGAGGAGCTGGACCACGACCACGACCATGACGATGAGATCGTCACCGTGGAGCACGAGGAGGGCGAGGAGGACGACGACGAGGTGGGCTCCATCGTCTTCGAGGGCACCATCGACCAAGCCGAGCAGGATCCGCACTCGCGGAACAAGACCTTCTACTGCCCCAACTGCGGCAATTGCTACAGTGCCGCCGGCTCGCTGAAGCTCCACATGCGCGCCTGCCTGCGCCAGAGGAACGAGGTGTCCGCCGAGG
Organism: Drosophila lutescens; assembly: GCA_037075285.1. Taxonomy (NCBI): domain Eukaryota; kingdom Metazoa; phylum Arthropoda; class Insecta; order Diptera; family Drosophilidae; genus Drosophila; species Drosophila lutescens. Next base: position 586,928 of record JBAMCF010000314.1, read on the forward strand.
ACCGCAAGTGCAAGGTCTGCAGCAAGGTCTTCAATTCGGTGGCCTACCTCAAGGAGCACATGATGCGGCACACGGGCGAGCAGCCCTATCGCTGCACCCGCTGCTATCGCAAGTTCGTCGAGGAGTCCAAGTACACGGCCCACATGGAGTCGCACAAGCACCAGGACAAGCTGGAGGCCGAGGCGGTGGCCCTGGCCGCCCAGCATGGCGGCAAGAAGGTGGTGGTCAAGGAATTCGAGTGCGCCTTCTGCTCGCAGAACTTTACGGTCGTCTTCGATGTGGGCCAGGTGAAGCGTCGGTATGCCTGCGATGCCTGCCGCGACAAGTACTCCAATGCGGAGGCACTGCGCCAGCACAAGCAGCAGGTGGAGGAGAAGCGCGAATTTAGCTGCGAACGCTGCGGCCGGAAGTTCGTCTTCGAGGGCTTCCTGCAGCGCCATTTGCCCACCTGCGATGGCAGCATCAAGCGGCGCCGGGACATGAAGTAGAGGCGGCCCCAGCGTGATGCCAACTGGCGGCGACGGCAGCAGCTGGAGCAGGAGCAGGAGTCGCCGCCGCCAGTTCGTTACGTTGTTATCAAGCAGGAGGAGGATGATGATTAGGATGAGAAGGAGGAGTAGGATCACCAGGAGCTTCTGATTATGTTTGCCTGAAGGAGTATCCACTTAACCAGATGGAGCAGCTGCTGGCCATCTACACACCACACACACACACACACGCGCTTTTTTTTGGGGCCTCAACATCTTTCTTCAACCAATTCCAAGGGAGAGCGCCTTTCTTTTACCTATTTGTAAACACACACACAACCCAAACCCACATGTTATAATTTGATTTTTTCGGCCACCTTTACGGCTTTAAAAGAAAGATGATTGAGATGAAATGATCAGCGGTCGTTGGACACGCACGGATGGCGATTATGGCCAATGTATAGATATATATTACTTACTTTTAATTACGACTACTTAATGATAGAGCCCCCAAACCACCCGCTATTGTGTAATAACCCAAAAAAAAACAAAGCAAAAACCTTATAATGCTGGCACACAAAAACGCGCGTCAAATCGATGTTGAATTCAATAAAACACTAAATCAAGAACCCTTCTATTGCGATTTCTATAAACCCAGATTAAGTATAATTTGTTAATGTTATATATAGTCATTTATATATATTTTTACCCATATGCTAAGTTTTAAAAAACAAGATTTTGGATTACCTGCTTATTTTTCAATTAAATATTTTTTTTATAAACCAAAATGTTTCGCCCCTTTTTACCATCATAAGCTTAAGTTATAAGTTTCCATTTATTGTGAAGTTTGGATTTTGCGCTTATAATTTCAATTAAATGTCTTTTCCATAAACAAACCAAGTGGGATTCCCCGCAAACCCTCGATATTTGGCCATTTTTGAGCACTGCTCTTCGAACATTTTTGCAGCTGGACGGCAACGCCCCCGTTTGTCCAACGAAACCTCTGGTAACCTCGGTGCTCCAATCCAAAAAGGACAAAACACACGGAATACAGCCAATCTGACATTATAATTGGGTGATATTTTAGCACTTAGGCGGCGGATCTACTAACAAAAAAAGATGGAGGAGGCTTAGGCATTAACTAGATTTAGGACCAGAGCTTCAGGTGGGCACGCTTGGCGTACGACTTCCAGTCGGAGTGGGCGTAGAACTCCTTGAAGATGGGCGTCACCAGGGTGTCCTCGGGCAGGGTCTTGAAGACGGGCTCGCCGTACCAGGTGCCCACCTCCCAGCCGGGCACGTTCTTCATCAGCTCGGCCTCCTCGTCCCGGTTGCGGCGCAGCTGGCGCAGGAACTCGCGATCCCTCTCGGCCACCAAAATGGGGAATATCACATTCTGGGCGGAGCGCATCTCGATCTCGTCGCGCTTCACCTTCTTGGCGGTCAAGTAGTAGATTCCCAGGCCGACGGCCGTTACGGCCACATAGCTGCCGATCATGGTGAAGCCTTGGCACATCGACGGGCGGACATATAGGACCTGATTATACAGATATTCCAGCGGATAGCTCACCTGTGAAGTAGCTCTTGGGCGGCACGCGGGCAAAGGGGATCTTCTTGTAGCCGCCCGGCGGTGGCAGGTCCTGTTTTGGGGGGCAATGCGGCACGGCCGTCGCCATGTTGACTCCTCCTGTGGATTATCAAATATTTAGGTCGGCTGTGGCCCTGGCAAAACCAGCACTTACGCTCGATTAAAGGGAAAAAACCTCTCGAAAAGTTAAAAAAATTACGTATTTTGCATAACACCTAGTGATGTAAGTTTGTCGATTTCACGCAGTTTTCTTCGATATCGATTGGTTTATATCGAGGGTTGACCACCGCTGAATGTGGTAGGTGTACTCGCTAACTGGACAGGAATATTTGAAATAATATCTAGTTTTCAAGCTATTGATTTCAGAACTTTCATTTGTATTATTAAGATTTTGATGGAATTTACGTTTTCGTTTTTCTTTTAATGCCTTGTTTTTTTTATTATAAATGAATATAGAATTTTGTTAATATTTATGTGGTTCTGAAATTCGTCATGAAATTTTCAACGATTATTAATAGTTCAATCGATGCCAAATCTAGTTTTACTGGACTCACTTTCCTGTCAAAGTATTTAAATTTCTTACATCACAAGATTTTAAACTCCTTTGAAAGAGGGAAAGCAAAGTCAGAAAAGTTTCTTCACTCTTTATACAATCAAAGGACTCATGTTCGTCCTTCGCCTTTTAAACGCCTCTGCGAGGCATTATTTTTGGATGCAACATCGTTCCTTGGCCAAAAAGTCAATTTGGGACGCCAAACCCTTTGGCTTTCAACGTTTGCGCTCCAAGCAGGAAGATGATACTACAGGCCAACTGAAGGAACAGCAGCAGCCGAAGCCTGAAACCTTGGGAAAAGTCTCGGAAGCGCATGTGAGTTTTTTCAAAAGAACCGTTTGTTCTATTGTGTTTGGGGGTTCAGAAAGGTCGAGTTACAGAGCTCTTTAGTCTTCAGTGTTTTTCCCGTAAAATATTAGCTCTTTGTTAAAAAGTCGCTAAACATAAACAATGTGTTTTAATTTGATCTACACCTTTTGCTTAAAATATTTTTGTACCAAGGACATAGTTTACCAGGAATAACAATAACGGTAAAATGTAGCGTGAAAAAAGCCGAACTATCAACACTGATTGGGGGTGTGAACAAGAGTTAAAACGCGAATTTTGAATGAAAATGGCCAAGTTGTATTGGCAAGAGTAAACCCCTTATTTAACCTACAAATCTAAAGCTTTAAAATTTGTAAGAAACACCCGTAAACGGGGTAATTAAATTTAAAGCGTGGGTGTGTCGGGTGCCAGCCCACCTTTAGTGTGACCTTGCATCGGGTAAGCCGAAAACACCGCTGCGTGGGAATTAGCGGGTGTGTGTGTATTTTTCAACGGCCCGTGGAAATGCGCGCTTGGCGGGCAACATTCAGTTGCCGCGCAGCTGCTAGACGAGAAACCCACGAAAAGAACACTTCACTTCCAGGAAAAAGGAGGAGGCAATTTTTTTCTGTGTGTGTCTGTGTTTTTTCTCAGTGCGAGAGAGGGATTTTCTTCTAGCCAAGGCGAAAGTGTTTTTCTTCTACCCGCAGTACCGTACGTAATCGCATTGCCATGTCGCTCTACCGCATTTCCGCACGCAAATTGACCGAGGCACAGGTGAGTTTCCACTTGGATTTTTGTTCAGTGCATATTCCCTAGATTCCCACTTCCTTTTACGCCCTTTCCTCCTTCCCTCCCCTTCCGCTTTGATAACTGTAAAGTGTGTCGCTTTTGTTGTCAACACCTTCTCCTGCTGCTGCTGCTGCTGCTTCTTCTTATCCTACTCCTACTCCTTCCCGCTCTTCTTCTTCCACGCACGTCACGCTGGTATTAAAAAAAGAAGAATTTCCAGCCATGTGCTTGCGATTAAGAAACTTTATTCGCTTCATTGTTGTTGGCAAATGATAAGTGCCCCTGCGAGTGTGTGCTCGTATATACACAAGTATGTGTGTTTTGTTCTAATACATTACATAATCGCCAAATGAAATTCGCCCAATTTCTTTTTTTTGGCAACATCGAACTGCCTCTATAAATAAAACTCTCTGTTTTTTCGGGTTTAACGAACTCTTCTCCTCGACCCGCCCAATTTCTGTAGATTTTTTGGTAAATTTCCACAAGTCCGGCTTAAGTTTTTTTTTTTTACCTTACCTTATTCTTGTAAATTTACAACAACAAAAACAAATGCCACGGCGCAGACCAAATAAAAGAGAGTAAGAGAGAGGAGAGCGGAGAGAGTAAAAAACAAAAGAGAACCATTTTCCCCTCTACTCTCTTCTGTTCCGTATTTCCCATGCGTGTCACGTTATTGTTGTTGTTGCCAAAAAAAAAAAACACAAGCATCTCTTTCTGGCAAAAGAGAAGTGTCCGCCGAATGACCTTAAAGCAAAAGGAGGAGCATCACGCCCACTTCCACTCAACACCACCCACCGCCCACCGGCAACGATGCACACTTGCAATGTGTCTGGATTGCATAATGCTAAAAAAAGAAACCGAAAAGAAGGAATTTGCGATTTGATAATTGAAAAATCAATATCACACACACGCAGAGTCGGCTTTGCACACATACATACACACGAAAAAGGGCTCGCAGGACGAGCCTCCTTTTGTTTTTTTTCGGGGGTGTTTTTCGTTTTGTTCGAGCCGCGTTGGGTAATATTTTTTATACCGGGAAAAAATTACGGTCATTTCGCAAAACTAATTCGTTTTTTTTATTAAGCTAAGCTTAATACCACAGTTTAAGTTTGAATAATTCCAAAAAAAATATTGTTTCTAAATTCCATAATTATAAAAAAAATCTTTAAAAAATTAAACTAATTAAACTTCCATAACAAATAACATAGACAAAAAAATACAAATATTATTATTATATTTTTAAAAAATGAAAACAAATCTTTTATTTCTCACCGTGTAGATTTGGCAAATGTTATGCACGCTCCCCGATTCTTGTTCTTCCTATTCTGCCGACGCTGGCAGAGTGCCAAAAAAAATCGCGCTGACGTCGGCAGAGGCATTTTAGTTAATTTTTTTCTCTTTTACTTGTTTTGTCTATAAATAATTGCTGTAAATGTTAAACTATATACGGTTTTTTTCGCAATTAGCTTAATTTGTATATGGTTTAATATTCAGACTTCCCTTTTTTTCTCAGTGTTCAGGCCAAAAAAAACTTTTTATTCGCGTTTGACGTAGCACAACGAATTGGCAACACGCGAAATTTTTTATCGCCTCTTCGCTAATACGTCACAAATCGTGACGATTCTTACGTAACGCCCACGGCCCTTTTTCAAAACAAACTAAGAGAGAGAGAGAGAGTAGAAAGTAAAGAGAGTGTGCAGATAGAGAGGGCGTGTAAAAAAAACACAGAAAGGAAGGAAATAGTAAACAGATGATCAAGCGATTGCATAAGAGCAAATGCATAATTTATACCCTGTATAAGTATGTACACATCATTTGTGTATTAAGTTTTACGGCCGCAGCGGATTTTTTCGTTGATTAGGGAATCTAAATCGGGACTTTATGACCAGTGGGCAAAGCTCAAGTGGACCCATTTCCACCTGGACGGCTTCGGATTACCAATCCTGAATTCTAGTTATGCGCCGAGATAACGCCGCTTAAACGGGCGTCATGGAAAGTTTGAGGGTCCCGAGATACGCGAGATAAAGAAAAGGGGGCCCCAAATCATCGCATCGATGGGAGGGAGACCTATTATCATGTGAGGTATTTCGCCACAAAACTTCCATCGTCCATCTACCACTTGTTCTTAACTCACTTTGGGCATTATATAAATAGATAAAACCCTATGGAGATTGTACTCCCACTTTATCCTATCATATCATAAATAATAAATAAATATTACCATTTCGTATCTATAAAACTATGCTTTCTGTTATCAGCATTGGGTTTTTCTCACCAATAAAAACTTTATTAGGCAAAAACCTACATGTTACATACATTGTACTTCTTATATGCTAAACAATTTACACAAGTTTAATAATCAACCGATGGCAGTACCTATTAATTTTACAATAATATGTTTTAATCTCAGAGTTATGCAATATAAATGTCACCTTGTCGACGGGACAACAGTCCATTGTTAAAATGCATCTATTGAATGCACATATTCAAAACAATCTTAAGCGATGTGGCCGAATTAAATCAGGGGGCAAAATATCAGTGTTGCTGATAATTTATTGTTCTTTTGCCTCAACCGCCTCGATCCGCAAAATGCCCCGCCCCTATCTCCATATATATATAAACCCCCTTTTTCGACCTGATAAGCGTGACAAATTTGCCGCTGGGCACATGATCGGTAGACGTCGCCATATCGCTGATAAAGCGGACACGCAAAGCCCCCCAACCAACTGGTGGGAATGAGGTGTTAACTCAATCAGTACTTTTTTTTCCCTCTTCTTTTTTTTATTATTATTATTTTGTTCGTGATAAAAACACGGCCAAATATTTGTGTTTATATTTAGGCGATTTCGCAATGCGCAAATGAGCAGGGCTCCACTTGCAAATTTGTCGTCAGAGAACAAATAAACAACGGATTTGAGGGCGAGCTTAAAAGATACAAATGTATCTGAATGATTGATGGGGTGGGAAAAAAAGTTTAAACCAGGGGCTACAAAGAAAACCAAATGTTATTTTTAAATAAATAACAACTTTTTTTGTAGAACCGGAATCGAACCGAAGTAATGTGCAAATTAGTGTCTGTTTACGACGCATACCCCGTAATTTCTCGCAAAAAGCCCCATTATGATCTTCGCTTAGTCAGAACTTTTACAGCTTTTAAATGACTGAAGGGAAAAATCCGACCCGGCAACAAGAGTCGTCGTTTTAAAGTTGTTGGCTCAACTGATCCGAACCAAACCGAGCCGATTTGAGTTAAGTTGAGTGCCGGGATTACGTCACGCGGTACTTTCAATGCGATGCGATTGTGCGATTTCTGTTTACTTTCGGCGTCTGTGGCGGGAGACACAATAAAAAGTATAGAGAATGGCAAACTTAATTAAGACGATTAACTCGTAGTGCAATTATTAGACAACTGACAAGCGGTCTCTAATAGCGGGAATCATCAAACCGAATTGAAAACGTCACGCGAGGCAAGGAGAAACCAAGGTTCTACCCCTTTGAAACCCCCCCCTCCACCTACCTACCAGTCCAATACCAATCCCATCATAGTGAGATCAAACCGTTCTCGTGATGATCATTTAAAAGCCATTAAATTGCAGTACAGTGATGGCTCAGTTGCATGGAGTTAATTGCGAATTTATATTGTTCAAATCGTTTATATTATACAATAGAAAAACTACACAAATTGGCTTATTCAATTATAAAAAAAATTTTTTTTTTTACATTTTATAGGTTAGATATGCAAATATCATTTTAACCTTTAATTGTAATGGTTTAATTAAAACCTAAAAAATGCATTCTTTCAAATATTCTGTAAGATTTGCAACCAAAAGTAAAGTCTTACTGCCGAGGCATCACTGTACCAGTCTGGGGTTGTGAAAACACTCGATTCCATCTCCATCTCGACACGGGGTCATCGGCGGCTCACCTCGATGACAACTCTGCCGCTCTGTTCTCGAGGCTTTCCCGGCTTTTTCAAGGTTCTACGTTTCTACAATATATAGTATATATAGTATATAGTACTTGTTGCATAACCCCTGGAACATTCGATCATTTGGGGCGGAAAGAGGCGAAAGGAAGTCTGGCGGCGCCGTCAAAACACGCGACTCCGCTTTCGCTTCCTTGATGACAACGCAACCTACGACTAAGTATAAGACTAACGACTACGACTACGACTAGTTAGACATGCGATAATTGCCGGCGCGTGAGACCTTGAAACTCATTTGGATTACTTTGCCATTCGGCTTATCAGCAGATGAACGCGCGCCTCTGCGCCAGATAATGGGCTCTCAAATTGTATACAAATGTATTCGCATTCCCAACTTGAGGCTCATTTTCAAGTACCTCCCTCCAAAAAAAAAAATGAAGCATAATGATTAGATAGCAGAGGGCTTTGTATGGTACGGTATGTCCACAGTGCACAGTGGTTCGTGGTCATTGGATTTCAATTCGATGTGTCAAGTGTTATGCAAGCCTTTCTCCACAGACCGCACACTTGACAGCTCAATTAGCATTTCCTTCGGTGGGATGTATGGATATATTGTCGTTTTCTTTGCGGTTTACGGTTTACCACCGGCAACAAAACGACGTTTTTCTCGATTTTATGGGTTTCCGATTTCACACTACACTGGAAAAGCATATCAAGTGTTTTTAACTACTAGTACTTCTAATTTCCAGCGAATGGCGATTTTTCCATAGATATGATATGTTATTTTCTTTATCGTTATTTAACAAAAAAAATCTTTCGGAGGAGGTTGCTTAGGTATCTTATAGCTTAGTTAGTTTCCACACATTTATTCTCCCAGTGCCTCTTTTGTGGTAACGGAAACCCACATTTGCGGTTGACAACCAACTTTACTTACCAAACCGCCCCCTTTCCGCCTTTTTCCCAACGATATCAACCTGTTTTCGGTACGCTACTCTCGGCTATTATCGGGTAATTAGTATGCACATCGAAAATACTTTTTATCAATGAATTTGGGGCTTTATGCTCAAGAGAAAACCAAAACCGGTCGCTTGCGGATCGCTCACAAATCAAATGGTCCGCAAATCATGCAATTCAATTTTGCAGGCGGCGCCACAAGTTCACTTGGTTAATTGAATTTGTTGACCCACTGGCCGCGCAACCAGAAAAAAAAGGAAAACAAAAATACATATATACAAATAGAGGAAAAAGGGGGCTTTGTACGGCTGTCAATCAGAAATAAAATCGCACTTTGCGCCTGCCGAGCGGTATGGGAATTGAAATTGGACCCTCGAGTTGGGGCTTGAAACGCGGCTCGGAATCCCATTTCCATTTCGTTTCGTTTTATTTGACAAATGCCAACGCGTGGCAAGAGATCACCAGGGGCGGCAGGGGCGTTCTGGGAAAAGGGGGGCTTCAAATTTGAATTTTTTTTTGTTTATTCCGAAAATAAATATGGCGGCTATCTTTATTAGAACTAGTTAATACTAGGTATATGATACATAAACTTAAGGACTATTTTTCTATACGATCTTTAGATCACAAAAATATGATCAGATATTAAAGAGCCCCCTGAACTTAGCTCCAAAGTAAACAAAAATTTTTTTTGTTTTTTTTTTTTGAGTTCTGAAGAAAAGAAACCTTTGATTGATTCAGGTGTTGTAGGCAGGCGGTGGTGGTTCAGTGAACCGGCAATCAAGTTGAACTGAATTAAATGTGCCGCAAAGTTCGTCAAACCCCCGGGGAACTAGTTCGTTGACGCACCGCCAAAGTTGAGTCATGGTTCAAAATGTTGAAATGTTGACATAGCGACCGAGTGCAACGTTATCAGCTGGGCTCAGACTGCCACACAGACGAGGAGTACGTGCGATTTGCATTTCGCCTTGTACTTGAAAGCGCCGTTCAATGACGGGCAAAAAACGTACGATTGCAATCGATCGATAGCATTGATCGGAAGTGCTTGTGCTTGTGAGCTTGTAAGCCAGGCTTTGGATAATTAGTGGGATTTTTTAAATGCCCTGTGGGTCTAGCAATTTAGTTCCTATCCTATGAATCCAATGAAATTTCTTGGATTTCTTAAACACTCAGACGATAGCATCGACATTTTGATACATATAACGATTGTATTTGATTAGTATCCTCTTATTTCATACTTATTAATCTCAATAATACTTATCATATATCTCATAATTACGATATAATTAAAATTTCCAAGATTTAATCAAAATATTCAGACGATAGATGTGGATACTTCGATAGACAATTAACGATTATTTTCTTTTGATATCAAACTGAAAGTAAAATGGTTATGATATACCTTCTTTTTGTTCAAACTTCAAAGGAAAACTCTAGAGGTCGTTGACTTGATGAGCCATCAACAAGTTCTTGAAAACAGTGTAATTTTATTGTTTACTTTCAACTGTTCTTATGTTTAATTTGAACAGAAAATATTACAGTCTTTCCCATGGTTTGTTTGGTTTATTTGACACTGTTTATATGTTTGCTTTAAGATCGTATTTAATTTGGTCAGAAAATATAACAAGTATGTTTGTTTTCAAGAGGTTTCTTTGTTTAGGTCATTACTGATTCATTCCCCGTAAACCCAAATAAAATGATTAACCAAAGTGTTTTTGTTTATTCGCTTAAAGTCCCCCAGAATAAATCCCCCACTGAATCACTGACTTCTTATGAACAAAACCCCCCAGACAAGGCCCCATACTCACCCAGATTTCGTACGTTCAATCCATTCCAGAAACTGCCAAATGTGGGAGCCTACGTTCGCATGATCTCCGCCGATGGCAAGAGCCTGCGCGACGTGCTGACCGCCAAGGTGCCCCAGGAGCAGGAGCGCGTGAAGAACTTCCGCAAGCAGCATGGCGCCACCAAGATGGGCGATACGACCATCGACATGATGTACGGCGGCATGCGCGGCATCAGGGCCCTGGTCACCGAGACCTCGGTGCTGGACGCGGACGAGGGCATCCGCTTCCGCGGGCTCTCCATTCCCGAGTGCCAAAAGGTGCTGCCCGCCGCCGATGGCGGCACCGAGCCCCTGCCCGAGGGTCTCTTCTGGCTGCTGCTCACCGGCGAGGTGCCCACCAAGTCGCAGGTCCAGCAGCTGTCCCGCGAGTGGGCCGAGCGCGCCGCCCTGCCCCAGCACGTGGTCACCATGCTGAACAACATGCCCACCACCCTGCATCCCATGTCGCAGTTCGCCGCCGCCGTCACCGCTCTCAACCACGACAGCAAGTTCGCCAAGGCCTACTCGGATGGTGTGCACAAGAGCAAGTACTGGGAGTATGTCTACGAGGACAGCATGGATCTGATTGCCAAGCTGCCCGTCGTGGCGGCCACCATCTACTGCAACACCTATCGCGGCGGCAAGGGCTCCCGCTCGATCGACTCCAGCCTGGATTGGTCGGCCAACTTTGTGAAGATGCTCGGCTACGACAATGCCCCCTTCACCGAGCTGATGCGTCTCTATCTGACCATCCACAGTGACCACGAGGGCGGCAACGTCTCGGCCCACACCGTTCACTTGGTCGGTTCGGCTCTCAGCGATCCCTACCTGTCCTTCGCCGCCGGCCTGAACGGTCTGGCCGGTCCCCTGCACGGCCTGGCCAACCAGGAGGTGCTCGTGTGGCTGCGCAAGCTGCAGAAGGAGGCCGGCAACAACCCCTCGGAGGAGCAGCTCAAGGAGTACATCTGGAAGACCCTCAAGTCCGGACAGGTGAGGTTTTGCCTAAGCTATAAGCAAATATGGAAGATGCCAAGTCTTGAAGATAAACATTTCTCTCCCACTTTACATAATCGAGAACAGAGAAATGTTTGTGATCAGCAAAAAATAAGAAAATATTCAAAACAAAAATAATGGCCACCAGCCTAGATATATTTTCTGTCTGGCATGAATAATTTCGTATTTTTAGAACCGCCTAAATTCTATTTTATGGTCAAAATAAAATAATCGTTCTTATTATTTTATTTATTTATTTCCAACAAGAAAGTAAATAAATCAAATATATTAAAATAAAGTAAAAATATTTGAGATTAATAAATGAATTCTGATTAATTTTCCAGGTGGTTCCCGGCTACGGACATGCCGTGCTCCGCAAGACCGATCCCCGCTACACCTGCCAGCGCGAGTTCGCCCTGAAGCACCTGCCCGAGGACGAGACCTTCCAGCTGGTGTCCAAGATCTACAAGGTGGTGCCCCCAATCCTCACCGAGACCGGCAAGGTGAAGAACCCCTGGCCCAATGTAGACGCCCATTCCGGTGTGCTGCTGCAGTACTACGGCATGAAGGAGATGAACTACTACACGGTGCTGTTCGGCGTGTCCCGTGCCCTCGGCGTGCTGGCCTCCCTCGTCTGGGATCGCGCCCTCGGCCTGCCCATCGAGCGCCCCAAGTCCTTCTCCACCGATCTGCTGGTCAAGATGGTCCAGAAGTAAGCGGCAACTGGAGAAGCAGGATGAGCTGGATGAGCTGGAGGAGCCGGAGGAGCGGGAGGAGCGGGTAGAGCTGGAGTGTTCAACCTTTTATAGCCAGAGGATGATGGATGCAGAAGCTGTAGATTGTAATTGACGAGGGAAAGGGAGAGGGAAAGGGAGATTCGATTCTATTCGATTGGATATTGGATATCGATGTGACGACGCTGATATTGAGAGAGTTGGATATGTGTAGTTGGAGAAGGAGAACAGCAACCAAATACGAACCAATAGGAAAACCAGAAGAAAACTGCAACACACTGCAACCTGCAACAGCAAAACAATAAGTTGGAAATAAGGCAGAAACTTATTTTTAGTAGTAAAATAATTAACGAAGAGAGAAACCAGCAAGAGCAAACACTTAATTAATTGTATAAGCTATATATATACATACACGATTGACTATATATATAGGGAAGACAGGCAGAGCGAAAAATGTTTGCGCCTATTGTTTATGTTCAGCATTTCCCCCACCAACACCGCCACCCCCACCCAGAAAAAGGATCCCCCCACTCTATATATTTAGTTTGTTATGTTTTCATCTTAGCCGATCGACTAACCACCACGACCTTGTGCTTTATCCCCCTAAACGCCCGAAATGCACGAAACGCCCGACCCACCAGCACCACCACCCCGCCTGAAAACCTAAAAAAATTACTAACTTGATAACATTTTACTTTTAATTTAACTATAATTTATTATGCAAACAAGATACAAACGAGAGAAATACAATACATAAAAAACAAGTGTAAAGAAACCAACAAATACATTAAAAAAAACGAAACAAAACTCAATAAAAAAACAGAACAATAAATAATATAAAGCATAGCGAGTAGTTATTGCCAACTATCCCAAAACCAGTGGAATATGCAAAGCGTTCGTTCATTGCCTATTGTGCAAGTGTGTATTCGAGAAAGCAAACCCACAATAAATCGTAGCAAACTTGAAGATCGAAAATCGAAATCGTGTGTGTCCATTTCCACGGCGAAAGGGTGCAAAGAAGTCGGTGACGAGCGCCAATCTGAAGCGATCGATTGTCACTGCCAGTGTGACCAAAGCTGCAAGTGCTGCATGCGAACGGTCACATGTGCAATTTAAGTACAGTTTCACAAGCTGAGTATTCAAAGATTTTGGGGCTTTAACACCAGATTCTTACTCCCCCCGGAAGATTTTCGATATAACTGCAAATGTGCAAATTTATTATTAAAACAAACAAGTATAATCGGAATGAAATAAATATAACATTTCTCCTACAATACCTCGATTTCTTTCTCTTTTAATTTGGCTAAACATGCACATACTTGGTATTACATAGGGATAAACTTAACGCGACATAAAATATATCAAGATATGAGAATATCAGAAGAAATAAAATGGATTGGTTTGGGGATCATCCTATCGCTGGTTCCTTGGGTCCCAGAATCCTCCCTCCTATCGCTGGTTCCTTGGGTCCCAGAATCCTCCCTCCAGCATTGGGGACAAATCCAACGTAAACGTGGCATTGCTGCCATTCGAATCGACCAGCAGTTGGGCCTGGCTGTCGTTGATTTCGACTCGTATCCTGATGATTCTGGGTGATGTTGATGAACTCGATGACACGATTGTTGCGCTTGTCGAAGTAAAGGAGGAGCTGACACGAGCCTCACCTTTAAAGAGGAAATATAATTTAAAATAATTACGTAAGTTTTTTTGAAACTTAACTTACTTAACTTAAAACTAAACAAAAGAAACTTGAAAGGATATTAGTTTCTCCAAAGAAACCAACTAACAAACCGAATAATTAATCCTAAGAAGAAAATGGTTTGTTTAAAAAATTGATTATATGGATTACGTAATACATATAGGGTAAGAATTTCTCAACTGTTTAGAAAAAATACATAGAAATCGATGGAATATTCTATTAGTTTAGAAGTAGGTTTTCAAAACATTCGTTTTAGATTGTAATTGTAATTGCAATTTTTAAAAGCCTACTTTTATGGATTTTCTCTATTTTTGTATATGCTCAGTTAGGAATTCTTACCCTATATGGACCGCTTTCAAAATGTTGTAAGTATAAACTTGTTTATAGTTGGAACTTAATAAGGGGCATGCTATTTTGTTTGAGGCTCAAGAATTCGCGAAATTTACTGTGCTACGTGCTATGAAATACATATCAATAGAGTCCCTGCTTTAAAAAGCTAAAGAATTCGCGGCTTTTCATGTAATTCAAGTTGAGATATGTGTAGATACTTTAGCTTGAAGCATTATGAAGTAAAGGAGACTGTAAGATCTCGTTATAACTGATCCTTACCGTTTAAGGTTTCACTGCCATCGGCTTTCGTGCTGACACTGCTAAAGTCAGTAGAGTCGAGTCCGGAGTCCGTTTGGGTGGCCTTGGAAATGACCGTCGGCGGCCAGGAGTTCAGGGACCTCGACGAGAGGCTCTGTTGGCGCTGCACCTTTTGCTGACAATCGCTTAGCTCAATGCGCAAGATATCGAAATTGCGCCTAATCTTCAGTAATTCGACCCACTTCTTGTCCAGTCTGAGTTGCATGTCATCGTAGCGGTCCTGAAGCCGCATCTTATCCTCCTCCAGGCTTTTGATCATCGCCAGCATCTGCGACTGGGTCTGACTCTCAGACTGGGCCTGACTCTCAGACTGGGCCTGACTCTCAGACTGGGACGATGGCGGTTTCAGGGATTCGGACATGGAGCTGAGCCGCTGGAGGCGTCGCCTTTCGTCCTCCGCTTGGAGTTCCGCCGTGAACTTGGCCACCGGGCTAATCACGTGCTTGAAGCGTCGCTTCGTGGAGGCCGAGTGGATGTCCTGGAAGGAAAACGCCTTGCTGCCACGCCCACTGCCCAAGGGACCCTTCACGCCGCCCAGTTGGCTGCCATTGGTTGGAGGAACCGAGGAACCAGAAACGGGAGTATTTGCCATTATAAATTTGAAAAAGTTGAGAAACCGCTGACCAAAAATATGTGTTTCCCCTGAGTTAATAGCGTTCTAATGTTGGAATGTTTTAGCAATGGTAACTGTGTGAAATTCAAATATGTTATACCTTTTTTTCCCAAAATAGCCTAAATGCTCCAATCGCAAAATTTTTATCTTGGCCAAGAATTGTCCTAAGTACAAAATTAATTCTGTTTTAAACAGCTAACGAGGTAAATAATTGATCCCAATCACTTCTTGGACTGATTTAGGGAAATACATTTTTGCAAATGTTTTTTTTATTTTTTTTAATTTTTAAATTATGATTTTTTGCGAAAAATGGCCAAAAAATAGAATGTCCAGGTTTAAATGCCAATCGATTGGAAATTAAATAACGAGTTCAGAAAGGTATGACAATCTATATTTGGATCAATATTTTCATTGTTTCGGCCAAAAAACTAACTATTTTTTAGTGCAAAATTCGGGATCCGGGTTTTTGGTAAAAATAGGAATTTTGCCTTTTTGTTTTTTGCTGTAACTTGGCCAAAAATGGTCCTACAGCAAAAACACATACTGTTTTGAACAGGTAACAAAATAATAAATAAATCCATGACACTTTCCTGGTGAATTGGGAAAAATAAAATTTTCGCCAATTTTCACATTTTTTATAAGGGGTAACATGATTTTTTGCGAAAAATGGCCAAAAAATAAAATGTCCAGGTTTAAATGCCAATCGATTGGAAATTTAATAACGCGTTCAGAAAGGTATGACAATCCATATTTGGATCAATATTTTAACTGTTTCGGCCAAAAAACTGATTATTTTGAGTGCAAAATTCGGGATCCGGGTTTTTGGTAAAAAAATGAATTTTTCATTCTTGTTTTTTTGCTGTAACTTGGCCAAAAATGGACCTACACCCAAAAGACATACTGTTTTGAACAGATAACAAAATAATAAATAAATCCATGACACTTTCCGTGTGATTTTGGAAAAATAAAATTTCCGCCAATTTTCACATTTTTTATAAGGGGTAACATCATGATTTTTTGCGAAAATTGGCCAAAAAATTAAATGTCCAGGTTTGAATGCCAATCGATTGGAAATTTAATAACGAGTTCAGAAAGGTATGACAATCCATATTTGGAAGATTTTCGATATAATTGCAAATGTGCAAATTTATTATTAAAACAAGCAAATATAATCGGAATGAAATAAATTGAACATTTCTCCTACAATACCTCGATTTCTTCTCTTCTAATTTGGCTAAACATGCACATACTGGGTTGATTACATACAGCGGCATTAAAAATGGTGACTACATTTGGATAAACTTAACGCGACATAAAATATAACAAGATATGAGCCTACAAAGAACAAATAAAATGGATTGGTTGGAGGATCATCCTATCGCTGGTTCCTTGGGTCCCTGAACCCGCCCTCCGGCATTAGGGACAAATCCAACGTATATGTGGCATGGCTGCCGTTGAACGACGGGTCACCACCATTCCTGCACCGAACACAGGGTCCCAGGAAGCGGAGCACCCGGTTGCCCAGGGAGTTGGAGCTCCTCTTGCTCCTGGGGTGGACATTGGTCTGGACCTGGGACTGCGACATCGAGTGGACCAGCAGTTGGGCCTGGCTATCGTTGATGCTCTGATTTTGACTCGTGTCCTGGCTCTGATTGTGATCCTGATGATTCCGGCTGATGTTGATGACCTCGATGACTCGATTGTTGCGCTTGTCGAAGTAGAAGATGCCCCCGCGTTGGTTTCGCTGGATCCACTCCCTGGACGGGGGACGCTCCTCCTCGTGACCCTCCACCTCGATGGCCGAGTCGTTGCTGCTCGGCTGACTGGTCTCCGAGTTGTTGGGTGCCGGTGCCCTCCTTGCCGGGGCCCTGGATGAGACGTTGCCACGAGCCTCGCCTTTAAAGAGGAAAAATAATTTAAAATAAATACGTAGAGTTGTGAAAAACCTAACTTATTCGACTAACTTAACTTGGAACTAAGCAAAAAGGAACTTGAGTTGATGTTAGTCCATAGAACATTCCATAGATTTCTATGAATATTCTCTGTTCAAAAAAAACCTTAGATGATAGCAAAGGCTATCTCTACAAGATACCCGATAAGTCCCTATAAAAAATGATCTGAAACTTAGTTTGCCTGGGGCTCAAGAATTCGCAAAATGAAATACTCATCAATACAGTCCTGCTCAAAAAACCCAAAGAATTCGCGTATTTTCTTGTAACCAAAGCTTAAAGCATTATGAAAGAAAGGAGACTATAAGATCTCGTTGCAACTGATCCTTACCGTTTAAGGTTCCACTGCCATCGGCTTCCGTGCTGACACTGCTAAAGTCCAGCGATTGCGGATGGATGGTCTGGCCGAGATTCTGGGGGATTCTGGGCACTGGGGCCGCCACACTGAGCAGAGCCATCTCGATGGATCCCTCGCTGCTGTTGTAGGTGAGGTTGCCCATCGGAAGGGGTGTGACTAGAGCATTGGCCTCACTGGAGTCCAGTCCGGAGTCCGTTTGGGTGGCCTTGGCTATGCCCGCCGGCGGCCAGGAGTTCAGGGACCTCAGCGAGTGGCTCTGGTGGCGCCTCAGCTTTTGCTGGCAGTCGCTCAGCTCCGTGCGCAAGGTCTCGAAATTGCGCCTCATCTGCAGGAACTCGGTCCTCTTCTTGTCCAGGCTGGTTTGGATGTAGTCGTTGCGCGCCTGGAGGCGCATCTTATCCTCCTGCAGGTTCTCGATCACCGCCAGCAAATGCTCCTCGCTGCAGCTGGAGTTGTTGGTCTGGGAATGGGCCTGATTCTGCGACTGGGACTGGGAGGCATCTATCTCCATCTTGAACTCCCGCCGCGATGTGGGTGTCAGATATTCCGGCATGGAGCTGTGCCGCTGGATGCCCAGACCGGACGCACTGCGTCGCTTTTCGTCCTCCGCTTGAATGTCCGCTATGTACTGCGCCACCTTGCTCTTCACGTGCTTGAAGCGGCGCTTCGTGTAGGCCGAGTGGATGTCCTGGTAGGACACCGCCTTGCTGCCACGCCCACTGCCCAAGGGACCCTCCCCGCCGCCCAGTTGGCTGCCATTGCCTGGAGGAAGCAGAAACGGGAACGTATATAATATAGATTTCTACTATAATAAGAATAATTACACGAATAATCTTTAATCAAGTTCAGAAGACAAGGTTCAAATACACCGCTGACAAAAAAAATTGTTTTTTCGCTTGATTAGTTTCACTTGGAATATTGTAGCAAATATACTAAAGCAGATATCATAGTTTTACCATAGATGCTACAATGTTTTAATTTTGTAATAGGAATTTTTGAAAGTACATGATATATGTATATTTGTTACCTACAAAAAAATATAACAATTAAATAAAAAAAATTTATAGAACCAATAAACGTTTTGTATTAATATTTTAATATAGGTTTTATAAATTTTGTTAATGTTATTGTACTATTTTGTTGTATACATTCTTTAAACATTTTTTTTAATGTACATAATTTTAATATTTTTTTGTAGGTTTGCTTGGGTACTTAATATGGGGTAAGGAGTGAAGTACTTACCGTCATCGACATCGTCCTCGTCCTCCTGGTCGCGACCGGCGGGATCGCTGACGCATGTTTTGGCGCTCTTATTGGCCACATCCGCGTCCCCATCCGCATCCCCATCTTCGTCCGCATCCGCGTAGCAGGTATCCAAAAACTTCGCCGTATTCCTCTCAAAGGCGGCGGGTTGATGGTGCTCCGCAAACCACGTGCTCCTGGCGCCCAGACTGCTCAGATTGTTCAGCTGATCGAACAGCTCGTCCGCCGGAAAACTCTCGTCCTGCAGACTCATTTCTATTAGGTTTTTAAACACACGAAACGCGGAAATTAACGAAAAATATTACTTTTAAACGAGACAAAATCACAAAGTTCCCAAGGCAATTGGACAATCGAATTGAAGCGGGAAAGGCACCGTTACTTTTTGGTTAATTGGAATGCAAGCATGGCCACGAACCAGGTGTGTGTCACCGCTAGCTCCGTATTTTTGGTATATTTGAGTAAATAGAACTGGTCACACAGACAACGAAAAAAAAATGAATTACGAAGTAAACTAGTTGTTTATTTTTGTTTCAAAACAACATTTATTTTAGTTTTTTTAGGTTTCCGAAAGGAGTTCAGTGAAATTTACAAAAGATTCAGTGATTTAGCAAAGTGTTTTCGCGTTAATCCCGTAGGAAAAACCCGTTTGTCGACTTGGAGCAGCGGGGGGCGGCGCGAGGTGGAGCCAGGGAAAGGGAAGGGGGAGCGGATGGGGAAGGAGAACGAGGTGGGGAGAGAGGCGAAGCGATAACAAGAACGACGCCGAAAAAAAGGTAGTTAACGAGTTGGAGTTGACAAGCCGAAGCAACAATAACAAGCTGGAGAGCTGGAAATTATTGGAAAGAGCGAGCAAGTGAGCGAGCGAGCGGGAGAGAGAGAGAGAGGGCGAGAACCTGGAACAGGTTACCCCTTCCAGCGATCCACTAAAGAATCCACAGAATCTGCATAAAGTTCGGATTCTTCGGGAAGAAAAGAGTTAACCTGTAGTGAAGAAGAAATCCCCAAGATCGTATTATTCGGGCAGAAAAGAAGTGAAACCCCGAAGATCGGAGCAATTCTCCGGGAAGCGCAGAAAAGCAATTCCCAGATCGAATTCCTCGGGAAGAAAAGAAATAGATGAACTTTAGAGAAGAAATCCCCAAGATCGGATTCTTCGGGTAGAAAAGAAAGAGAACGCCAAGTGGAGAAACCCCGAGGATCGGAGCAATTCTCCGGGAAGCCGAGAAAAGCAATCCCCATATCCAATTCTTCAGGTGGGAAAAAAGAGGGAACCCAAAAATTAAGTTCTTCGGAAGATAAAGAATCAAATCGTGTAGAAATGAAGCCCGCCTGCATAATATACCCCCTGGCGATGATCCTCCTCCATTCCCGCTGTGCGCAGGCGACATCTAGCGGCAGTCCCAGCGCCAGTTCCAGTTCCCCGCCCGAGATCCCCGCCTTCCGGCAGTGCGAGACCATCCGCATAGAGATGTGCCGCAAGATCGGCTACAACGAGACCTCCATGCCGAATCTGGTGGGTCACGAGATGCAAACGGACGTGGAGTACACGCTGCAGACCTTCGCTCCGCTGATCGAATACGACTGCAGTTCCCAGCTGAAGCTGTTCCTGTGCGCCGCCTATGTGCCCATGTGCACGCCCAAGGCGCCCGTCCATGCGATTGGGCCGTGCCGCAGTCTCTGCGAGTCGGTGCGGATACGCTGTCATCCGGTCCTGCAGGGATTCGGCTTCCCCTGGCCGCCGGCCCTGGACTGTGAGCGGTTCCCGCGGGAGAATAACCACGAGACCATGTGCATGGAGGGCCCGGGCGAAATGCATCAGCCGCAGCAGGATCAGGATCCATATGGGCTGCCGGGACAATCGCTAGGTGCTGGATTACCAGGTGGATTGGGGGGGAAACTACCGCTGGATTGCTCGGGCCTGGCCAAATCCCATCTGTATGTGAGGCTGCCGCGATCAGGACGATGTGCTCCGCTCTGCGAGGCGGACATACTCTTCACACCGGCCGAAAAGCATCTGGCCGAGATCTGGGTCTCCACCTGGGCCTATGCCGCCTGCGGCCTGGCCCTGGTGGCCACCGTCTGTCTGCTGGCCAGCGATGGCAGTCGCCTGGCCAGTGCCAAGTGGTCCAGGCTCCTCTCGCCGCTGATCTGGTGCCACAACATGGTCACCTTGGGCTGGGCCGTGCGCTTTGTGGTGGGCAGAACGGGCACTGCCTGCGGCACCGATCCCCAAGCACCCAACGAATCCCTGCTCAGCGTGGACGGACTGTCGAATGCCTCCTGCGCCAGTGTCTTCCTCATGCGATACTACTTCGGGATGGCCGCCTGCGCTTGGTGAGATTTTTTAACTACTGAAACACTAAAGATACTTTTATTTTAAGAATATTAAAATATTTTTATTTTGGCCAGAAATTTAAGGGAGACATCTCCGATCCTATAAACTACACAATAAAATAGTAAAATTAAATATCTAGATATTTAAAATATATCAAAATTGCCTTATTAAAATTTTAATAACACAACAAATTTTTTAAACTGCTTGATTTAATGTTAAAATACTCAAATAAAGGTAGAAAATATTAGTTATTTTATCAGTTATATTTACTTAAAGCATTTACTAATTTAATGAAAAAGAATTTCATGTTAAAATTAAATTTTTAAATCATATGAATCTAAATCAATGCGATAATAATTATAATATATATAATATAGTATAACATTATTGAATAAGTGCTGTTTTTATGTGTGCTTATATAAATGATGTGATAATCATAAATGATATTATCCTATAGTTTCCATATATAATATCTACGTAAAACCTGCAAAATGAGGTTATTTTAACAGATATATTTATATAAATATTTTTTTTTAATGAAACCTCTTTACATAAACTTATAATAATACCTACTTTTTCCTTTCTGCTTCCAGGTGGGCTGTGCTCTGTTTGGGCTGGCACCGCGACATTCGTCGGCACAGTCCCGACTCCAAGGGCCATGTGGCCATTCCCGCCAACTTTGGAGGCAGTCCCTCGAAGAGGAGCAGTGTGAAGAGCGCCCAGCAGGATCTGACCCAGAACAACTTTGTGTGCTTCGTGGCCTGGGGATTGCCCGCCTTCCAAACGGCGGCTGTGATCGTGGCCCGTTTCGTGGATGCAGACGAGTTGCTAGGTGAGATTTGCCTTGGTTAGTCGAGCGATTACAATGACTAACACACACTATCTTCTGTTTAGGCGCCTGTTTCGTGGGCAACCAGTCGGATAAGGCTCTCCAGATACTGGTGGCCACACCTGTGTTTTGCTACTGGATCTTTGGCTCCATGAACCTGATCTCCGGCTACCTGGTGCACTGTCGCACCAAGGAGATCCTGAGGAACAGCAATACCCTGAGCCTGCAGCAGCAGCTCCAACAGTTGAGTGCCCACAGCAGCTCGGGCATCGGTGTATTCCTCTTCATCTATGGCCTGGCCTGTGCCCTGCTCCTGCTGGCGGTCATTTACGAGTTTGCCAACATCGATGTCTGGCTGGGATCGGGCGATACGGACACGCCGTTGTGGCCCTTCCTGCTGCGCGCCTTTATGGAACTGATGCTGGGCATTTGCTGTTTTGCCTGGGTCCTCGGACCGAGCATTTCCACGCTTTACAAGCGGCAGGTGGTGGGCAATGGCAAGATGCTGAAGCAGCCGTCCGCAGGAGGAGGTGGAGGAGTTGGACCTGGAGCTGCTGGACATCTGGACGGGCACAGCAGCTCGCGGGGATCGCATGCGGCCTGCAACAGTACGGTCGTTTCCTATCATTCAGTGCGGCCGTCGATGGCCAGTGCTCCCCTGCCGCAGAGTCCCTACAAGCTGAAGACTTCGCCAGGTGCCGGCTCCATATCCTTGAATCAGATGTCCAACTATTCGCTGGGCAGGAGCATGCAGCATCACCACCAGCAGCAACAGCAGCGCAACAGCCATTCGCCGCAACATCATCACCAACAGCAGCACCTACAGCAGCAGCACCATCATCACCACCATCACTCCTCATCCTCGCATCGCCTCTACTATCCACCGGGTAGCTATGCCTCGCAGAAGTACAGCCAGCATGGCAGCTACTATCCACATTTGCAGCACTACGGCGATGAGACGCTGCTCTAAACGGGATGAGGCCCCCTTTAATCCCTCCAGTCAATGTTCCTGCGGCAGCTGCTGTGTGCCAAAGTCAGTCCTGTACTATATGTATAGCTGTAGCATAAAGTGGTGAGGTTTACTAGCTAGGTTTAGGGTTTCTTGTAGTTGTTTGTAATGCAATGATCGTAAATTAACCATATCTTAGTTCGCCGTGCCCTTCCATAGCAAAACAATGAGAACCCTTTCTATGTACTGTGTATATAACCCGGGAAATGTCCTCTTGCTTAGTTAAGGCCTTTAACGATAGGTCATAGGTCATCTGACCAAGCCAACCACCACAATGTATTGTAATTGCCCTAGATGAGGGCCCATATCCTATTTTTGGTGTGTACTTAATGTTGCTCCTAATTAGTTGCCCTTTTGCCGCTTTGGTGTAACCAAATTCAATAATCGCTCTTGCCTTTTTTGACAATTAGACCTAATATCGCCTGTGCGTACATAAATAGCATTTTATATTACCTTTTTTTTTGTTTGTTCTTGAGTTAGAGAGAGAAACACGCAGCAACCAAATACTGTGATACGCATGTTCATGTCTTCGAAAAACAAAAAACTAGCCCTGAAATATGGGCCCTACTTTGCTGTCTTCTTTTTCTTATTTTAAAGCCGAAACAAGTGTACTTAACAAATGCAATTGCAATCCTAGCCGTAATGCCTAATTGTATTCAGTGTGCCATTAGCTTTAGGGACTTAAAAGAGCAAGTCAGAAAACACAAGAACGCCTTGAGAAGTCCGTTTTTCAAGTAGAACTTTGTGGTTTTGAAATCGTTGAAGGTTTTCCTTTGAATTTCTTATCCATTTATATTTTTTTTAAATATTTTTTATAAGAAAACCTTATAACTAATGGTATTTCAACAATTTCAATGCCCCAAAGATTCGTCTGAGAACGGAAAACAAGGACTTATTTTAACTTAACCTTTATACAACTGGAGACTATACGAATCGTATAGATCCGAACTAACAGTATATATGTGTATTTTGTATTGTGTATTTTTTTATTATTATATGTAACTTATTTGCTAGCGAATAAAGTGTCGAAAAGTTAAGATCTGTTTTGATTTGATTTGATTCCGTTTCCTGTGGGTTTTACCAAGTAAAATAGAGTCTCCAAGTGTCGCCAGTACTCCATGAGCATTTTTGTTCCCCATCTTCTTCCATTTCGCCAAGAAAACGACCACGGGGTGGATTTTCGCCTATTGCCGAGTGGGTGGCAAGGTCGCCTCACTGCGTGTTGGTCCGCACAAAACGATGGTCTCATTCCGGCCATTGTTATTGTTGTTGTTGCTGCTGCTGGCCGACAAGGCCTGCGGTTGCCAATTGTCAAGGTCCTCGTCGCCGTTCTCCTTGGCCCTCTGGTAGTTTTCCATTTCGCTGGCATATTTGCTACTGGTGATGCCCAGCAGGGAGGCCAGCCCACCGCCCACATAGTCGATACCGGCCAGGAATCGGTTGCCCATCCTACTGGCCTTGTACCGCAGGCGCGGCCCCAGCGCCATTTCGCTCTGGAAAGAAGAGGAAAAAGGTTAAGTGAGTCACGATAATGGCCGGCCAGTCAGCCGATTGTAACCATGTTCTTATCTTCTCATTGCCCGGGGCTCAACTTGTTTACTTAATATGCTCAAAGCCATATATTTTCATTGAAAGAATGAAGTTTTTACTTTGTCTCAATTTATCCATAATATTTGTAATATTAATAAGTCAAATATTAAAATAGGGCAATACGATGGTCTAATATACTTATATAGACCTTTAAAAATCATTAAAATAAAAGGGATTATGAAACAAATACATAAGAGTTTGCCTAAACTATGATAAATTACATTATTAAATAGTTTAAAAAAATGCATTTTAGTTAATATTCAATATTAATATATTAGTAAGTATGGATTATTAAGTTTTTTTTTCAATGTTTTTATGATTTTTTTTTTTAATTTTTGATTTCTCATTCAATCGTAACGTTAAAAACGTATAATTCTATTCAATCGTAAAGTTACAAGTAAAAACTAACGCGAATTCTTGAGATTTTAATGGAATATTTTTGAAATTCTCACTGACCCTCAATATATTGAACAGATATCTGAGTAAAAACGGAAATGGTACACCTTCTATGATTTTTAGAGGCCCCTACCGATAATTCCCGGATGACGCACCTCATTTAAATGGACGTCGTAGCTCCTGTCGCCCACTTCCGCATCCGCTTCGTCCTCGCTGCCGGAGGATAGCTCCTCCATGACGCCATCGCTGAAGTAGAGCATGCGTTTATTGGACTGCAATTCCAGGGCTGTTACATTGTCCGTTTCGGATGCACTTGCTCCAGATCCAGGTGCCAGTCCTGATCCTGATCCCGATCCTCCTCTGCTCTTGGTCATCCCCATGTTATCCCCCGACATGGCCATACACCGTATATAGTTAGCCGATTAAGCACCGCTTCGATTGATTGACGCCGTGCGAATGTTTTTGCGGTTGAGCTTCACTTCGTTTGAATCGCAGCCGCCGTTTTGGTCATGAAAAACAAACGGGTGCGGGTTGCCAAATACAAGCACAATGCGGTGGGCGCTGGGGGGACGAAATGTCCTTGGGTTGGGGGCCACCGGCTGCTCACAGTCGCCGAGAATCGCGTGCCATGGGGCGCTTCACTCAGCCAGGTGCAAATCAAATCAATAAACCGAAAAGCCGCTTCCACTGCACAAACAACAACAATATAGAAACCCAAACAAAACAAAGGTGCGGCAGTGTGACCAGCGGCTGGCTAACGGCAGAATGCTCAGGTTTGATCTTACCAAATACATTTGCGATAGTATCGTTAGTTTATTTATTTATTAATTATCTAAAATTCCGTTTTAAAAAAATATAATAAATTGTTTTCAATTCATTTACAATTTTCAAATGTTTTTTTATCATTAAATAAAATTTTTTTAATACAAATTTATGTGTAATTTGATTGTTTTATAATTTGAAATAAAACTAAATGTATTTGTACAAAAAAAAAGTAAATTTTTAACCCCTTTTTGTGCAGTTTAAGTCTTAATTTGTTTAATTCATTTTCAAAATATATTACAAAATATATATATATTTTCCCAACTATCGCCTGCGACATATCTCCTGCTTCAGCTCTGGTCACACCAAACAGCTGTTCCATTTGCGTCGTTTAATTTGTTTTTTTTACAACAAACTGCATCCGAATCTTCCAAATCGGGGTTCCAAAAATGGAGTCGCCCACCTCGCACCTGGTGGCCAAAGGTGAGTAATCCCCACCAGAGCTGGTATTCAGTGGAATCGGGGTCATAAATGTGCGCCTGTTCAGATTTCCAGGTGACAGGCGTTTCGCGCAGTGGACGCGTACGCAAAAAGTCGTCGAAACTGTTGGATTTCGAATCGCCGGAGGAGATCGAGAAGCGGACGAGGCGCCAAAGTGGCGGAAGGCCAACTTCTAGATACTCCGGACGCGGGCGGCCATCGAATGCGCTGCGCGATCTCGATCTCGACCAGGAGATGCTCGTGGATGAGCCCAACATCTCCGATGGCGAGGAGTTTCACCCGGAAACGCCGACCACGGCGGCCATCCTGAATTCCGACGACGAGCTGGACAACCTGGTGCAGGATCTGGTCGATGGCGTCCAGGCGGAGGCCACCAACCAGGCGTCGCCCACCGTCCGCCAGAGTCTCTACATGCGCGAGAAGGCCAGCAAGCGAAAGGTCTTGAAAGACGGCAAGGTGGTGAATGCCAAGGTGCAGCGCAAGGACAAGGGCAAGCAGCGCTACACCGCCTACAGCCTGTGGGCCAGGGAGGCGCGCAAGCGGGACCTCCAGGATCTGGGTAGGTTTTGGAATATCCTAGAGTTAAGATCCAGCGGTTGAAATGGGTTTTAAGTAGTCCTTTACCTCAAAGTCTTGGTAAAACGAACAGAAACCTCAAGGTTCTAGTCGGTTTGGTATTGTGATGTTTTTTAAGTAAGCTTCAATGGGTCTTAGATACCCTTAAGCTTTTCTTTTATTCAAGTATAAATCCAAACGCGAATTCTTTAGCTTTTTTCTGAGACTTTCAATGCCATCTCTAACTCTTCAGCCAGGATCTTCGTATACTGATTTGTTTTTTAAGCAAATACTATCTTCAACATAGTTGGTTCCGAAGTTATAAGTCTTAGCAATCGAAAATCCCCAGCTTGTAAAAGTTTAAACGCGTGTTCTTTAGACCCCTTCACGTTTTTAATAAAATATTTTCTTTGTATACTTACTTTCCATTTTTTTTCAGACTTCACCAGCGCCACCAGACGACTCAGCGAGATGTGGGCGAATGTGTCCAATCGGGACAAGAACGCTTGGCGGCGCAAGGCCAAGATCCAGGCGTCCCGGGCCAGATCGCGCGACAGGACTGCTCCGAATGGCGCACCCCAGGCGGCTAGTAATGGCAGTAGCACGGCTTTGGCTGAACCCTCGCAGCACGAGACGATCTTCCAGAATCGGGCGACGACGAGTCGTACTCGCAAATTGGCCGCCGATCGGCAGCAATCCTCTCTAGACGCGGCGGCGACGGCGGCAGCAGCAGCAGGTGCGAGTACGTCGTCGCAGAGGCGCAGCATTAGCACACGGAGTGGCAGGTCGCAGGCCTCGACGAGTGGGGCGGGGAAACAGCACTCGCCCGGGGATGCGGATGTGGGCAGTCGGACTGGAACTGGCCACCAGAGGCAAGAAGAGTCCCACAAGTCCAGCATCGAGGTGATCGATGCGGCGGCCCACCTAAAGCTCTTGGGCGAGAGCCTCACGGTGATCGGCGAGCGCCTGAAGACGCACAACGGATACGTAGCCCTCTCGGGCAGTCTGTCCGTGCTCCTCGACAGTCTGCTCTGCGCCATGGGACCGCTGCTCTGCATGACCACACAGATTCCGGGATTGGAGAACAAGGTCGAGCTGAGCAAAAACCTCGCCGACACCCTGGACAACATCGCCTACGTAATGCCGGGACTCTAATGGGACTTTAAATTCGGGATATCATTATAACCATACCTACACATACATGCATATATGTATAACCATACCAGGCAGCTGAGCTTCCAACGGGGGGCTAAAATCGCCATCGGATATATATGTTAATTAAGATTTAGCCGTCAAGCAGAGAACTTAAATTTATCCATTAAATATCCTTAGTTATAAGCAGCTAAAGCATCTCGATCTTGAATAAGTAAAACTATCTATGCCAGATCGGAAGGTCACCCTCTACTCGATTTTGTTCTTTTATTGGAAATGAAGAATACTTATATAGTAGGTAAAGTATTAAATTGTGTTTCTGGTTTAGGAAGGGTTTGGATTTTATTAAGCTACAAAAAGTGCCGAAAATCGAAATTTTTTTACTTTGACGACGATTTTCTCAAAAGTTTCCAAGGATGTGTAGAAATCTACAGCTGAAATCCTTCCAAATTTGGTAGCGATTAGCCTTGGTTGTTATTAGCCTGGAAATTATGGATATATATAAAAGCATTTCAATATGCGAACCAATAAACTTTTAAATTACGGTGGAAACCAACATTTATTTTAGAATGGTTCTTAAAACTTTTTAAATTATTGTTTACAAACCGTAGAATACTTTTTAAAATATGTAAAAAGTAATTTCACTCAAAGCTATTTTTAAATAATACGTAGCTTTAAAATATCTAATCATTGCATTTAAATTTAAAAAATCAGGTAAAACTGGCAATTAACTGCTTTCGAAATGAAAATAAATTCCGATGCGAATTAAATAAGTTATTAATTAATAATTCAATGAGATTTAAATTAAATTTAAATTGTAATCTAATCCAACAATCGATTTCAGTGTGACCGCACGCCACCGATAGGCGCTGGGCGTCCTTCCGATATCAGGTGGTCCACTTGGCCCCAGTAGGACCGTACTCGGGAACAAAAATTGAGCCAGATTTCCATTTAACCGGGACTAGGAGTCCGAATCCCCGCCAGAATCGCTAGAACCGCCAGAACCAGCCATGCTGAGACCCCAGCCACCGATGCCGCTGCCCCAGCCGCCCGGGAAGCGCAAAAAGCCCGCGGAACTGCAACTGGCCTGCGGATGGCGCGGCTGCCTGGAGATTTGCACGGGCGAATGGAACCTCAATGGCCACATAGCCGAGCATCTGGAGCAGTATGCCCGCGACCAGGACCGACGGGCGGTTGCGGACCAGGCCGACCACAAGGTCGAGCATCAGTGCACCTGGAACGCCTGCGACTTCGCCACTGCAAATCTGGTGGAGTTCGAACGACACTCGTACTATCACGGCTACTATCTGCACCTCCTGCTGCAGGGCCAACTGGAGTGCGACCTGCATCCCGAGATCCCCGCCTGCACTGCGCCCGCCCGCCTCGTGGACAAGCTGCCCCAGCTGGGGCAGAACTTCCGCTGCGGCTGGACGGACTGTGAGCGCGAGTTCGTCTCGATTGTCGAGTTCCAGGACCACATCGTCAAGCACGCCCTGTTCGAGTACGACATACAGAAGACGCCGGAGGACGAGCGACCCAAGACCATGTGCAACTGGACCATGTGCCACAAGCACATGGGCAACAAGTACCGCCTCATCGAGCACATCAGCACCCATTCGAACAAGAAGCAGGTGGCGTGCTTCCACTGCGGCGAGCTGTTCCGCACCAAGACGACGCTCTTCGATCACCTGCGACGCCAGCCGGAGAACAACAGTGAGTGAATCTTTTCTAGAATATTAAAATCCTTGGTTTTCCCCCTTCACCTTTTCAGTTCAGGGTTTAGTTAAGATACCATCCTTAGTAATGACATTTTAGTCCTAGTTCTAGCATATATTTTATATATTTTCCTCCATTTTGCAAACATTGATTTTTCAAGGGATAGATAGTTTAATAGCAATCGCCAAGTATTAAACCACATCCATGGGGGTGAATTGTTTGCTAAGCATCTTATTGATTGTTGAAAACACCCCCTGTAAAT
This sequence comes from Drosophila lutescens, assembly GCA_037075285.1. Taxonomy (NCBI): domain Eukaryota; kingdom Metazoa; phylum Arthropoda; class Insecta; order Diptera; family Drosophilidae; genus Drosophila; species Drosophila lutescens. The sequence goes on from JBAMCF010000314.1 coordinate 616,699, forward strand.
GTACACACATGTCTGAATTATGTCATTTCCTAATGAGGATGTGCAAACCCTATCTATTAGTTTAGAAGTAATTAAGATACTAAATGTGAAAATCCATTTACAGCCAACAACTTTCAGTGCGCCCAGTGCTTCAAGTTCTTTGCCACCAAGAAGCTGCTAAAGAGCCATGTGGTCCGGCATGTGAACTGCTACAAGTGCACCATGTGCGACATGACCTGCAGCTCGGCCAGCTCGCTGACCACCCACATCCGGTATCGCCACCTCAAGGACAAGCCGCTGAAGTGCAGCGAGTGCGATACGCGCTGCGTCCGGGAATCGGATCTCGCCAAGCACGTCCAGATCGTCCACTCGAAGACGGTGCACCAGTGCGAGCATCCCGACTGCCATTACTCCGTGCGCACCTACACGCAGATGCGAAGGGTGAGTCGCTGTTGCACAGCTTCAAGGAACTGCCAATAACTCCCCTGTTTTTCACAGCACTTTCTGGAGGTGCACGGAAATAATCCCATTTTGTACGCCTGCCATTGCTGCGAACGCTTCTTCAAGAGCGGCAAATCCCTGTCCGCCCACCTGATCAAAAAGCACGGCTTTCGGCTGCCCTCCGGCCACAAGAGATTCACCTACCGTGTGGACGAGAACGGATTCTATCGCCTGGAGACGACGCGCATCGAGAGTCTGGAGGTGACGCAGCAAATCCTGTCGCCACAGGTGAATGTCTCGCTGGAGATCGACCTAAAGCCGGGCACCGGTACCTGTTACGAGATCGTGGATCCCACAAACACCGAATTCGAGCGCATCATCGTCTCGAATGATCCGCACGATGCGCAGCTGATGGGCGAGGTGATCATCTCGCTGCCCAGCCTAACGGAGGAGCTGTGAGGAATGCAGATGATGAAGGAAAGCGGAGCCAACGGCAGCTAACACTTTTGATCTCGTGTGCCCCCCCATTTTAGTTATAGGCCTTTAGACTTAAGTAGCAAATAGGATAGAATGCGGTGACATGTCATAACGCCCAGGGAGGCCATGCCCATGACAAGATTAATCCGTAGCAAGTAATCAAAATCGAGGGGTAACGCCACTCTGGAACTAAGGAAACCCACTGCCTTTGTGTAATAACTATCCTATAAGTATGAATTTTTTCTCCCTATCTAAGGTTTATTTTTTGATTCGTTTTTAATCACTTAGGAAATCACTTTTTCTTAATTAGTTCAAAATTTTCTCTATAAAAAATATACACATAGGCAACTAAAGCTGTTTTAAAATCGTAGAAGGTTAATATTTTATTTTTAAATTAACACATAACTTCTATGTTTTTCTTAATGAAAAATTTTAAAAGCTTTGTTCCCCATTTAGTAAAATATTCCTTCCAATTTCTGTTTAAAAATATCCTCTTAAATACGAATTGCAGAGTTTTGGTGGTATCACAATCAAGTTTTCGTAAATCTAACCTGAAACACTTAGACTTATATCAAAACTGGGCGCTATGTCATCACCGGCAAATGCATTGATTCTGTACAATCATATCTCCAAACCATTACTATTATTTTAGACTGTATATGCATGCCTGCCCCTCTGTGCGTGAAATGTCTGTGAGTGGTTGGCATTATCTATCCCGGATCGGGATCCATTTGTCATGTAGTCCTAAGCATTTTGACAGTTTCCAGTAGCAACTTAATTGTTTAAGGTGTGTCTAGCCAATAAAGAAACAAAGCCTAGAAGAAAACGGCCCCTTTTGGTTTTTAGTAAAATAAATTATTCCACTTATTTTCCTCTTGAAAAAAGAACGAAAATGCTTTTATATACAAAAATATTACGATGATAAATGTTTGGGAATATAAGAAATGTGTATTGAACCTCTTTGCAGAATTGTTAATTGTTTTTTAAATGGAATAACTAATATGAAAAAGCTAGTAGGAAGGTAATCAATCTTTGCATCATAGTTAAGTTGCAGACTAAGGGAATGTTAAGAAACCTTAATGAAAATCATTAAATTACCAAGAAAACTTCACAAACAAGACGCTACATAATGTTTCAAAAGCTAATAGAGATTATAAGAAAGATCTCTATTAGCTTTTGAAATTGCTTCAACAATGAAGGAGAAGGTTTCTCCTATGTATTTCCATCCTATTTATTAAAGCGAATTATATACCCATCCAGAAACTAGGTACTTCACTTATTTAGGTCTACTTGCGCACAATTTCTTGGCCATTTGTTTGAGGTTAGCTTCCTCGGCACTCGAAAAAAATAAACACATGATAGTTGTGATTTTTAAAAGATTTTTTGTTGTTTAATTCTGGGATGCTTAGACTCGCTCTCAAGTAACGTCGACATATATGGTATTGTTGGTCTATATATATATGTGTTTCACACCGGAAAAAAATAAAAAACACAACGCGGCGCTCCAAATGCTTTTCCGATTCCGAATTCCGAATCATCGGATGCCATCGGTTTACTTGGCGTGGGTCTGGGCCTTCCTCAGCTGGGTGAGGATGTTGGACAGCTCCTCACGCTTCCTCTTGGCACGGATGTGGGTGCCCAGGCGGCGCTTGAGGAACTTCAGGGCCCTCTTGTCCTTGGACACCTTCAGCAACTCCATGGTGCGCTTCTCGTAGGGGGCATGGCCCACCACCTCGCGCACCAGATCGCGCATGAACTTGGTGTGACGGGTTTGGATCTGTAATGGTATATTGGGAGATATTATAAACCATGTAAACAAAGGGGATTGGGACTGGGATCGTTGATCCTAACTTACGTTCTTCAAGCGAGATCCACGCAGACCCTTGACCTTCTTGTCGCCGGTGTACTTGACATTCCGGATCTTGGTGGTCTTGTGGCCTTTGTTAAGACCGATTGCCAGCTCGTAGCGCACTGCCATCTTCACTGTGGGTAAGAAAGGGGGATTTATTAGTCAAACCTTTATTGTTAATCAATTTCTAAGCGGTTATGAGTTGCCAAAAGCAGGAATTCAACTATTTTTTTTATGTGTGGTTTATAATATTATTATTTGGGCCTCCTCGTGTTCGCGTGGAAACCGCCAAGCTTCTACTTTTTGTGTATATTTCCACACCACGTGCGTCTTTAAGGGTCTGTAGATTTGGAACACAGTTGGAGGACATAGTTTAGTATGGCCCATAGCCGCACACGCACACTTGTAACACACAAATAATGGCGAATTCCACAAACACGAGGGCGCCGAATAATTTAGCAAAATAACACACACACAAATAAAAAATAGATCGAATTGAGCTTATCAGAAGCTGTAATGTATGATTTGGCACATTTCACCAGCCTTAATATTAAATTCTAGACGAAATTCCACGGCGTAGCACTCTACCTCAGTTGCTGTTAAAAGAAGAAAAGAGCGAAAAAAAGTGGAGAGGAAATAGTGGTGGAGAAGTACCGAATCACAGCGATCTATCGATTACACTTTTGCCAATCGATGTTCTATCGATGTTTCCCGGAACATGTTAAAATGCTGCGTTTTCTAACAGAAATGTTAGGTGGCAGTTGCAGAATTATGTTATGTTATTATGTAACATTATGAAACTTTTAACTTTATGTTAACGTTGATAATATAAATGTGTTTATGGGCAACAAACATTTTGAAAAATAAAGTGACGTCAAATAAGTAAATATATTCCGTTTAACGTAATGAATTAATCCCTGCGATTTCCCGAGACCGCAACCCGAAACAACAAAAATGTTGTGGTAGTCGATAATATCGATAGCTTCTGCAGAATTGCCAGACAGTATTTATTTTCAATTTTTGCGGTCAAAAAGAAAATTATTTAGATTTCCTTTTATGTTATTTTTTTTTAATTTTGAAAATTCGGGGCCCGTAAAAACAGCTAGCTACTCTAACTTGCTGGCAGCTCTGAAGATTTTCAACCTAAAAAAAAACTGTTAAAAACAAAACATAGAGCTTTCTTATTTGAAGAAAGCGGTACCCCTTACAAAATTTGCACAGTTTTTAAAAAATGCAATAAAATACCTACTATTACAAAGGGATTCCAAACACATGAAATTAACGGCTTTAAATTTTAAACAGAAATACTAAATCATTTATAGCGCCACGCATTTACCAACACATCCCAGTGGCAACGCTGCACCAGCGGCTGCCACTTCAGAGTTGCTCGCCCCCAATCGATACCTATCGATACCAAGTAGCAACGCTGGCCGTGATTGTGTTGCCATTCCACCCGATGATCAGACTCCGCACACGTTTTTTCGGCTTTGTGTAAGCAATTCGAGTGCAATTCCCGAATTACAACCGAAAACCCCTTGTGAAGTGCGCGGCGCCTCCAAATCGACCAACTGCAAGTCGCGAACCGTGATTCCCCGTGAGGCAGACAATCGCCCAGGTTTCGGTTTCGGTGAGGCCTGGCAACACTGCCGCACGCCGGCCATGTTATTGTGATTTGTAAAAGGTGGAACGTAGACACGTGTTTAATTCGGGCAGCCCAGCGTTGAGAAATCGCCAGTGAATCGCCAGCAGACACACACAGAGACCACGCAGAACTCGCGAGTGCATTGTATTGTATTGAAAACACCCGAAATCAGTGGGCAAAATAAGTTATCCAGGCGGTGGCGAGAGGTAAGAAATCGAAGCACGCGGAACATAACCTAGTACAAAAAGTGCGTTGTGTGTGTGTGTTTGGTGTGCCAAAACAGAGAGATGGTGGAGGAAAATGGTGTCATGTTCTGTTCCGAGCGAATTTGCTCCACTGTCCCCGCGGGTCTCGAGCTCATTTCGCACTTTCCTTCCTGCTCCCTCCTTTCTCTCGGCTCCCCCCGCTTCTTCTTTTTTTTTCAACTTTTTGTTCAAGTGTATGCCCGCCTGCCGCCGCTGCTGCTGCGTTGTTGTTGTTGTTCCGGCAAACTGACAGTGGGTGGCAAAGGGAAAAATTTGGAGTTAAATCGACGATTACACAATGCCATCGCACAATCACACACACACACACAGACTACCGAGCATAAGTATGCTATCTGTGCGTGTGTGTGTGTTTCACAGCTTTCACCGTTAATTTTGGGTTATTTTATATAGATAGAAAGAGAGCCAAAAAGGAGCAGCCACTCCCACAATATATAGATAGATATATATTTCCCCCGATTATACAATCCCCGCCCATTTTTGGCCACCATATGATCGGAAACCACGTTGCCAAGATTATAACAATGTGGACTTTTCGGCTTGCTGGCAATGTTGTTGCACCTGGCTTGTTGTTGTTTTGATGCCGCTCTCCCTCTCTCTCTCTCTTTCTTTCGCTCGCTTGGTTGCTTTTTCGGAGTTGAAAGGGGAATTTCAAATTTTTGGGCTGTTGCTTCACCTCCCCTTCCGCTTGCTTCTTCTTCTTCTTCTTCTGGCCGCATGGAAATTCGAGTTTCGAGCAACAACAACACGCAAGTTCAAAGTCACAAATAACTAACAGAAAGATACAAAAAAAAACATGCCTAAACATGTTTGTTTGCATGCCAAGACACGCACGCACACACATCAATATTCATGTGTAAACAAGCTTACAGTATAAGAAATTAAAAGGGAACTTGAAAGCGGCAAAACGAAGTTTGAATGCCCTGCATTTTGTAGGTAATACTATATAAATAGCTGCAAAAAGCGAACATTTTCTGTTTTAAAATCAAATTATCCACTTTGATTTAAAAATGTAACGTCTTTTAAACTAAACAAGTTATGCAATCGTGTGAATTCCAAGAAAACTAATAAGTTGCAAACTTAAAGACAAAGTTACAATAATATCGGCCAAAGGGTATAAAACAAAATCGGAAAAATACCCGTCACCCGGTTTTTTCGATTAGGAAATGCCACAGCTGTCTGGCCGATTGCCCTTCCATGGGCATTTTATAGCACCCCATTAGGCCCCCCACCACCCTCTTTGCCGCCCCGGCGATCTGTCGCTATTTGTTGTTTGGCTGTTCGGTGATTGGGCTTATCATCTGTCCACTGTGCAGCCGAGGACCTTTGGGCCCTAACGAAGTGACGAAATCGCCGAAGGGGAAGCTCAGTACAGTGGGACAAAGCAGAAATAATTAAGATATATAATTAGTTTCAAATAATATTGAAAAGTATTGAGCCGTCTTCAAGGGATTGAAGTAAACCCGATTTGTACAAAACTAAAAACTCTTCTTTAACTCAGCATGACTAGCTCATTTCAAGACCACTGTGCGGAAATGTTGACAAAATTTGAATCTGCATTTGCGACGCATTTGGATAGATTTCGAATAACGGATTTCGGATTTCTTTGTTCTAATGAGCTCGCCACTCTCTTTTTCTCTCCCTCTCTCTCTCTTCCCCTGGGCGGCATGTGTGTTCGTGTGGGTGGCAAGGGGCGCTAAAAAAAACTTTTGCCACCACACGCATCCTCTCTTTTTCGCGGGATGGTGGGGGAGGAAGATGTAGAAAAGCGGATGGAGTGAAGAGCGGAGAATCGGTGCCGAAATAAAAAAAAAAACAAAAAATGCCAGAAGAAATGGCAATTAGAAGGCGGGCAAAGTAGTTTCCCTTCTTATATCGAGCAGTCGATATCTCGAATCTCTCGAACCATTTCGCCGGCATTTCGAAACCGAGAAAAAGCAATAACAAAAACAAAAAAAAAAACAAACAAAAGCATAGACTCCAAAAAAAAAAAGCCCTAACGAATTTATGCCATAAAACGACAAAAAAAATACAAACGAAATCTGAAAAACAACGAACCAGTTTTTAGGCCACCTAGCGAATCAGTGATATCTAATAGTGATATACAATTTGGTTAAAAGGTGAAGAATTTCTGGCAAACTGTTGTTTTCGTAACTTTTAGTTTTGTTTTGTAATGATTTCGTAACATTTGCCATTGCCATACGTAAACGTAACGGTTTCTTCTTGTGCGTCCGCACTCTCTCCTTCTCTTTCTTCGCGTTCTTGCGCACGCGCTCTTTTCTCGCGATCTTGCTCACACTCTCTGTCACCCTGTATCGCTCTCTCTCTCTCTCTCTCTATCGTTGTGTTTTCCCTTCCGCGTGGCATTCAAAAATCACTTTGCACCTTATTCGCTCTCTTGGCATTTTTGTTGTTGTTGTCTATATTTATGTATTTATTTGTTGCTATTAATACGCAAAAGTTCAGAAAGGAAAAAGCCAAAATCAAACACACACGCACGCACACTTATGCAAGCAAGCACATGCACGCGGGTCTCGTGATTTTCAAAACAATTGAAAACCTTTTTATAGGTTTTTCAAATATAAATATAGTTTTTGTTTTATGTTTAATGGTCATGTGGCGGGTTTTACATATTCAAAATGTCTAAAATACATTTAATTATAGCATTTCGTATCTTCATATTTGAATGCACACCAATTCATTCAGTTTTTAAAGTTATTCAACGAAAATACGATTTTGTGTATGTACTTGTTCTTATCTTTTCTCATGACAAGCATTTTAAATATAAATATACGACGCTACTTAATTTGTAAATTGTGGTATTGATAAGAATTCATAAGTATTTGCTGATTATAATTTAAACAGCTAACTACTTGATTTATAAGATTGCAAAGATTCCCATACTGAAAATATTTAAGTTTTCAACATTCATGGATTCAAAAAGTACAAAATTCTGACTTAGGAACCCGTTTAAATGTCATTTGAATACACCTTTCATTTCCTACCACATTTCAATAGATATTGGAGATCTAGGGAAACTCCTTAAAACACACAGAAAGTACAGAAACTACTGAACCCATCTTACTAAAACCCATCCATCGTTTCAGATCCTTCAATATTCAGCGAAAATGGTATCCGGTCGTCCTCTACTCTACCTCTCACTGCCCGGTGTAGCATTTATACTCGGCGTCTTTTGGTTTCGGCGTAGAAATAAAAATCGTTTAGACAAGCCCGATGACGAGGACACATCGGCCATCAAGGACTCGTCGATTGAGCCCACTGTGCAGGCGCGCAAGGCTAATGGAGTCCTGCAGAATGGAAAATTGCCACAGCAGCCGGCCAGCAAGTCGATGAACATCAATGGAACCATAGTCAATGGAAACGGAAGTGGAAGTGGAAGCGGCGGCAGTAATAGCGGAAGTGGCAGCGATGAAAAGGATAGTCCCACTACCATGTTGTATGGCAAGTCCGCACCCATCAAGATCCAAAGCAATGGACGCACCTCAAACGGCAAGCATCAGCAGCAGATCGATTCCGAAATGCTTAAGTCAAAGATTCAAGATGCCGAGCACAAGAAGCTTTGCTCCATAGACGAGGATTTCGAGAATCTATCGTCGCCACGTGATCTACCCGATTCGGTAAATACACGTGTATCCTTCTATAATCGCAAGGCCAGTCAAAAGACAGTGGAACCGGTGGTGATCAAGGCCACACGTACGCCCAAGATATCGCCGGAGAACTCCTTCCTGGACACCAACTACACCACCAAGGAGGAGTGTGAGCAGAACAATAACTGTGAGCCCAAGGAGAAGGAGAATGATAAGGTTTCCAATGCGGAGCCCATCAAGGAGACCACTGAGGAGGAGCAGACGGTGCTAAAGGAGGAGGCTGTGGATAGCAATGGCAATCAGAAGCGCAATGTGGACGCGGCCAGCCCATCGCTGAGCATTTGCAGCGTCCAATCGGGCGATTCCGGCAAGGGATCCAGCCTGCCCCGCTCGGAGGCGACACGCGTGAAGACCAGCTACGAGTTCCTCTTCCCCATCAGTCTGATTGGTCACCTGTACGGCCGCAAGCGGGCGTTCATTAACCAAATCAAGGCCAAGACCCTGGCCAGCGTGGCCCTGAGCAAGAATCCCTATTCGGGCAAGGTGCGCATCTGCACTATTGAGGGAACGGAGAGCGAAATCGATGCCGCACTGGCCATGATACGCCAACGTTTGCCGGCCAAGCGGTATCCCAACTTCACCATGCAACGCATCCACTTTGCGCTTCCCCAGACCATAGTTCCTCTTTCGACCGAAAGCCTCTACAATCTACAAGTGAGTGATGGTGTGACGATGACAATGACACTGACAATGGTGACGATGCCGCCGACACGACATGGTTATAGCCGATTAGCTGGCTAATTAGCTGATTTGATTTGATGATTTTATGGTAGTATTCCTTCCTCACCGATGAATACGCAGAGAGTATTTTGTAATTCTCTAAGTGGTTGACAACAACAGCAACTCCACTGTTCCTGTCGTGTCGGCGCAATCGGAAAGTTTAGATTTCGAGTCCCCATCCATCCAATCCAAACCAATCCATCTATGTATATATCTCTAATGCCTTGGCTAACTCCTCCCCCGCAGCTGAAACTGATCGAGGGCATCAACAACGATGTGGTGGTGAGTGCGGTGCTGTCCGGGTCGCATGTGTTCATCCAGCACCCGCTGCATCCCTCGCATCCATCGCTGCCCATGCTGCAGAAGCAGCTGTACGATAGCTACTCCACCATGGAGTCGCCCCAGCTGCCCAGCTTGGAGATCAGTGCCGTGTGCGTGATACCCATCAATGGGGTGTGGTATCGCGTGCAGATCGTCGATACGGATGCCGAGGACGAGGAGCGTTGCCTGGTCAAGTTCCTCGACTTTGGTGGCTACATGAATGTCGGGTTCAGCACACTGCGCCAGATCCGCACCGATTTCATGAGTGTGCCCTTCCAGGCCACCGAATGCATCCTGTCCAACATTGAGCCCATCGGTGAGTGCTTTGTTGTATTTAATCCTTTATTTATTTATTATATTTATTATATATTCCTTGATTTTCGCAACAGGTGAGACCTGGTCCATCGAGGCGGCCGAAATCCTCAACCAACTAACCAAAGGCATTGTCTTGCAAGCACAAGTCGCCGGCTACAATAGTCACAACATACCAGAAATCTATTTATTCGCTTCTCTAGGTCCCAATGTGAGTATTGGCCATCGATCAGAGAGAGATGGCATGTTGAAAAAGAGGGAGATAGCTGGTTACAGCGCATGACATAATGGGCAAACCGATTTAAAGCTTACTTTACCAATATTTTTTTGGTTTTTTATTTTGAGAATTTTGTTTACGTGTGCTAAAAATTCCTATTTAATTTTGACTAAGCATAACAATCTTTTTAATATTTTTTTAAAACATTTATTTCACACTCTTAATTGATTTCTTGTTTTTAAATGTATTATAAATTGAAATATGCATAGATTTAGATTACAAATATTTTTGACCAGCAAGTAAATACCTAAAAAATCTAAAAAGCATAGAAATAATTTCATTTAAACAAAATTCTAACTCTGTTTTCTTATTGCAGAATGTAATCTTTATCAATAAGGAGCTGGTCGCCAGAAACCTCGCGAAGTGGGTGGAGATGCGTGACTAACAGCCTTCGTGAACAACTCAACTAGTAACCAAGAACTATATGAAATCTAAAAGCAAACTTAAACAACAATCACTCAAACCCAAATCAAGCAACTTGGCCGCGCAGCAAAGGAATGCTTGAGTCTTGTGCAACAGGCTCCAAAAGGTGAAGAAGAATTCGGATCACGGATTGCGGATGCAGCTTTTACAGATAGCATGTAGCACATAGCATATAGCAGATTGCAGGTTGCAAAAGAACTGCCGAATTGCAGAGGCCCCAAACAAAACAAAAGATAACACGTTCGTTATGTTGTAGAATGCGACTGAGCCTAGGAGGGAGAGCCCCTTAATCATTACATAACAAGCAACAAACAACACCCAATCGCAAAATACACACACGCATATATGAATAAGAGCACCTAACACCTCACTAACCCACACACACACACATTATACACAACCAGGCAAACGTTTGTTTGTTGACTGCCCAGGATTGGATACCAAAATGGGGGAAAGGGGGAAGGGGGAAGATCGGCTAGCTAGGGTATGATTTGTGACCACATTGGCGGCACCAACGGGCGGGCGGGCATCCTACGGATCGGCTAGAACTGTCGGATTTGAGAACGAACCGCTTAAGATATTACCATACTCAGTTTATAAGTAGGCAGTACTACCTAGTGTAAATAGTTTTTATAAATTTAACAAAATGCTAAAACAAAAATACACTAAATATAAACTAAACGTAAAATATCAAAAGCGTTCATCAGATATAAAGAAAAATAAAACAAAAAAAAATCAAAAAACAAATTTCAAAATATATCTTGGCAAAAGTAGAGAAAACCTGATATAATTTTAATTTTATGTTGCTGTTTGCTAAGATCTGTAAATACTATAATAGGCTTTTTTAAAACTGATAATATCTGAACGATCATTTTATATATTTACATGCATTATATGATCTTTTGTTTAATTTGTATTCATACTGAAACTACTCAAACCGCGAAAAGTACAAGATTACTTCGAACAGCTGAAAGTAAGATGGAGAAAAGAAAAAAGGAAACTAGAAGAGAAACAACCCCTCACCTCACCTCAACACCCGCACTAAAGCCGCAGAATGCCTAACTAAGAAAAACCACTTGAAAAACAGACAAATTAACGTTACAAATTCTAAATATCTATATATGCGTGTGTGCCATTGTTAGTCAACAAACAAACATAAAACAAAACAAAGCAAAATCATAAAAACAGAAAAACCTATTAAGCAAACAACAAATGGATACTTTTCCCCAACAACCCATTGTAAATAAAATCCATTTTGACAGACAAAGAAATGCAAAGAAAAAAACAAAAAAAAACAATAATTGTTGCTACCAAAACTAGCCTATTGAAATAAGGAGTGAAAACCTCTAAATGCCTTTCTTTCAAAATTATTTTGTATATGCAACGAGAACTATCTCTTGAGAACCAGCAAGGGAAATTGTTGCAAACTAATCGCTTACCAGTTAGTTACCAATTCTGGGTGTCTAGCCTAGCAGCAATTTTAGGTAGAATTGTTCTAAGATGCAGCACAACCACAAAAACAACAAAAACAAGAACAAGAACAACACATAACACAATAACACACTAACCAAACAACCAACCATGTTAACCATATTTATTTTGTTCAGAAGAAGAGTTTTATTTTTCAAAAAATTTATTTCACATTGAGAATAGATCGGCAGCAACGGAAACAATATATAAATCATTTATGAAGATTTCAAGATCGTAAAGAGCATAATTCAGCTTGATAGTCGTCGTCGTCATTGTCGTCATCGTCATAAATAAATAACTTAGTTAATATAACGTACAAGTGATGATCCACACACATATTATATATATATATATATATCTATTTTGTCAACATGAAAGACTTGGCGTGTTATTTTTCTTCTACGATAGTTTACTACTATTATTATTATCGCTATCATTATTTCATTATTATTATTATTTCAACGCTTTTTTTTGCTGTTTGTTTCTAGTTCTTTCGTGCGTAATTAATTTACCATTTACTTGCTAATTTAAAGTAATTCATTCTTATTGTTATCTTAAAACATTATTGACTTGATCAACTTTTGGAGGGGCCAAGGAGGTTTTTGGCGAAGGGGTTGATAGGATCTCGAGATCTTAAGTCCCCCACTTCGCCCCCTCCCGCTGCCTTCCACACTGTAGTGCAAATTCGTTTAATGGATCCTTGTTTTAGTGTCGCCTTTTAAAAAATTATTTCGAGAGAAAAATACATTTTAGCCTATGGAACACTACTTATACTATTGGTTACTTTTAAATGAAAAAAACATTGAACATTATTCTAGGTCAAAGTCAAAGTCTAATTTCAATTTGTATTCGCCAGAGTTGTCAACGTTCTCGGTGTTTTATCGAATTCATTGTAGATTTGTCACTTGTACAATTGTTGATAAACTGATAAACTGATTAACTGATAACTGATTAACTGACATAGAGATAATGCAAATGAAACACAACAGACATGATGTAGAGCACATATTGAAACTAATCTTAGTGGATAGCGAGAAGAGTCCTCCCTTAAAGATCATCGTATGTGTGTGGTACTTCTATTTTTTTTTCTTATCTAGTAATGCTGAGAGGACAAGAGTTACGAATAAGATTTAATTTATAGACGCATTAAAGTGAGAATAATTTACAAATCTAGTTATTAACTAAATATAATGCAAGTACATTAAAATAAAACATTATTGAAAAGGAATTGAATGCGTTGGACGGTGTTTTTACTTGGGTTTGTGTTGGGTACATTTTTCTTTCAGCTCCTCTCGTTTTCTCTTCTATGACGAGTCATTTTTATAGCAGTTATACAAGGAGTTATCCTAGGAAATGGTATATCATATCGCTGTATTTTATGACCTTCAATGCTAAACGTGCAATCTAATTTTATAATTTATGTACTTACCCGACACCGGTGTCAAGGGTTCTTATCCAAAAGTCGGATTGACGTTATGGCGCCCGATAAGGAAGTTGAAGTCATCGTCCTAGTCCCCGATATGGTTTGCGATCCCCCAATAATAACGATTTCCAATTCCCGATTCCAATGATTCAATGCAATTGATCAAATGGAACCTGCACTTGCCGCATTATCGGATCGTCTGGCGGCGCTACGCGATATGATATATCACGATGGATATTAAACGATTGCTATTGCGATGTCGAACTTGGAACAAGAGGGCCAAAGATTTGCTTGAAACTTTAGAACCGGTGAGGTCCGGTCTTCGGATCCGAGGACCTCGTAAAACTTTCATTGACCAACGATAGGAATTCCTCCGAATCTATAAGCATGTTGTGTTATCGATTCCTAATTGGTTTTGTCTGCAGTTCTGTATTTCTGGTTTTTTTGATTGGTCATTTTGGGGTGATTTCTCCGCCGGTTCTTTAATCTATATCGAAAGTGGCCAGTCACGACCGGCCGTTTCGGATAAGTTCGTAAAGTGGTTTTACTGTGTCTGCGTCTGCAGGTCCGTCTATCGGGAGGTATTTACTACTGCTGACCGTTTTAGGGCTTCTACTGGCCTGCCGGTTTTTATCTAAGCCCAGAGTTCTCCTAGCCGCGGACAGTGGGCCCTGGCTACGTTGCCCCAGTCTACTTGCCATGTTTATCTTTCTCCGTTTGGGGGTATCTGCTGGTCTTGTCTTCCATCTTCGAGAGTTAATCAGCAGAAAGCACTGATTCGGGGCTTCCTTACACCCAGAAAAAAGTAATATTCCTAACCTTAAAAAAAAAATCTCGTGATAAATAAGTTAAGTGCCAAATGGAAACGCGGAATTCCCAGCTTATCTCTGAGCTAATATGAATGGCACGCCAAAAGTTAATTAAGAAATGTAAAAACTTTTACCTAATGACTTATTCACCTGTACTATGGCAGCAGTTTTAAATAATTATACCCAACAAGTGGGTGGAGTTTATAATGTAACGATATATCAAGAAAGTTTGAATTTGTAATCAAAGTATCTATTTTGCTGGGTAAAGGATAATTCACATTATATAATAACTAACTATTTTCATTATTTATATGATCTGTTTAATGGTTTAAGAGGAACAGCCATTTTCTATCTTCAGAAACTCTCAGATCAAACCTTGTAAATAGGTAATATCTTAAATATAAAAATATCTATAATAGTCCCAAATTTTAGATGCCATCTTAATTTGTATGCCCTGATCTTCATAAAGTTATTATTTTTTCAAGTGCGGCCTATTTTATTTAGGTATTCCGTACGGATCTCTTCTGCCTTTCGATGGGTACTTCCTTATCCGCGAAATGGAACCCCCGTTCTGGCCGATCTACGATCGCTTAACGAAGAGCACACGAGAGCACGACACCAAAGGTTTCTCCCCCTCCCCTGAAAAAGTATTACCCGGTACAGAGGTACTGCCGTAGGTTTTCTCCAAACGAGTGTGAATGTGTGTGAATAATTTCACGCTTATTACCTGCTGAGCGCTGGCAAAAGCAAAAAGTGCTGCTTGACTTTGGAGGTTCTTAAAGCGGCCAGCACTCGTATAATTCTCAGTTCCAGCCGCGGCATTCACGGCACCACAAGCGCGCCTCCAGCCCGAACTGAATAGAAAAGTAAAAAATAATAAATACGAAACTGCAGTTGGAGTTGCCAAACCAACCATAACCAAGGGCTGGTCAATGCAATGTGCTAATTAACTAAGAAAAACGAAAAAAACAGCAATTAAACAGCAAAACGCAACAGTTGTTATAAGGCGAGTGAAGTCGTATTTTTAACTGGAAACGAAAATGGAGTTGAAAGGAGTTCAGCCGTCGAATGGCTCCGCAAACGGAACCCCCACCACCGCCACCACAACCAACGGATCACCGGAAGTAAGTGAAGAAAAATCAAGGAACTTATAATATCCCTAATGGAATTGCTTTCGAGTGGCACTCGAAGAACTCAAGTGGTTAGAATATCAGATTAGAAACGGGGGAACAACAGTTCGTAAATTAAGTATACGCCCCATGGTACATAGAAATTTCTAAAACATTTCACATACTTTCAAAAACTATACACATAGTTCCCTTGGACTTTTGCCCACAACTATGATTTTGATTAAAGTCCCTTCGGCTTCATAACTGCCCATTCATTTCGCTGAGTGTGCGCTTTACAATCGCCAAATGACTTTATGATCATTGTGATCATTAAGGCAGTTAGGGCTTAATTGCAGGCTAATCGACCGACAAACGAAAATGCGATTTACGGTCCACCCCAAAAAAAAACGGGGCTAAAAGACTTTGTCAGGCGTATATATATATACTATATGCATATCTTATACGCTTTACGATCCCCCGCGCCACATAAATATCCGACGTACGACGTCTTTTGTTCTATTTAGAGCTCAATAATGCCCTAAAACCGTTAGTTATCTGGGCAACTAGCGCTCCGCTTTAGATCAGCAAAAACTATACTATATACCATATACCATATACCGTATGTGCTATATGGCCGAAGAGCTGGAAACCCGTTTTCACTGCAGCAGCCATAAACCGACGAACAAATAATATAGATGAGTGTTTTACGAAGTGACAAGTTCACTTCGCCTCCTTCTCTATTATATATTACAACATTTCCCAGAAAGTGCAATGCATTATAAAAAGAAGATATAAAAGATATGGTTCTTATAAACGGTTCTAAATTTAGCCATTGAGATATCAAGCTTTGAATTCCTGGAATCCTTTAGGTTCAAATCTATCATATGAAGAACTTTATAGATCCCAAGGTTGAAGAATAATACAATTTATTTGTATCTCAATCAGTTTTTGAATAATTTCTCGATTTGAAATCAAAAGATAAATCTCTAAATGAAGGTATTTCCCCCTGAAAGAGTCATCATAGCTGGATTGCATGCAAAATGCAGATCATTAACGTTCGTTTTTAATAGAACTAATCAATTTAAATAATAGGTTTTTTTCTATATGAAGGGAAAGTCCCCGCACAAACTGACATTGACGGTCCAAAACAAAGCGGCTTTAAATTGCGGTCAGCATAAGTTTAATTGAGGTAATTCCCAAGTTAGAATTTCCCAGAGTGCAGAAAAACCAGTCAATTATGCATTAGGTAAAAGAAACATCGGTTCATCGGCCTGCGGTTTTTTATACTAATAACTACCTCTGTAAGGCATTCAAAATGGAAAGGTAATGGGAAGATTGTAACACCTTTTGCCATTAGAGATAAAAGTGGATAAGCAAACAGTTGGGCTCCGGCTATTTCATAGGTATCCCATTTGTAGGTATGTCTCGATGATGTAGTTTCGTTTTCATTTACCTCCGTAATTGCGCTGGCTTTCCCGCCCCACAGCTCACTCCCCCAGCTGAGTTATTGTTTTGTTTAAACAGCTTTTTTTCGGAATAGTACAAATATGTAAGCGGCAAAACAGTTCTCGCGGTTCCAACTCTCTGATAAAAAATAAAAAACAATAGCAAACCCAACAGCTGCTGGCGTGCAAATAGATGGTATCGCCAGAGGGCAATCATATTATTACAAATAATAATAGTAAAGTTATCATTTAATAATGTTGAAGGGTGTTCAAAAAATTTGAAGCTATATTGGTTTACAATTTAATAATATTTTAAGAACTAATAGAAAATATCCCAGAATCCCCAAAAAGTTCTTAATTAACATATTGTATGGCTGAGTAATTGTTTTCTACGCTAGAAAATAAAAGAATTTTTTTTGTTAATTTTCGCATGCCTCACTGGTAAACGACAGATGGTTTTTATGCCCAAAACAAATTACTTTTTTTCATATATTAGTCACTGACTGGAATTTAATGTTCCAATTAAGTTGTGATTGGTTGCAGACTTACTTGTAAATTTTAATTCCTTTATTTAAAATAATAAATATTTAAACTATTATTTTGCTAGGCAATTTTAAGATATGCGATCAGTTATTGACTGAATCATTATGAATGAATGAAAAGTTTAGTTGGGGAATTTTTTCATAGCTGCGGTTGTGTAAACTTAAGCTGTAATTGTTATTAATAGAATAGAGAACTGAGGCAATCAACGTAAAACGCCTTTATGACTATTCTAAATAGATTTGATTATAATGATTTAGAACCCGCATTTTCTAACTACCGAGATGATGCATGGTTTTAAATTTACATCTTCACATGTCGCTGGAGAGATTAATTATCACTGAACTAAATAATCACAATTTAAAGATCTCACCATGTTAAGTACTTGGTGCCCAATAATACTAAATCGATAACTTGGGCGCCTTTCTTGAGTGTCTACTTCAAAGTGATTCTAATCTAATCATAATTGGGCGCACTAAGATAAATATTCCATAATGGGCATATATACATATGTGCACTATCAGGTAAAGTCTGGTGGCGCATTAATTTAACATGTCCATGGGTTATCTGGCATTGGATCTGGAAATGCCGCACGCATGACGCGCTCGTGTTTGTCCAAGAGTCCAAGGCTCGTGGCCTGACGGATGCTTAAATATTTAGTCATGTGTCTGGTATTTTTTTTTTTTTCTTTTTGTGGGGCCATTAAATCTTGTATTCCCCGAATTGCGATATCACTCGGTACACACACAAGCATTTGCTTAACAACATTGTCAATTCGTTGTTAATTTCCAGAAAACAGATGCCGAGAAGGCGACAGTGGAGCGCACCAATTGGGGCAATGGCCTGGAGTTCCTCATGTCCTGCATTTCGGTCTCCGTGGGATTGGGCAATGTCTGGCGGTTCCCGTTCACGGCCTATGAGAATGGAGGAGGTGCCTTCCTGATACCCTACATCATAGTGCTCTTTTTGATCGGTAAGCAGGATAAATATTTTCATAATTATTATTGTTAACGGAGAATATTTGTAACATTAATCATAATTAGTAAAGAGCCTTAAGTTTAGATTTTTTTTGGATTTAAAAAAATAAATTATTTATTTTATTTTTATTATCTTTATTTTTCTTTATTTTTCTTTATTTTTTTATTTTAATTTTTTTTTTTTTTTCATAGGTAAACCCATGTACTACTTAGAGATGATCATTGGTCAGTTCACGAGTCAGGGAACAGTGAAGATCTGGTCGGTAGTGCCAGGATTTGTGGGTGTGGGCTATGGCCAGGCCTTCGGCACCATCTGCATCATCTCGTACTACTCCTCGCTGCTGGCCCTGACCCTCTACTACCTGTTCGTGTCCTTCCAATCGGAGTTGCCGTGGTCCTATTGCCGAGACGAGTGGACCAACTGCGTGAACTCGAGGCCCCAGGAGTATTTGGAGAATCTGCTGGCGAGCATGTCCTCGGCCAATAAATCAGCCGTCAGCAGCATTACTAGCTTAGCGGACACTACCAATACAACAACCAAACTGCAGAGCAGCTCCGAACTCTACTTCCTGTAAGTACAAATAAATATTAAAATATTAAACCACATTTTATAACTAAAATGGATCAATCATATGTTGGCTACAATTAAATATTGTGTTGTACAGAATTCATAAACAAATTAAAACATTTTCTCTTCCTGATTCTAATAAGATAGTTTTTTTCATTATCACATTTGCGAGTCACTCCTCTGTAAAACAGATTAAACTCACTGGTGATGCAAAATAATAAATACTTATTTAGCACTGACATTATTTATTTGGTTTTGTTTTGTTGTTTAAGTGCTAAATGCAGTTAGTGACAATTTTAAACGAGAATTTAGCTTACATTTTTGTCACTTTTTTCTGGTGGCGCACCTGAACAATTTAATTACTGTTTTACTGAGAATAATTTATTGTAAATATCGCCATGGAATATTTGAAGTTTTTTTATAAACATGATTTTAGGGAAAATAAAATGAGCTTATGTCGAAAAACTGTTAAGGAACAAGTATTTTTTTCCTAATTTTCTAGTTGCAATAATTTGTTTGCCCTAAAAAATCAGTATTTCTTGTCTGTATACCAAAAAAAATTATCAAAATATGAAATGTCATACCTTCCTGAGCTCGTAGTTAAATTGCCTATCGATTGGCATTAAAATATGAAATATTTAATTTTTTACCATTTTTCGCAAAAATTGTGATGTTACCCCTTATAAAAAATGCAAAAATTGGTCAAATAATTTATTTTTGAAAATCAGTCAGAAAATGATGAGGATCATTAGCTAAGGACCTCAGTTGTTCAAAACAGTTATTCTTTCTACTTTGGGACCTTTTTTGGCCAAGCTACGAAGAAAACCACGCAGATATAATCCATATTTTTGCTAAAAATCGTAATCAATGTGTATTTTTTGTAGAAAAAGAATTTACTTTTGAAAATCAGAAAATTTGTTGTACATTTTTTGTGGTAACTCGTTTTGTAACTCGTTTTTTTCCCCTATAGGGATGTAGTGATCAAGGAGAAGCTTGACATTTCGGACGGCGTTGGTGACCCCGATTGGAAGCTGACCCTGGCCCTGTTCGTCTCCTGGGTGGTGATCTTCCTGGTGATCATGCGCGGGGTGAAGAGTTCCGGCAAGGCGGCCTACTTCCTGGCCCTTTTCCCGTACGTGGTGCTCTTCGTCCTTCTCATCAGGGCGGTGACCTTGGAGGGAGCCCGCGACGGCATCCTCTTCTTTCTGGAGCCCCAGTGGGGTGAGCTCCTGAACCCCACCGTCTGGAAGGAGGCCGTGGTGCAGTGCTTCTTCTCTTTGGCCGTTGGCTCTGGACCCATCATCATGTTCGCCTCCTACAATCGATTCGATCACGGGATCTACAGGGATGCCATGATCGTCACAACACTGGACACGTTGACCAGTCTGCTGGGTGGAATAACGATATTTGCGATATTGGGCAATCTGGCGCACAATCTACAGATCGAGAATATCCGGGATGTGGTGCGAAGTGGCACGGGACTGGCCTTCATCTCGTATCCGGATGCCATCTCAAAGTTCCAGGCGGTTCCGCAGCTCTTCTCGGTTCTGTTCTTCTTCATGCTCTTCGTCCTGGGAATCGGCTCGATTGTGGCCCTGCAGAGCACGATTGTAACCATCATTTGTGACCAGTTCAAGGGCTGGAAATACTGGAAGGTGGCGCTGGCCACCTCTGTGTGCGGTTTTCTCATGGGTCTGGTCTACGTAACGCCGGTGAGTTGCCTAGTTTTTTTTAGTATTTCTTACTATAAAACAGAATCTATTCGATTTTTATTAAAATATCTTTAATATTAGGGAGGTCAGTGGATCCTCACTTTGGTGGATTTCTATGGCGGTACCTATGTGGTCTTCATTCTGGCCATTTTCGAACTGGCTGGAATCGTGTGGGTTTATGGTGAGTGTAAACTTAACAGGCCATCAGTTATCAACACTCCTGCTAACCTAATGAAAATCTTTCGTTATAGGTCTGCAAAATTTCTGTGATGACATCGAGTTCATGTGCAATCGTCGGGTTTCACTGTACTGGCGGGTGTGCTGGTCCTTCTTTACGCCTGTCATGATGATCATTATATTCATATACTCGATGGCCACCATCGAGCCAATAAAATACAGCGATCTATATTTCCCTGAAGCCGCCAATGGTAAGTTGGTATTACGAAAGTTGGTAGTTGGATGGCAGTTAAACATCCTTTGTTTTCAAATTTCAGTTGCAGGCTGGCTGTTGTTCGCCATCGGAGCTGCCCAGTTTCCACTGTGGGGCCTTTGGTACATCTCCCGTCATTCGCAGGGCACCTTGTGGAAGGTAAGACTGTACATTATCAAACTATATGAGAAGATGTGGGTACAATATCTTAACATTTCAATGTTTTTGTATTGGCTCGTATTTGTTTTAATTTAAATTATATTGCCGGTACTTAAAGACAAACTATTAATAATAGGATCCATTTCATAGGTTAAAAGGGAATTTTTCAGAATAATTAAAACTGATTATTCATTTATTTACAGTCCTTCAAGGCCTCGCTGAAGCCCAGTGAGCGATGGGGCCCTGCGAATCCAGATACTAAACGAGAATGGGTGATCTTTAAGAACCAGAAGGCCGCCCAAAGAGCCGCGCAGAAGGAGACGTCCAAACTCGGATTCTTCTGGCGGAAACTGACAAATTTCTGCGGCAGCAACAAGTAGAAGGCCATGTTTATAGAGCGGGGAGCAGAGATGGGGATATCACGGGGATATCAGAGATTACGATTAACCATAACCACTGTTATTTATACGTACATGTACGCCATTGTCAGCCTCTATGAAGCCATCACAAAAGCGAAGCAATCCTTCGACCGAATATATCGCATCTATAAAAATATAAATACCTTTTTTTTTTGTTATTCTATGTATGTATGTACAAACTTTATTTATAAAAGTGATAATATTGAGCAGAAAAAGAATAAATTATTGTTATTAAAGAAATGTGAAGTGGTGTTTTATTTAAGCAGTTGCAGGATCATCATCACTGTGGACGAAGCGCACCGAGCACTTAATATTTAGATTATAATTAAAAAGATTTTATTTACATTTCTAAGTAGTATCCAAATATTTAATCATTTACATAATATTGGAATTTTAAAAAGGGTTTATAGTTTATTTCTGGATCTTCAATTAATCATGTCTGTTTCCTTTTTGCAGCCTTTAAAATATTTAAAAAAATTTTAAAATATTAGCAAATCAAAATCAAATAAATTAAACACTTACTACCGTACGAAATTGTACTTTCTGTTGTTTTGTGAGTTTTGACCAACTTCTGACGGACTTTTGCAGCCTTTTCTTAACGTCAACGTTGACATTTCGCTTCTGGTGATCGCTTTCTGGCCCTAACCTTAGGATTCTTCTTCGTCCCTTGCTCTCACCTGCATAACTGCCCATATAAACTCTGTTGTTAATCCGGTGTCAAAAACTCACTTCGAAAATATTTTTCTGATGGGGCGTTAGCTTCCCCCAGGCATTTTCCCCCGATCTCTTGACCTCTTCATCGTCCATGCTGGCATGATTCCTCTTGTAAATCGTCATGAACTTCTTAAAGCCCTTGGTCTCCGCCACCGAATAGGGCTTCGCTTGGGAGAGTCCCATGGTACAGATTAACTTTAGTATAAGGTATACGAAGTTTGGCGGAAAAGATATATCTATGATATTTTGGAATTTTCTTTACAAAATATTGTACACATTTTATCACAAATTTTGGTTATGCTAGCAATGTTGAAAACTTGATGGCTTTCTAAATACTGATGATTTTTCCGAAGCCTGCTTTTCTCTCTATAGGTCAAGCAAAAACAGACTAGTATGATCGCACCTTTAATTTACAAAAGTTCTGATATTTATCTGTAAGTAAACTTCATGTTTCCACCAAAATCCCATTCCACCAATTAAATTAAGACATTCTCAATTTTTACTTTTATTTTATTTTTATTCGGTTTTTGTTTGTTTTTCTTTCATACAAAGCCCTTTATTATTGTTAAAATTTCAATTATTCTCTTTGGTTTTTTCTTCATTAATTAATAATTTACAGTTTTATGAGTTTTCCTCTTTCCCCTCGACTTTTATCGATCTCTCTCTCTTGTTATCATTCTTCCTCGTCCTACTTATCGCTTCCTTGGGGTTGTACATTATAACAGTACAGCAATTGATTTTATGTAATATGGTAAATTTGCTATAAATAGTGGGAATTCTTATGAGGTAAATGCTTAATGAGCAAAAAAAAAAACAATTACAATCGTCGTCAGATCAGATCAGTTTACACTACATACATAATACATATAATATATATATGTATACAAAATAACAAATCGTAAGTCTAATAAACATTCTTAAAATTCATATCTCAAATACAAATACAATATTTGCTTTAGCTGTTAGTTGTTCTTAATTTGTTTTGGTATCGGTTTTTGGTTTTCCTTTTGTTCAGTGTATTCCTTTTGGAAATCGACGTTCCTAACTTTTTGGATTCGTTTTTCAATCAAGCTTTATACTATTTCGTGTATGTAGGTGTTGGTTTTAGTATTTGTTTTCTTTTCGGTTTTTCTTTTAGTTTTAAATCGTAAAATACTAATTTAGCAAATGTAGGCACCCTAAATATTAAAGCTTTTGCAAAACACGGTTCCTCGATAAGATATAACAATATATTTTGTTTGGGGTTTCCCTTTTCTTTTAAATTTAAATATACAATACAGTAAATTCAAAATAAACTATTTCATTAGCCACTGAATTTTTTTCTGTTTACTTTATTTTAGTTTCTTACTTTATTTCTTTTAGAAATTAAATCTTTTTTCCTTTTAGTGGTTTTAAGTTAATTTTACTTCAATTTTAGCATTAGTGTAGGTTTAGTTTAAGTTTAGTTTTAGTTGACCTTCGTTAGTTAAGTTTGGGTTTCTATTAGTTTTTCTTCTCTTTATTTAATTCATGCAATGCATTCTAGTTTACTTTGTTTTCTTTTTTTTTTTTTGGTTTTTTTCAATAAAAAATTGTTTTGCCTCCCTCTTAGATTTTTATTGTTTAATTTAACATAATAATTGTTTTCCATTTTGGGGGTTATCTTATTAGTTTGTTGTTAATAAATTGGTCTTTGCTTCGGCTTTCGATTTAGCTACTGAATACATTACTATAATACATATAAAGTCAAATATGATCTTATTAGTGTGGGGTTTTTGGTTTTGGTTTTTGGGCTTTCTCGGGTTTGGTATATACCTCATAGACCGTCTGTACATGTATATACGAGTATATGTGTGTTGTATATCTAGATATTGTATATGTAACCTTATATATTTTGCATACCTCGATCTAGTTGGGAGGAGGAGGGGTTATGGAGTATGGGGGCATTGGGTATTCGGTGTTTGGGAGGACCCTTTTCTAGTTCCTAGCGTGTAAATTCACCAAAATGGCTGCCTTTTCGTCATAGTCCGGTTCGATACGATTTCGAAAACTCGAATCCAGTTTTTTTTTGGTTTGTAGCATTGGCATTGGCTGGGCTATATGTATGTATGTTCTATTGGACCTGGTTTGGCTAGAAGAGTTTCGGTCGAAGCGTGATTCTCGAAGTACCCCTTGAGCTCTATGATTCGCTGAAGAAAAGAAAGTATATATATTTTTCGATTCAATTCTGAGGAAGGTGAACGGAAATACACAATGTACACAAAAGCTGGACGTGGGACTCGGACCTGTGTATGTATGATGTTACGAAAGTCAACCAAGGACATTGTGCAATACGATCCTTATTTGTGTTTTTCTCCCTTGCTTTTCCTTTTCATAATCCAGCTCAAAAGCGGCTAAAAATCTTCGGTATTATAAATTGTTACTGTTATGGGTTTTGGTTTTTGTAGGAATTCTTCGTTAGTTGGTTTGGTTTTACGTTGTTCGGCTTTTTGTATAATAAAGACCTGTCTTTGGAAATTCGGTCCCTCATATCAAAGTTTTTGGTTTTTATCTCGTGTTTAAAGGTATTTTGTGGGGCTTAGGAAACCAGTTCAAACGGGAATTTGATCTTGTACCAATTCTTCAATTCAATTCGATTTGATTTGATTTGATTCGTATATCGATAATTGTTAAACGTTAATCGTATATTGATCTCTTTGTTCAGTATTATTTTGCGTATTCGTTTTAAGTTGTTGTAGAGTTGAAACCCAAATATGCACGAATACATAACGTTAAAGCTGGGCGCATTCCATATCTCGTATCAGAATCTGTGTGTTGTTGTGTGTCTTTGGGTGTCTGTTCCGATTCGATAGCTTATCGATCAGTTACTTACTTATCGATCAGTTTAGTATTGTTGTTCTGTTCTGTTCTGTTCTGTTTGGTGTGTTGTCGTCTTGTGTAGATCTTTGTTATTTATTGTGATAAAGCTATTTTGACAGCAGTCTTGAACGTTCTTTTCAATTTAAATATTCAATATTATAAATAGGTATACACACATTTGTTTAAGGGTTCATTTAGTTGGTTTGTTTGTTTCTCGTTTGTTTGTTTGTTGTTTGTTGTTTGTTCTCCTTTGACTCCTTTGCTTGTCTGCGATTTTCATTGTATGTTTATAAGTTAAGATCTATCAGACAATTGGGAAACTTTATGGTTGTGGGGTTTTAATTTTCATAATATCAAACTGAAGCCAGGGGTTTTGGAGATGTGGTAAATCAGTATGGCAGAACTTCTATACTTTTATTAGTTGGCTTAAGTGGACTGAATCCTACGGCTATATAATCTATAGTTTACAGATATTTTGATCCTTTCTGGCCCTGGTTCTGTATAATATGCAGAGTCTGTCTTGCTGACTTTGGAGTGGGGATTTGGGGGCGTGATAGGAACGGGAAATTCTTGGGAGGTGGGGGCACTATTCGGGGAATTCAGTTGTATATCTCTTTTGCCTTCCATTTGGGATGGGATCCTAAAAAAGCGTTAGAAGGTTGCATATTACCTAATTGTTTGCTCTTTTTTTTGCATTCGTTTTTCATTTGGTTTTCAATAACTTCGATGCTCTCAGTTAATACTTTATAGTAAGTATATAGTATATATAATGTTCCTCTTAGAATCTTTAGAAAATCTTTACGTAGCTCGGCCACTTCTGCTATTATGTCTACACTATTCTGCTCTACTCATTTCCAATTCCATTTCTCCTTTCACTTTCACTTTCACTTCCATTTCAATTCGCTTCTATTATTTTCCATCTGGAGCTTGTAGTTTGTTCCGTTGTTACACATTTACCAGCTAGTTTTGTAAATTAATGCGAATTACTTTTAATATGTTACAAAATTTCAATTAAAATTGTTCACTTTAGTATGTAGACTATACTAAATAGTTCGTTTTTCGAATTCTTATCATTTGTTTCTTGGTTTTGTCTACGCTACTATATCATTATATCATCGTCTTCGACTTCCTTCGAAAGCTATTCAGGTTCTTAATTGAGTTCATAATTCTTGGTAGAAAAGAATAGGCCAAAAACAACAACAACGAAAATATATATGTATGTATATATACTATATATATTGTAATATATGCGTAGAAAAAGAAGACAACAACAAACTTGTTTCCTTTAAACATGTTTCGTAAGTTTAGTTAAAGCCAGAGCTAGTAGATGTTAAGTAAGAACTCTCATTTTGTGTGTTAGTTTTTCATTATCCTCGGTTTTTGGGCATTTTTCCCACAGTTTTTGTTTTATTCGGTTTTATTTCTATCTCTTAGTATTTGGTTTTCTGGTTTCGCTGTTTTTTCTAAATCTCGTAACATACATTTTACAGTTAGATAGTTTTTCATTGTTCTGGGTTTGGGGTTTTTGGTTTTTTCTTCTTCGTTTTGTATATAATTGTTGGGGTTGTGGGTGGTTTGTATGGGTTGCCTTGCACACACAGTCAGGTCAGACACACATCCTTCGCATACAGATGCAGACATATACATATGCATAGATATATTTCCATATATGTATATATATTTACACACACATTTGAGACAGACGGACACTAGAATTTGCCATGCTTGTGGATGGTTGGATATGCACCGGAAAGGGAAGTGCTTTTGGGGGACAGGGGATCTTCTCTTTGGGCCATTTGAGTTAGGATTGCGGTTCTACAAGGAATATACAGACTGATGGTGCCAGATTTTTCAGGTTCACTATTGCTATTTCTGCCTTGCTGAGCGTTATTCGTTTATATACTTCGATTCTACTCGTACATGCTGGTGTCCTACGATCTATATATTATGACCTTTCTACTCCCATTCTCGCCCTGTACACTCTCTGTACATTCACACACGCACTCACACACTCTATGCTATGTTATGTTATATGTATTTTAGTATGCAAGTACAGGCTGCCTTGGCCCAAGGTGAAATATTACAAATACGTTTAGCCTAAAACTTAGAAAAAAAAATTTACACAATTGTATATATATGTATACATATATTCTGTTTGGTTTACTGTTATTGTTTTTTGTTTTCTTGTTTTGGGATATCTTTTGAGGAGGTTTTTCTTTGGGGGGTGCTATACATCCATACAGTTATACAGATATATAGATAGTGTGTGTGTGTGTTTGTTTGTGGGTGTTGTTATGTATATTATATGTATATGCTAACATTTGACTTTTTTTCTCATCTCGAAGAGGCTTATTTACAAAAGGCCGAGTTCGAAATTCGACTTGTAGAATTACTAATATTACTATTACCTCTATTATTACTATCACTATAGCCTAGCACTATTAACTACTATTATTGCATACACGTTCTCTTTTCCTAGTAAACTTATTCGAGGCGATCGGTTTGCCGCTCTCCGTCGTCATCGGTTCGTTCATCGTTATCGATTTGACAATGCCATCGCTAGTTCCACCGCTAGTTCCGAAAGCGGGCGTTGAACTCGATGGCGGTACTGTACTTATCTGCACATTTTGCTGATCGGGCGAACTGTTGCTGTTCGTATTCGATTCGGCATCTTCGGGTATCACTGGTATTGCTACCATCTCTCTTTCCATTTCCATTTCCATTTCCCGCCCACTTATTTGATGGAAATTGCGGTCTTGCGACGATGATTTCGATAACGATAACGACGGCGATAGCACACGTTGCCTGAGCGCTGTCTCGGCCATTTCGAATTCGGGTTTAGACTTTGCCTTTGACGTAGACATTGATGTTGATGTTAATGCTGATTTCTGGGGTGCGTTTGATGTTGATGTTGATGAGGATGTGGGCCAGCATCGATCCGGCCTTATTGTTAGCATCTCGATGTTAATCACGGAGTTGGAGCGCTCTCTTTCTGATATTCAGCTGCCGTATTTGTTGGAAGATGCGTAGCTATTAACTGCAGATCCATTTGATGGCATGTGAGTATCAGGCACTAAATGTGGTGTTCTACTAGATATAGGTGGCAAAATAGGGCTTGTTGGCCAATGGTAAGTAGCAGCGGCGTTATTGGATGAGGGAACACTTCTATGCAAAAAGCAGTATGTTAATTGTCGTTATCAAGTACGCTTTCAAAAATAAATCAAATTTTTCTTTCTGTTTTTTCTTTTGTTTTTTGTTTAATGGCGATGTTTTGATTTGATGCAAATCATGAAATGTCAGAGAGATGGAAAGCCATGAAGAGTTAATAAAGAAAAAATTTAAATGTTAAATAGTATATAGAAAGCCCTAAAGTAGGTGTTCGTCCGAAGATAGAAAATTTTTGCATTTAAACTAATAAATTGTATAATCACTTGGAAGAAATATAAACTCTAGCTTAAAGAAAAATGGGAACGGACGAGTAACTTTGTAATTTAAATTTCTCTTCTCAACGAGACTCTATTATATTCAAAATACAAACTATAATTTCCTCAATCACAGTCTTAAATCACTTGAATCTTGCATAGAAGACGGAGTGGGTTTCTCTTTTCATATATAGTATATTATTTAATTTTTTTTGGGGTAGCCACTGGGATTTGGGGTTTGTAATTTGGGGGATTCAAGAGTGGTGTGCAATGGACAACTACGGAATATATATTTACAAATGAGTACGCAAGATGACAGAATGGCTGGATGGATGTTTTCGGGGGTTCTGGGGGGCACTGGGGGTTCTGGGGACCCCGATATTCCCGGCAAGGAGACAAACGACTCGCAGACGAACGAACAAAAACAAATTGAAATGACAGGCACAAATCTCGCTTTAACGATAAAGACATATGTGTGTGTTTCGGATGAGGATAATGGGCATGGCTCATAGACATATATAGAGATAGACAGAGACAGACAGAGAAGAAGAGAAAGAGAGAGAGAGTGGGCTGAAAGGGGGCGACTCACCTAGAATGGGGGAACAGCATGGGCGCCGCATTGAACATCGATTGGGGCGTTGGCGCTTGAATGGGGGCCACTGCAGCTGTGTCAGGATGTAAAAAGTTCCGTCGCTGCTCGATCCGCTCCTGGTGCTGGGTCAGACATCGAGACAATAGGTCTGGAAGGCTTTCCATGTGCTCCTGCAAGCAGAGATTCGAACAAACGAAAGGGGGGCGCAGGGGTTTTAGTAAATCACCACTGAATTACACCACCAACGATTGTTTGTCATACTTGTATGCTCTGCATTTTGTCCTCCAGGTTGGTTAGGCGCTCCTCGATGGCATCCTGACGGCTAGACATGTCCGATATTATCTCGTAGACCGTGTTTTGTGTCTGCGAATGGTATTCACACAATCACAAACATGCATTGCACATCGGCTCGTTCACAATTCAAGTGTGTTCTAATAAGGCAGTACAGTCGAACTTCGATTAATCAACTAAACTGAAACTATCGATAAGATTCGAAACTTCTTGCTTTCAAAGCAAACATGACATGAGTTATCGATTGACACGAAATGTCGATCGATACAGTTATTTAAAAGTAAGTTCAATCGAAGTTCGATTGTATTTTCTTCTGTCTTCCAACTACCTTGGCCATGTCAGTTATTGTGTTGGCATTATCCATTAGTTTGCGCTGATCCATTTTAACTTTTCGCAACCTGCATCGCAGCGGAAGAATCATCAATATTACAGAGAAAATTATTTAAATACAATAGCATAGATCGCCAACACATAATACTAAGCGCGTAAAAAATAATTGGGCCTTTTCTCACAATGAAAATACACCCGCACAACATTCATTTTTGTATGTGGAAAAGATTGTTCGTTTCGTCTAGCCGAAAATTCGCTTTTCCATCCAGAAATATCACACAAATAGAATACGGTCAACATATCGGACAAAAACGTAACAGTGTGTTTCGAAACCTCAAGAGATGTGATGTGAAAATATAATATAATAGTATATAATAATATAATTACAAGTTAAAATACATTTCTTTATGTTCCCTCACAGTTTCGAATCACACTGCCAAGAGATAAGATTCACTGAAAATGTTATTTATTTGATTATTATTATTGTTTTTTTTTTGTGTATATTATTCGTTGTGCCGTAGTTGATAGAAAGATTATACAGGAGTAAGTAAGTAAAAAAATTCCATATTTCTTTTCGGGCGTTAAAATTGCAGAAAATCGTATCGTGAAAGTATCATCATATCATTCGGCTGATCCCCGAGCCGATCCCCGGGCGAAACACATGGATGGAACTAGGACGATACACAGGATTCAATGGGACGGGATCAGAAGTTTTGGACAGAGTACAAGAATCGGGTGTTACGAATGCAATGGAATGCTGTGATGGCATTTTGATCGTTCTCCAACCTTTTTTGGCAGTTAGTTAGTAAATGATACATGATGATATGGGCACTAGGCAAAAGCACAGATGATATTGCGATAGTTTTAGATACGAGATTCTAGAATATTTAACGCAGCATGCTAGGTTATGTGGCTAGTCTCGGTTATTGCATAACGTAAAAACAGGGCTTTACAACCTATTTACAGGCTAGTAAAACGAGTTCAATCATTTGTGGTTTCAACATTTCAGTTTAGTACTTGGTAATTATCGTTTTTAGTATTTTGGTTAGTTCGTTTTTGGCTTTTCGTTTAGGTTATACTTTCTTTACGTATGTTTACGGATGTATATACAGATATCTGATGGATGGCTTTCCCAAAAGCTTTTCTACGATTGATGGGCACAAGGATGATTTTGATTTTGATTCGATTCTAATTATGAAATGGGTCTTCGGGACGGGAAAACAGGACAGGGTAGTATTACGAACCAGGTAACTGATGTATACATTTCTTTTTCTTTTTCTTTTGTCTTTGAACTAATCCGACAAACATATAGGGTACAGACAAATGAGAGTTAGTTTCACGAAAATAGATAGAGAGACGAGAAAGCGACAGAACATAAACAACGAACAGAAACGATCGATGATTTCCCCAATCCAAAGACCCGAAAAACTACTAGTTCGATCTGATATCATTATCATTAGGCACTCTTTTCGATTTTAGTTATTATCTTTTCTTTTCATACGTATTCTTGTTCTTAGTTGTTGGTTGGTTTGGTTTGGTTTGGTTAGTTGTTTGGTTGGTTGTTTGGTTGGTTGATTGGTTGTTGATAGATCTCTAAAAATACTCACGCATATATAGCTAGAAGGAACTTTCTTTGGTGGGTTCTTACACGGCCGGGATTAACCCGTTTTACTAGTCTTGTATGTTTGTAAATGAGCCAAGTTTCACGCAGAACATTCGCCGCAGCATTTTTCAGCTAAATTTTGGTCCAAAGAAGAAACGGTATACAAAGTAATTAGAATGCAATATGGATATACATGGTATGTACATGGTATATGGTTGTTTTTTTTTTTTTTTTGAAGTATTTATATGTGGTACGAAAGTATCTCCGGTTGGGTCAGTCGGTCGAATCATCGAATCAGATCATATCAGAGACTTGAGAACACTTGGAACACGATCAATACCCGTTTGGTCAACTGCGTGTCCATCATGAAGTTGTGCACATGCTTCTCGGCACGGGTCAGCTCCAGTTTCCGGGAAACTACGGCCACTAGTAGAGCCGTACAGCCGGCGCCCTGTAACGACGATGTGGAGAGTGGTGAGATTGGGCATTGACTTTCGAATAGCGCGCGCAACTGAGGTGAGTTTCGACCTGATCTGAGATCTGGGATCTGGGATCTGAGATCTGGAATCTGGGAGACCCGGACACCCAACTCCGTAAGTGCATTTAAATTAGATGGCCAATCACAGAAAATTGCCTTAATATCAAAATAAGTTTGTTATAATATTATCTATATTTATTTGTAAGTTATCTATCATTAAAAATGTACTTAAAACAGTTTTTTGTTCAATTTAATAACATTGTAAAAAATCTCGAAGTAAGTCTTTCTCCCAATAAATGTAAAATATAACACATTCAAAAGTATATAATTACAACTAGTGCATACGGACCTAAATTATAGATAATTGCTTTTAATATCTAACGAAAAATTTTGCAATATCCTTGGGAAGTAAAGAATGTCCCCAAATTGGCTGAAATTGGCGAATGGTCGAAGGCAATTTTCTTAATTGTGACACAATTGCACTCATTTTCTTTGATGTTAGTGTTCTTTTCTTTTCCCCCTTTCATTTGGGGTGGTTTTTCGGGTTTCTGGGGTTGGGTGCCCGGCCATCTGTAATGTCAGTTGGTTATTTTCACTTTTGGTTTATGCATTCAAAATGAAAGTTGCTTTTGTTTATCAAGTTATATAGTCCAGAACTTTTGTTGTTGCTCTCACAATAGATATATAGTAATTTTATGGATGTTACAACATGTATATATGTTTGGTTTCAGTTTGTTCTATTTTTCTTCTTTTCTTTTTTTTTCTTTTTTTCACTTTGTTATTTTGTTTGCTTCTCGATGGTTGAACGATTAATGGGTGAGTGGGCTGAGTGAGTATGGATGATTGGATGAATTCCTTCTAATTGATATTACGATATAGATGGATAGATTGGAATGCAGCAACGCTTTTGGTTTGGTTGGAATTTAGAGATACGGAGTTGGATGTGGGGTTTAGTTGAGATTCGGATTAGAGTAATATCAAAATAGTTAATGGATTCGGGGGGTTCGTCACATGTCTATATGTAATACAACAGTTAGAGGTGTCTGGCAGAGAGTTACATACACACATAAGTACGAAACAATTAGCTAGGGAACAAAGTTGAAACCATAAATCACAATTCATAGTCAAGTTAGGAGTGGAAATATCTATCATAGCTTTATTTATTTTTAAATATTTTTTTTTATATAGTTCTTTTTTATTTTACCACTACGACATGATAAATATCTCAAAAAGTCTAAGAAATAAGCGGATAGTCAGACGACTGGTAGAGGGGTAAGTTGAAATAGAATAGTTATATGTAGAATAGAGAGAAAGAGGGAAAGTAAGCCACACAAAAGCAGAACTGGATAAAAAGTGGAGAAAGATAGAAGTATGGAAAATATATATTTATTTCGGTTATAAGCGCTATTTCCTATGCTATGCTTGATTGGCGATTTACTTGTAATTATGCTGGGTTTCTTCACTAAGGAACATTTTGGGGCAGGATCGGCTGGAAAAATTCTCAATCTGATCTCAGTTTTGCATAGAAACATGCGATTATCCTGTCTCCTAAGCTCGTTTTGGTGATTCAACTAGGTTTTCTTTTTTTTTTTTGATATTTGTATGTACAGTTAACTAGAAATATTACAATTCAGGTGAGTTTAGATTTTAATCTATTTTTTTTTGTTGTGTTTTTGTTAAAAGTGGCGGCGAGGGGCGGTTATGGTGGGCGGGTAAACATTCGTATGCAGTTTATGTAATTATTTACACGTGATTTTCGTTCTATTTGAAAGATCTTGATACTTTTTAATTGCTAATTTTTCTTTGTTTGTTGAACATATATATTTCTTGATTGTTATGTTGTGTGCAATTGTTGGTAATATTTTGTTGTTAAAAACTCACCATTATTCCTGTACTGACAGCGATACCACGTCCACAGTACGTATTCGGAACAATATCACCGAAACCAACACTCAAAAATGTTATCGCTATCAGCCACATTGCATTCAAAAGATTCGCATGTTCTTCATCATGAAATCTGTTCCATAAACCAGCACGCGATTTTGTTTTCATATTTATTTTTGTTTGGTTCGAAATATATATATATATATCATATATATTTGAATTGATTATGGTTTTGTTTATGGATTTAATCGGTTGAAGTTTCAGTTTCAGTTTCAGTTTCAGGGGTCAAATACACGCGTTTATTTTTAAATGAAAGGGAAAGAGAGATAGAGAAAAATATCGTATTGTTGGCTTAATGTTCAAAAAAGAAACCATAAGAATCCATTAAAAACTAAATTGGCACAGGTAAAATTAGTTGAACGCAAACTCAAACGAAAAGAGTAACGAAAACGATAAGCGATACAACAAAAGGAACGAAACGAAAGTAAAAGAGCAATTGTGGAAACGAAAAGTAGGAGTTAGAATGGTCATTCTGCATATAGGAAAACGAGATTAACAACAAATGGACGAGTAAACGGGTGAGCGCACACAATACAGTGGTCCAAAAAGAGCTTGATGGGGTTTGTATTTGGTTTTTTTTTGGTTTTTTGGGGGTAGGGGTTTTTGGTTTTCGGATATATTGAAATGACAGTTATGGACGTAACCGTTAATATATATATGTGTATGTATATATGTACAACCATGGGGTTTTTTGTAAAGCCCGATGAAAGCTTGCTGTACAAAAGTGAGAGTTGAAAAATAGATATATTTTTGGTTTTTATGTAATCTAGTGACTTTGATTTTCTTGGGAATGGAGCTTCTAGGGTGCAGAAAACAACTCAATTTAATTTTTCCAAGGCTCTCACACACACACACGCGGGCACACTCACACCCAGACAGTTAAATGTGCACATTAATAGAATTTGCCGGAGCTGTCAGAAAAGATTTGTTATGATTTTGCATTTGTTGTTGTTTTGCTTTGCCAGGAAGCAAGAACTTTTCTCGTTTTTTTCCTCTGCTTCCTCTTTAAAATACATCTGCCTGTGTGTGAGTGTGTGTGTGTGTCGGGATTTTTTTGTTTTAGTTTTTGCCGGCAGAAAAAAGGACAAAAGGAAAAGTTACATTGCTATCTGCGCTCTTTAATGCTGCAAAAACACACACACACACACACTCTCACACGTATATTTAAATATATATATAATGTATGCTTATGTTTATAATACAGTACACACACACACGCACACATAAGATATTTTGTTTTTTTTTTGGTGATGATTTACAACAGATTGCCAGAGTGTGTGTGTGTGTGGGTGGGTGGATGTGGGAATGTCATGTGCTTGTATGTATGTATGTTCGTACTAATCGCGGCCTGACTGAAACAAAACCAGATAGAGCGAGATGGGGATACAGATATGGAACTATTGCTTGACATTTGCCTTCCGCTTTTTTCAGTTTATTTGGGATTTTCTGCTTTTTTTCTCTCTTGTTGTTTTGGCGACGATTTGGGCAGACAAAACGGCATCTAAAATATGTGCGCTGAAATGTATGCTACGAAAAATGGATATGGGTTTTTTTCTATTTTTTTTGGCTTTTTCCTCTTGTTTTTGTGGGTGGAGCCTCCATCAAAACGGATTTTGGATATTTGAATTTGAATTTATAACTTGGTGGGGGCGACGACAAGGGGGGAGGGGAACTCGAGAACATCGAGAAGATAGGTC
Organism: Drosophila lutescens; assembly: GCA_037075285.1. NCBI lineage: Eukaryota > Metazoa > Arthropoda > Insecta > Diptera > Drosophilidae > Drosophila > Drosophila lutescens. The sequence continues at coordinate 652,041 of JBAMCF010000314.1, forward strand.
AGGGAATACGCCCGCACACGTACACAGGAAAAAATGGGTGTTACATTTGAGCACCAATGATATTTCAAATAGTTATTATTATTAAATGGATCGTAATATTATGGTCTATGAAAATAAATATTTTTGAAATTTTCTGAAAATTATAACCAATGTTAATAGTAAGTTTTCTTTAAGAAAACTTGATAGATTTGTTAGGTTCTTTCAATATAAAATCAGAAAGGTATTTTACTATCTCACTGGATTTTTCGGCTTTGGAATTGAATATTTAAATCTCTAGCGATTTTTCTGACATCTTTTTTTTCTGTGTACAGAGACGTGTGTGCGTGCGTGTGTATCGGTTGATTTGGCAGGTACAATTACTATAAAATACTATATATATGTACGTTTGTGCGGAGCGGGGGTTTTTGTTTTCTTTTTTTTCGGAGGCGCCTCAATGGCGGCTACTTTTCTGGGCCCCCACCACCCCCATCCCCTGCAACATCCTTCTCCACCTCCTCCTCCTCCTTCTCCACCTTCTCTTCTTCCTCTTTATACTACTTCTCTTCTGCTTGCGATGGGTTTTGATTTCTCATATTTTTATGCATGAAAGTTGGCTGTTTGCTGTTGTTGTTGCTGTTTTTGTTGATGATGATGTATGTACTTGTTGTTGTTGTAGTTTTATTGTTTATCTTATTATAGGATTTCTATATTGTTTGGATATAGATAGATGTAGTTTCATTTTTTTCTGTTCTGTTTTATCTTTGCAACTGTTCTGTTCTGTACTGTTCTATTTTTGGTATTTATTTTGATTTAGTTTGTTTTTGGTATATTTAAGGTATTTTTCGGTATCATAAATGGAGTTTTTGGTAATTTCTTTTGAGGTTTTTGATTTTTTTGGTTTTTTTTTTAGGTTTTTGAGGAAATACTTACCACCATGCCGCAGGTGAGGGTGATACCGCGTCCACAGTACGTGTTTGGCACAATGTCGCCATAGCCGACACACAGAAATGTGATGGCCGTTAGCCACATGGAGTTTAGCAAATTCGCGTGCTCCTCATCGTGGAACCTTTTTTGCGGATCGAATCGGTTCGGATCGTAAAACGGTTTTGGTTTGGAATTTGATCGGCATGCGTTTGGCATTGTGGGAATATATATATATAAATATATATGGGGAACGAATTTCAGTCATTTCGTTTTGGTTTTTTCATTTATGATACGTTTGTTTTTTTTGTTTGGTTTTATTGATTTTTGTTTGGCCGTTGTTGTTTTTTTCGTTAGCGGTTTTCGGTATACAAAAATATATATAGAGAATTCGGTATTTCAGATGCGTAGTGCGTATTGCGTATGCGTATTCAAGTTGCGGTTTTTCGGTTGTTGTTTGGTATTTTTCATAAATATATTCGATTTCATACATTTTTGTTGGTATTTTTTTTTTTTTTTTTTTGCAATTTGTGGATACAGAAGTAGGGTGAGAAGTGGAGTAAACAAATAAACAGATGTGAAATTATGTGAACATTTTTTGTTTAAATTTTTTCTATTATTTTTTTTTTGGTTTTGGTTTTTGTTCTCCAGAAAAATTAAGAATACAATTTGGTAAATTTTTTTCATATTTTTAGAAAATTTCCATGTATTAAAGAATACGTATAAATACAAAGGAAATTAAAGAAATAAATAAAAGAATTACAAAACGCAAAAATAAAGAAAAAACTGGATAAGGGAAAGAAAAAAAAGTAAGGAAATTAAATGAAATGAAAGAGGAAAATAATTTGCTTTATCTTTAGGTTTGTTTTCTTTTCTTTTTGGGCAACGAATTAAAAGTCCTCAATAGAATATAAGAGCGAGATAGTAAGATAGATTGAAAGATACAGATAGAGAGAGATAGGTAGATAGATTTTTTTGTAAAGAGGGCGGCGGGGGAATATTTTGGAATATACAATGACATGAATAATATTGAATAATTATAGTTTGGATGGTAGTTTGGCAATTTGATTACAACACTTGCTTCGGCATCGGTTCAAAAACTGTTTTCCTCTCATTAACACTCCTTTTATCCTCTTCCTGCTCCTGCTCCTCCTTCTTCCTCTCCTTCATCATCTCTTCCTGCCGGGGGCATGAAAGTCTGATTGAAAAGGCGCTTGGGCTTGGGTTTGGGTTTGGGCGGGGGTTTGGGATTGGGCCTGGGATTTGGGTTTCGTCTTCCAACTGATAACTCTTGATCTGAACGGCACAGTTGCACATAACATACATATATGTACATACTTCGCACTCACACAAAACGGCGCACACTTGTGACTACATGCAAATCGACTAAAATGGCCCATCCGAGAGTTATGTATGCCCCATAACACCCCGCTGTTCTACCTGAAGAGGCTCACCACCTGAAGCCCTAGAGATGTGGCCACTAAATGCTGAAGCATGCCTGCCGGCACAGCTCCGTTGGGTGCCGTTTTTCCAAGGGCGGGTGGATGTGTGTAGGTGTGGGTGGCTTGTGTGTGAATGGGGGGCTTAAGCAATTTGCAAAGGAAAAATCATAATGAATGCCAAGAGGCAGTACACTGAGAAAACAAGTTCGTACTTTGGAAATATTTGTTAAGGTTGTTAACGATGACTTATCAACGATTTGCTTTAAATGCACACAACGGTGCATGGTCACACTGCGCACTTGGGACCAGTGTGAACATGCACTCGGACTGGAATTCAATAAATCTTAACTAATTTAAATAAAATATTCTAGCTTTTGAATTTGTTTCCTTCGTGCATGCTTTTGTTTGTTTGTTCAGTGTCTGTAAATACCCTTTTAATGCCGCACAAAATGCTTTCTCCTGGCTTTTCCCCACATTGTTCCCTTACATCCCCCTGCCCTAATAGCTAACTCACAGAGCTTTGATCCGAGCTGAGCAGAGCATGCATGGTTGGTTGGTTAAGATACGTTTTCCGGGGATCTCCAACAATACGCACATACACGTACATACAGACACACATACAGACACAGATAGATAAATGTATTAAAACGGAAAATAAAGATGGGACCACAGGCGGACCCGGCTAAAAAACAGACAGATCGAAACATAAAATTTGGTTTTGGGAAAGTCAGAACCAATACTACCAAATTCTACGGAAAATAACATCGAGATACGAATTAAGTATGGATTTCGAAACAAAATTCAACATCGTTACGATAAATACATAGGTATGTTTACGTGGGCTGTGTGAGTTTGGGTGTTCGGTTTTCTTGGTTCGAGATTGAAGGACATACACATGTTCGTTGTATTTATTTTTCATTTATTTCTCACTGAGCTTTTTCATTTGTTTGTTAACCAGTCAGTCCAAAGTCCATATCGCCATGTGCCAAAAACAATATAAAACAATGAAAACGCGGAAAGGTAAAATCAGAATCAGAAACAAATCGAGCGGAGGATGTTGCACGCAAATCAATACGTGTCACTCATCTGAGGCGAAAATAATACGAAAGTCGAGAATATTTACATAAATGGCATAAAGTAGTGGTAGTAGTTGTAGAAGAAGAAGAAGGAGGAGGAACGTTTAAGTGCTTCTGTCACTCTTTTACTTTTCTGTCTTCTGGGCTGTTATTGTCCGATTTTCGACATGCCTGTGCAGCGAATGCAACTAATAAATATGTTCTTATTTATAACCTTATAGATCAAACTGCACAGACATGTGGAGGGTACTGGTACTTTGAGCATTTTGGCTATGGGAACAACGCAACAACAAGGACGACAACAACAACAGCAGCAACAACAAGAACTTGTGGAGAGGTGTATATGCTTTCGTCACTAGATTGAAACACAGCTGTTGGATTTTTCGGTTGGCTCTGAAGAGTTATTTGGGGTTGGACATTGGTTTTCGTTTTTTGATTTTGTTTGGTTTTGAGTTAACACTTTTGTTTCGAGTTTATTTTTGGTTACATATATAAGGATGTTTAGATATGATCTACAGCAATGCAGGCGCAGTTCAATCCACAATTTAAAGCTTAATTGATTAAATAAATATGCAATGTAAGAATGTTATTATACCCTTGCAGAGGGTATTATGATTTCAGTCAGAAGTTTGCAACGCAGTGAAGGAGACGTTTCCGACCCCATAAAGTATATATATTCTTGATCAGCATCACTAGACGAGTCGATCTAGCCATGTCCGTCTGTCCGTCTGTCCGTCTGTCCGTCCGTCTGTCCGTCTGTCCGTCTGTTTCTACGCAAACTAGTCTCTCAGTTTTAAAGCTATCGGGCTAAAACTTTCCCAAAAGTCTTATATCTATTGCAGGTAGTATATAAGTCGGAACGAGCCGGATCGGACAACTATATCATATAGCTCCCATAGAAATAGTCGGGAAAAAAATGTAAAAAAAATTATATCTTGGGTGTTTTTGAACATATCACCTCCTACTTTTGGAAATACCATTTTGTATCTAATTCTGAATTTCGAATAAATTTTTATCAAAATCGGACGACTATATCATATAGCTGCCATAGGAACGATAAAATAATTAATGGGAATATAATAGGAAATCAATTATTGCTTCGCTGGTTTTTATTGTATTCTCTTCTACTCTGGGATGTGACTCTTTTCTAATGTTTTCGAATTTCGATTTTAATTTTATCAATATCGAACTACTACATCATATAGCTGCCATAGGAACGATCAAAAAATTAATGTGAAATAATAGGAAATTTAACATTTTTGCGTTTTGTAAATTAATAGAATGATCTGCAAGGGTATATAAGCTTCGGCTTGCCGAAGCTAGCTTCCTTTCTTGTTTTTGATTTGGTTTGTTTTTCTGTTATGTTTCGTTTCCCAAAACTAAACAGCAACAGCAACAACAACAACAACGGAAAACATAAGAATCGTCGTAAATCCAGAATAAAATTAAAAAGAAAAATGTAAGAATCGCAAAAACAACTGAAATGGATCAATGTGAGAGTGAGAGAGCAGAGGAAATTGAAAGAGGACAGAAACAGTATACCGAAGGCCAATAGACTGGGGATCAGTAGAAAGAGAGAAAGAGCGAGAGGAATATATGGTGCGCCAATTCAATCATAAACTGTGTCATAATACATGGTTATCCTTCGAAATGCAAGAAGAATTTGCCGAAGAGGAGTGAGATAAGTAAGAGCAAAAGAGAGCGAGAGAGAAAGATAGACAGAGCTAGGCATACAACGTTCAAACACAAAGATTCAAAGTTTAATAAAACTATAGAAAATTTCAAATTTCAAATGGGATAATACGGGCTTAGGGATAAATATGCATGTAAATACGTTTAAAGCGCGATACAGAGAACTAAGATGGGCTTGGATCAACCGTTATTACTTGTATGTGATACAAGTTAGATGCATACAAGGCAAGCAGTGTGACTGCAGCTATAATTGAGGAACGGTGTGACCATGCATCATCTTGTTTCTCTGTACAGTCGCATTCAATTCTTCTTACTGCACTCTCCAATTCTATAAGAGTGTGTGTGTGTGTCTTTTGCTTTGTTGTTGTTGCCCCCTTCCCCCGATAAGTGCAGGACTTCAATCAACTTTCATCGAATATATCGATAAGTTGTCAGTTGTCAGAAAAGGGGAAAAGTACAGGCAAGATAAATGTAAAAAAGCAATCAGCAATCAGGGTTCTTTGGAGGGTGTCGGGGATGGGGGAGGTGGTAAAAAACAAGCGAATCCGAATGCCAAATGTAAATAAATTGAAACACATGCAAGCATTATCCATTATCCAATCGTTCGCTACGTGACAGTGACAATTGCATTTCGATTGTTACAGATTCGCATTCGAACTCGTTACAGTTTCGGTATTTCGTCGGGGATTTCGTTTTCGTTTGTGTGTATGTGGATAAAATGCAAGCTACATGTAAATTCTTTAGCACGTATGAATAAGCAACAATGCACATTCGCTTATGTTTTTTCTTTTTTTTTTATCGTGTATGTTGTAAGCTGTGGCTGTGCTTAACCCCCCCTTTGCCCCTTTTTCCGGACTTTAAAATGTATTCAACAACTTCAAAATATGTTTTTTACAGGAGAGTACAAAAAAAGCAAATACAACTTGTGACGAAGATGCTTTAAGTTTCGAGTTTGGAGTTTAGTTTTTAGTTTCTTGGAGAAGACATTACGTAATGCTTGGCACATACATTTATGTACATACATACATTGATATTAAATATTAGTGGCAAACACATTGAATCAGAACGGTAAACGGAAATGGCGTTCAGAGTAAAACTTAAGAGCAATACGGATAACGCAAAACGGAGTACGGAATAAGGAAACGGAAGAGCGAAAAACGGAAAACGAAAAACTAAGGAAACCAATCAACCATTGAGACCAAAAAAGGAACGAAAGCATAAGTACAATCAAAAATCAAACGAAAAAATAAAGTAAAATGTAATTCTCAACAAGTAAGTAGAAATATATATCATATCATAAATCGGATAATAGAATTGGGCCATTACCTTTCGCACTGACGCAGCGTCCAGGATGCGATGATCCACAGCGAGACCATGAAGACCAATAGAACCGTTCCCGGGCATATTGTCATTAGAGTTTTTAAAACGAATCTAAAAGGGAATAAGTAAACGGAATTAGTGTATAATATTTAAGATAAATACTCGAAGGACACACTAGGGTTTTGAAATCACTAATTTATTCCAAAATCACTTGAAAAGTGTCATGGATTTATTTATTATTTTGTTATCTATTCAAAACAGTGTTTATTTTTGGTGTAGGATAATTTTTGGCCAAGTGACAGCAAAAAAACCAAGAACTTACACGCAAAAAGAACTAGTTTTTTGGCCGAAACAATGGAAATATTGATCCAAATATAGAGGTGTCATACCTTTCTGAACTCGTTATTAAATTTCCAATCGATTGGCATTTAAACCTGGATATTTTATTTTTTGGCCATTTTTCGCAAAAAATCACGATGTTGCCCCTTATAAAAAATGTGAAAATTGGCAAAAATTTTATTTTTCCAAAATCACACGGGAAGTGTCATGGATTTATTTATTATTTTGTTATCTGTTCAAAACAGTGTGTATTTTTGGTATAGGACCATTTTTGGCCAAGTTACAACAAAAAACAAAAAGGAAAAATTCCTATTTTTACCAAAAACCCGTATTCCGAATTTTACACGCAAAAATAGTTAGTTTTTTGGCCGAAACAATGGAAATATTGATCCAAATATGGAGGTGTCATACCTTTCTGAACTCGTTATTAAATTTCCAATCGATTGGCATTTAAACCTGGATATTTTATTTTTTGGCCATTTTTCGCAAAAAATCACGATGTTACCCCTTATAAAAAATGTGAAAATTGGCGAAAATTTTATTTTTCCTAATTCACCCGGAAAGTGTCATGGATTTATTTATTATTTTGTTATCTGTTCAAAACAGTACGTATTTTTGGTGTAGGACCATTTTTGGCCAAGTTACAGCAAAAAAACAAAAAGGAAAAATTCCTATTTTTACCAAAAACCCGGATCCCGAGTTTTGCACTCAAAAAAAATCAGTTTTTTGGCCGAAACACTTAAAATATTGATCCAAATATGGATTGTCATACCTTTCTGAACTCGTTATTAAATTTCCAATCGATTAGCATTAAAACCTGGACATTTTATTTTTTGGCCATTTTTCGCAAAAAATCACGATGTTACCCCTTATAAAAAATGTGAAAATTGGCGAAATTTTTATTTTTTCAAAATTACTTGAAAAGTGCCATGGATTTATTTATTATTTTGTTATCTGTTCAAAACAGTATGTCTTTTTGGTGTAGGATCATTTTTGGCCAAGTTACAGCAAAAAAATTAAAATTGAAATGAAAATAAAAAAATTTTTGTATCTTATTTTATTTTCACTGCATACTTTTAGACACCTTTCAAGTTCCGTTTTACTGAAACTACTAATATTACTAATTATCGTATCAACAAATGGGGTTTCGATAGACATTTTAAACTCACCTTGTGTTAAAATTAATCCTATTGAGAGCGCCAATGCTCCGTGATGATGCGTCTGTGAATAGCTTTGAATGCAGCAGCATTACGCGGCAGATTAAATATAATCGAAGGAACATAGGTAATGATAAAGCTACGTCATATGGCACCATTTCGGTGCCAATTGTTTTATTCTTATTGGCCAATTTCGTCGTCCACTGGAAATAGTATTCGCCAGGAATTGGATGTATAGCGCATATAAAAAGTTCTAACCCTATTTGACTAATTCGTTGCCATGTCATTGCAATCCTCCAATCGTCGGCGCAGTTATCTATCATGAATAACTGCGTTTTTCAAATTCAATTTTAATTTTAATTTCGATTGGATATGGATTAATCGCATATAGATATTGATGCATGGCGATACGATACGATTCGATTTAGTTCGTTGGTGTGTGCCAAAAAAGAAAAGGAAACGAGAGGGGAAGAAAAAAAGGAGAACAAGTATATAATTTATTAATTATAATTGGAGATTTATTGATTGGGTTTTGGTTTTTTTGCGACTAAACAAAAATGAATTACACTCAAATATACGAGCATGAATTATTTGACAAGTACAACGTCAATGGGGTGTGTGTGTGGGTGTTTGGGTGTGGGTGTGGGTGTGCGAGTGCGAGTATTTGGGTGTGTGTGTGTGTGCCTACGTGTGTGTTAATGGTTTTTGTTTCAGTGGTGGAAGCAATTCCCGAGTCAAGTTCAAGTATCGTAGGCTATGGAATATCCTCTGAAATTCATTTCGTGTCTTATGTTTTATTTCTTTCGGTATAGGTATAAGTATAGGTGTAGGTGTGTGTGTTGTGCGTGTGCGTGTGTGTGAGTGCTTCGGTGCATGTGTGAGTGCAAGTACTTACTAGAAAGCAGCGTGCGTGTTCTCGTGTAATTAGCACATTTCACTCGATTTCGTTCTTGTTTTCTTGGTTGCTGTTTTACCTTTATCCTTTTTCTTTACTTTCTCGTTGTCAAATCAATTTATCTAAAGTTCAAAATCACCCCACTCACTGGATTCAATCGCGGGGGTAATCGGAAGAACCCTAACTATATTAAACTGCATTAATCTAAAGTTCGCGGTGCAATTAGGCCATATATACAAACATCTATCAATATCACATCACATTTAACATCTAGGCGAAGTGGAAATGGAGAAATACCCAAGTTATCGATAGTCTCGATATATTTTTGGCAGCACATTCGATAGACATTAATATTTCCCCATCTGGAATGCAGAGGCTATTCGCACAACAAGCTAAATGAAGTGCATTTTCCTCTTCTGATTTGTGTGTTTTTCGTTTTTTAGTTGCATATGAGCCATTCGCAAGTTAAGCCGACTGATTAATTGATTATCGATTTACGACAAGGTCTGGTTGCAAGGTCTCTCCTATCTCGCATTCACAAAGTCCTGTGTTCTTTCTTTTGGTTTGGCCAAACTTCGATGTTTTTGCCCCTAATTTTGGTGATAGATGGGTTTGATGTTTGATAGTACATATATCGATTAACATATATATGTTATATAGTCATATATATATTCAGTATCGACTTAGCAATGGGAATGCTCATATGTATGCGGATATGCTTGTATGTATGTTGTGCAAATGTACATCTATTTTATTTATATGCAAGCCGATTGGAAAATGTTTCAGAAATGATTTTAATAATTATTTTTTTTTATCGGAATTTCGATTAGGGGAATTTACCCCTTAAATGTGGAGGTTCAATCAAGTTTTATAAAGACAAAAGGGTTTGAAGGTTTGCTCATTTACATTTACATTTTTTCCAAGACCAAAGAAAAACCATTCTCAAAGAACTAACTAATAATCATATTTGCGATACTTTTTCGGAATCAATATTGATATTTATGTGGAAATTTTAGATAAGATTTTAGTGATAATTCCACCTTACGGTATCAAGAAGCTGGCTTTTCAATTCTTAAGGTCAAACATTTCCACAATCGATTCGCACATGGCCAGTGTTTACTGTATACCGTACGTACTGTACTGCAAGACAAGGTGAGATTGCGGTTAGGTGGTTCGGGTGGATTCTCGGTGCAAAGCTAAGCCACAATTTTCGCTATTTAACAGCCAAGCGGTTGCCTTTGATATTGGATGGCGTGGGACAGTATTATTTGTATCTGTATCTGCAGTTTTTTGGTTCAGTTTCCATGGAAAAAAAAAACAAAAAAAAAGGAGATTGTATATATACACTAGACACGATATACAAGGGTACAGACGCGGGTTCAACTAAACATCGACTTGAAGTTTTTGCTTGGTTTCAGCTTTTTGGCTTCAGTATGCATTTTTGGGTATACATATCTTATATATGTATGTCTATACGTATACCCAAGTCTAAGTACGATCTATGGTTTATCTACTCTAGGCATGTTTTGTTGGTTCGGTTTTTTGGTTTTTGGGTTTTCGTTTTCAGTTTATAGTTTTTAGTTTTTGGTTTCTGTTTTGGTTTTTGATTTGAGTTGGTTTTGGTATTGGTATTGGTTGCTTCCGTATATGGTACATAACACTATGCATGGTTTTAATTTGGATTTACTCACAAATATTGAAGTATGTATGGTAGACATTATAATAAGTATTACTTACTGAATTCTGCAAAGCATAATGGAAGGTAATTACATATTAAAATTTTACTCTTAAACATCAACATTAATTTAAGGGGGTTAAACATTTATTCGGAGTTATATTATTATAATAGAGAGAGAACAAATTGTGTGAAGAGATTACGAATTATGAGATTTTTGGGGGGAGGGGGATTTTTGTATAAATATATAGAAAGTATATCAGCTGACTGACTGGTTTGATTTGATTGATTGACTGGTTGATTGACGACTGGTTTGGTTGATTGATTGACTGACAGACGACTGATCAATGGCCTGACTTGATTGAATCATGGACATGGAAATGGTTGAATGCAGTTGTGAGAGTTTTGGGGTAAAAGGTTTTTTTTTTGGTTATTGCTGTAGCTTCTTTTGGATTGCGATTATTGCGATAACGAGGCTGATTCGCTGACTATCGATAGCCATATCGAGTTATCGATATGGAGACTTCAATTACCAATCCAAATTCAATCACTGAACACAGGACTTTGTCCCTACAAACATCAGTATTTCAGTTTGATTCGATGAAGCTAACGAAAGTTCAGGGTTTTCGAGTATCTTCCACTTCTCTTCGGTTTTATTCGAGTATGTTGCTAATAGATAATATTGTTATCAATCATGTTGTATATAATTATGTTTTGTTCATGTTTTAAGTTAGAGTCAATAGAATTACGAACTAAGCAAATAGATGCTCCCATGCTCTCTACATATTTCTAAGTTCCAAACGAAATGATCCCCAACCGCATTTGTTTTTTTCAAATCGGTTGAGGTTTTTTCTCTAGTTATATATATGTAGCTATATATGTTTAACTCATGCCAACGATAATTTTTAACACATGTCTTAACTAAATTTACTGGTTTTTTGTGGTTTGTATTTTTTAATTGTAAGGTAAACGAAACGAGAAAAGTAAGACGAAACCAATAAGTTGAAGAAGAGGAAGTAGAAGTGGAAATTGTATAGATTATATATAAATATATATATATAGGTATATATATGGATCATATATATCAAAAATGTTGAGCAAATGAAACAAATTATAGTGCTGTACATGCAACTGGTATTTGAAGCGCATATTGGAGGTAAACGAGTACGAAAACGATTTT